>CM067371.1:42230784-42880784 GCA_034401795.1 Chaetoderma sp. LZ-2023a
TTAATAGCACGGACATCGATCTTAGTGAAACATCACCGTGTAGGCAAAACGTGATCCATATATAAATGTTGCTATATAGTATATCCTAAATGCACTGCAGTCCTAAGTTTTCTATAAATAAACAAAACATATCAACTGATGGCTACTTGCCATATACTAACCAAATACAGAATGGTGACAGTACGTGAATTGATTAGAACAGTAATAGTACAGGTTGACAGATCTAATACAGTGCGGTTAGTTAAAGCACCTTACAGTAAATAAGGATAACTATAGACAGTAATAATTAAGAACTTATAAATTGCGGTCCCAAGACCGTGAAGGTACCTGGTAATCATCGGTACATTTTACAGAGGAAAGTACGGTGATTACAGAATAAGTAAACGAATGACTGAGGAATAATTGAAGACATAATTATAGATAAGTGAATGTTGCAAGATATTAAAGAAAATGTAATTTAGGTTTTACGGCCCATTGCCCGTAATGTTAAATTAGCCCCTCCGAAAATGGCGTCTCTCCCAGTGTACTATGGGAAATTTGATTGTGATGACGTCATCGCGATTCTACGAATAGCCATCCGTCAGGATGACATTGGCGTCCACTTGAATGGTGATGGAATGCTAAAGTTATAACTTTGCCTGCTAAGAATTCGTCACGTGCTCACTAGCTCACACTTAAAAGTGTATTAGAGCACACACGCTAGGAAGAGATAAATTGAAGTTGATTTGTCTGTAATGACATCATGGTCTAGGCAGAGTCAATCAAAATGTATGTATCAGAGACCTAGAAGAGATGGCAGAATAAAATTCCAGCTTATAAACACTGATGTTTGAGAATGAAACTTGTCCGTAGCCTGCGGGCTAGTAATCACAGCATACAGAAAGTCCTATCCAATGTTACTCTATGCCACATTCGAGTCAAGATCGATGACTTCACTGGATCATGTCCAAGTGGCTTCAAACGTGGATACAGCTGTGCAGACATTGTATGGGCTCGTCGCATGCTTTGTGTCGGTAGTCATGTCCAAACACTGTGATTTTCACAAAATGGGCATTGACATGTCGTGAGCTTTTGACACAATTGAATGCTTAGATGTACTATACCAGGCCACCTGCAATGAAGATAAACTACGGTATGTGAGACTACTGCTTGCAGACACCAAGCTGAGAGTACGAGTCAAGTCAGTTAAGTATGTAGAGTTTGAGACATCAATCGGCTCCCCACAGGGAGATGGCCTATCTCCGGTGCTTTTCACCTGTTACCTTGCTGCTGCATTGAAATCTGTGGGGGAAAGTTCCACAAGACTAAACCCCCAATGTCTGGGTATGCTGCTAGAGATGGAATACGCCGACGATGTTGACTTCATAGACGAGGAAAAGAATCCCCTTGACGAACTGGTCCCAACAGCTGCAAGCAATCTAAAAATTGAGAATCTCTTTATGAATGAATCCAAAACAGAGTTCACCCACATATACCTATCTAGAAAGCATGAAACTAAAGAATATAGCGATCCACTTCGTGACAACGGACCATGGAAGAAAAGTAAAATCCTTGGCCCACTGCTTTGCAGTATTGTTGTCATTGCTGCAGGCTGCGTCATGGGATCATAGTTTTCCAGTCCTTCTGGATGCTATGGATTCGTAGATCAACGATGCCATTGATAAAAAGGCTACGTTTAGAAAAATGCAACTTGCGTATCCGTGATGCTGTATAACTGTAACAGCTGGACAGCCCCAAAGGCAGCCCCAGACAAACTCGATATCTGCCACCACAAACACCTCCGGACCTTCTTTGGACACCAATGGCCAGACAACATAATTTCCAACGATGCACTATACAAGATTGTAATACATCGCCGCTGTCTGTAAAAGTCGCCCAGCAAAGTTGGTCCATGTTTGGGAAGTTGACCATGTGCTAATGATGCCAGAAAGGACACTAGCACAGAGAGCCTTGGAATTGGCTTTACTCGGAGCCAGCAAATACAAAGCCAGGAGAGGACACCATTGCATAAATCTGCTAAACATGCTACGAGGTGACCTCAAGAAAGCAGGACTCGGTACACTCAAGTAAAGCATGGACCTGAGGACGCTAAGGATTTTGGATGAGGACAAGGCACAGTGGGCAAAAGTGAAGGCGGAGTGATTGCAGTTGTAGGATGTTTCTACTACTACAGCCGCAGAATACAGTAACCATACAGCCGAAATATAAATCACTATTTTACTTTCTCAACAAGTATACTACACTGCATGTAGTCAGCAGTGCTACGAATGTGCTTCGAATATGCGCTTCGAATAAATAATTGCAAGTTTATACATTATCGTCTTGTTTTGAGTGTCGAAATTCACTTCATTGAAATTGCACACATACATCCCTCCCAAACGGCGGTCGCTATCGAGCCCTGTCAAGATGGCTCAATTTACAGACAAGCTATAGCAAGAGTTCGGACTGTGAGTCATGCCTCCTGTGATCAGATATTATGAAAAGTGATGCGTGGGAAGTAGAAGGGTACATGTTGTAGATATCGGATTGTCCAGTGGGGAGTCATGACCCTGTGGACATCTTATATTTATGAGTAAGACCTTGGTGAAATTCATATTTGAAAATACCAGGTGAGCTAATGGACGGAGTAGCACGCATCATGCTATAGTACGTAGAAGGGCTGCTGCACTGGTTGGCATAGACCGGTGCTGCCGCAACACAGTGTAGTGAGAAAATGATGCGTACATGATAACCGTATTGAGTGGAAGTTGGAATTGTAATAGGATTGATTAAAGTAGGACCCACGGTTCTGGTTTGATGATATCTGTAGATAGTTGGAGAGGAGAGTTGGTGGCGTGGGATCGGCACACACTTTCAGAGTATTCAGCAGTCGTTTTGGCCAATAGTTTAGAAAATAGTGCAACGACAGATTTAGACGGGACAGACAAAAGAATGGTTAAAAGGTTGAGGGAGAGGGTCAAAAGGTTGACTGACAGGCGAGTTATCAACTCCCTGTAGAAAGTACAACAACACCAGCTGGCAATGAGATCATACAGCTCATGTGCTATTAACCATCATATCCTACAGGCTTATCGCAAATAAGCAATAGGCAAGACATGGACAAAGTAGCGTCCTGTAGGAGTGATTGACACTAACGAAGTTTGTGTATAAACTATATGTCAATCAAAAGCAGGATATCTAAATCGGTCTAAATTTGTATATAAACTATATGTCAATCAAAGTAACACCTGCTACAACAGCGGTGACTGTAATGTTGTTAGTTAGCTGACAGATCGCATCAAATCAGAACCAGCTCAAACCGCAAAGACCTAGTGTAAGGCACCCTCCCTTGAAGGGAGGGTCAGAGTTTTGATTGGTCAGGATGACGTCATAACCAATAAGAGTCCGATCGAAACTCTGGAGAAGAATGGAAACTCAGGAGAGTATAAAAGGGAGACTTTGCCTTTTATCGGGGAGTTCTGGTCCGTATCCTTGGTTCGCATCGAAAAGCTAACTCTGAATATATTGGAGTAGGAGTTAGCTAGTTAGGTTGATAAAATATAGCAGACCTGTCGTGACAGGGACTAATATAAATCAACGGTAGATAGGAAACAGAAGTTTTAAGTAAGTAGTTAAAATTTAGTCAAACTCTTATAAGTATTTATCTTTTCATTCGTGGCAGCAAAAGCCACCCTTAGTATAGTGTACAGTTAGATTTATTAAAATCAGAACCTTGATAACCTCAAGGCAAGAGTTTTGTTGTGATATTAATTCTGGAGTCTACGGAAGACCACCGTAGCTTACCTGTAGGTTCTGGTACTCAGTCAGATCAGGCCCGGATATCAAGTACAAATATCGTTAAATTCATCTATAAACGAGGCGAGCTGATATCTATTTATTTCGTTCTCGTTAAGGTAGGTTGTCGCAGCAACCTTACATACAAGCCTTATTCAAAACGGAAGAGACTTCATAATCAATTGTACCAGATAAGAACATACACCTAGTATCGAATGTTGAAGATACACCAAAAATCTTCAATGTGTTGAAGTAGTAATATGCTTGCCGATTTTAATTTGCTGGTCTGGGCCTAGCATGGTTAGAAAGACTCATACTGTGGAGGTTCGGTATGGCGTACTGTTTATTGGTCTAGTTCTGACAGGCGAGACGAGGGGTATGTTAGGACAGGCTGGGTACAGTAAGCTAAACCAAGATGCCCGACTCAGTCCTAGCTCTCGGGACTGTTGTCAACAGCAATCAGTAAATTTAGGAGCTTGTGTGAAAAGGAATTCAGACGTGGTTGCGCTCAAAGCGGTGGATGTCCACATGAGAGGTCGAAGGGTGTAAGTGTTTGGTAGCCCGAAATAGTCTCAATGCTAAAATCATTATCCACAGCTTTTGAATTTAAGAAACTCTTTCTCCCAACATTGTCTCTCGCCCACAACCTCGTTCGTTATTTACAAGATACCGCGATGCCCTCTCCGGCTCCCACCCCGTCCGACTGAGACTCTGACGTAGTAACATTTAGGCTAGGTGAAGTCATAGCCGAAGTGAAAGATAACACCAGACACGGAGAACAGGAAAAGGTCTGCGAGAGGCGCTTGATCTCGCGTAAAAACCGCTCCAGAAGAACAAGCAGCCAGAAACCCAACAACCACCGACACCGGCACCCATGTGACAGCCCGGATGGAGGTGTCGCTGCTGATGACCGACCTCCCACCACACTATTTTAGGCATTATCGGACTGTACTATTCATTCATAGGCCCTATGATCTGTAATCAAGGCATATTTTCATATTCAACTGACATCACTTACAACATCACTTCTCTTACATTCGACTGTTTCAAAAAAGCTGATAATAGACTTCATTGGTTTGGTCTAAAAATACGTTTTATGGCCAACTTTTCACCTACATGTTACGTTACTTACGAACGCATGATGAATGCGAAATTAGAAGAATGCTAGTTTTACACAACTGGCAGCAACAGCGCCCAAGTCAAACTAGTTTCAAAATATTCAACAGCATGTTTCTTAAATAACAAAAACATACAATTCGTACAACGTGTCGGAATATTAAGCTTTAAAGATTGACGGGCTTAATTGAATCATTCATGACGTCATAATCATGACGTTAGCGTACACATCGCGTAGTTGATTATGACGTCATATGATTGCGTGAGGGAATAAAATTGAGTAAATTTGGACTCATAGAAATGTTAGCTAACTGTTATATTGCAGAAATAGAAGCACACACACACGCACGCACACGCACGCACGCACGCACGCACGCACGCACGCACGCACGCACGCACGCACGCACGCACGCATACATACATACATACACACATATATATATCACGCTTTGAGCGATCAGGGTCGATTATTTATGAATAATCGTGATTACTCGATAAATCAGCTTGGGTACAAATTACTACGGCATAGCAGCAAAAGCACATCAATGACGAAAGCTGCAATGGTGTTTGGAAAATTTAATTTGGATGTCAATAGAAGACTATTTTTGAGAATGTATCACTGCTATGCTTGGCTCGATTCTCAATCCAGTCATTTCAGTGATACATTTGCAAAAAATAGTTTTCTCTTGGCCTACAAATGGACATACATTCATTGAGCAAAATTTCAATTTTCGTGGGATTGCAATAAAATATAATTAAAAGCTTGGAATTGAAATCTTATATGCAGTAGAAATTATTCACGATTATTAGATCACATAATTTTTAATCATATAAATTCACGATTTAAAAAATAGTCGTGATTTTCGATTTAATCACGTAATCGCGCATGTCTAATATATAGTAAACCGGTTTCATTAATAAGTGGTATTAATTAATCATTATATTGTAGCGGATGGACCCTAAAGATATCGCTGATGCAGTTCTGTATGCATTGTCCTGTCCACCACATGTACAGGTAAATGGATGGGTCATAGCTACCATGGGTTCATGTACTGTTAAGACCAGTTGTCACACACCCATCAATACAGGAGTCAACTTCTAGATATGCCACGCCCATTTCTAGCTAAGCTCCGCCCAATCTTTTACACGTGTTGTAATCGATTTGCAACTTTTAAATCTGAATTCACAGAATCTATATTTCAAGGTAATTATACAGGTAAACTGTTGACTATTTTGAAACTAACTTGACTGGTGGCTGTTGCTTGTTCAGTTTATTCAATTGTAAATTGATCATAGACATACAATTCATACACTAGCGACGGACTCGATGCTGCTGGTGGCGTTATACGTGTTTATGAGTGACAGAACGGATGAGTAGTAGACTAGGGCTTGTTAACGTCTCCTGTCTGAATCTCCTAAATAGGCTGCTCGCCGTCAACACACCAACTCCCATCACGAGCTGATCGACAGTCTGCAAATATGAATCGTCATAGTTTTCCTAGCTTTGCAATATCACAATATGGATACACTCTTAGGAAGCATTATGTTTTGTACGGCATATAAAAATAATATATTTTGTTACTGTTTTTAATTATTGTTAATTATTCTGCGCAGATACGACTGGAGATGTGGACACACAGGCGCGCGTGCGCTCACATGTACACACGTGCGGCCATGTACACTCAAAAGCATGCTATCCAGTATTATGTAGAGTACAATCATATTATTATGGTGTGGTTATGTCATGGACACTATTGATAGAATTATTATTATTATTATTATTATTATTATTATTATTATTATTATTATTATTATTATTATTATTATTAATTTTCAGGTTCACGAAATGATAGTGAGAGCGACAGAAGATGAATGAAACAATGTATGAAACAACGTCAAATAAAAACTGACGCCATATAGATACAGACATCACTTCCCAACTGATTATCGTTTTTAAAATCTTTATTTAGTGAAGGTATAATCGTTATCTGGAACCTTCAACATATTAATCATATAGGCCTAGCGTCAATATAACACTTTTTACAATATTATGTAACATACAGAAAGTGTACCCCCGCAAGTACACGCACGTGCGCACGCACTCAATCACGCACGCCCACATGCACACACATGTACTCACACACATACACACAACTGAGGAATCCAGTTTATTGAGCAACCATTCCAGTGGTAAAATTTCAAAAATACACTTCTCTTGACCTGAAAATGGACACTCACTGAGAAAATGTTTTGGATATTTGTGGTCAATCTTGACAATTAACACATGGATGGAGTAATACTGTAATAGCTTAAAGCTCCTGAGCTTGAAATTGTGCATTATTAGCTCACCGGGCCGAGATTTGGGAGATAGGATTAGGGACTAAGGGCCATTAACGTTTGTTCAAGGGAAGTTGATCCGTCAAAAACATGGCCGCCGTGGTCCAATCAAAATGTAGCGTGTAAGATTCTGAGGAATTCCGAGTGAGAAGGATTTGGCTGCGAAAATCGTTAGATGGAAAGAATGCTGAATACAACAGCTTAAAATCCCGACATTTTTTTCTTTTCTTTTTCATTTTGTTTCTAGATATGGAAAAATGAAAGTTGGTTGTAAAAAAACAAAACAAAATTAATTGTTATTGCTTAATGGAAGCTGCAGTGACGTGATACGTTGAGTGAATTCCATAATATTGTTCCTTCACCTGAGAAGGTATATAGGAATAGTGTAGCCTAATTTTCGCTAATGGAATATAAAGCTAAAAATTTCCAGTAGACCATAAATTCTGATTATGGAAATCTGAAAATACATAAAGAATTCTGAGAAGTGGTCAGTAGTTTTACTATTCATACCTTTGTATACCACATAAGCAGTTTTATTTTTAATATGTTCGTTTATCGTTTGCCACGTAAGTTTTACAAAATGTCTTGGATGGGGGTGCTGAATCTTTCATTTAGGATATTTTTTGCCGCTTGCTTTTCCTATTCTAAGTCTTGATAATCGGTACACGTTGCACAGATTTTCACATACTGGAAGGCAGAAATCATAAGGAAAGAATAAGGATGTAAGTAAGTTATGTGGTAAATGTGTAACACATATTCTAAATAGTCCATTAAGTTATGATAACTTTCCAGTAATATTTATGACATGTTCAGCAAAATTAGCTTTTAATCGATGTGTACTTCCATAAGCTTTTCACACTTATTGCATTTTATACTGTATATTAACGCTTCTGGTCTCAACATCGCCTCAAATCACACAATATACTACTTATGTCAATGGAGGAAGGCAATTTTAGCTACATCCTGACCATCTATAGCTAAGGCCCAACCACACTTCGCCCGTGTTGGTATCGATCGATCCCTGAACTCCCTGACTATCAATTTCGAGAAAACTATACAAGTAAGATGTTGAATATTTTCAAAGCGCTCGTGACGAACTTAACTAAGCCATTCATGACGTAATTGATTGTGACGTCATCCTATACGTCACTACGCCACGTACTTGATTATGAAACTGGAATCCTCAAAGCACCTTTCCAGTTTATCCATCAATCATATGACGTCATATTCAACTACGTGACGTGTAGAATGACGTCATAATCAATTACGTCATTAGTATTGTAGATAGGTTCGTTACGAACGCTTAATTGATAGCGGACTAAGCGTTGCTGTACGAATTGCATATCTTTACGATTTAATAGACATGCTGTTGAATATTTTGAAACTAATTTGACAGGGCGCTGTTGCTGCCATAGGCAGCGCTGTTGGCTGATAGGCAGCAACAGGCAACAGCACAGAGTCAAATTATTTTCAAAATATTACATAGCTTACCTGTATAGATTTCTGGAAGTTGAGTTTCAGGGAGTGCAGGGGTCGATCGGTCATCGATCGTGCCACATCCTCATAGATAAATCACCACCAACTTACTATTATAGTTTAGCGGATAGCCCTTACCTAAACACACAAATTCGCAACCAGCTTAGACCAAGCACTCACATCGACAGCAGCAAGAGCCAATTGTGCACTGGAAATTCTGAGACGGAACGTTAAGCAGTGCCCGCGAGAGCTAAAAGCAACAGTTTTCACATTCTTAGTTAGATCTATAGTGGAGCATGCTGGGACCCAAATTTAAAGAATAACTCACCAGCATTAGAAATAGTCCAGGATAAATGGGCTCGTTTTGTCTACCGTGACTATTCCAACATAGCAGTGTTAGTGCTATGTTAAACGAACTGAATTGGAGCCAGCTAAGTGACAGACAGGCCATGTAATGAAACGTTGGTGACGGTACATATCTTGCTCAGAACTAACCATACTCACTATGTTTAAAGAGGTATAAGAGCTACAATTTAAAAAGAATGTTAAAGTCATATATTATCTATTGAGGTGATAAATTATGACATATGTCAATGATAGACACTATTTTCAGAGTCAGCAAAGAAAACTATTAAATTCTTTAACACGAAATTCTATTGTATTTCTCAGTTTATTGAAGCCGCCATTGCATGGCATTTCAAGCGATATCGACGACCTCGTTCTGGCTCTGATGCAAGAGTAGATGAGTATATCGTCGTGAAAGCACACTTCTCTTCTGTTTTAATCGACACACTGGTGGATAACCACGGACAAAGACCATTTGGCTGTCATAAAATCGCCTTATAGCCGCGGTCAACAACGGACAACACACATCACATGATAAACAAGACGACAGTGTTACATCGGCGAATTTTTTTTGGCATTTTGTATTTTCAAATGCAAATCTAGATTAGCTAAGCAGAAGAAGCTTACTGTTAAAACCTGCATTTTATACATATGTTACGACCTTGAACTTTAACCTCAATATCATTGTGGTCCATCCACTTTATGTAGGGAAGGATGTTTCCAAGCGTAGTCCTAATAGAGTGAACCAATCACGAGATATAAGACAATATATAGACTAGACAAAAACTTTAACCGTAAAATGTTTTATACCAAGGTCAGAGTGATCGTGACCTTTGATATCACAACCTCAATATTAGTGTGCTCCGGTACCTTGATATAAGGAAGCATGTGTCCAAGTTTAGTCCCAATAGGGTGAAGCCATGCTAGACCAAAAACATAACCGAAATTGCATGATTACTGCATTCTGCGGCTGTAGGGGTAGAAACATCCCGCAGCTGCAATCAGTCCTTCTTCGCTTTTGAGCACTGTGTCTTGTCCTCAGCCATAATCCTTAGCTTCTTCAAGTTCATTATTGATGTGAGTGTACCGAGTCCTGCTCTCTTGAGGTCACCTCACAGCATACTTAACATATTTATGCAATGACGTACTCTCATGGCTTTATGCTTTCTGGCTACCTGTAAGGCGAATTCCAAGGCCATCTGTACTGGTGCGTCGTCTGGCATCATTAGAACATGGACGAACATGGACCATCTTTGCTGAATGACCTTTACAGTTTACGCTCATCGGCGATGTATTACAATCGTGTATAGTGCATCGTTGGAAATTATGCTGTCTGGCCATCGGTATCCAATGATGCTGTGGAGGTGTTTGCGGTGGCAGCTGCCTTTGGAGTTGCCCAGCTTTTACAGTTGTACAGCATCAAGGATATATACAGGTTGTGTTGTATAAACGTAGTCTTTTTGTCGTGAGCATCTTTGATCTACGAATCCATAGCTTCCAGATGGACTGGAAACCTATGTTTCCCATCACACAGTGTGCAGAGATGTCAGCAGTACGCCCCGGATTTTACTATCTACCTAGGTCGATGGTTCGACGCTACGAACTGGGTTGCTTTTTTTTATTTTCACGCTTTGTCAATATGCGTATGTGGTTGAACTATGTTTTCGATTCATTCATAGAGATTCTCAATTTTAGTTTGCTTGCGACTATTGGGAGTAGTTCGGCAAGGGATTTCTTTTCCTCGTCTATGAAGTCCAGATCAATGAGCATTCCGAAGTAGGGGCTTTGCTTATGTTTTTCCTTAGTATGAAGCCTATTTGGTTGAAGACTGTTGTGGTAGCATTAGAGCCTATTGGAGCTTTGCGATCGGCAATGCGTCCAGTCCGTGTACTCCGTTGATGGTATGGGTGTTTGAAAGCTGTATTTGTGGCAAATAGGACACTAGAACTAAGGAATGCCACCAGTGCATTTCCATTGATGTTGCGGATGCCTTCTCCGTACGACCCCATGCATAAGCCAAGTCTTGAATTCGTGTCCACTAACAGACAGAAAGACAGAGTAATAGAACCAATCGATATACTGACGAAAATTCCCATTTTCGCCAAGAACAATCATGACATCTGCAAGGTGGCCAACTTTGGACAACCACCGTATGTCATAAATTCCAATGATATCATTCATTCCAAAGAGGATAATTGCGGACACCCACTCCTTGGCAACGGTTTCAAATATAATCCCTATATAAACATACCCTGTATACCAATCGCCTGAAATTACTATCAGAGGAGTGCCATTATCGGAAGGGAGTAACGCGAGACATGGTAAGACGTGTTCCTAGCTTTTGTTAAAATTCTACTTTATTATTGAATTCAAACACATGCAATGATGTCCAGATTTAGGCACATTTTTACAAGCCCGTCTTCTTTTAATAAATAATGATAGATACTGGACATTTGTCATTCAAATGGTTAAATACTGCTATCTAACGACTAAGACCTGATGAAACAAATATGCTACTTTTTCGTGCAGTGATTAACCGAAGGATCCAGTCAGAATACTGTACCAGAATTGCTGTATATTAAACAATCTGTAAGTGACATCACCCGCTGCCGTTTATGATATCTATGTAAATGCCACGCTAGGTGTGTGCTACAAATCGATACATGGAAAAAGTAAACGCCAATTTTATCTAGATATACTGCTTTCCTTGCAACGATACCTTGTCAACTTTTGGCAGAGGTATTACTTTGTATATAATATCGGTTTTGTTGAAAAACTAATGTGTTATGTACATGCATACACTTAAATAACAATCGTGTGGTTTAATCAGGCAAATTGCACGTTTGATAAGTTTAAAAGGACCGAAAATGTGCATGAAATGCCCAGATCGTTGACACAGTATGACTTGGATATATAAGGAATATATCATTATCTACTGTGGCAATAATGCCTCTCAGAAGTACCCAAATTTGCACAAATGTGCGCTTACCCTGTCATTTCGCTTTGCGTTATCCCTCTCTGATAGTGCAAGCGACCCACGGACCTAGCATCCTAGAATCGATTAAACTAAGATCAGCGTCAAGTGTTAATCAGCCAATGAGTTCTATCAGATTCCTATAGATGAAGCAGCTTTAAACCCTGGAGACAAGCAAGTAAGTTTAGACATGGATTAGCGATGATGGAAAATATATTCTATGGGTTGTGCTAAACAAAAACATTTTTATGGGATTGGTAACGTGTTGAGTTTTTCTGCATTCCACTGCATCCACTAGATATGTACCACGTAGCCAACACAGCCTGTGGTAGTGAAACATCTTCCTGGGCTGTGACAGTGACATCGTAGTGCTTCCAAATGATCCATCACAACGCCAACAATTAGGCGTGAACGTGAATCTCATTGGATCCATTTCAAATGGACCAACTCCGCATCATTGATGCCGACAGGTATCCCCGTTTGCATTATTGCAGGTCGTTTGATTTTCTGAGAAATTTAATGGTCAAGCTGGCCTTTGCAATGTTCTAAAGAAACGTCCATTTAAGGTCAGAGTATCGGTTTCTAACAGGGTATAGACAGTTTTGTCGATTGCATAAGAATGTAAAGCTTTTGTCAAGAAATGACTTCAATTTAGTAATGTGCAAATGTTCAGTGAAATAATACATGCATTAAGTTTTTAATTCCTCCATATAAATTTACTATGTGTCTGCTATTACACATTATCAGTTTGCAGAGTTTTTGTGTACTTATGTGCCAGTTTCTAACAGGGATGTAAATTCATTATTTATATAGCGACAAGATGGTGATATGACAGCACTGCCTATCTTCTTCTTCTTTTCGATCGCTGGTATCACACTTGGAGAGTGCTCTCAAGATGAAGTCTGTGGTTTTCTGCAGATCTTCCACAGGCCCATACAGCTTTTCAAGAAAAGAGGTTGACAAAGGCCAGATCTCTTCTCTCAGCAGCTGATACGTACTGCAACATTGAAGTATGTGCTCTGTGGTCTGTTCTGCTTCTCCACAAGGACAAGCGGGTGATGTCGTAAGGTGGAACCGCCTGTACATGTGTTGGTTTAGTCTGTTGTGTCCAGTTCTGAGACGAAAAATGGTCCCTTGCTCTGGCCTCGAGAGATGATGGTAGGCATCTTCTGATTGAGGTGTTCTATAATGACTTGATAGTCTTCATCTCGGTATGGGTAACCATGTTTTCTATCTGATTCTCTTCTGCACCCACCTTTGCCATCTTGTCTGCTTCCTCATTTCCTTGGACTCCACAGTGAGAGGGGATCCACTGCAATGCTATCCGAAAGCATTTGATGGTTTGTAGTGCTTCTTCAAGTTGTGGCAGCTTACCTTTGGTGATAGCCTCAAGGACGGAGCGGGCATCAGATAAAAAGACAATCTGTGCAATAGGGTCTGCTGTTCTGCTGATGGTATTAGCTGCATGAACCAGTGCTCCGACTTCAGCTCTGTAGTTTGTGCGGTGTTTGCCTGTCGGTATTGCAGCTGACTCATGTTGTCCGTTTGGGTACTGTATGTACAGTCTGGCACCTCCGCTCCTAATTGCATCATTGGCTGATCCATCTGTGTAGATCCTTATCGATGTCTCCTGAGGGTACATTTCTTCCAGCATGGCTAGGGTCAGGGCCTTCTTGCTCACATCACTGTGTTCATCTTTGGTTGTGAGATGAGGTACTGTGGTGCGAATAGCTATGCTCTCTAGTTTGTTTTCCCAGGGTGGAGGATCAAGGGTGTGGTTTGGGTCTTCTATTTGTGCTGGCAACATTTCTTGGTGTTTTCTTTGAAGTGCTTTTGTCTCTTTCACAAAACTTGATCTTTTAAGTCTTCCTGATGACAGCTGTGCTTGCCTGATCTTCATCGGGTGGTTGTTGAACGATTTGAACGTTGCAGCTTGGATCAGTGCTTTCCATTCCCTTCCTTGGCTAAGTGGGGGGGGGGGGGGAGGGGGGGATGGCTGCTGTCTGCTCCATTTTTTCTATTGGTGTTGATCTCATTCCACCAGTGATGATGCGCAGTGCCTGGTTTTGTACTCTGTCGAGGTTCTGTTGATGAGATTTAGCTGCTGTCATCCATGAGCTGGATCCATACTCAAGGTGTGGTCGTACAGCACCTAGGTAGATCATCTTGAGGATCCTTTCATTGGCACCCCACTTTGTTCCTGCCAGCTTCCTCATGAGGTTTAGCTTTCTTCTGGCCTTTGCCTCTGCATTCTGGATGTGCTCCTTCCATGTTAATCCTCTGTCATAGGTGACTCCCAGGTATGTCTGTTGGTCCTCGTACTCGAGTGGAGTACCGCCCAGTGTCAGATTGCCAACCTTGGTTTTGGTGGACAGTGAGAATAGCATGGCTGATGATTGTTCTTTGTTGATGGTAATACACCAGCGATTGGCTCAAGCTGTAATTCTGTCCAAGGCGAGCTGCATTCTGTACGTGGCAGTCGTTGTGTACTCCTCGGTGCACCAGAGTACGAGGTCATCTGCATAGAGGGCTGCTTGGATCCCACTGGGAAGCTCTGCTACAATGTCATTAATGAAGAGTATGAACAGAGTCGGTGATAATACTCCGCCTTGTGGCATCCCTTGTCTCAGCAATACATTCTGTCCAGATTGTCCATCCACCAGCACCCTAGCTCTGCGATTGTGTAGGTATGACTTGGTCCATCAGAACATGTTGCCACCAATACCTGTGCGCCGGAGCTTCACGGGGAGGCCATCCTTCCACACCTTGTCAAATGCTTTCTGCAGATTGATAAAGGCAGCGAGCATCACCTTCTTGGCTTGAAAAGTGTCCTCTATAACCTGTGCAAGATGTGTTGTTTGATCTTCTGTGCTCCTGCATCTTCTGAAGCCGGCCTGCTCTGAAACTATAATGTTCTCCGACTCCAGGTACCACTGCAACCGCTGGTTGACGATGCACCCCATGGTCTTGCATATGCAGCTTGTAAGACTGATAGGACGGTAGCTCAGCACTTTTGTCTTGTTCTTCCCTTTTTCAGAATAGGAGTCATTCTGGCTTCCTTCCAGCACTGAGGAACCTATCCGTTGGTCCAACTGAGATTAAAGATGTCTAGCAACTTGCGGAGAGATGCATTACCAAGGTGTTGGATCATTTCATTCGTAATGCCATCTGGCCCGGGAGATTTCTTCTTCTTCAATTGGCGGATAGCCTTCTTCAGTTCGGCTAAACTAGTCAACTTTCATTGTATCGTGAGTGTTGGTGTCTGTTCTTTCCTTTTGCTCTTTTCTAACCTCTTTTTGACGCATTCGTGGTATAGAAATGTTGCTTTCTTTTGCATATGCCTTCGCAAAGGCATCTGCAGCCATCTTTCCTGTCAGTGTTTGTCCATCTTCTTCAAGAGTAATCTTCTCTCCCCCGACACCCTCATCATTCAGTGTTTTAGTCAGTCTCCATAGCTTTGTGGTGTCTCTCTCTCTAAATTAAACCCTGCCGTCTTTTCCCTCCAGCTTCTTCTTTTGGCCTCCAGCTTGGTCTTTAGATAACTGGCTTTAGTTTGTTGTAGAGTGAAGTGGTTTTCATGACAGGGATTACCCTCTGCATCTTCTCTGGCCTTGTCTAGTTTATCATGTGCTGCTTTCCGTTCTGTTGTCCAGTAGGGGCGGTAGTTTTTCCTGAACCCTCGCAGAATCGCTTCATTGGCAGACTTGAGGATACTTGAATTAAATTCCTTGACCACATTGTTGATGTTTCTCCCTTCTACTGCTATATTTTGGGTAAGTTCATTGGAACGAATGCCGAACAGACTCCAATTTGCCTTTTTGTAGTTCCACCTTGGATGTTGAGGTGAACTTGTCGAAATACTTCCAGAAAGAGAGAGTAGGACTGGGCGGTGGTCGCTTCCTCCTAACTGCGATCCAACCACTCTACTGAAGTTTCTGTGAATGTCTTCTGTACAAAATGCCAAGTCCGGCATTGTTGTCGAGTGCCACCGGCATGAGTAGAAGGTAGGCTGATCTGTGGGATTGTTGACAAGTAAAAGGTGCTTTTCATCTTGCCATGCTTCAATGTCTTCTCCTCGTTTATCAAGTGTTCTGTATCCCCAGCTCTGGGACTGGCTATTAAAGTCTCCCGCAATGAGGAAGTGGCAGTCTGGGACCTGGATTGTGTCAAGTGAGAGATTCTTGTCATTAGGGCAGTAATAATTGACAATGTCAATCACAGAGTTGCTGGTTGTTACCTTGATCTTGATATATTCTGCCTCTTCCATAAAGGTTTTGACCTGGCTGGCGTTCACGCTGTTTCGGACCAAGGTCATCACCCGCCTTTCTTTCTTCCACTTCGATCACACCGGAAAATCTGGTAACCTCTGATCTTAAATGGTTTTCCTTCTTGCAGGTGTGTCTCTTGGATGCAGCAGATATCAATGTTGTTTTCGTACAGGAACTGTTCGAGCTCTGATTTCTTGTTGGTAACCCCTTCTGCGTTCCAGTGCATGATGCTGATACTGGGGTTCTCTTTGGGTTTGGTCTTCTCTTTTGGTTGGCCAGTAGCTCCACAAGATGAGTTGATGGGACCTCCAGTAGCTGAGGGTGGGCTCCTTCAAGGCGTGGAGCCCGGCGCTGCACCTGCCTGGCGGATCCTCACAGGGCGAGAACCATTTCGGTTGATTCGATCGCCAAGTGTCATTTCATTAGCGTTGTGCATAATGCTCTGGTTCGCCCCTCCAAATGTCTGGATTGACACCCAGTAGGTTACACCCCTGCATCACGTTGAGGCCAAGCATATAGTCTTAAACAGAGGATCACTGCCTATGATATGACAACAGGGGGGGGGGGGGTTATCAGAAAAAATAATGATACAAACGGCGCTAAAAAGGAAGCACAATTTCTTATAGTAAATCTAGACCTGGTCAAATTCCATTTTTCATAATACCCGGTATACATAGACAGCAGCAACACCATTTTCAAAATCAAAATTCTGTATCCTGACTTTGTAAAGTAGTAAATCTGGTGTTTAAAATAAGAATAATGATTGTTTTGCATACCACAAAACGGTAAAATTATTTTAGGTTTTTATCATATATAGAAACTATAGCCATTTTTGGATTGGGCGAGTGTGAAAAAAATCAATCTAGATTCGAAAACAATATAATCAAACCATGCCATTTCGGCGCATCAGTAGAAAAGAATTATTGCTATGTTGGTGAAATCAACATGCCGTGTCTCACAGCAACTGGCATATGTCGTCTGATGCGCAAAATGGACCAGTTTGTTTCATTACTTTATACTAGTTATGAACATTTTTATGGACCCTAAAAAAAGCAATAGTGAAAACACGTTTTTCACGCGCCACATAAAGATAGGTAAACTAATTACTTATTTCTGCTATATTTTGATCAAATCTTCAAATTGTGTGTAAAAATGAGGTATCTATTGAAATAAGCATGTTTTGACGATGTCACCAAAACAGCAAGTGCCTGAGAACACAAAAAGAAGCAATTGTTAGAAATAGAAACCTGTTAGAAACAGGTACCCTGACCATACATGGAAAGAAGACTAATTTTAATTTGCCACTCGAATGCCTGGCTTGGTAACTGAGGCAAATTGGTAAATTTTTTAATAAATGTTTTGTCTTGCAAATAACCTTTCGATTTAAGCAATTATTCTGATTTTATTGACCATTACAACAATTGATGAATCAAGTTTCTCAGTCAATCATATGACATCATAATCAACTACATCATGTGTAGGCTGACGTCATAATAAATTGTCATGAATAACATAGCTAAGTTCGTCACAAACGCATAACTGATGACAGACTAAGCGTTGCTGTACGAATTGTTTGTCCTTACTATTTAATAAACATGCTGTTGAATATTTTGAAACTAATATGACTCAACAGCAACACCCACCCTGTTAAACTAGTTTCAAAATATTCAACAGCTTATCCGTATAGTTTACTGGAAATTGAGATTCAGGGAGTGCAAAGATTGATCAGTCCCAACACAGGTGAAGTGTGGGTGGAGCTTAACTAAACATGGGCGGGGCATAGCTAAAACTTAATTCCTCCATTCAAGATTTAATTTAGGAGACAGAATGGGGAGCATGAAATAACGTTCTGTTTTGATGATAATTGATATTTATTCCAAGACAATGAATGACACTGTACACAGAATCAAAAGCCAACCGACAAATGAGATATTACCCAACAAAAGAAACAGGAATATAATTTCAAAATAAACAATCGACAGATAATTAGTTCGGTAAATAATGATTATTAATTTTAATAGAATTATGATACTTTGAAGAATTACCAATGGAATTCAAACATCAGTGGGGGAAAAACAATCGTTAGTCATTTCACACCACACAGGTACACAGTTGAATATTCTGAAACAAAGTTGTTTGACAGCAGTCGTTTCCAGTTCGAGCAGTTTCAAAATCTTTGAAAGAATATTTCCATCCTCATAATGAATTTATTGCATCTGGTCTATGTATTTGACAGGGGTAAGGCCAATATCAATGCATGGGCTGGTTGCCTGTGATTCAACCACTTTATATTTAGAAACCCTCACATTTCTTAAAGAATATTTCAATTTTGTCATAGAAAATATCCATTTGCATATCAATACGATTATTGTTGAAAAGACAGTCAATGCAATGGTAAATTTTCAAATATAGTTTTCTCTTGGTCTGCAAACGGACATTTCTCAAGACAACGGCAGAATCCATTTTGGCCAGCTTGAGAGCTAAAGGGTTAGCCCTTATCACTCTGATGTCAATATTCTATATTTTACTGTGTCAATATCAAAGAAACTGGTGAACATTTTTACGACAGCGCCATCTTCCACCAAATTTGCTGAAAAATGAACACCAGTTCATCTTTTAATTTAATTTGAAAATTAAACATTTTGACACCAGAGTGGTAAGGGTTAAAATGCCTAATCCAAATTTCAATACACGTGTTACATCAAGTTACCTGATGAAAGCCGCTCCAAATAGATTAAGTTTAGTGCCAAGCTTAGTGATCATAACATGACACTGCGGTATATAAAGTGGACAACTGAACACTATAGATTAGAGTTTCTTTCCAAAATCTACAACTCATGTAACTAATTAAGAGGACTTAAGAGGACTTTCTTGTAGTGATGATTTTCATCCTTGCTGATAAGTTAGTATTATTAACCATTTCATGACTAAGCCGGCTGAGGAATGTCCATCTGCAAGCCAAGAGAAGAGTATTTTATAAAATTTACTACTGGAATGTCTGGCTTGATAACCAAGCCAGTGATTCCAGTGAGCAATTTTCTATAATACTCTTCTCTTGGCCTGCAAATGAATATTCAATAAGAAAATGTCTATAGATTTTTGGATAAAATTTTGCCATTAAAGAGTTAATTAAAAAAACCAATGGATGCTGATTGCTTTATTAACCCTTTAATGGTCAAATCTGATCACAAATTTATAGAATAAGCCCATTTTCAGACCAAGAGAACACAATTTATGAAAATTTACCACTGGAATTCCTGGTTCGGTTATCGAGCCAGTTATTCCAGTGTTAAACTTTCAAAAAGAGTCATCTCTTGGCCTGCAAATGGACATTTCCCAAAGGACACTGCAGAGGCAACACTTGTCTGCCTAGACAATGAATGGGTTAACATTGGGAAAATATACATGACATTAATAATAAAATGAAAGATAGTTGCATTAATAGACCTTTCTGCTTTTAGCTATGCCCCACCCATCTCTAGCTAAGCCCCGCCCATCTCTAGCTAAGCCCCGCCCATCTCTAGCTATGCCCCGCCCATCTCTAGCTAAGCCCCACCCACAACTCGCTCATGTTGGGATCGATCGATCTCTGAACACCCTGACTATCAATTTCCCAAAAAAACTACACATTTAAGCTGTTGAATATTTTGAAACTAATTTGACTGGGTGCTGTTGCTGCCTAAGGCAGCAACAGCGCCCAGTCAAATTAGTTTCAAAATATTCAACAGCATGTTTATTAAATAGCAAAGAATTACAAAGACATACAATTCATACGTGTCGGATCCCCTGTTTAAGACTATATGCTCGGTCTCAACGTGGCGCAGGGGTGTAACCCACTGGGTGTCAATCCAGACATTTGGAGGGGCTAACCAGAGCATTATGCACAACGTTAATGAAATGACACTTGGAGATCGAATCAACCGAAATGGTGCTCGCCCTGTGGCGTCCCATCAACTCGTCTTGTGGAGCCAGGGGACGAGGATGGAGAATTTCATCTTGAGAACGGCTCTCCAAGTGTGATACCAGCGATCGAAAAGAAGAAGATACAACGTGTCAGACTGTTTGAGATTTGATGACAGTCTATATGGAACCCTTTGTGACATAATGATTGTGATATCATCATACACTCGTTGAGCTGATTATGACTTCATACGAGGTCAGATGATAGAGGGATACTCAGGAAAGGTGAATATTTTAATGCTCTGCTTAAGCGATGTGTTATGTAAAGAATCTCATGATTGCAGCTATTGTTACAGTAGCGCTATGGTGGTAATAAACCCTTGAATGGTAAAGGCTGTTACTGCAGTGGTCTGGAGGAATGTCCATTTGCACACTAAGAGAAAACTATTTTTGAAAATTTACCATATGAATGACTGGCGCGATAACCGAGCCAATCATTCCAGTGGCAAATTTTCAAAAATACATTTCTCTTGACCCACAAATTGGACATTCAATGAGCGAACATTTTGATTCTCTTGCTAAATCTTGACCATTAACGGGTTAATTACTCTTGTAAATGTAATTTGTACTGCATAGTACAGCTCATAAGTTAACACATTTCCAAAACAAAAACAGAAAGATGTTACTCAGTGAGAAATGCTCTGGAGAATATTTTCAAAATAATTGGATAGGAAGACATTGCTGATTGCTGCCTTAGGCAGGAATGTCATCCAATGCAATGGACCTTTACAGTTATAGCCATGCCCCCGCCCACCTCTAGCTAAGCTCCACCCACACTTCGCCGTGTTAGGATTGATCAAACCCCTGAGTTCCCGAACTATCAATTTCCTGAAAACTCTACAGGTAAGCTGTTGAATATTTTGTAACTGATTTGACTGGGCAGCAACAAGTCAAATAAGTTTCAAAATATTCAACAGAATATTTATTAAATAGTAGACATATAAATCGTACAACAACGCATAATCCGTCTTCAAATATGCGTTAGTGACGTACTTATCTACATCATTCATGACATCATAATGACGTTATTCATTATGATTTCATTGTACACGTTATGTAGTTGATTATGACGTCATATGATGGGTGGATAAAGTGGAAAGGTCCATTATGTTCAAAATTTTCAACAGTCTGTTTTATTTAGTTGTGGAAACTTCAGTTCTAACCTGTACTGTATTACTGGTTTAAAGCCGGCTATTCCCAAACATCCCATTCAATACCTGACTAATTAATAAACTATTTTATATTTTAATATCCAAATTTTTTATTTCTGCAAAATATAATATATTTAGCCAACATTAACTGTTACAGAAACAGCCACCACATACAAACCAAATGATTAAAATTATAAACATATTTATATAATATATAAACTATCATTTATTATGACAAACTATATATAATATATATATATCTAGGCAATTTATAACATTTAATTAATTTTTAACATCCTCAATATTTAACATTTTTACAATTGTCAAAATTTACAAAACTCGAAGCACCACCAGTATAGACAGACAATAGATACAGATATTCTGCATGGGTAACTGTTTAATTAAAGCAGGACATCAGTTTAATTTTAATTTTTACTGCATAACATTTTATTTTGAATAATACGTATTTAGTAACAGTGACAATAAAACTGTTCATCACGTAAGGTCACAGTTAAGCTTCATTAATAACCAACCATACAGCTAAGCTCAGTGGCATACTGGTGAATTAGTTGGAAAATTGGGGAGGTGAAGGGGGTATAATTCTGTGGTGGGTCTGGAAGCTGTGACAGGGGTTTTAGTGGACTTTCCATGGAAATTTGGTAAAATTAGAGGTGCTGACATTGTTGAGAAGAAAGCTCATGTATTCAATGTAAGCTAAAATACATTAATTGTGTGTTTTGACATACAGTACAACTAAGAAAAAATTTAGTGTTTCTAAGACAAAATAAAACATGCTGTTGAATATTTTTGACTTAATTTGATTGGAAGCCATTGCTGCCTAAGGCAGCAATGTTTTCCAGTCAAATTAATTTTTAAATGTTCAACAGTATTCCTGTATATTTGCTGTGAAAATTAAATATGGGGAATTCATTGGTGAAAGGAGTAACTCCAAACTATTAGAGGGAGAGTGGTGGGGGTGGGGGGAAAGGAGAGTGAAAGTTAGAACCGAGAGAGAATTCTGACTGGAATGAAGATAGAATTTGAAAATCAGGAGGTTATAGGTATGTAAAGTAATGCAATTAACTGAGAGAGGGGGGGGGGGGGAAGACAGAGTGCAAGTTATAATCGAGAAAGAATTCTGACTGGAATGAACAGACAGAGTTTGAAAATCACAAGGTGGTTATAAGCATGTAAAGTAATCCAATTAACTGACGCAATGTGCGCATAATTAATACACAGATGATAATAACAAAAAATACATCACATATACATGTATACAGAATATACATCATTTATAATAATAATAATAATAATAATAATAATAATAATAATGATGATAGATATTTGAAGAATGTATAAATCATTATAAACAAAATCTCGGCTTCCTCCCTCACATCCTGCCTCGTGCCTTAATTGCTGAGAAGAAACAGGATTAGAAATTCAAATAAAAGTTAAATCGTTTTATAAAGACCACCTTTGCGTTGTGCTCCAGCAATCATTTAACTCTGAAAATTTAGTGTCCCATAGAAACTGTCCATTTACAAAGCCGAGAGAAGAGAATACTATTTTTTAAATAAATTTCCCACTGGAATGACTGGCGAGCCAGTCCTTCAAGGAGTAAATTTATGAAAAAAAAGGTCTTTACTTGGTCTGAAAATGATCATTTCTGCAGAGCCCTGTAGAAGCCATTTTAGGGCGACTTGAGTGTTAAAGTTATCTTGATATAGTGAGTCTTATACAGAAGTGGTCTTTTAGAGACGGTTGAATGAATAGCTATATCATTTTAATGCTGACTTGTCAGTTTTAAAAACATTTAGATCTGTAATAAATGGTGTTAATTTTGAAAACTTATTGCCTCAAGTTATTGTTGCCTTAGACAACAACAGCTTTCAGCAACTCACTTTCTAAAATGAGCACTAGTCATAGCTCAAATTATTCGATAAAATTGGACTTTTGGTAACAGTCAGAAATGTGCTAAAGTATTAATTAGAAAAGATTGTAAACAATCACAAAATTCAACAAAACTATATCAGTTTACAACACAATTTAAATCAATTAAATGTAAAAAAACGACATTAAATCGAAAATAAAACGGTAATCAACAACACCAATTATTTGTGAAAATTCATAACTGAAGACATACTATAGAATAGTTTTCAAATAGTAAATTACTGAATATATTAACATATAATTAACAAGAATTAACACAAACTAATTGATGGTAGGAAAATTAACAAAAAATAACAGACACATTCATCACAAAACAGTACCAAGTAAATCCACAAAAATTTTGAAAGTGAGATTGAAAATAGGTTTGAATAATGAATTCCATTAAAAACCGGTCTGTAATACTCATGATGAACGTCCATTTGCAGACCAAGGACTTTTTTTAAATATAAAATTTACCACTGGAATGACCGGCTCAGTAACCATGCCAGTAACTCCAGTGGTAAATTAAAAAAAGTCTTCTTATGTTCTTGAAAAACTTGACCATTAAAGGGTTAATTGATATATGTAGCATTTTAAGTACTTTGAAATGCTGTTGACACAAGAGGGTCTAAGTCACCTTTCCAGAGTATCCACTCATCATATGACATCATAATCAACTACATGATGTGTAGAATGACATCATAATGAATGACGTCGATAAGTACATTACAAACGCATATTTGAAGATGGTCTATGGGTTGTTGTACAAATTGTATGTCTACTATTTAATAAATATTCCGTTGAATATTTTGAAACTAATTTGACTGGGCGCTGTTGCTGCCATAGGCAGAAACAGCACCTAGTCAAATTAGTTACAAAATATTCAACAGCTTCCCTGTATAGCTTTCAGGAAATTGAGTTAGGGCGTTCGGGGATCGATCAATCCCAACACGGCGAGGTATGGGTGGAGCTTAGCTAGTGATGGGCATGGCATAGCTATAAGTGGAAAGGGCCATTCATCTAGGTACTTCTGCCAGTTTCAATGAAGATGTGATTCAGAGTCTCATTTATTAAAGAAAATTAAAGGACAGTTAGGTGTTTAATTATACGTAAATTTAAATGTCATTTATTGCAAAGAATAGTAGTTCCATTATAGTGTATGCCGCTTAAAGTTAAATATTAGTTTCAATGAAATTAGGTGAGGGATTCTATCCGTCACTCAAGTATCTGATGCCATAATAAATGGAGGGATCCAGTTTTACCTATGCCCCACCCATCTTTAGCTCTGCTCCAACCACACTTCGTCCATGCTGGAATCGATCCCTGACTATCAATTTCCAGAAAACTATACACTGTCAGGTAAGCTGTTAACTAATTTAACTGGGTACTGTTGCTGCCAATTAGTCAAATTGGTTTCCAAATATTCAAAGGCATGTTTATTGAATAGCCAAGACATAGTCCGTTATCAATTAAGCGTTCGTGACAAACTTAGATACGTCACTCATGACGTAATTAATTATGATGTCATCCTACACGTCACATATTTGATAATGATGTTATATGATTGGAATCCTCCACGTCATTAGTTAAAAAATGTTGTTACCAAGGGCGCTGTGATCTTGATCTTTAAGAGTTTGATACTGCGGGGTCATTCATTGTGTTATAGCATCTCAGTCTCGGGATGCATACTTCCAAGTTTTGGTCCAGTATGATTAGCCCAAAATGAGATATGAACCACAAAGTTGAGCTAAAAAGAAACTTAACCGTGACGGCAAGTAGAGTAGAATATATATATACCATTGAATTAATTTTTTTAAATTAAATTTTTTCATAGAAAATGTCCATTTGCAGACCAAGAGAAGACTATTTTTGAAAATTTATCTTGGGAATGACCATTACAGTCGTAAATTTTCAAAAATAGTCTTCTCTTGGTTTGCAAATGGACATTCCTCAAGACGACTGCAGAAGCCGTTTTTGGCTAATATGAGTGTTAAAGGGTTAATCGTCAAGTCGGTCAAAACAGGCATCTGCGTTAATCTTGAGGAATGTCCGCTGGAATGGCTCCGAGTCAGTCCAGTGCCAAATTAAAAAAAAACTACCTCCAGATGGACAATCAATAAGGAAATATTTTGAATTTTTCGACCAATCTTGACCAGCTTGTATATTTAACCCTTTCACTGATGAATTCCGCATATCTCATTTTCAAGGCAACCATACAGGAATATTGTTGAATATTTTGGAATTAATTTGACTGGAAGGCGTTGCTGCCTAAGGCAGCAACAGCTTCCAGTCAAATTAATTTCAAAATATATGACAGAATAAGTTTAATATCGTAAATAATATACTTTTTCAGGGATTTGTTGGTGAAAGGGATACAGGTTAATTCATCACAAAAACACTAACAACAAAACTATCCACATTGTTCTACATGTTACATGAAGGAGCTAATATTCATATTCAGCTGTAATAATGCTGACAATTTTGAAAACAATTTGCCTGACAGTTAATGCTGTTCAATCGCTTTATGCCATCAACCTGGCTTTAAAATACTCAACACATTTCAAAATTAGCTTCTAGGAAATCATGTGTCTAGAAATTTAAGCGTGCCAATAAAGCCTCTGTAGTGGTCTCGAGGAATGCCCATTTGCAAAACAAAAGAAAACGAATTTGTAAAATTTACCACTCGAATGACTGCCTCAATAATCGAGCCAGTAATTCCAGTGGTAAATTTTCAAAAATAGGTTTCTCTGAAGATATAAATCGACATGGACACAGCAAAGATTTTAATTTTCTTGAAAAATCTCAACTATCTAAATTTTAAATGAGTTAAGCCCTGTAACAGTAACATGTAGGGGTTAACCCTTTAATGCTCAAGATTGGTCAAGAGAACAGAATTACTTTACTTATTGATAGACAATTTGCAGGCCAAGGGAAGACTATTTAAAAAAATTTACAGATGGAATAACTGGTGCGGTTCCTCAAGCCAGTTATTTCAGTGGTAATATTTAATATATCGACTTCATTTGCCTGCAAATGGGCATACAGTACATCTCAGAAACAACTTAATATGTCTCTAAAACAAAAAATAAAACGTACTGTTGAATATTTTGAACATAATCGGATAGGAAGACATTGCTGGGCAGCAAGGTCTTCCAATCCAATTATGTTAAAATTATTCAACAGAAAATTTCTTACATCGTATTCAGTTTTACTAACACGTTTCTAATTGCGTTTTGAAAACTCTTAGCTTATTTATGAGGTGTATTCCATCAAGTACACAGTTTTGAATGACTTGACCATTAAACTGTTAATCCGTTTAATATTACTTATCAGACACAACAAATTTGAAACAAAGTAAGAGAAACTGTGTTGAAAACTTTGAAACTAATTTGACTGGTAGCTATTAATGTTAGGCAGAAACAGTTGCCCCTCAAATTAACTTAATCCTATAACCCTCACAGACAAGGGACAACAAATTCTTTGTGATCCAAGGAATATTCTGTTGAATTTTTTAAATCTAACTCCACTGTGACCTGTTGCTGCTAAGGCAGCAACAGGTTCCAGTCGGATTAGTTTCAAAACATTCAACAGCTCTCTTGCATTATTGTTTACAAACTGAGAAACTTGAATTTTAACGATTAACCTTTTAACCCTCGAATTTGTTCTAAAAAAAAATATTAAATTTTCTCTTATAAAATCTCTATTTGCAGACCAAGAGAGGACTATTTTTGAAAATTTACCACTGGAGTGACTGGCTCGATAACCGAGCCAGTTACTCCAGTGATAAATTTTCAGAAATAGTCTTCTCTTGGTCTGTAAATGGACATTTCTCAAGACCACTGCAGTAGCCGTTTTTGGCTGATATGAGGGTTAAATGGTAAGAAATAATAATCAACATTTCCTGCATAGTTGTTTTGAAACAGATATTCATGGTTCAGACATCAAAGGGTTAATTAGAAGAATAATTAAATCTAGAAGTGAATACAGACACATCGAAAAAATTAAAAAGTTATATTTGATCACAAATATTAAACGTAAAGAAGATATCACGAGGCTCTAAGGATGTCACCAATATCAGCGTGCAAGGAAAAGAAGACGACAACGATGACAACAACATCTAGGGAAGGAAGACGGATGCACTGGATGACATCATCACTCAATCACCATATAATCAGACATTGCTGCCGGGGGAGGGGGCAGCGTGTTCGGGGGAATAAGTTTCTTGGGGTGCACCTTGTCGGTTCTGAAATATAAAATGATACACAATATGTTAAGTGCGTAACAATAGAAATGAAAAAAAAATTAAATAGATAAATAAATATGACAATAAGAAACATTAAAGGTGCATATTCAGATCAAAATGCTTGAAGATTAAATTGTTGAAATTATGTGTTTAAATTGTGTACCTCAATGTAATGAAACTAAATAAATCTTAACATATGATGATTTCATTCCATATAAATACATTTTATTTTTTAAGTTTAGTTGTGAATTTGAAACAGGGACTCACGCCTGTAATTCAATTTGACAACTTAAAAAATTATATTAATTTATACGTAATGAAATCATCATACGCTAACATTTATTTCATTTCATTACATCTAGGCACACATTTTAAGCGTCAAGTATTTAATTTTAACAACTTTATTTTGAACCATTCTGCTGTGAATATGCACCTTTAATTTGAATCAATTTCATTACTGTGCTGTAGATAATGGATTTGTAAACTATAAAAAGTGAACGTGAACTCGTCATTGATCATGATCTACTGTCCGTTCCTTGTTTAAGTCCTTGCACACCAGTTTTGGTCATATTGCTTACCGGCACCCACCACGCCACCCCCACCCCCCACAACACCCAAGTTATTCCACTGAGTTTACATTTGGCTACATGAGAATATTTATCATTCTTTGGTAAATTTTAAATATGTTGATCAACTTATCGAAGCAAATCTTTAAATGAAAACCTACATAGACAATTACCATATTTTAACCCTTTCACTGACAAATCCCTCAAAAATTATATTTTTTACACTATAAAACTTATTCTGTTGTATATTTTGAAATTAATTTGACTGAAAGCCGTTGGTGTCATTAAGGCAACAGTGGCGTCCAGTAAAATTAATCTCAAAATATTAGTTTTCCTGTAGAGTAGCACTGAAAATGAGATATGAGGAATTCATCGGGCAAAGGGTTACTGGTTAAAATTGGTAAATAGAAATCAAAATATTTGCTTACTAAATGTACATTTGCAGGCCAAGAGAAGAAAACATTTGGGAATTTATCACTGGAATGATTGCCTCGATTATCTAGCCAGGCATTCCGGTGAAACATTTTCAAATATATTCCTTAAGACCACTACAGAGGCTATGTTTTGCCAGCTTGACCATTAAATGGTGAAAACATGAAAGCAAATGGTCTCCACACTTTGATATCGCTGTGAATGCTCAGATCTTGTTCAATGAATTAATACACTGTAAACGTAGACTAAACTGGCAAGCATTGGGTAGTAATTACAAACACACATGAACCTGCTTGAATGACCACCCAAAATGATGGTCTTTCTTCATCCCTTTAATGGTCAAGCCGTGCAGAACCATACTCTGCAGTGGTCCTGAAGAATGTCCATTTACAGAGCAAGAGAAGACTATTATCTTGAAAATTTACCATATGAATGCCTGGATTACTAACTGATAGTTGAACTAGTTTGAAAATATTCAACAGCTTTTCTATATACCTGTTTACCTTAAAGTTTTTTAAACGATATCGTCTGAATTATCGAAATAATTAGTTTAAAATTAAATAGTATTAACTTATTAACTCTTACCACTCAGGCTGGCCAAAAACGGCATCTGTAGTCGTCCTAAGAAATGTCGATTTACAGACTAATAGAATATTTTAGAAAATTTACCACTGGAGTGGCTGTCTTGAGATTCTCGAGCCAGTGATATTAAGAAAAAAAAACCCTTGTTCTGCAAATGGACACCTGGTTCAAATAGTTAATAACCCCTCATCATATGACAATGCAAAACATCTCCGTGAGAACTAATATGTACTACAAGCTGACAAGATGTCTTTACGGACTACTAGGTTGTTGGTGCTCCTGAGGGGGACATCTATGGCTTGACTATATATTACAATTATTATTTTACAGTTAGAGGCTTGAAATACAGTATATGAGGATCATTAATGCAACAGTTTAAAAAACCCACCAATATACATATATATTTAATATCATTGTAACATTTTATAAAATCTAAACCAACCTTATATTATGTTTTAAGTTTTATACAAGAAACAACAGATAAAGCATTAAGGGATATATATCTATATATATATATATATATATATATATATATATATATATATATATACATATATATATATATAAATATATATATATATGATTTAATGGGCTTAAAGGAATGTATGAAATCTAAAACAACTTTAAATAAAATATAACATATCCTAATTACATTTGAAAACAATTATTAATTATCATTTCATACAAAGGATTAATTAATATAGAATTTTCTGTTAATAGCACCGGAAAACAGGAATCAAGTCGTACAATAAATGTTACTACGGTATTAGCTACAACATTAAGCAAACTCGTTGATAATGGACACCTGTTTTTGGGTCCAAAAGGAGTTTTTTTAAAGATGGGTGGTTGTAAGACCAACCACTTTAAATAACCGCTATCTTGTTGCCGCAAAGTCATTTAAACATACGGCAAGTGAGTGTCAATATATTTCAATGAATCCATTTAGACGGTCCATAAATTGTCCACTATAGGAAGGTTTTACTGGATATACTTATACATACAATGACAACTAATACACAATTCAAAACAATTCATAATCCTCTTAAAAACATCATGCTTTTAGTGGTCAAAGTACAGCGGTGGCTTAACAACACGTTCTTAACCTTTACCACTCTGATGTCACAATTTTAAATTTTCAAATTAAATTAAAGTTTGAACTGGTGTTCATTTTTCAACAGATTTGGTGGAAGATGGTGCTGTCGTAGACAGCAACATCATCCACCAAAATTGTTGAAACATGTACACCAGTTTCTTTGCTATTGATGGAGTAAAAGATGGAATATTGACATCAGAGTGGTAAGGCGTAAGAACACATTGTTCTAAACCACTAATGCCATTTTTTTATGACAACTGACTATTATCACTCAAAACGACCGAAGACGACATCTGTAGTGGTCTTGGAAAATCATTATTTGCAGTCCAAGAAAACAATTTTTGAAAATTTACCACTGGAATGACTGGCTCGATAACCGAGCCAGTCATTCTAGTGATAAAATTTGAAAACTAGTCTTCTCTTGGTCTGCAAATGGAAGCTAAAAATTGTAATTTTCTTGAACAAATTTGAGGGTTAATATGAGGCAATAGTGGTAGATATAAAATTTTGGAAATACATTGTATCTTTGCTGTAATATAATGATCTTTGTGTATTATTACAGTATGCTAATGTTTATACACAAGTTCCGTCCCTGTCACTGATATTTGTTCCTATTTGTTGTTTTTTCGAAAATTACAGTACACATTCCTCAGTTCATTAGTATTATATTTATGAAACCGTCCAATTGGGAATTACTCAGAAAGATCTTTACCTGTCTGATTGCTGATTTTTTGCCGATGACATTTTCCAAGGGTTATATCCCTGCACAGGCTAAATGAAATTATTGTCTGGGGGCTTTCAGCAGCGAGACACTTAATCTTTAATCATCACGATAAAAAATATCCTAATGTAACAACTCTCACTACTCAAAATCATTAAACGATTTACAAAATGGGAGGACAGACACCAAGAAAAATGTTATGACGATGTCAAAGAAATGTTGCATAATATTAATTTTTGTTTATATATTGGTCAAATGCTCAAAATCTAAATGCTGAATGATTGAGCCAGCAGGGGACATTGTGCATTATTACGATAATGGACCTTTGCAAGTTTCTCCATCTATCATATGATGTCATAATCAACTACGTGATGTGTAGTATGATGTTATAATCATGATGTCATGTATGATTCGATACAGTCTGTCTTTAACGCTTAATAGTCTGATACATACAAATTGTATGTCTATGCCATTTAATAAACATTCTGTTGAATATTTTGAAACTAATTTGACTGGACGCTGTTGCTGTCATAGGCAGCAACAGCGCCCAGTCAAATTAGTTTCAAAATATTTAACAGCTTACCTGTTTAGTTTTCTGGAAATTGATAGTCAGGGAGGTGAAGGGAACGATTGATCCAAACACGATCGAGGTGTGGGTGGAGCTTAGCTAGAAATGGGCGGGGTATAGCTAAAACTGGAAAGGTCCATTACCAGGCAGCCCAGAAAAATCAGATTCAGTCTGCCTCATGCCGAGTTTCCTCAGATAACATTTTCAATGTGGTTTAACTCTGGATATGCTGATTATTTTGAAAACAATTCTTTCTAAAATATTTAGCAGCTTCAGAGTTATTATCCATTTGAAATTATTGACTGGTGGCTTGCGGCAGATAATCAGACAGTTAAAATAATATGGCGATTGCAATCTAAATATAATTCTAAATCAATAATGGTGTCTACACTTCTTGTTAGTTAAAGTACCCATAAAATAACAAATAGATTTATTTGAAATCTATGATCATTATCAATCTATGTGAACCATAACCCGTTACTGGTCACACTGGCCAAAACCGGCCGCTGAAGTGGTTTTGCGGAATGAATATTTGCAGGACAATTAGACTATTTTTGAAAATTTACTACTGGAATGACCGACTCTGTAACCGAGCGACTCATTCCAGTGGTAAATTTTCAAACTGTCTTCTCTTGCCCTGCATATGTACATTCAAAAGGGAAATATTTAGATTGTCTCAACCAAATTTGACCATTAAAGGGTTAACAAAGCCTGAAGAATCAGGCAAAGTAGGTTGCTAAAGGCTTGGGGCACATCTTAACATTTCTGCCATCGCCGTCATAGGTACAGTGATACCAAGGTCTCAGCACCTCTAGGACGACTTTTCAGAACATAACTCACCTATCAACATAACCTCTGTATACCTGTAATCAGGTTCTAATGTCATTAAATTAGAAACGCTGAAAAACAATAGAGCAATCCATTTCTAGCCATGCCCCCACCCATTTTTATCTAAGCTCCACCCCCTTTTTTACACATGTCTGAATCGATTTGGAGCTTTGAAACCTGAATTCCTAGAATCAAAATTTCCATGGTACCAATACAAGCCGACTATTTTCGGAAATTTACCACTGGAATGACACCGATAACCGAGCCAGTCATTGTGGTGGTAAATTTAAAAAAATAGTCCTATATTACACTGCAAATTGACATTCAGTAAGCAGATATTTTAATTTCTAGAAGAAATTTAAACATTAAAGAGCTATAAACAGCCATGCTTACTAATAATTGATTTTTTATGTTTCGGTAGAAAACTTTAAAGGTTTGAACTAGATGTGCATGTATGAATGTGTATAAAATCGAATTCAATTTCATCAGGATTTATCGAATGACGGAACAAGTTTAGTCTACCAACGTGTAACTTTGAAACAGCGATTTACAATCTAATTTCAGACCAACATTTCACAACCCTAAAATTATGAGTCGTTAAAAAATTTTCACCCTGACACATCCCATCAACATTCATACATTTCCAAAATTGCACTAGTTAAAACTGTCTTAACAACTTCTAGAAACACTACAATCATTGTTGGTAAACGTTGGAACCAGAAAGACCAAATTTATACTATAAATAGTTTACAATGTAAGAAATGTGTTGAATATTTTGAAAGTAATTTGACTGGAAGCTGCTGCTGTCTCCTATGGCAGCAACTGATTCCTCTCGAAATATTCAACAGCTTACATGTATGGTTGTCTCGAAATTGTGATACTGGGATGCTAGGGTTCAAAGGGGAACCACTCACGAAGAGCGCACATTGGCTTCCTGTCTACTGGGAACAGACGACGAGCTTAAAATAAACTTACGCAGACATGTTATATTTCTATGACACGTTTCATTCAGACATAGATCCGTCACAAACGACTATGCGCTATTCTGCAACTAGAAGGATAAACGCGCTAACTAATTAGTGCGCAGAAAATTACCTGCAGCTCTGAGCATAAGTATGATTATTAACTGATGCGTAATGTGAAGAATTCTATGAAATTATTTTCAAGCTGAAATTTTGAAATTAAATTTTAGATGCGGGTAGCAGTTAAATAAGTCTGTCAGTCACAATTAAAAGCTCATTCTGCGCTGTACATGTAGTTTTTCACATACGGTAATAAAACCTGGCGACTAAGTGTTGCCCGTAGAGTCCTGAAGAGGTAAGAAAAATTTGGTGTTAAATGGTCAAATGTCAAGGCAACAGCTACCAAATTAAAATGTGATTATTGTGAGAAATATGTACCTGACACATTTATCTATTAATCTGGTTCTACTGGAGAGATCTCGACCAGATATGGGTGGAAGGCTACGCGTGAGGTCCAGAGGATGTTTGATAAATTGTGGTCAAATGGTCAACGGTAAAGGCCATGGTAATGGACTAAAAAGATTATTTTGAAAACCATATGAATGAAAGACACATTTGTCATGCTCTTTAGGCTTAAGGTATATAAGAAATGTAGGCAAGTGTGACCTACTTTTCATGTGTCACTGGCAGTGTAACCGAGATTCTATCAACCTTATTTAACCCTTTACACTCATATCAGCCAAAAACAGCTTCGACAGTGGTCTTGGGAAATGTCCATTTGCAGACCAAGAGCATAACCGAGCCAGTGATTCCAGTGCTAAATTTTCAAAAATAGGCTCCTCTTGGTCTGCAAATGGACATTTTCTATGAGAAAATTTAAATTTTATTGAACAAATTCGAGGGCCAAAGGGTTAATTAGTAGCTAACAGATTATGGCGGGTGTAATCAAGGAGCGACATATGCAGGCATTAAAATTAAATGTCACACTACATATTAAGCTCGTTCGTGATTAACTTACATGTACAGAAAACTAGAAATCCAATGATTTACATTTCAAGGCAATAACACACACAGAAAACTGAGGAGTATTTTGAAAATAATGTTACTTTGGCTACCAGTCCAATCAGTTTCAAAATACTCAACATAATATTCAGTAGAATGTGATGAATTTTCCGATTCAGGTCTGTAGTGTAGTTAGGGTTAAAACATTAACGCTTCCAGACCAGAAATGACAGATTCTTTATGACACAAGGGATATCCCATTGAATATTTTGAAACTAGTTTGACAGGTAGCTGTTGTGGCGCCTATAACCACACCAGGTTCCAGTCAAATTAGTTTCAAATTATTCAACAGCTATCCAGAGTGGCTGCATAGTCGTCTTGAAATTGAGACCCCTGGTATTTCAATGGTTAAAGGCTTTAGTCCCTTAACCCTCAAATTTGTTAACAAAATTTCAATTTTCTCATAAAAAATGTCCATTTGCAGACCAAGAGATGACTAACTTTGAAAATTTACCACTGGAATGACTGGCTTGGTTATCGATCCAGTCATTCCAGTAGTAAATTTTCAAAAATAGTCTTCTCTTGGTCTGCAAATGGACATTTCTCAAGACCAATGGCAGAAGCCATTTTTAGCTGATATGAGTGCCAAATGGTTAACAGACCATGCCATATATCAGATTAACACAATTCATGCTGTATTTCAGAACTCTTTATAACACAATCTATTCTATAATTTTGAAACCACATTCCCTGAGGTAGCAAAAACTTAGTGAAATTGATTTCAAAATATCATTGGAAATCATGTTGCTGGGAATTCAGAAAAAAGAGTGAATAGGGGATATATACCTCATTCTGATTCAAATCAGTTTTACTTATGTATTCTGAAAGGGAATGAATAAGAACTATGAAAACTCAATAATGGATGGATCAGATCTGTTACTCAAGTATATGACATCATAATGAATTAGGTCACATATGTTGATGTCACAATGAAAATGCGTAAAGGAATGACATATCTAGCTGGCTCTCTCATGAACATTTAAGTCTGTCACGTCTATGAATTGTATGTCTTTAATGGATTTACTATTTAATAAATATTCTGTTAAATATTTTAAAACTAATTTGACTGGATGCTGTTGCTGTCATAGGCAGCAAAAGCACCCAGTCAAATTAGTTTCAAAATATTCAACAGCTTACCTTTATAATGACCTTGAAAATGGGATTCTAAGAATTCAGGGTTTAAAGCATATAAATCCATTCCAAAATACGAAAAGCATGGGCATAGATTAGCTAGAAGCGAATGGGCCATAGCTAGCAATGGATCGCTCTATTATGGCCATATGACAGGGAAGCGGCATGGCATAATAGCAATGGGTATTTTTACAAATTAAGAATATTCTGTTTACATTTTGAAAATGTTTAGACTGGAAGTCAGCAGCAAGTTTCTGCCAAGTTATCAAAATATTAGATAGATTAACAATTAACTGTATAGTTCTCGGACCTTGGATGGATATGATTGGTCAAGGTAATCGTTTTTGCCTAATCGATGCTCATTTGCCGGCCAAGAGACTAAATTAGAAAGTTTATGACTGGAATGACGGCCCGATTGAGCCAATTATTCAACTAGTAAAATTGAAACTACATGTAGATGGACTACATCCCGTGTCTCGGCCGCTTTAGTTTTATGCATATCACACATCATGGGTGTCTGTGTCACGAAATATGGATTTCTTAAAATAGATGTGCCCTTGATGAATCATGTCCATTGAAAAAAACATTCTTCTAATTCTTGAAAAGGAGGCAAAGGACACAAAATGAACTAAGACTAAACAACGTCAAAGTATGGAAAAACTTTAAAATCATTTAAATTTTGCTGCAAAACGAATGCAATGATGGTATAGAACAAATCTGTAAAGTTTCATTGAGATTGGATAAGCCTCTGATGATCTAAAGGCTCATTGAAAAACTTTTTTAACACTCTTCTAATTCTTGCTTGGTCCATGCCAACTGCCGGAAATTATTTGTGTCACTATGTTGAGATCCTCCGCTTCGCTATAGGCTCAACAAAAATAGTCTTATCTTGGCGTGCAAATTAACACTTTCTCAAGAACACGACAAAGGCTGGGTTTGGCAATTAAAGGGTTAAATTGGAATGTAATATTATTACTATTTTCGTGAAAAAATATGTTGAGGCAAGACTTAGGCAGCATGCGATGATTAGATGGCGAACCTGTATTAATTTGAAATGTGAACTGTTGCTTTTAACAGCAATACTGAAAAATCTTTCCTTTATCTGGGAGAATTTGGAATTAATTCTCTAATACCTGAAGTTGCAGAATTTCAATCAATCTTACAGGATAACTGTAGAATACCTTGAAACAAATATTCAGTTATGGGTGTTGATAACTGAAGCAGGTCATCATCTTAGAGTCAACCTAATCCGTGTTCTCACTAGAGAGTTAATCAGGAACTGACATATGGTGTTATTTCTGATTAAGTATCTAGTGTATCTAGTGAAAACATGGCCTTAGATTCAAAATTTTCAACAGAATATTTCTTATATCGTAAATAATTTATCATATCCCATCCATAGCCGATATTTGAAAGTTTCCATGAACACGATAATGTGCGTGAGCATACCGGCACGCGAGAAAAAAATTGGTCATCGATCAATTTATTGCACACGCATTATCGCGTACATGAAAATGCACCCATTTTGCACACATTTTAACATGCGCATGTTAGTGTAAAATAAAATTAGAGAGCTCATCTGATTTTTTTCTCTGCATTCTGCTTTCCCTTTCACCAGCACCCACCACCATAGCACACCCCTCAAAACCATACATCAAAAGGTTTTTCCATAGCAAATGACCCCCTGTCAGTGATCATTTACCTGGTGCTGGCAGATGGATTTAAACCATTTAATGGTAAAAATTGATCAAGAAACTGAACATTTTTGCACAATGAATGGTCAAAATAGGTTTATTTTTGAAAATTTTACCACTGGAATAGCTGGCTCAATTTACAGGACAGCCATTTCAGTGGTAAAATTTCAAGAATAATATCTGGGCCTGAAAATTTACATTACTCAAGACCACTGAGGAGCCGGGTTTTGACCGGCCTAACAATTAATGCATTACCTCTTATGACACTCGTTGTTGTTGTTGTAAAAAGGTTGCTTGGTACAGTCTGAAACATGCATAATGTTTCTCTAAGCAGTTGTAGTTAGTGACAGCAAAAGCTTACAGAAACATTGTTATCAAAATGTACACCAGTTATAGGAAGCAAATAGAATTTAACCATTAATTCCTCAAGACCACTGCAGAGGTAAGTTTCGGCCCGCCCGCCCATTAACAAGTTAGGTTTCTCAACTTTCAGTAATATAGAGGTATAGCTCTAGCATTATAAAGCACAATGAGTGTGTATCTGTGACACAAAAGCTTAGACCCGTATATCAGGGATGGCCTCCTGCGGTTGCTCCGCATCACCACGTGGTTTAGCACGCACCTTGAACCATGGTGTCTCTTTCCATAAGAACCACAGATTGCCAGCCCATACTGCCATATTCAGAAATCCAAAGATCTGAAATTAAAAGTAATATACATGTAAACTAAAATCTACTTGATGGTATGACAAAATCCTTTGACGCTCTGCCCCCACCCCCACCCCCCTTAACCCTGGGGGCAGAATATAATGTGAACGTTGTCTCACAATCCGCAATCATATGAGTAACTAGTTCCAAATTTGGAGTATATTGATAGCACTATGTTACTGGCAGGTGTTAAACCCTGCTTCGCTTAGCATGATATATCAGCTTTAAATACTGCAGCATTTTAAATATTCACGTATAGACAAATAAATAAGCAAATATTTCCAGGAATGGATGGATCCGATCTGTCACTCATGTATCTGACATCATAATCAATGGACCTTTCCAATTTATCCATCCGTCATCTGATGTCAATCAATTACATGACAGACACGTTGTATGAATTGTATGTCTTTACTATTTAATAAGCAGCAACAGCATCCAGTCAAATAAGTTTCAAAATATTCAAAAGCAGACCGGGCTAGTTTTCTGGAAATTGAGTTACTGAGTTCAAGGATCGCTCGATCCCAACACAGGTAAAGTGTGGTTGGAGCTTAGCTAGAGATGGGCGGAGCATAGCTAAAACTGGAAAGGTCCATTACGTTGCAGTAGGCTCAGACAGATGTCCCAATCATAATGAATCTCCATTATGAACATTTAAGTCTGTCAAGTGTACGAATTGTATGTCTTTGATGTATTTACTGTTTAATAAACATTCTGTTGACTATTTGGAAACTAATTTCACCAGGTACTGTTACTGCCATAGGCTTACCTGTATAGTTACCTGGGAAGTCAGGGTTCAAAGCATATACAAAGGTAAATTGATCCCAAAAGATGCACAACCTGTGCAGAACTTATCTAGAAATGGGCGGGGCATAGCTAGAAATTTCCCCCTCTACTATGATACAAAGATACTTACAATGGAAACATCAAGGCTTGCAAAGTTTCCAGCAAACTTGGATGTGCAAATGGGCGACGTATCTGACTTGCATGTGTCTAGCCGGGTAAAGATAGTTGTAGGATTTGTGTAATACTTAGTGTCAGACAAGCCCTGTGCCCAGGCAGATGAGCTGATAAGCCACAACGCAGTTAGCACAATAGATGTTATAAAGTCCTGGACAATGAGAACAAAATGTATTATTATTGTTATTATTTTTATTATTATTATTATTATTATTATTATTATTAACCTTCTCTGGGCTTGTAAATGGACATTTCTCAAGACAACTTCAAAGGACGGTTTAGGCCAGCTTGACTACTCACCCTTTAATGGTCAAATTTGGTCAAGAAAATCAAAATATTTGCTTTTTGAATGTCCATTTGGCAGGCCACGAGAGGATTATTTTTTAAATTTTACCACTGGAATGACTGGATCGATTATCGACTGGTGATAAAGCCAATCATATACCAGTTGTATATTTTGATAAAAATAGTCTTCTCGTGGTTTGCAAACGAACATTTCTGAAGATGACGGTAAAGGATGGTTTTGGACGCAGGTTCCAAGAATGTTGGATCTGTTATGTTAGGCTAGTGTGTGGCCTCTTGAACCATCTGGCTTGATACATGACAATGTAGAATGCATTTGCCTTTTTTGGCATGCTAGGATTATGTTTCTGTGCGGTGGTCTCTCCTGATCTGGATTGCGCAGGCGTGCTCTGACCATATCATCTTTAATGATTTTGTTCCTTCTGACCGCCAAAAAATGAGGGGTTTCTAGGAATGCTAATAAGCATCACTGTTTGCAATCTAAGATGTGTCAGTGGCTTAGGATTTGTTTTTGTATGAATTTGCTCATTTTGTTGAATTCAGAGATGAAAATGAGTCGAGAGGTCCTGCATTGCCTGTTTTCTGTTCTCTGTTGGGTTGAGAAGGGTGCGCTTGTTTTTTCTAGGGATTTGGAAATAGCTTCATTTAGAAGTTTGCTAGGGTAGCCTCTGGTTGCCTAGTGCATGGGTAGTTCTTCGCTAAATTTAATATTTTCAATTATTGCCAGTTCTCGACCAATCAGAATCCAAGTATCCATTAGCAACCTCTCACAAACAAGGGGAATACTGCCCAGCATTCAGGCACCTCACAAATTGCTATATAATGGGCCGATAGCTGCTAAGTCGTAAAAAGCCATTCAGACACATTAATACACAAAGGTAGAAGACATCAGGCATCATACCTTCCAGCCTGAGATTGTAGACACCCCTAAATCTTAACCCCTAGCACTCTGATATCAAAATTTTAAATATTCAAATTAAATTAAAAGATGAACTGGTGTTCATTTTTTTTTTACAAATTTGGTGGAAGATGTTGCGGGCGTGTGCTCCAACTTTTAAATCTGAAACAGTTAACATTCTACATCATAACCACTTTAAGAGGAGCTAACAAATAAAATGGGAAAATGGGCTTTAATGTTTACTTAATGGTTACATAATCAACATTAACGGTTACAAAAACAAAAATCTGTGTAACAGTTACCTGTAACCAGATTTCTTTGACGGGTTACACAAGTAGGGCAAGTGTAACAGGCCAGCAAAGAGTATAAAAGGAAGTGCCAAACTAGGTACTGACATGCAGATTTCGATCCAACCTGATCAAGCGTCAGAAATAAAAAGCAACCTAGACCAGTCTAGAGGAGGCGGTAACAAGCAGAGCTGTGAAACCGGCGACCCCGGGATCGCGTCTCCGTTCAGCCAACTGACGACTGCTGGAAACATAGGCAGTCTCCTTCACTCCTCGTTGCCTACCTCCACCTACATGTAGGAGTATAAATGGGTACCAGTGTAAAAACTGGGGAAGTTACCAATAATAGACTGAAATAACCCCAGCCTAGAATGGTGTGAATGGGACCTGGAATCAGGGACTCGATAGACGCCAACCAAACCAATAACTTCTAAGAAGCACTTTAATTGTTCACCGGGAGTAGACTGAAGCGCACTAATGTCTTTGCTATCATATATGATCCTCCAGCATTTGTCCACACATAATGTTCATTTGTATAAAAAGGTTCTTAATTAATCACTCAAAATTAATGAAATTTATTACAAGGCGAAACCAATTTTAACCCTTCTTCTCTTGGTCTGCAACTGAACATATTCTATGAAAAGACAGGAGAAAGTCAGCTGGAGCCTCACATAACCTCTGCGCACCAACATGAGTACAAAAATGTACATGAGTGAGTAAAATAACTTTCTCCCAATAGGGTAAGAGATGAATGCATGATTTGCCTGGATGTTATATTAGCTTAGGAAAATGATGCTGGGGTGGGGGGAGGGGTGGAAAGTTAGGTATGTTTTCTTCCAATTCTCTCTCAAACTGTACAGAGGATAAATTCATACAGGATGAATTGATGCAAACGGTTTCAACACTAGGCACATGTTTGTGTGGTGTACAATCATCCCGTTAAGTTTCAAACAATTCTCTCTCAAATGCAGAAAGGGTTGCAGTGACGGGATGTACATATGTACATACTTATTGATGGACAGGATGGAGCGTTGAGATTTTTTTTAACACTAAGCACATATCTGCATGGTGTACGATCATAAGATCAAGTTTCAAAACAATTCTCAAAACTTGGGGGAGGGATGATTAAAATTGTGTTGAACAAATTTGAGGGTTAACCCTTTCAGGACGAAACCGGCCAAGACCGGCCTCTCCAGGGGTCTTGAGAAATGAGAAATGTCCATTTGCAGGCCAAGAGGCGACTATTTTTGAAAATTTCCCAGTGGTAAATTTTCAACAATGGTCTTCTCTTGGCCTGCAAATGGACATTTAATAAGTAAATATTTTAATTTTTTGAACAAATTTGTTCATTAAAGGGTTAAAGGATTGTAAGTCTGTGTGTTTCTTTGCACGATTGACAGGAAACTTTGATGCTGTGTGAGGAGTATTCTTTTTACTTAACTATTTGTGCCTGGATCTCAGAGATTACTCATCCCATTTGGCTCACATTTTCACACAATAAAGGTTGATACCGTAAATGAGAACTTCTAGACCTTGCTTGCTATCTGGATTAACCATTACCACACTGATGTTAAAATGTTAAATTTTCAAATTAAAATATCAGATGAACTGGTGTTCATTTTTCAACAAATTTGGTGGAAGATGTTGCTGTCGTCGACAACATCGTCCACCAACATTGTTGAAAAATGTACACCAGTTTCTTTGCTATTGACATGGTAAAAGATATAATGTTGACAACAGAGTGGTACATGTAAGGGTTAAAAAAACCATGGCTCTGGATCTGAACAAATTCGAGATCTATGGACACCTCAGAAGCTACTGAACTGTTTTGGCTCAAAATTTTGACAATGATCACTGTAGAGCCACATGAATTTTTGGCTGAAATACAGCAATTCTGTCCAGAAACACAAATTTCAGTTTTAAAAGCACTAATTATGACTGGGCATTTTAAGAGTAGTCTTTTAAACAAGTTCCTGTACATTTCAGGAAATCCAAGGTCTTCCAAAAAAATTGTCCATTCAAAGTTATCTGAGCCAAGTTTTTATTAAGATTACCACTAGAGTTAATGAGTAGTCTTTGAACTGAATTACTGGACATTTTTGGAAATGAAGGATAAACACCGTAAAAATTTATCAATCAATGTTTTTCTAAAACTTAACACCATAGGGTTTAATTCCAGCCCAAGTTTACTTGAAATATGCTCTACGTTAAATTTTAGAGTAGATTTTGAACTGGAGATTTTCGGATGTCCAATCAAATTTCTATTTAGAAAATAAACAGCTGTAGTTAGATCAGAAACTATGGCATTAAAAAGCAAAATATGATACGTACAGCCACAATGAATCTATTGTTCTTGCGATACATTTCATCAAAGAACACATAGAAGACAACGGCGGCGGCACTATAAAGCATGACGATGACACCAACGAACACGTAAAACTGTGCTGCTGACCCCGTGCTCTCGAAAAATGAAATTGTTTGTGTTCTATTGCAAGAGTAAACATACGTGCTGACATCTGTGAGCCTGTAAATTGTGGTAAACAACAAACATCATAAAAGGTAAAATGACAAGATTCGATCGCAAACCATGTATTGTATTCAGCTCTGTGTGCATGCGTGCATGCATGGTGTATTCGGATCTGTATCTAAAATTAGGACTGCATCACATGCGTAAAACCTTTTTTTGCCATGTCGATAAATAAGGAATGCTATGATATGGGATTGCTAGATCACAGGGGTAGATGGTAAGAATTTCTTCTACTAACCCAGACGGTATAGTGCATCATTGATTTTAATATCTCGCAGCAAATGTCACTAACCAAATGATAGTAAACTCAAAGCTGATCATTCCTTTAATCCTTTCAACCCATATATGACTCATTTCCAAGGTAAACAAATAATTATTACAGAGAAGCTGTTGAATATTTTGAAATTAACTTGTCCGAGGTCTGTTCTTTTGTAAATTTGTGTTGGGTACTGAACATAATGACATTCTGGGACAGACCTATCCATTCGCCAATTCGCTTTTGAGAGTAATTTCTATGGTTGGCTAATAAAATGTCAAAATAGGCTAATTCACTGGCTAATGATTTTACTTGTATGTTGGTAGGTCAGTGACTCAGACCCTCTTAGACCATGATGACATCTAATTCTATCCAATATTTAATTTCTTACATGACCTGCTAGTCAGCTCTTACTTGGCTACTAGCCTTATGATAGTAAGCGGGATCATAAAGGATTAGATTGATAGGTTTATTGGTCAGGCTAACAAAGTCCAGATTTGGCTAATGAAATCCCAAAATAGGCTAATTCACTGGCTGGTGATTTCAAATGAGTAGGTCGGTCCCTACATTATAAGTGTTTTTTCATATTTCCACTTTTGAGAGCATTTAACTAACCCAGATGTGTTACGGAAGGCGTTTGTTTTACTAGCCCATATGAAATTCTACTATTCGCGGGTTAGTGTTAAAATCTAGCTATGCATCATATACATATACATTATGGTATGGTACAGCATGTTACCATATACAGTCGAACATTGGCAGAGGGAAATGTGATGTTTCAACCTTATCGTGAGAAGGCAAATTTATTGCCAGACCAATATCCCTAAGTTCATGAAGGTATTGCCTAATGCGGAAGGAAGCCTTAAGACTGAATGTCAATCTTGCATGTACATGTACCTGTTTACCATACCTGCACTACTGGCCTGAACAGGTCTTAACAGTAGGAAAATATATATATATATATATATATATATATATATATATATATATATAATTTCTCTGTATGCACCTAGTTACAGTCATCTATAGATCCGGAATTTGATCTGATCTGGATTCATTATGGACCTTTCCAGTTTATCCATCCATCACATGACGTCATAATCAACTAGGTGACATGTAGGATGACGTCATAATCATTACGTCATGAATGACTCGACTTTAACTTTGTCACGAACGCGTAATTGGTGATTACAGCGTCCAGTCAAATTAGTTTCAAAATATTTAACGGCTTACCTGTATAGTTTTCTGGAAATTGATAGTTAGGGAGTTCAGGGATCGATCGATCTCAACACGAGCGAGGTGTGGGTGGGGATTAGATAAAGATGGGTGGGGAATAGCTAAAACTTGAAAGGTTCATTTCATCAGAGAGTTAATTCAGTGATTATATACATACGTGAATGGATATCCAAATCCCATAGTATATACATCTTCGTCCTCTGCAGTCGTGCTACATTTAATGCCGAATTTGATATAATTGGCAAAACTGCATGTTGTTGCGAAGGCGAAGATGGACAAAATCTGCAAGAACAAAATGTCAAGTTATTAATAGTAATTATTATTATTATTATTATTATTATTACAGTAACTATTATTCACCAACAGCATTAGCATCAGCAGTGTAGTACTAGCTAAGCAGCAGCAGCACCAGTAGTTCAGTAATGGCACACATACATGCCATGCATGCGCATCAAGCACACTCGCTTGCACAAACGCATGCATGTAATTGGTGATGGACTAAGCGTAGTTGTACGAATTGTATGTCTTTACTATTTAATAAAGATACTGTTGAATATTTTGAAACTAATTTGACTGGGCGCTGTTGCTGCCATAGGTAGAAACAGCGCCCAGTCAAATTAGTTTCAAAATCTTTAACCGCACGTGATACAAGTTTATAATGCCCCAAAAGAGCTTGATTACAAACCGAGCCAATCAATCATTCCAATGGTAAATTTTCAAAAGCAATAGTCTTCTCTTGGTCTACAAATGGATTATAAGCACATATTTTCATTTTCTTTGCTAATGGACCTAAATTCCAGTTTTAGCTATGCTCCGCCCATCCCTAGTTACGCTTCACCGATAGAGACCTTACTATAGGCCCTTCTGCCTGCCTGCTCATCGAATAGTAATTATTACATTGAACCATGACCAGGATTTAATGGCTAAAATCGGTCAGGAAAATTGAACTACGTGTATGTCCTAATATTGGATGTGCATTTGAAGGTCAAAGAGGAACAAATGGAAAAGGGTTAAAAAACACGCCAAATAATGCTTTTGCATAATTTTGACGAATTAATATTTATACATTATTTACATTTTTTGAATTCCTAAATAGTAAATATCATTACGGAAGGTCATTTTCTTCCATTTCCTGTAAGAATGATGAAGTGACATCATCTCGTGCCTGATTGTTGCGGTATGACATCATTTTGTGAATAATAATATAATGTTCATCAATCATATCCACAACAGCTCATTCAAACAGTACCATATCACATTATTGAGATGCAAGAGAAATACAAGTGCTTGATAATCTTAGCAGTTGTATTCAACACCAGCTTCATCTATTCTGAAAACATACATGTATGTCGTGTAATCCGAATCCACGGTGTTGACGATTCACGCTATGACTTTATATTGTAAATGTTATGTGGTGTCAAAATTCATGACTTTAACAGAAATTTTTAAATTGATAGTTTGTAAAAATCTGTCAAATTCTTCTTAATTCACAGACTTAAAAAAGCTGTTATTTTTGGTGCTTTTATTGAAATCTCATTTGTGATAATAATCTGTAACTTTATGCAAATCCTGACACATCATGGACAGGATGTAGAACTAGATGCAACGACTTAACCGTTCATTTATAGTCAAATTTGGTCAGGAATCTGTCAAGCTTCTCAGATAAATTATGCCCATTTGTAGACCATGAAAATATTATTTTTGAAAAATTTACCACTAGAATGACTGACCTCATTTAATCAGATCCTGTACGAGACATGAGTGGCAAATTTTCAAAATTAGTTTTCTTTTGGCCTGCAAATGGACATTTCTCAGACCACTGCAAATTACAGAGGCTAGTTTGGGTCAGCTTAACCCTTTCGCTGATGAACTACTTATGTCTCATTTTCAAGGCAACTATACAGAAAAATTGGTGAATATTTTAAAATTAATTTGACTGGAAGACATAGGCAGCAACCTCATCCAGCCAAATTAATTAAAAAACTTTCAACAGAATAAGTTTATATCGTAATGAATTTACTTTTCCAGGGATTTGTCGGTTAACTATTAAATGGTTAACATATATTCACCCGCATACTTTTCAAAATGGCTTTTGCTTAGGGTTAAACAGGTAGATATTGATACAAAGTGACGGCGATTTCATGAAGTAGGTTTCAAGGCTTAAAAGGTGAATAATACAAGATCCATATATTTTGATGAACATTGAGACCTCAGGTGACATGAGAAGATTGTATTCGTGCTGAATGGGACATACCAGATTTCCGCTATCGATAATAATCAATACTCAATTTCAGACAGACTCACAACAGCCGCCAGATATATCTGTAACTGGCTGGAAATGCTCTGCACTAGCGGCAAGCACTAAGCGTTAATCGAATCAAAATAAATATGGGCATGTGCTGATTTTATCCATGTCTTAGGGTCATGACAACGCATCTTAACCCTCTAACAGTGGACAAAAAAAGGAGAGTTCTTGGGTGATTAATTATTTGAAATACAACAAAAGAATGTTTTGAAAACTTTCCAATATTTATGTGGCTCAAACAGTGACTGTCTGTGTCTTTTTGCTACGATATCGTATTTATCATGTTATATCGCTGGGACAATCATGAAAGTAAATGGTCAGATACAGCTTTCACATAATTACAGGGTATAATTATATGTAACTAGGTAATTGCACGATTACATGATTAAATCGAAAATCTCTATTATTTTTTAAATCGTAAATTTAAATGATTAAGAATTAAACAAGAGGCCTAATAAACGGCCTGTCGCTCACCTGCAACATTAGCATTTGAAATACTGGGTAGTTCATATCTCATGAAAATATATTTCATGAAACTTCTACAGGATGACAGATAGATTCTATGTTTTAATACGGAATAATCTTCGAAATAAGATCTTAGTAAATCTACCATGACAATTTGACCGAAGAATCATGTTTGTCCTCCAATTTCGAATCCAAATATTTTACAATTTTTCAAGAACTCTAATGAATAAATCTGACAATTTTTTTCAAGAATTCAAGCGCATAACTGCAGCTGTATTTTAGCCAAACTGAATGCCAGTCAAGGTCTCATCTCTCATGTTCAAAATATGAAGTGAATCGTCAAGTTTTCAAGTGGAAACAGAATTATACGCATGAGAATGATTTCTATAATCCTGCTGATAACGATTTAGAGTAAAATCCCATGACTTGATAATTCCAATTATAGTGTTCACTAGGTGTATAAATTTGATAATAAACTGAATTTATAACTTTGATAGGTGCCAATTTTTTTATCTGATTTGGCAAAAGATGTTAATGGAATAACAAAATTAACATCCTTAGATAAATGTCTGTGTCGACTCGTATGACAGTCATGTTCTTTGGCATGTTTGGACATTAATGACAATGACATGGTGTTAGGGTCAACTGAATTTCATGCTCATCCATGGGCAATTTTATGTTGGTAAGAGATGATGGACACATGAAGTACAGTTGAATAAGACTAATTCTGGAATGATGATACGGATGAAGTATATGAAATGTGACATAGAGGTGGCACTATGCGACGTTGTACTTACTATACAACAACAGTTGACATCGCTAAGTTACAGACAGCATTTACTTTTAAGTAATTACTGACCATGGATTACAAATTCTAACTGATATCATGATGCACGTCATTGTAAAATCTTGTCATTCCATCTCCACTACCTCTCACTATGTGCATGCTGTGAGCAAAGGGTTAACAAACGTGAACAAGAATATTGTATAACAAGTAACGTTATGTAATAGTAGCATTTTATGCAACACAAAATTACAATGACATTAGTGACAGAAGTAAATGTATGGAAATCTTGAAAAGCACTTCTCAAACGTGGTCACTACATTGTGCAGATCAACTTAGTCAATGAATTACTGGTAAAGACAGGAGAGTTCAACTTGTCTTATGTTTTTTGGATTTAAAATAAGGCGCTTCATTAAGACATCTGGTCGGAAGATTACTAGCATTAAATAAGGAACATAATTTGGACTCATATTAGTACCAATTCAACGTTATTAAAAATGAAATTTTTTCATGTCTACAATTACCTGTTTAAGAGACACTATCTTCATTACCTACAGCATGTGGTAAGCAACGGGTTAACAAACATGAACAATAATACTGTATATATGGTACCTATGTGTAATTGTAGAACTTTATGTAACTAAAAATTATTAGCATCATATAAAAATGTATGATTACAGAAACTATTCTTAAAACCTAGAACATCGCTTCTAAAACAGCATCAGTAGCGATAGGCATCACAGGACTGCACTAGACTACATAGTCCATGAATTACAAAAAGAACACTTCAACCGGTCAAGAAAGATCATCTGCCTTTTGGGTTTAAAAGTTCTTTCATTAACCCTTTAAGACTCGAGACATCAAAAACGGCTTCTGCAGGGGTCTTGAAAAATGTCCATTTGCAGACCAAGAAAACTATTTTTGAAAATGCAATACAAGAATGACTGACTCGATAATCAAGCCAGTCATTCCAGTGATAAATTTTCAAAAAGTCTTCTGTAGGTTTGCAAATGGACATTTTTATGAGAAAATTGAAATTTTATTAAACAAAGTTGAGGGTTAAAGGTTTAAGACATTTCGTCGGAATATTACCATTAATATGTAGCTCAATCTTGTATGCTTACGCGGTTTCATAGAAAAATTATTTGGGCAAATTAATAGTTGCACAGTTTAGCTAATGAGAACTCACTCTAAAATGATAGGCAAATTAAAACTTGCTGTCTAACATTCAATGTAGATGGAAGAGTTCGCCAAGAACGAATCAGTTGAAATGATGCATTAGATATTTCTGATAATTTGATTGCTCAAATCAGGATATCCCATTTATGACATACATGACGTAGCCACATAAATTTTGAGATAACTTTCTTTTAAGACTGTAAAAAAGTTGATCTTTGATACAGGTTTAGAGACAAAACTTGTTACATTGAACTTTTTATGCAAAAAACCCTCAGAAGCGTCTTCTAGGGAGATAGATTGCTTGTCTCGTTTCGACCAAGGTTTTCTAGGCAAGTAAACTACAAACCAATGATGAAAAACATACAATTCTGTGTTGACAGTGAATTTTACTGAAACATTATTAAGCTCCTTTATGACAAGGTTCTTGTGGTAATTGTAAACTAAGAGTTTTAGTGACGCTGATAAAGTAGCAAAACAAGTCAACAATTTGCATGGAATAAAAAATGCAACTGTGGTCCATGTAGTATCCATGCATCACGAAGGATACCCCGCCTTCCACTGAACCGTGCCTTTGGCTGAAAGCATGCAATTAATATTGAAGTTGGGTGAAACATGAAGTAGGCCTAATTTGATACTACAAGTAACATGCATCCATACACCAAGATTGGTTAAAAAACTCTTAAAATTAAAGCCAGAACAGGGATTTTCTATGATGATTAGTGAATTGCGAAAGGTAGGTCATACTGACCTACCTTTAGTATGACCTACCTTTGATACATGATGGATCGTTAGCCTACAATGCATACATACACCACATTTGATTAGTGTAAACCAAAACCACTTGAAGTTATAAAACGGACAACAATTTTCTATGATGCTCAGTGAACCCTGAAAGATAGGTCAGTGACCTACTTCTGATATATAACTAACCTTTAGCCTAAGATACACATCCATATAGCCATAGTTGAATACATGTATTTGTGAGAAATTCTTCAGAATGTAGTTCGTACAAAAAATTTGGGACAGACAAACACAATTTTATATGATGTGCAGTAAACCATGAAAAGTCGGTTAGGGTGACCTACTTTTCATAGGCTACAGAAACTTAGCCTACAATGCATCCATAAACCAAGTTTGGTTGTAACTGTATAAAAAAACCTTGAAACTACAGCCCAGACCATAGTAACCTATGATGTTCAGTGAACTTTAAAAAGTAGGTCACACTTTTGATGCATTACACACCTTTCATGCCTTTAGGCTATGATGCATCCCTATGCTGATTAAATATGAAAAACTTTTGAAAATATAGTATGACCAAAAAAATCGGGGACAGACGAATACAATTTTTTATGATGCTTACTGAACCATGAAAAGTAGGTCATGGTGACCTACTTTTGACATAGGACAGCATTAGGGTACAATGCATTCATATACTAAATTTGGCTACTGAAAATACAGTTCAGACAAAAAAACCCGGACAGATGATGCATACATGGACAAAGCGATTACTATATCCTCCTGAAACGGAGGTGTGCATACAAGTTGAAATCTGTCAAGAACCTAAGGAGGAGATGCATTTTGACAATTTCTGGCAAGATTTTCACCGCTAAAAATTGACCAATCAAAATTCTAAACAGGAGTTCTAAAGCCCCACTATAGGATCCTTCCAGGCAAATTTAGTTGAAATCTGCCAAGAAGCTAAAGAGGAGACATGTGACACTTTCTGGTAAATTTTTTTACAAAATCTGATTTTCACCCAAAAAAATGTACCAGTCAAAATTTTGAATAGAAATTCCTAGAGCATAACACTGTAGAATTCTTCCACACAAATTTAGTTAAAATCTATCAAGAAGCTAAGGAGGAGATACGTTTTGACACTTTCCAGTAAATTTTTTACAAAATCAAATATTTTAACCAAAAAAATTGACCAATCAGAAATTTATATTTTTACAAAATCTAAGATTTTCACCCAAAAAACGTACCAATCAAAATTCTGAATAGAAGTTCTAGAGCCTACCACTATAGGATCCTTCCAGGCAAATTTAGTTGAAATCTGTCAAGAAACTAAGGAGGAGATGCATTTTGACACTTTCCGGTAAATTTTTTACAAAATCTAAGATTTTCACCCAAAAAATTGACGAATCAAAAATCTGAATAGAAGTTCTAGAACCTACCACTATAGGACCGTTCAAGACAAATTTGGCTGAATTCTGTCAAAAAGCTAAGGAGGAGATGCGTTTTGACACTTTCTGGTAAATCTTTATGAAATCTAAGATTTTCACCCAAAAAAATGACGAATCAAAAATCTGAATAGATGTTCTAGAGCCTACATTCATAGGATCCTTCTAGCCAAATTTGATTAAAATCTGCCAAGCGGTATAGGAGGAGATATATTTTAAAGCAAAAGTTGACGGATGGATGATGGACGGATGGACGGACGGATGGACGGACAGTCGCCATGACATAAGCTCACTTGGCCATTCTGGCCAGGTGAGCTAATAATCAAATAATCGTGAATAATTTGCACTGCATAACATATTTCAAAACATACATTTTAATTTACTATTTAATGCGATCAGTCACGAGCATTGACAGTTTCTCAGTGAATGTATGTCCATTTGCATGCCAAGAGGAGACTATTTTTGAAAATGTATGACTATCACTGGAATAAACATGCCTTTCAGTAATACATTTTTTTGTGATTGATATGCCATTGTTGTTACCGGTATGTATGGGTAATTTGCACCCAGGCATGCCAGGCTGATTAATCGAGTAATTCATGATTATTCTTAAATAATCAATCCTGATCAGTCAAAGCTATAATCGCACAAGCCTAATTATATGCGTTAGTACAACAATTTATCGACAGGCTCCTAGAATAGATAACCGCTGCAGGCAGATTCCATAGATGTGGTATCAATTATTTTTTGCTCTTCACACAAATTGATTTTCCGTAGTAGTTAAATTACAAACTCGCTGTATTGTTGTATTTCTGTCGTCTACAGATGCGAGATAATACTCTAAAGGATATATCTAATTAAATAAACTGCTATTATTAATTGCCGTCATTTATGTCATCATTAATCAAGTTATTTAATACAGCTACCCATGACAACAGAGTCCTTCAAGTATTATTTGCCATGGAAACACATTTCACAATTTTCGATGGATTAGCAAGAAATGTGTAATTCCTTTTCAATGTACTGTTACCAAATGGCAGTTGAGATGCAGTTGCCTCTAAGCTACATTGCAGCGCTGCTCACCAGGATCAGAACAGTGGCAAATCATTTGAACATGCAGCGACCAAACACCACTGCTGCAGAGGCTGCTCTGGTACAGAATGACCGTGACTTTTGATCTAGTGACCTCACTATCATCATGCGGGCTCTTTATGGTAGAGGAAACCATGTGTTCAATTTGATTCCTTGAGTAGGATTAAGCTGTTGAATATTTTGAAACTAATTTGACTGGGTGCAGTTGCTACCTATTGCAAATTAGTTTCAAAACATTCAACAGCATGTATATAGACAAAGATGATTTGCTAAATGCAAACGCTAATAACGCTGATACTCTCATCATCGGAAAAGTGATACATGTACCTATATATGCCTTTCTGCTTCTCAAGCATGACAAGACATTAGTTGACCAAGCACATCAAAATGCCTTTAGATGTGGTGGTCTTGAGAATCCAAGCATGCCAAGAGAAGAGTATTTTACAAAACCTGACTTTATCAGATGAGCTTACAGGCTTCGTAACAGTGCCAGTCATTTCACTCATATGTTTTCAAGAATATCCTCCTGCGGAATAATATTTTCCTGATCAATCCTGACCATATTACCATGATTACGGGCTAAATAAGAATCGTGTGAAATACTCCAAGAAACTCGATCTTGAACAAGTTGTTGGAACCTGCCCTTATTGAATCAATATCTGGAAAGAATTCATAAAGGAGCTCTTCGATACAGTAATTTAATTCCCCTGAGAGTGGTCACGTTATGGTTGCCTAACTAATGGATGTTTCATCTGTATCTTAGTGATCAATCTTTGCATAAAACATGTTGTAATTTGAGAAGCGATATCATTTAACCCTATAACCTTTAAAACAAAACGGCTTCTGCAGTCATCTTGAGAAATGTCCATTTGCAGACCAAGAGAAGACAATTTTGTAAAGTTTACAACTGGAATGACTGGCGCAATAACCGAGCCACTGATTCTAGTGGTAAATTAAAAAAAAATAGTCTTCTCTTGTTCTGTAAATGCACATTTAAAAAAAACCCTTAAATTTACTTGAACCAATTCGAGGGTTAAAGGGTTAACACTCATATCAGCCAAAAACGGCTTCTACAACACTGATCTTGAGAAATGTCCATTTGCAGACCAAGAGGAGACGATTTTTGAAAATTTACTGCTGGAATGACTGGCTCAGTTATCGAGTCAGTTATTCCAGTGGTAAATTTTCAAAAATAGTCTTCTCGAGATCTGCAAATGGACATATTTTGAGAAAATTAAAATTTTCTTGTACAAATTCAAGGGTAAAAGGATTTTATGCCGCAACATTTGAAATTGCAGTGTATCAATTTTAAGACAGGCACAAATAGAAGTTGTTGAATATTTTGAAACGAATTTGACAACAAATGAACAGGCTTAATGCAGCAGTTGCTTCTTTGCTAAATTAATTTGAAAATATCCAACAGAATATTCCGCAACATCATAAAGAATGTATTGTCTCCCGGTCTGTGAGGACTATAGGATGGACGACTCCAGTTTTAGCTATGCTCCAACCGAGCTGGGATCATTAGTTCCCTGAATTCCGACTATCAATGTCCAGAAAACTACACAGGTAAGCTGTTGAATATTTTTCAGCAACAGTGTCCAGTCAAATTAGTTTCGAAATATTCAACATCATGTTTATTAAATAGCAAAGACATATCGTGAATTCATGCAAGAATGCTTAGCTTTGTCCATCATAAATCAAGCATTCGTGATGAACTGCTACATCATTCATGATGTAATTGATTAAATGATGTCATCATACACGTCACATGATTGATTATGACATCATCTGATTGATGGATAAACTGATTCCTCCAAACGGCTCAAGTCACCCTATGTTTAACTTTACTGAAGGACTTAAAGGGCAACTTTATACTAGGCATAGCATAGCGCTGACTATTATATGGTAATGACCAGATGCACTTATGTATCATCCTAACATTACATCTTGTACTGATGTTCACATCTTGATCGACCATCATTTAAACTTTCACTGGCATGACCAGGGCCAACCAGTGAGCAGAGTGACTTACACGGAGACCTGCCTTCTGTTCCGTAAGAGGTGCAAAAAATAGTTTCAACAGGTTGCTCTGTTTAGAGCGATCTCTAACAAAACTATTCTATATGGAATGATTATGTTTTAACAGAGCGCTACACATGTAGTTCCACCAGCATTCGTTGAGCAACACGCTATAAATGACATAATATATGCTTTTGTGGGGAGATTACCAAAATTAAGCCTCCCGCTGACCAGAAACTTTAACCATGGGCTGACTCACAGTGGCCAGCCATTGTTTGGCTACTCAGCCTTAGTGTGACTCTGATTAAGGTGTGACTATAGGTTCAGAAATTGCTCGCATGACTTAAGTGCACGAACGACACATTCTCCGTAAGACATAGCATTTTAATTAATTTAAAACATCTATTGGTATTGATTGAAAAAGAAATAGAATAAATACATTTATGTTATTCATTCTGTTAACTCTTTAACTGGTGAAATGACAGGCCCTTAATTTCACGACAAATATACAAGAAAGCTGTTGAATATTGGTAAACTAATTTGACAGGAAACTGTTGCTGCAATAGTCAAAACTAATTTTAAAATATTCACCAAATTATTTCTTAGATTAAAAAGAATTTGTTTCAGGCCTATGAGGTGCTATAAGGTTAATTTGCAATATCTTCAGCGATCAGCAATCAACAATGTTATCTTCAAGTAATTACTTGAGCAATTTACTAAACATTCTGTTTTAAAATATTTTGAAACTAATTTGACAGGCAGCAACAGCCCAATGTCAAATTAGTTTCAAAATATTCAGCAGCTTATAAAATCCTATAGTATATAATTACCTTGAAATGTGGATTCTGGGAATTTAGGATCCAGTTTGAAATCGATTCTAACATGAGAATAAAAAGTGGGTGGAGCTTAGATAGAAAAAGGCGGGGCATAGCTAGAAGTGGAATGATCCCACTGTTATCTCACCATTATATTCAGACATTACCAACATGATCAAGTAATAATACATATATCCCATGTGCTTTGACTATGCCATGCAACAAGGGATATGACGCAAAAACCAAAGCCATAAATCTTGATCAAGGAACATGATATCGTGTGAGTGATGTGTTATTATGACCCGTAGCTGCCATCGCGGATAAAGTGAATTGCCATAATAATCAATAAACTGAACAAAAAAGAATCCATTTCTCATCATGACATCAATCAGGAAAGCAAACATTAATACCAGCTTTCTACAGGATAGTAGCTATGCATAGTCCAAACAATCTCCTCATCCCCATCTACACAACCCCACCCCCATGAAATAGGACTTATTAAAGATAAAGACGTTACAGAGGTAGATATTGATTGAATTTGAAACTGGCTTAAAGCGTTTTAAATTCCAAACAACTACAACAAACATGTACAATCAGAATTTAAGCTGTTCACACCAGAATGCTTGAATACTGGTTAAAATTGCATACTTTTAACTAGTAAAGGCACAAATTTTGTACATGTACTTCAAGGTACTAAATGAAATAAATCTTAACAATGAAGTTGAATTAGGGGTAACATACATCATCATATTAAGTCACATTTAAAAATGATGACTTTGACCATTTATTTTGCCAATAAAACCCAAACCTCCAATCTCAAAGCGAGATATTCCACTAGAGATGGAGTTAATGAAGGCAGATGATGTTGATTTTAAGCCTCCCTTGATAACATGCTACCTGGAATAGCAGCAAACCGGCTCTAGTCACAGAAATGAAGCAAAAGACTGAGTTTGCACATGTATAGCTCTCTGATATTATTAAAAGGATATGAATGATGAAGGTACATGAACCTAGAATAGAAATGGAGAAAGAGCAGAATCATGGGCTTAAAGCTCTCATGTTCCATTAAATATAGACACTTTTACATGAGATATGAGATGCCTGATGATTTCTGTTCAATTTACCCAGCATGCTATGCTACCCAGCATGCAATGCTACCCAGCATGCAATTTCCAGACTCCATAATCATTGTAACTATTTGACACCATATTCGTTTAGTCTATTGTCTGTATAGGCCAGGATTTCTCAAACAAAACCAACCTTCCTGCACGTGCAAATAGTCATTTGTCCTCCAGCTCTGGAAGCGTAAGCATGTATGTAGGGCCTAATATTCACGGCAGTACATTCGACGGCCTGCATTTCAATACTGTTCAGTACGACTGTGTCAATTTCCAGAAGAAAATTAGAGCAAGCTTTTATATATATTTTGACAATAATTTGCGTGAAAGTTATTGCTATCAATGACAGCAACAACAATCTGTCAAAATAATTATTAGGTAATGCGATTACTACCTGGTACAGATTTGATACTAATTTGAAATGAAAATTGTTGCTACAACAGCTTTTAGTCCCTACATTCTAAAATAATCATCATAATTTTAGTCGACTCTCACTACGGATTTGAATAGCAATTTGACTGTAAGTTGTTGGTGTCTAAGGCACCAACAACGTTGTCAAATTATTATCCACACACGTGCAATCAATATATTACTATTTAGGTAAAGCGAGTGTAGGCCTAATATATGCGTGCGCGCCAAGAATGAATGCTTAGCAAACGGCGTGTATGTTTCGTTGACAGATTTGTGCATTTTTTTTTAAATGCATTGATCGAACAGAAACATACACACGGTAGCTAGGCGAAATATTTCCTTCGTGCAGGCAAAGCCTATTTTGGCCAAATACTCACTCAACTTAGATAGTAATACGGAGCGCCGTGTGATTCTATGGACAACGATTTGATAACGTTGTTGGTGCCTTAGTCAGCAACAACTTAGTCAAATTGCTCTTCAAATCCGTAGAAAGTGTTGACTGAAATTTATGATGATTATTTTAGAATACATAGACTGAAAGCTGTTGCAGCAACACTTTCCAATAAAAATTTTATCAAATATATAGCAGGTAATAATTGCATTACATACTAATTATTTTGACAACAATTTGGCTGAATGTTGGTGCTGTCATTGATAGCAACAACTTTCACGCAAATTACTGTCAATGTAACAAGCTTTCTCCTATTTTCTCCTAAACCTTGACACACTTGACATCTCTGAATATGCCCTACGCGCATGCTTATGCTTCTAGAGCTGGATGACAAACGACTATTTGCACGTGCAAGTAGGTTGGTTTTGTTTGAGAAATCCTGGCTTGTCCAGACAATAGACTAAACGAATATGGCGTCCAATAGTTACAACGATTACAGAGTCAGGGCATTGCATGCTGGGTAGCATTGCACGCCGGGTAGCATTACATGCTGGGTAAACTGAACAGGCATATCTCGTGCAAAAGTGTCTATATTTAATGGAACATGAGAGCTTTAAACTGACTTCAAAGTAAACCACTATTAGAAAAAAAATTCTCTTGTACTGTAAAGTTTCCAGTCCTTCTGGAAGCTGTGGATTTGCAGCTCTAAGATTCTCATGAAACTAAAGATGCACTTATATGATGGTACACGTGCATTAATAATGCTAAACAACTGACAACTTGGCACCGCCAAAGGCCCTCATGAACACAGAAGATGCTTTTCGTGCACAAATGCTACCCATTACAAATCAGTGCCCAGGCGACACCGAGCGTAATCACAAACTCATTGCTTTACAAACTGTGCAGCATGGTTCCACTAATTGTGAGGGTATAGCGTACATGTAACAGCCATCAGGCCAATGCTTGGTTCGAGCACTTGCCAGAGAATATGGCAACACAGATAACGTTAGCCATCAAGCATATGACATCATAACTCAACTATGTGACATGTAGGATGACGTCATTATTGTCAAAATTGGCCAGGAATTATCGATTGTAATGCAACTCCTCCTAGACTATTTCAGATAGAAACTTGAAACTTTGGGGATGATTGCACATATGGACAGGGATGTGCATGACACCTTTGGAATTTTGGCATGACCTCCAGCCCCAGGGGCAGGGGCCTTGGGGTTGGGAATGTCCAGGGGGTAAAAAATTAATTTTTTCTAAAGGTCATGTTGCATATCATTTTCAAGCCAATGATTAGTAGTCTACAGTACAAGTAATTAATTTGATCTTGGGTCAAACTGACGGTAGGGGGCGGGGTCAAAATGTCAAAAGTGGGCACCCATCGATTTTAATGCAACTCCTCCTAGACCATTTCAGATAGAAACTTGAAACTTTGGGGATGATTGCACATATGGCCAGGGATGTTGATGACCCTTTTGGAATTTTGTTATGACCCCCCAGGGGTACAGCCCTGGGGTGGGAAATGTGGGGTAAAAAATAAAAAGTTTCCAAAGGTTGTTAAGTCGCATTTCATTTTCAAACCAATCATGAGTAGACTACAGTAAAAGTAATTATTTTGATCTTGGGTCAAACTGAGGGTAGGGGGTGGGGTCAAAAGTGGGCACCAATCGATTGTAACGCAACTCCTCCTAGACCATTTCACATAGAAACTTGAAACTTTGAGTATGATTACACATATGGCCTGGGATGTGAATGGCACATTTGAAATTTTATTATGACCTTATAAGGGGCGGGGCTCAGGGGTGGGGACTTAATTTAATTTATCCAAAGGTGGTCATGCCACATATCATTTGGAAGCCCATGAGTAGTAGACTACAGTACAAGGAATTATTTTGATCTTGGGTCAAACTGAATGTAGGGTGGGGTCAAAATGTCAAAATTGGGCACCAATCCATTGCAACGAAACTCTTCGCACACCATTTCAGATATAAATTTGAAACTTTGGGGATAATTACATTGTACACTTATGAGCAAGGATGTGCATGACACATTGGAATTTTGATATCACCTGCAGCGGCAGGGGTGGGGGAAATCGTGGGCAAAATTTGTTATCATGTAATCATGTCACAGATCATTTTGAAGCGTGTAGTTAGTAGACTACAGTACAACAAATTATTTTGTTCTTGAGTCTATCTGAGGGCAATGGCCAAGGGTCAAATGGGCAAATTGGGCATACGCCAATTGTAGTGGAACTACGGCCACACCATCTCAGATAGAAACTTGAAACTTCAAATGGGGATCATTGCATTTAATTTTGAAACCCATTACTCATTGGGATATGTTCGTCACAAATGCTTACTTGATGACAGACTAAGCATTGCTGTACGAATTGTACATGTATGTCTTTACATGCTGTTGAATATATTGAAACTAATTTGACTGGGTGCTGTTGCTGCAACAGCCAGCAACTGCACCCAGTCAAATTAGTTTCAAAATATTCAACAGAGCATAACACGAATGTATAGTTTTCTAGAAATTGAGATTCAGAGAGTGCAGGGACGGATTGATCCCAACACGTGGGAGCAAGGTGTGGGTGGAGATTAGCTACAGATAGCTAAAACTGGATTCCTCCATTTTCATCACTAGGTACCAACAAATATCAGGCATGGTGTTGGTGCATTGAGTTCATCTGGCTAGAAACCACATGGTGATATATGAAATAACATACTTGTGACAAACAGACCACAGCATCATCGTCTTGTAAGCACACTTCCAATCAGAGGGTTTTCTTAGATTGTTAAATAAAAACAAGAGGCCTAACAGCCTGTCGCTCACCTGCAACATTAGCATTTGAAATACTGGGTAGTTCATATCTCATGAAAATATATTTCGTGAAACTTCTACAGGATGACAGATAGATTCTATGTTTTAATACGGAATAATCTTCGAAATAGGATCTTAGTAAATCTACCATGACAATTTGACCAAAGAATCATGTTTGTACTCCAATTTTGAATCCAAATATTTTACAATTTTTCAAGAACTCTAGTGAATAAATCTGACAATTATTTTCAAGAATTCAAGCGCATAACATTCATAACATGAATGCCCGTCAAGGTCTCATCTCTCATGTTCAAAATATGAAGTGAATCGTCAAGTTTTCGAGTGGAAACAGAATTACACGCATAATCCCTGCCGATAATGATTTAGAGTAAAATCTCATGACTTGATAATTCCAATTATAGGGTTCACTAGGTGTATAAATTTGATAATAAACTGAATTTATAACTTTGATAGGTGCCAATTTTTTTATCTGATTTGGCAAAAAATGTTAATGGAATAACAAAATTAACATTCTTAGATAAATGTCTGTGTTCTTTGGCATGTTTGGACGTTAATGACAATGACATGGTGTTAGGGTCAACTAAAGCTCATCCATGGGCAATTTTATGTTGATAAGAGATGATGGACACATGAAGTACAGTTGAATAAGAATAATTCTGGAATGATGGTTCGGATGAAGTTTATGAAATGTGACATAGAGGTGGCACTATGCGAAGTTGTACTTACTATACAACAACAGATGACATCGCTAAGTTACAGACAGCATTTACTTTTAAGTAATTACTGACCATGGATTACACATTCTAACTGATATCATGATGCATGTCATTGTAAAATCTTGTCATTCAGTCTCCACTACCTCTCACTATGTGCATGCTGTCAGTAAAGGGTTAACAAACGTGAACAAGAATAATCCTTATATTGTATAACAGGTAACGTTATGTCTTCTTCTTTTCGTTCGCTGATCATACCGCCAGTCCTGTAAGTGACTATCGACATGATCATAAGCGTTAAGTGCGTGGATCCATGGTTTATTAGAGTGCGCCGTGCGGCCCGGAACCTCCGTCTTCAGCACTCGAGGTTTCTGTCAGGGTTACCTCACCCTTAACTCCTTTAGTCGCCTCGTACGACACGCAGAGGATACGGAAGGTGTATTCTAAGCCCCACCTACAGGGCCATAACGTTATGTAATAGTAGCATTTTATGCAACACAAAATACAATGACATTAGTGACAGAAACAAGAGGCCCAAGGGGCCTGTGTCGCTAACCTGGAGCATCATCAATTTTTGTCAAAATAGTTGGTGGGTGGTTTAGCAGTCTTTTAAATGAGTTGGTGGATATTTTTGCAAGTGCAATATGGCCGCCAAACTGACTACATTTTGATTGGCCCATGGCGCCCATGTTTTTTTGATGGATCAACTTCCCGTACACAAATTTTAACGGCCCAAATTTTGGCGTCATCCCTTCAGCGGTTCTGAAGGAGTCATTTTCGTGAAAACCAGGTCATCCAAGATGGTTGTCGAACCATTTGGTAAGTCAAGTCCTCTTGAACAAACTTGGCTTACCGCGTGGCCCAGATGACGATTCTGCAAGTGGTTTCGGAGAAGATTTATGAAGACATTTCCTGAAATTGGCCGAAATCCAAAATAGCCGCTGGGCAAATTGGCTGATCAGGTTCATTTGAACAAACTTGGATCCTTATACCGTAAGGATGCTTCCTGTCAAATATAATTGAAATCGGCCTGGTAGTTCTCGAGAAGACATTTTAAATTTCCCATTGCTTAAGCATGGGAGCTTTTGATGAGAAAATTATGCAAGATGGCCGCCAAACCGTCTATCCGACAGTTTCGAAAGTTGCAAATTTGAGCTCAGAATATCCAAAAACAAATATAGAACCAATTTTGGCCTCAAAATCCATCAAATAAAAAAAACAATATGTCCGCCAAACACGCTACAATTTTGATTGGCCCACGGCGGACATGTTTTTTGACGGAGCAACTTCCCTTGAACAAACTTTAATAGCCCTTAGTCCCTAATCATATCTCCCAAATTTTGTCATGATCCATTCAGAGGTTCTGGAGGTCGTTTTGGGAAAACTAGGTCATCCAAGATGGCTGCTGAACCATTCGGTCAATCAAGTTGTCTTGAACAAACTTGGCTTACCTCTTTGCCTAGATGAGGTTTCATAAGTTTTGAATCGATTCCCCAAGCCGTTTCGGAGAACACGGTTTTTAGACGTTTCTAAAAATCAGCCAAAATCAAAGATGGCCACAGGCCAAACTGGCCGATCGGCTTCGTTTGAACAAAATTTAATTTCTATGCCATAAGGATGCTTCCTGCCAAATATAATTCAAATCGGCCCAGCAGTTCTCGAGAAGAAGACATTTTAAATTTCCCATTGCTTTAGTGTGAGCTTTTGGCGGGAAAATGATCCAAGATGGCTGCCAAACCGTTTATCCGACAGTTTCAAAAATTGCAAATTTGAGATCAGAATACCCAAAAACCTATATAAAACGAATTTCGGCCTCAAGATGGTCGCCGGCCAAATTGGCCGATCGGGTTCGTTTGAACAAACTTGAATCGCTATGCCTTAAGGATGCTTCATGCCAAATATAATTAAAATTGGCCCAGCAGTTCTCGAGAAGATATTTTAAATTCCCCATTGCTTTAGTATGGGAGCTTTTGGCAGGAAAATGATTCAAGATGGCCGTCAAACTGTTTATCCGACAGTTTCGAAAATTGCAAATTTGAGATCAGAATACCCAAAAACCTATATTAAACCTAATTTCGGCCTCAAAATCCATCAAATAAAAAAATCCAATATGGCCGCCAAACATGCTATATTTTGATTGGCTCATGGCGGCCATGTTTTTTGACGGATCAACTTCTCTTGAACAAACTTTACTGGGCCTTAGTCCCTAATCATATTTGCCAAATTTCGGTCTGATGCCTTCAGCGGTTCTGGAGAAGTTTTTTTCGCTAAAACTAGGTCAACCTAGATGGCCGCCAAATTATTTGACCAATTAAGTTCCCTTGAACAAATTTGGTTGAGCTCTTGCCCTAGATCATATTTCATCAGGTTTCCTTCAATCCCTCAAGCGGTTTCGGAGAAGATTTTTAAAGACGTTTCTAAAAATCGGCCAAAAGCCAAGATGGCTACCGGCCTAATTGGCCGATTGGCTTCATTTGAACAAACTTGGATCCTTATGCCCTAAGGATGCATCCTGCCAAATATAATTGAAATTGGCCCAGCGGTTCTTGAGAAGAAGTCGTTTAAGGGAAAAGTTGATGGACGGACGGACAGACTGACACACAACGGACGGCCATCACAACATAAGCTCACTTGGCCTTTCAGGCCAGGTGAGCTAATAATATTTCCCAAATTTGGGCCCGATCCATTACTGGTAAAGACAGGAGAGTTCAACTTGTCATGTTTTTTGGATTTAAAATATGGTGCTTCATTAAGACATCTGGTCGGAAGATTACTAGCATTAAATAAGGAACATAATTTGGACTCAAATTAGTACCAATTCAACGTTATTAAAAATGAAATTGTCTACAATTACCTATTTAAGAGACACTATCTTCATTACCTACTGCATGTGGTAAGCAACGGGTTAACAAACATGAACAATAATACTTTATATATGGTACCTACATGTATGTGTAATTGTAGAACTTTATGTAACTAAGAATTATTAGCATCATATAAAAATTTATGATTACCGAAACTATTTTTAAAAACTAGAACATCGCTTCTAAAACAGCGTCAGGAGCGATAGGCATCAAAGGACTGCACTAGACTACATAGTCCATGAATTACAAAAAGAACACTTCAATCTGTCAAGAAAGATCATCTGCCTTTTCGGTTTAAAAGTTCTGTCATTAACCCTCTAAGACTCAAAATGTCAAAAACAGCTTCTGCAGGGGTCTTGAAAAATGTCCATTTGCAGACCAAGAAGACTATTTTTGAAAATGCAATACAAGAATGACTGACTCGATAATCAAGCCAGTCATTCCAGTGATAAATTTTCAAAAGTAGTCTTCTGTAGGTTTGCAAATGGACATTTTTATGAGAAAATTGAAATTTTATTAAACAAAGTTGAAGGTTAAAGGTTTAAGACATTTCGTCGGAATATTACCATTAATATGTAGCTCAATCTTGTATACTTACGCGGTTTCATAGAAAAATTATTTGGGCAAATTAATAGTTGCACAGTTTAGCCAATGAGAACTCACTTTAAAATGATAGGCAAATTAAAACTTGCTGTCTAACATTCAATGCAGATGGAAGAGTTCGCCAAGAACGAAACAGTTGAAATGATGTATTCGATATTTCCGATAATTTGATTGCTCAAATCAGGATATCCCATTTATGACGTACATGACGTAGCCACATAAATTATGAGATAACTTTCTTATAAGACTGTAAAAAAGTTGATCTTTGATACAGGTTTAGAGACAAAACTTGTGACATTGCTTTTTATGCAAAAAAACCTCAGAAGTGTCTTCTAGGGAGATAGACTGCTTGTCTCGTTTCGACGAAGGTTTTCTAGGCAAGTAAACTACAAACCGATGACGAAAAACATACAATTCTGAGTTGACCATGAATTTTACTGAAACATAAATTAAGCTCATTTATGACAAAGTTCTTGTGGTAATTGTAAACTAAGAGTTTTAGTGACGCTGATAAAGTAGCAAAACAAGTCAACAATTTCAATGGTATAAAAAATGCAACTGTGGTCCATGTAGTACCCGTGCATCACGAAGGATACCCCGCATTCCACTGAACCTGAAAACTGAAGGCTATGATGCATCCCTATGCTGACTAAATATGAAAAACTTTTGAGAATATAGTACGACCATACATGTGCATACACGTACAAAGCGATTACTATATTCCCCTGAAATGGAGGTGTGCATAAAAGTTGAAATCTGTCAAGAAGCTAAGGAGGAATTGCATTTTGACAATTTCTGACAAGGTGTTTTTTACAAAACTAAGATTTTCACCTAAAAAATTGACCAATCAAAATTCTAAACAGGAGTTCTAAAGCCCACCACTATAGGATCCTTCCAGGCAAATTTAGTTGAAATCTGTCAAGAAGCTAAGGAGGAGACATGTGACAATCACAAAAAATTTTGCAGTCAAAATTTTGAATAGAAATTCTAGAGCATAGCAGGGTAGAATTCTTCCACACAAATTTAGTTAAAAATTTAGTTAAAATCTATCAAGAAGCTAAGGAGGAGATACGTTTTGACACTTTCCAGTACATTTTTTACAAAATCAAATATTTTAACCAAAATAATTGACCAATTAAAAACTTGAATAGAGGTTCCAGAGCCTACCTCCATAGGATCCTTCAAGATAAATTTGACTGAAATCTCTCAAGAAGTTAAGGAGATACACTCCGACACTTTCCAGTACATTTTTTACAAAATTTAAGATTTTCACCCAAAAAATGTACCAATAAAAATTCTGAATAGGCGTTCTAGAGCCTACCACTATAGGATCTTTCCAGGCAAATTTTGTTGAAATCTGTCAAGAAGCTAAGGAGGAGATGCCTTTTGATACTATCCGGTAAATTTTTTTACAAAATCTAAGATTTTCACCCAAAAAATTGACGAATCAAAAATCTGAATAGAAGTTCTAGAACCTACCTTCATAGGATCCTTCTAGCCAAATTTGATTAAAATCTGCCAAGCAGTATAGGATATACATTTTAAAGCAAAAGTTGACGGACCGACGGACGGACAGACGGTCTCCATGGCATACGCTCACTTGGCAAGTCTGGCCATGTGAGCTAATAAATGATACATGTACATGTTTCATCAGATTGTATTTGAAGTGTCTGTCCCAGAGCTTTACTATAAACTTTCACAATTGTTGTTTGCATACCTACAGTACACCGCAAAAATAACTTATTAAAAATGCATTTTGTAATGCGCCAAAAGGAAAACAAAAATGTGCCCATTTTTCTACACATAGTAAAACAAACTGCTATATAGAACGCGTTGTCCGGACCATTTCTGATGGGCTAAACTCTTGTTTTGATGTGACTAATTTGTTTTGACATATTAATTTTTTTCTGACCAACCTACTGAAATCTTCAAACGTGCTAATAATTTTAAATTTAGGATGTGGTGCAATATATTTGGCACGTGTTAACGCGCTGAAAATACGACACAAACTATTTATTTTGCATGGACCTCCTGGTAATTACTACTAGTGAAGAGATCTCTGCACACACGTAATTCATTCTTTTTAGAACCCAACCGTACATATATACGGTTGCTTTCGCAGTTTCTTTTTTATAAACAACCAAAGCACCAGGATGTGCCGTTAGCGGGGTCGCTAAAGAATTACGAAAATACGGTTTAAAATGTTAACACCATACGTGTATATCGGGGACGTTTGGCACTTCAGACAAAGCAAATTCTCGGAAAATCAGAAACAACAAATAAATATGCAAGTTATTAGCGCACTCATAAGACTCATATGCCATTTTATTCCGTCTCACATTTTATCTGCAATCATATGGGTAACTCACATACCAAATTTGGTCAGAGTTCCTGCAACTTTGACATAATTTCATCCACAAATATGTCAAAAATAAGATACTGATATAGATATTTTCTTTACATAATATTTTCCATACATAAAATGATACTTGTTTCATTTTGCACCCTTGGTTTGGTATCTATGATTGTCTGTGCTCATGCAAATTTGAGTGACTGGCTGCATGTCCAACACTAGAGTTACATCTGTACCATACCTTGAAGACGTATTTGAGAAGTATTTCAAATACTTACCCTAAGTATTTGTATTTAAATACTTTGCAAGAAACAAGTGTTTGTACTTGTATTTGAAGAATTCCAAAGTATTTGTATTTGTATTCAAATACTTTTGAAATTATTTGACCCCAGCCCTGGTTACAACTCACATAACAAATTTGGTTGAATTTCACAGAAAACAATTTCGGAGTAAATGGCCCAGGAAAGACAGATAGATGAACAGGCGCATGGAGGCCATTGCAATATGTCCACGTTTTTTTAATGTGCTGAGATACTCATACCCATTTCATATATATGTCATCTATGTGTTTAAAAGAATGCATGCCATCAGGTGCTGAGATATTAACTGATATTGGTCAAGAAAATTACAAATTTTGTTCAGTAAATGTCCATCTTTAACACTGGAATGACCGGTTCGTTTATTAAGACAGGCTTTCAGTGACAAATTCTCAAAAATAATCTGGTCTAAAAATGGAAATGTCTAAGATTACAGCAGAAGCCGGTTTGGTTGGTTTGACCGTTAAATGATTACCATGACAAATGCATGATATAGATCAAGCATGCTCAATGACTTATTGTTAAATTATTGATACAAATGTTCACCACTCCAGTCGTGCAATAAAACTTAATACACGAACTATTATGCCTGTTGCACAATTATAGGCGAAAAAGCACTATTTAACAATAACGCTCATTTTTTATGATAATTTTATTAGCGAAACCATGGCAACTAAGAACTGAAGCTTGCTCGGGCTAACAATTTCATGACTTTTATGATTCCTATTTATTACCTGTGCATTAGGATAGCGACCTTCCATGCCTCATTAATATATTGTCTAATTTGACGTTCATACATGTATGTCTGCATTTATCGCATTGCTTCTCTAGATAATTGAACAGGAAATCTGGCAAAGTAGAATCTAGTCTGTTGTTTGCTGAAGCGATTGCATCCATGATAACAAGTTACTGGGCCAGTACTAGGCCAATACCGGACCATATAGGCACAGTATTGGTACAGTACTGGACCAGTAACCTGCATTGTCAGGGATGTCATCGAGTATCACAGCTCAACTTACTGAGCAAGCGTATAGGCGAACCAATTCATGGACATGAACTGTACTAGCAGACAGCCGAAAGATTATTAAGAATGGAAATACTTTGTGCCTTGCAGAGGATACACATTCCTTGTATCATTAGGACTCGCTTCTCAATGTCATAAAATGAAGGGATCCGATCTGTTACTCAAGTATCTGATGTCATAATCAAATATGTCACATGCTAACTGACATCACAATCAAAATGGTGTATAGCTCCGTCATGAAAATCGAAATGTCCGTCATGTCAGTGTACATGTACAAATTGTATGTCTTTGATAAATACCCATCAATAAATATTCCGCTGAATATTTTGGAACTAATTGAACTGGGAGCTGTACTTAAGGGAGCAAGTCAAATTAGTTTCAATATATTCAACAACTTGCCATGCATTTTAGATACTGGGATTTCGGGTTTCAAAGTTTCAAATTGATTTTAACATGCGTAAAAAGTTGGCAGAGCCTAAGATAGAAATGAGCTGGGCATATAGCTAGAAATGGATCTCTCTTTCATGTCTTTTTAATATCCTATGTACTGTAACTCTTTCCACCTTACTGTTCTCCGAGGGGATTTCAGTTGAAATTAAAATATATTTATTTACATGTATCAATCAAGCTTAGTCCCCAAAAGTGATTTCTCAGTTGCCACATTGATCAAGCTTTTAATCACTGCATTATATATATTTTGTTGGTCTCCAGACAAATTTGCTGTTACATTTACTGTCAATAAGACATATAATTAGATAAACGTTCTGAGCGGAAGCAATCAAAGAAATTATCTCCTTATTTCCCAACATGACCAATAACGATGAGCAAATGTTATCTTAATGTCTCAGGAGTAACTTTATCTAAATTATCGTTCTTTAAACATAAATAATACAACTTATGCTTATATAAACATGCACCAATGGATTAAGTTGTAAACAATTTGACTGAAAATTATTGTTCTCATTAGAGAAACTAACGGCTTTCAGTCAAATTTGGTTACAAATATGCAGTAGGTTTAGTATTTAACTCCCATACTTTTTGAGAATTTAGAATGAAATGGCTTAAATCATTTTACATCGCTAAACTTCCTAATTTATTTCTTTAGATAATATTGGTCACGCATTACATGTACCAGAGCATTTTATAACAAGCATTCTGTAAGTATTGCTTTGCAATACATGTCCCCTACCTGGTGATATAAATCTGTAGAGATTGATAGTCAAAAACTCCATTAAGAATTTACAGAAGCAGCTGCAAGTCGAACTTGATCTGTAATTTCTCATAACAAAGCAATAAACCAAGTTTCAGCTATATATGGTGACGGCAAACGAAAAAGTTTTGAAAGCTGATATTTTTTGTATTTCATGTTGAAAGGGGGCATATAACTCCATCAAAAATTGACGCATATGCCTGAACCTTGAACTTGGTCTGTAACCTCTCATAACAAAGCAATGTAGCAATTATCAGTAGAATATTTTGACTGAAAAAAAGTGCGGAAGACTAATATTTTTCGTATTTCATAAGCCGAAAGGGGCATAACTTCATAAAAAAATTAATGCATATGCCTGAATCTCGAACTTGGTCTGTAACTTCGCATAATAAAGCAATGCAGCAATTCTCAGTATAGTATCTTGAAAGACTGCTAAAAAATGTGGAAAACTAACATTTTTCATATTTCATGTCGAAAGGGGGTATATAACTCCATGAACAACAGGCTCAAGGGCCTGCGACGCTCACCTGGACCATTAGCATTTGAAACATTTGCATTTAAATATACCTGAATCATTACATTTTAAAACAGATGGCCACTGGAAAAATCGACCAATCAAAATTCTAAATAGAAAGTCCAGATTCTAGCACTGTAGGATCATCAAAGTCAAATTTGGTTAAATTCTGCCAAGGAGATGTGTTTTGACAATTTCCAGTAAACATTTCATAAATAATGAGGATTTTCACCCAAAAGATTGACCAGTCAAAATTCAGAATACAGCATCTGGAGCCTACTCACATAGGATCATTCCAGCAGAATTTTGTTGAAATCCTTGAAGCGGTTAAGAAAGAGATGCGTTTTGAGAATTTTCACTAAATTTTTCATAAAATCAAAGCTTTTCACCCAAAAAAGTGATCAATCAAAATTCTGAATAAAAGATCTAGAGCCTACCATGATACAATGCATCTAGTAAAATTTGGTTGAAATATCTCCAGCAGCTAAGGAGGAGTAGCATTTTTAAACTTTCCGGTAGATTTTTCATAAAATCTAAGATTTTCACCAAAAAAATTGATCAATCAAAATTCTGAATAGAAGTTCTAGAGTCTACCACGATAGAATGCATCTAGTCAAATTTGGTTGAAATATGTCACGCAGCTAAGGAGGAGTAGCATTTTGACCATTTCCGGTTGATTTTTCATAAAATCTCAGATCTTTACTCAAAAAATGTATCAATCAAAATACTTAAAACATGATCTAGAGCCTACCACCATAGAATGCATCTAGTCAAATTTGGTTGAAATATGTTAAGCAGCTAAGGAGGAGTAGCATTTTGACCATTTCTGGTTGATTTTTCATAAAATGTAAGATTTTCACCCAAAAGATTGATCAATCAAAATTCTGAAAAATCACTCCAGCCAAATTTGGTTGAAATCAGTCAAACCGTTAAGGAGAAGATGCGATTTGACAGACGGATGGACGATGGATGGCCGCCATGGCATAAGCTCACTTGGCCTTTCAGGCCAGGTGAGCTAAAAATTCAGGAAAATGTCTGAAACTCGAATTTGTTCTGTAACTCTTTATACTAAAGCGATGTACTGATTTTCGCTTAAATACATGTTTTAACTCCACCCATGCATAACAAGCACAACCTTTATTCAGGAGGTAGGCGTGGGCAGCCATTTAATTGACAAACAGAAACCTGCACAGGAGGTAGGCGTGGGCAGCCATTTAATTGACGAACAGAAACCTGCATATAGATGATAATGGTAGTGAGTTAACAATATTAACTAACAGTATTGAGAGCTGAAAAGTCTTTGAACTTCCTGGTGAACAACTTGCAGCGCGACACGAAAAACCACAAAGATAAAAAAACCACCTTTATGAGGGCAAAAAACACTTTGGGAAACGTGTTCTCCCATCGATAGAGAAACGCAACTATATTGCTGTACAAGCTTGGCTCGAGAGATGAAAGCTACACCAGGTAGTTATTTATGCACTACTACATGAAGACATTGATTTTAAAGTTATATATCGCTAATCACACAATTGATCTGACAATTGATTAAATGCACATATTCTGATTTCTAATGTTGTGCCCTAATTCATGGCTGTATCCATTATTTCAAGTTTATGTTTCTTTGTTAATTTGCTTAATTAATGACATTAAAAAACAAACAGAACACGTTCTCCGAGTAACAAGCTGCGAGCCTAGAATGGCATACAGTACAGCATCATGCTGGCTGACCCCAGTCAGCCACATGCTCTCTCTCACTCTCTCTCCAACATGCCAATCTAACTGTTACTATCTAAGACACATCTACGCCATAGCCTATGCATATTCAGTGCCTGCAAAACATTGCTTTCAATCTCCACTTCGTGCCGATGGAAAACACATGTATCTTGACGTAGTGCGAAAAAAGTGCCGAAAGCTGATATTTTTCGATTTCTTAAGTCGAAAGGGGGCATAACTCCATCAAGGATTGACGCATACGCCTGAAACTCGAACTTGGTCTGTAACTTCTCAAAGCAAAGCAATATACCAATTCTCAGTTGAATACATTGAAGGACTGCGAAAAAAGTGCGGAAAACCAACTGCGACAGACGATTCCAGTGCAAACATAGTTTTACCGGTAGGGGACTAAAAATATGATTGATGAAATTAATTCTTTGAAAATAGATAACTTTTTGAAAATCAGTCATACACATTTGTCAGGTCACAATAGATGAATCCAGTTTATTCATCAATCATATGTCATAATCAACTATTTGACTTGAGGGAAGATGTCATAATCAGTGGTGTCATGAATGATGTACACAAGTTCACCACGAACGCTTAATTCATGACAGACTAATGGTTGTTGTACGAATTGTAAGACTTTACTCATTTTGAAACTAATTTAACTGGATGCTGTTGCTGCCAAAGGCAGCAACAGCACACACTCAAATTAGTTTCAAAATATTCAACAGCTTACCTGTATAGTTAAAACTGGAAATTGAAATTCTTAAAGTGTAGGGAGCGATAAAATAATCCACTGTTTGTTATGTACAGATCTATCAAGAGACATCACATTTCTGCATCAATCACCCTATTCAAAGGTAATTTTCTGGCTAAAGTGGAACTGATGCTCCAAAAAAGAAAAGAACGCAATATAATAACAAAATTGCATAGTGTAGGATTGAAAGAAAGAAATCCATAGCCATAGCGATATTTGTATGCATAGTGCTATTCATAAACTAAAATCAAATCAGTGCGTCTAGTGACAGGCAATCAGTGATTGGAAACTCCCTGAGGGATGTACTTCAGATCTCCGTTCACGGAACATGACAACACAAGTGGGAACCCACACATGTAGCTGTAGCAATCAAGGCAACAACGAGATTCCAATTTATGTGCGGGAATTGAAGTGAATGTTTCCGAATCGGAGATGTGAAAATTACCGCTCAAGGAACACAGATGGAAAATGCAATGAATATACAATCTTGAAGATTTTATTGCAAAGAGCTATCAGTTTATGCTCTTTAGAGACAGGGTAAGCAATTGCTAAGTTTAGCATCTTATTCAATAAACAGCTTATAAAATTAATTATACTCCGACTTTTAGACTGTTTCCAGCTTATTACCAAGCTGGACCCAAAATACATGTAAGTGTGGAATCCTAATAGACTAGGATCATTATTCCCCTGATTTCTTGATGCGCAAGAAGTAATGGTCGACCATAGTTGTTTATGGCGTGACCATGATTGTTTTGCTCAATTGCGCATGGTCCCAATGTGTCACCATGGTCAGTGGTCATCATGGTCAGATGACCATGATAAATCATGTGACCATGTTAAATGTGATAAATTTCAGAAGTTTTGTTATCAATCAGGATATCATGGCCACGTGATGGTCAGCTGACATGTGTAAACTTAATTTCTACCTCACTGACCATGGTATATCATGGTTGACCATGGTTACTGCAATTTAGGTTTAATGCTATTTTTATTGACAATGATGTCATGATCAATTCATGGACATATCAGTGACAGACGTGAATGTAAAAAAATTACTGTCCCTCATTAACATATATCATGGTCAACCATGGTTACTGGAGAATTTCTATGTTATTCCTATTGACAATGATGTCATGGTCAGAAATATCACCCAAAATCTTTAAAGTGCTATTTTGCTGTGACACAGCTTTCAACATAAAAAAAATACTGTCCCGCACTGACCATGATATATCATGATCGACCATGGTTACTGGATAATTTCATTGTTAATCCTATTGATAGTGACATCATGGTCATTACATGGTCAGATATATCCTCACTCTTCTCAACAATTATCATCGTACCTCATTGACCATGAAATAGCATGGTCGACCATGGCTACTGGAGAATTTCAATGTTATTCCGATTGACAGTGATACCATGTTCAGTTCATGGTTAGATATGTCACAAATATCTTAAAACAATTATCAAAGTCCTTCATTGACCATGACATATCATGGTCGACCATGGTTACAGGAGAATTTCAATGTTATTCCTATACACCGTTCCCACATTCACGTCATTACAGCAGGATTCCCCTAAATCAATGTTCAGAGCGCAGCTCGCTGGGAAAGTCAACTACAAGCAGCCGACCCGCATTGAGATAATTGAGATTCTTTGAGCTAAAATACACCACAATTTAAACCGTTTCTATGATAAACTAAAATCACAAAATTATTGAAGTCATACATAATTGGAACGCGCATCCAATTGCCTAATCATGAACATATTCTCTTTCATAATTTTGTACAATTTTCACTGAGCTATTTGCATATATAAAATACACCAACATTAAGACTAGATTCACTTAATCAAGTTGACAATAGGGAGTATTTTAAAATTGCAAATAATTGAATTAAATTTAACAAAAATTTAAAAACCAGTACAGAAATGCATAGAAAATTGGCTTAGCTTTCCAATGATGTATTATGAAATTGCCCCTATGAAATAAAATTCATGTTATCTTGGATTTGCTTGGATTTTCTTGAATATCCAAGCGATTGGAAAATTATTCAACCCATAACGGCTTGAATTTCCTTGAATTAGCTTGGACGTTATGTAGTTGCTTGAACTTCTTGAAAATTTTTACCTCTCAGAATTGAAGCTAGCATACCAGTAATACACACTGAATTCTTGTAGAAACTTTATTTCAAACAATGCCAATGTAGGTTTTAAACCATCCCAAAATGTTCACGTTTGCTCACTATTTTATATCTTCATGATACTTAATGGCTCATGGTCGACCATATCATGTTCTGATTAACCATGCTCAAACCACGGTTGACCATGTTTGGTTTGACCAATGGTCAAACAATTGCTGCCCATGTTCTGTGTGACCATGGTCAAACCAGTCTAACCATGCTCTGTCGCTGACCGTCAAACATGGTCATGAGAAATTTGTTGACCATGGCCTGCCAGTGGTGTCATTTAACCTGCATGCATGGGCAATGATGTTTTCTCATGATCAAAACATGGTCATTGATTCTGGTTTGATGGCTTGACAATGGTTGCAGGAAGACAGTTAGAAGCCAAGTGTGCTTCAAAACAAGTTATTTTATTAAGAACTTCAAGAAACATGTACTTTGGTTTTACGATGATCTGTCCAAAATTTCTGAAAATCCAAGATAGCAGGACAAATTTCTGTAAATAAGTTCTGAGAGCTTAATTTACCAGCTGACAGTGTTCCCAGCCAAGTCGAAATCAGTCATGCAGTTTAAAAAAACCCCAAAGTTGAAGCAGGCAGCTGACACACAGAGAGAGTCGGTGAACCAACACAAGCTCAAGTGACACTTTAGGCCAGCTATCAAATGAAACAAGTCAAAATACATTATTATAATATACATGTTCATGACTGTGGCCTAGATATATAATATATTTATCTTATTAAAACCATGTAGCATAAACTACAATGTTCAGCCTTATTTCGATATCTATGCAGTACATGTATTTGGTACTCAGATACGGGCAAATGTTTAGTCAGGCAATTAATTTAACAAAATCTTGCCTGGCATCTTTATTGGACAAAGTTTTAAAATGTTGAACCTTGCAAACAGTGCAATGAAAGTAAAATTTTGTCAACACATTGTACATGACAGATACTAGATCACAAATCAATGACAGACAAGCGTTTCTTACTTAATGGGCAGCACAGAATTTATTTCTTGCGCTATTTCATGGACAAAAGTAGTGAACGAAAACCAATATGTGATAATGAGAAAAGGAGTCGGACAACTATCTCCGCCAGTCTCTGTACTATACATTATCATTGCAGACCAGAGCCCAATACCACATCGAGACATTGTCTAGAAAATCATTAGTCAATATCTGAGGAATTATTTCAAATACAGTTATTTTAATGGTCAAGCCTAGCTTATAATCACAACAATCTGTTTGTGGGTCCACAGGATATGGTCATGGCTCAATAACCTTTAAATGGTCGCGCTGGACATCCCCAAACAAATTCTCTTAAGAAATGTCTTTTTGCATACTAAGAGAAACCTATTTTTGAAAATTCACAACTGGGAGGCTGGCCTGATAAAAATAATAATGGATTTGGAAAAACAGGCATTGACTTGCAAAAATTTATATATTCTTTTAATAATCGGTACAATTAACTATGTAATGACTAAATTGTATCAAAAAATCAAAATATTTGCTTATGGAATGTCCATTTGCAGGCCAAGAGAAGAGTATTTTTGAGTATTGAAGAATATTTACCAGTGGAATGGTTGCCCCGGTTACCAAGCCCGGTATACTGAGCCAGTTATTCTCTAGTGGTAAATTTACAAAGATAGTCTACTCTTGGCCTGCAAATGTACATTCCTCAAAATCACTGCAGAGGTCAGTTTTGGCCGGCTTCAGCATGAAAGGGTTAAAGGTCAGAGATAGCTGGTCACCACAGTAAGCCAGCTTCTTGTGGATCCAAAATCGATTTACTATCGTAATAATGGGCTTTTCCAGGTTATCCATCCATCATATGACATCATAATCAACTACATGAGGTGTAGGATGACATCACAAGTGACTTGATTTAGTCCGTCTTAAATGTTTTAAGCAACACTTTATTCAAATTGTATGTCTTTGCTATTTAATAAACATGCTGTTGAATATTTTGAACCTAATTTGACTGGGCGCTGATTTAACACCCAGTCAAACTAGTTTCAAAATATTTAACAGCTTACATGTATGGATTTCTGGAAATTGATAGTCAGGGAGTTCAGGAATCGATCCCAACATGAGCGTTGTGTGGGTGGAGCTTAGCTAGAGATCGGCAGGGCATAGCTATAACTGGAAAGGCCCAGTGACCTTTAAGGTACATGTATCAGCTATTATAAGACAGATGGCATGGTTGTATCCTTTAAACCTTCTTCATTAAGCCAAGTTTCCAAGCCAGATAACACATTACATAATGTTCAATGATTTACATTCATTAGTTAAGTCTCAAGGTAAACGGAGAAGGGTTTTGCAAGTTAATACCACTGACCGCTGGTATACTGTTACAGATATCATACCGCTTTACATATAAAGGTTTTTCTGCGGTGTAAATTACTGCTGATGGTTTTTCTTGTTAAATTTTCTCCCTGGGCTATTTTGTGTGAAAGAAGACATCATGACTAATCCCAAAAGAGGAATCCAGTTAGAGAGTCAATCATTGCCACACAATGTCATAATCAACTACGCACTATGTACACCATGTAGGCTGATATCATAATCAATTATGTCATGAATGGCGAGATTTAGTCCTGTCACAAACGCTTAATAGACAATCAAGTTGTACGAATTGTATGTCTTTAATGCTATTTAATAAACGGTCTGTTAAATATTTTGAAACCAATTTGACTGGGTGCTGTTGCTGCTATAGTCAAATTAGTTTCAAAATATTCAACAGTTTACCAGTATATTTTTCTGGAAATTGAGATTCAGTGTGCATAGATCGATTGATCGCAACACGGGCAAAGCGTGGATTGAGCTTAGCTAGATGGGTGCAAGGGCATAGCTAAAACTGGATTACTCCATTAATTATGAGATCTAAGTGCTTGTTATTATCAGACGGCATCTTGTAACATTAGAGGCACAAGGGGCCTGTATCGCTCACATGTGATAATTGGGCACTGGCACAAACGAACAAAATGAGATAACCACTTGAAAAATTAACTAATTTAATTTCTGTGACGGTTTAGCCAAGTTTTATTAAAATTGGCCCAGTGCTTAATATATAGTCTTTTATAAGATTTTCTCCGTGATTTTTAGAAAATCCAAGATGGCTGCGAAACACGCTTTTCATTAATCCACGGTGGTCATATTTTGTAATGTACCTGTATCAACTTTTCATGGATAAACCTTAATGGCCCTAATCATACCCGTACTTCCCAAATTTCAGCCTGATCTGTTTAATGGTCGCCGAAACATATGGCCAATTAAATTCCCGTGAACAATCTTGGTTCAGCTGTTGCTACAGATGATGTTTAATGAGTTTTAAGTCAATCCCTCAAGCGGTTTTGGAGATCTTTAGAGGTTTCTAAAAATCGCTTAAAATCCCAGAAGGTCACTGACCAAATTGGCCCATCTGCTTCCCTTGAACATAAACTCGGATCTCTATACACTAAGGATGTTTCCTGCCAAATATAACTGAATCTGCCCAGTGGTTCTTGAGAAAAAATTTAAAATTATCTATTACTTTAGTATTGGAGCATTTGGAGAAAAAGATGGCCACCAAACCATTTATATTAACTGACAGCGAGTTTTGAGTGGAAATTTGAAATCAGCATATCCAAAAACCGATATAAAACCTGAATTTCTACTTCAAAATCCATCAAATACAAAAGTCCAATATGCATGCTGCCAAACATGCCACATTTTGATTGGTCCACAGCCGGACTATTTTTGGCCTATCAACTTCCCTTGAACAACCTTTAATGGTTATTAATCCCTAATTATATCTCCCAAATTTCTGCGCGATATGTTCAGCGGTTCTGGAGAAGTTGCTGTAGCGAAAACTAGTTCATCCATGATGGCCGCAGAAAGATTTGGCCACTCAAGATCCCTTGAACAAACTTGGTTCAGCTCTTGCTCTAGATCATATTTCATGAGTTTTGACAATCAATCCACTAAGTGGATTCCAGAAATTTTTTAAAGAAGTTTCTAAAAATCGGCCAAAATCCAAGATGGCCACCGCTGACAAATATAATTGAAATCGGCCCAGTGGTTTTTGAGAAGACATTTTAAATCATCTACTGCTTTAGTATGGTCATTTTTGGTGGGAAATAGATCCAAGATGGCCACCAAACTGTTTATCCAACAGTTTCAAGTGGAAATTTGAAATCGGCAGGACCGAACAAAAATTCTGCCTAGTTAAATGTCACACCTGTCTCCTGTTTGTCACAGTGGTATTGATCTTTGACCTTTGAATGTTTGCTGTGCATTGTGGCTACAGAGTGACTGAAGGCTTCTTCAGGAATCTCCATACTCTCTCCAATGATGAGACCCATAGCAATTCGCTTGAATGCTATATCTCAGAATGAGGCAGGAAGAGGGTTAATACATAACCCAGAGCCACTGAGTGAGTCATAAGGCATAATGACAATCTCATTGGCCGACAGCCATCACATGACTTGGTTGTAGCAACCAAGTCTTCATTCCTTGACGAATCCAGTCATATAATCCAGCTTTGTGCAGATTCATGAAGAGGCAGATGATCCTATCACCACTTGACTCTGAATCCAACTAAAGCTGAAACTTAAGAATTTACCTAAATACTTAATATTATGACTGAAAAAATCTTTAATAAATACCCAAATATGTCAAAAACTGGCATATCCGGGTATACTCTAAGGCTGAGAGACATAGTGAATACCTTATGCTGAATATAACTATTCTAACAAGATATGACCAAAGAACGAAGCCTCAAGGGCCCCCCCTCCCAAATAAATTTGACAGAGGGAGGCTTGAAGTGGGCCGTAATGCAAGGAGGTAGGTATATGTAATTAGTAAAACATAAGACCAGACCTTACGGGTTGTCTGGTCGTTATTCCTAGATTACAACCTACCTCCTTGCATTACTATTGCTCAAATACAGACTTCAACATTGAACAAAGTCCGGAGGCCAATTTCTGCGCAAAATTGATGTAAAATTAGAGAAATAATATGAAGTTAGAAATAACGAGTAAGGAAGATACTAAGAGATAGCTATCAAGCATCTTGAAAGAGATGAAATTAAAGAATAATGAGAAGATAATAAGGAAGGTCATAACTGACCCCCAGGAGGCAAAAAAGAGATGAACATGCAAGAAAGAGATGGTGATGAGAGAGATGATATGAAAAAGGGGGTGAAATACACACATAAGAATTAAGTAATGAATTTCCACTAACCCCAACTAGAGACTAAAGCGAATGAAGATCGAGAAGTAAGAGAAGAATGAGGAATAAGAGTCATGGTCCCTGAAGTTACCTTATGAATATTTCTATAGAAAAAGGAAGAGGGACCAGAATCTATAAGATAGAGGTTAATAAAGGTGTTCTCTGACTTCCAGTTAGCAACTAGCATCATGTAATGTAATGAAGATCCATTAAAAAGGGAGCGCAAGATGGAGCAAGTCCCTTAACACAATGAGCCTTGACTCCCACCAGAGGATTATCTCCTGGAGAAGCTAATTCAAAGCGAATTTTAATAGTATTCACGATCTAACGGGAAATAGTTATTAAGGAGGCAGGACGATTGAGACCGTCTGCAAATGTAACCCAAAGATGTCTATTGTCGGATCATTTAGAATCAGTACAAAGTTTATACATACTAAGGGTCCTGACTGGGAACCATACAGAATCATCTGGCAACAAAGAAGAAAGTCTATGAATTATCAAAGGTTTACCCAAGAGCTTAATTGAGGTTTGAACAAGAATTCTGCCCTGGGATAGAGAATAAGGCTATAACCTGTAACTTGAAATCTAACTAATTCAGCCAAAAGAGCATTAATTTCAGACCAATGGCTAGCTGATACTACTACTAGAAGAAAACTGTTTCTATCTGAATTCCTATCTGAAGAGATTGAATGATGGATTGGACCATCTCCATCTTGAAAGACGGGCTTACTATGGGGAGATTGAGAGCTTTGAGATTTATGATCGGTCTCCAGCCCCCCCCCCCCCACCCACCCTCAGAGATATCTGCCATGCAAGCTAAGGAAGACTGAGGAATAGATTCTCCCCTAGAAGAAATCTTGAAAATAGCTTCTGACAGAAGAGCCGAAAAGTTAGATAACTTAAACCTAAGTCTAACTGATTGTTCCAAAGATTTGATCATGGCCGAATCAGAAACTACCGATCTACCTGTGTCTTTGATCAGGTCCCATGCATCACCAAATAAAGACTTAGATCTGATAGCTGCATCAAAATCTAAAATAGGGACTCTAACAGAAGAGGCTAATTCTGGAGGATATAGAGAAAAATTAGAAAAACAGGCCTGTTGGGAAAAATTATCCAATATATCAGTGGAGAAGTTATTGGTGGTAATAACTCGATTAAAGGAAACATTATCTTCCACGGATGCGAACCCTGGGCCTCCCTGGGATTAATAGCAGGATCCCAGAGGGCCCGCTGATCGTCCAGAAAAATCTTTAGATAGAAAGATTGATGATTGGGAATTTTGAACTAAACCCGGGTCCGGAGTCCAACTGGGTCCCAGAACTGGGGAAATCCGAGAGAACTCACATCAAGCCGCACTAAAATCCGAAGCAATTTTTGAATCAAATTTAGATAACCCGGAATAACCAGGCCACTTGCCCTGTAGGTGGGGCTTAGAATACACCTTCCGTATCCTCTGCGTGTCGTAAGGAGGTAAGGGTGAGGTAACCCTGACAGAAACCTCGAGTGCTGAAGACGGAGGTTCCAGGCCGCACGGCGCACTCTAATAAACCATGGATCCACGCACTTAACGCTTATGATCATGTCGATAGTCACTTACAGGACTGGCGGTATGATCAGCGAACGAAAAGAAGAAAGAAGAAGACCAGGCCACGCTCGAGCCGAAGCTGGAGCCGGGACGGGTAGACCGGGAGAAAGATTCAAAATAGGTAATGGAAGACCAGAATTACCGGTCCCAACTAGGGCCGGAGCCAAAGAAGGGGCGGAAAATTTTTGAGAATGATTAAGTAGAGATGGATCTGGACCAGGACCCGATTAAAATCCAGGGGACGGGGCCGGAGCCGAGATGAGAACAGAGCCCGAAGAATCCTTGGGAGCCGGAGCCGGAGAGAAATCCGGGTCCAGACCCCAAGAAGAAATCGGTAACCTTAGATGGCCGTCCTCCCGACCCGGGTCCCGAACAAAAACCGGACCCGGGGCCGAAACCAACATTGAACCCAAATTTATCCCAGAGGCCGAACCCGGATCGAAGCCCAGGTCGGACCCCAAGCGAGAAACCGGTAATCTAGGCTGGTCCATCCCCAAACCCGGGGCCGGGAGAAACCCCGGACCTGGGGCCGGAAGATTAGCTGGAGACAAAGCCAAAACAATATATGATGACGAGACTGGTTTAGTAGATGACAGCGGGTGGGAGATCACTTGAACAACTCTAGTCGGGAAGTCCTTCGTACCAGCCAGTGATGAAATAATAGTGATAGGATATGATGACCTGGACTGACTTACAACCCGCTCGGGCCCGAAAAAGGATAACCCTGACTTGGTCCTCATAGGCGCAGGATGCGGAATGTTGACTGTAGAGGATACTTCAGTAGAAATGACTGGCTTCTGAAGCGATGAATGAGGCGAAACCTGAGGATTTTTCGTACTCTTGTTCTTTCCTGTCAATGATGATTTTGAACCCTTGAAACAGTGAAGATCAGTAAGCTGTAAAACACTCTTTGACTTGAATAATCGTTTCCTAGGAACAGTCAGTTCCGAGGTTTCCCCTTCAACAATATCAGGAGATGAAACGTTGGAAGCTGACTGGTTCAGGATAATTTTGTTAAACCTGCCATCTATCGACGCATCTATGTTGCTCCCTTGTTTCTGCAGGCATTCCATTGATAAAACAATCCTTTCAAGGATGGATGAATCAAGTGAAGGCTTGGATTTGGCCTTTATTTTAATCGCAGACCCTAAGGGAGAAGTATTCTCTTTCGAGTGATCAGGTGCGTTAGGTTTGAAAAAGACAAGTCTAGAGGCCTGGGACCATGAGCTGCATATAAGACAGGATGATTCAATAGACCACAAAGTGAATTTAAGGCACACATGGCCAGAATGTTCTGTCTTGATGAATCTATGGCAGCTGGTGTTAGGACATCTAATAGATTAAAGAGCAATCTCCTTTTCTTTAGACTTGACTTTACTCTTCTTCGGAGACTTTTTCAAATCTGAATCGTAAAAGAGAAAGATTTGATATGGTAAAGTCCACAAGATAAAAAGGGATCAGACAGCGCTGAACCCAATAAACAATAGAGACCAATCTAGTCTCTAATTTATTTAATATTGGGTTTTCTTTAAGAGAGTATGTTATGAGATATCATGGATTTCATGCTCAAATGCTAACCGAGCATGTACCATATTTATTCTAATTTAACCGCCGGCCGGTTAGCAGTCGTGTAAGGGGGCGGCTTAATTAGGGAGAAAAATTCATCGTATGTCGCCGTTATTTTGTCCGGTACCAGTTAGGTGGATCGGATACAAATGTATAATGCTCACATATTGATTACATATATTTGGACTGTACATTCCGAGTTCCCGAGTCCATTAAATTAGGTCTGTAAAACGCAGATGATTCTTCCGAATATTAATCAGCTTCCGCTATAGGCCGAGTTTATGCCGTGTTTCTCATAGCTACTCGAAGATACCTTCCTATGTATGTGGATTGTGAAGTATCTACCTGGGTACTAATATTAGTGCCTTGGCGCTACTCGAGTAGCGACCTTAAGTTGTCCTACTAAGCGGAAGCTGATACATTACGTGATACAAAATATTTCTCTTTTCTCGCGTCGCCATTTTATCAAAATCTGGATTACATTTGATGAAATAAACGATGTTTAATAAAGTATAAGCACTATTTAGGCGGTCCCAATTAATAATTTCACTCCCGCGATTATGGATATATATATGCACTATACATTAAGCATATGCGAAAATGGTATGAAATATTTAGCGTGGAAATGTGTTGAATTTTCGTGCTAATCTTTTATTTTTATTTGTCTTCAGTCTGTATTTTTGGGAATTTGGAGCTTAGTTTTTTTTCTTAACAAGTCTCAAAAACAAGGGGGCGGTATATTTGGGAGGGGCAGTTAAATTAGAATAAATATGGTACATAGGTAACTTAAACAAGCTACTGTAAGGAAGAAGCAATTATAGACAATAACTATGTCTAAAACACTCTGGGTGCAAAAAAACAAAACTGGTAACACGCCTACCACGAAAATAGAAATGATCACTGAAATCAATATTGATAAAAAAAGACCTACAACCACTTATCTTAGGTCTTTTCTTTTTGTCCGACATCTTGTTGATCCTTTGAACGCTTGAAATAATCCCACAGCAGTATTGAAAAGTTTAAAACTTTTTTAAAACTGGCTATAAAATTTTTCACTTCCCCTTCTTCAACTAGTAGGAAAGGAATGAAGACTTGGTTGCTACAACAAAGTCATGTGATGTTTGTCAGCCAATGAGATGATCATTGTGCCCTATGACTCATTCAATGGCTCTGGGTTATGTATTAACCCTCCTCCTACCTCATTCTGAGATATAGCATTCAAGCGAATTGCTATGGATCTCATCATTGGAGAGAGCATGGAGATTCCTGAAAAAACCTTCAGTCACTCTGTAACCACTATACACAGCAACATTGGCTGTAAAATTTCATCCTACTACTTCAGAGAAGGAAAGAGCAATAGCAATGCAAGGAGGTAGGTTGTAATGTAGTAATAACTGGTAACACACCTACCACGAAAATTGAAATGATCAATAAAATCATTATTGATCATAAAGACCTACAACCACTTATCTTAGGTCTTTTCTGTTTATCCGACATCTTGTTGATCCTTAAACTATTCCACAGCAGATTGAAAAGTTTAAATAAACTTTTAAAGCTGGCTATAAAAATTTTACGCCCCTCTCCTTCATACAGTAGGAAAGGAATGAAGACTTGGTTGCTACAACAAAGTCATGTGATGGCTCTCGGCCAATGAGATTGTCATTATGCCTTATGACTCACTCAATGGCTCTTGGGTTATGTATTAACCCTCTTCCTGCCTCATTCTGAGATATAGCATTCAAGCGAATTGCTATGGATCTCATCATTGGAGAGACTATGGAGATTCCTGAAGAAGCCTTCAGTCACTCTGTAGCCACAACGCACAGCAAACATTGGCTGTACAAATTTCATCCTACTACGCTTCCCTTCAGAGAAGGAAAGAGCAATAGTAAGGCAAGGAGGTAGGTTGTAATGTAGTAATAACTAATTCTGTTGCATACTTTGGAATTATTTTGACTGGAACCCATGGCTGCTTTATCGATGTTTGAGACAACGATGACTTACAGTCAAATCATTTTATAATATTCAACTCTTTTCCTGATGCGTTGTCTTAGAAATGGAGTTCATCGTTGAAAGGAATAATATGGACACAGAGTCATTTTGGCCAGTCATTACTGGTCTCATCAAGGATAAGGGACAGTGTTTTCTGATAAATCCATACATACAGAATTGATCCTAACTGGAGCTGGGTTCTTTTAATCACATCATGGCCAGTCTGGGATTCCTCTGGCATGGAAGTATCTTTAATTGTGTATCCATCTGCAGGTTCTTTTTGATATCTTGTTCTTAAGTGGCATCATCAAATCACCCAAGCTTTTCACTCCGGTCTTAGACAGGATAAGATTGAGAAAAAGTTGAGTATATTTCCATACCAATCCTTCATCATCATATATAAATTTGATCTGTTGCTGAGATTCTTCCCCCATAATATCATATTGGACTCAATACCAAGCATGATGTATTTTCTTCTCCAGAATACATTGGTATGTTTCGGTTTCTTCCTCTGAGTTTCTTCAGTCTCGTGGCCAGTTCGAAGATTCCTCAGCCATATCTTTTACGAGTCTCATTTAAATTCATCATATGTTTGAACCCATAGTCTTCGGACAAATCCTTCCTTTGATCCTTTCTACTAAGAGTTTGGGGGAGGGGATCGCTATAGAATTTCCTCTCATTCTTGTGTCTATGGAATCAGATAAAGTAGTTTTATTCCCTCTTCAATACTCTGGAATATCGGAGAATGAAGAGATATTGTCTCTTTCACAAGCCACCTATCTGCTCATGCAGTCATTTCTATAATAGTAACTTTCATCAACAAGCAGGGCTGTTGAGGTTATCATATTTTGTCTGGAGTCTTGGTCCTCCTCCTACGGTGGAGATGTCAGGAAATCTATCAGCATCTCGCATTCCAGGTAGAATGATTTTCCATGTAGCTCATTTATTACATCCCATTAAGTTTCTACTCAGCATAGCGTCAAGATCTGATGTTCATATTCTTCCTCCAGGCTAGGCTCTGGCGGTAGATGCTCTGGCCCAGTCATAGACATCACATTTTGTTTAAATATCTTCAATTTAACTTTCTAGTGCTAATTATCTTTAAGACCTTTTGTCAGCAGTTTCTAGTGGAATTGTCTTTTAAGAACTTTTGTCAGCGGAATGTATTATCCCTTTAATCACTCCTGCTTGGCCCAATGAGAGTTATTCAGTGGATCTCGTAGTTCTCTTTGTGGAAATCCAGTCGTCCCAATTTTGTGGATTTTCTATCTCGTTTAACAGCAGCTTTCATTTCATCGTTCCACAAATCATCAATATGTATATTTACTATTTTACAAGACCTGCTTTTCAGAAATTTAGTTAATTTGTCTGAACTTTAGTACATGTATTTTTAATCAATTCAAATCTATCTGTTACAGGAGAATTTACCACAGTATATTTAAGGTTTTCAAATGGTTGGTAAGAACAACATACATGTATTATCACGCCAGATTCTGCATCCCATCATGAGGTCATAGATTCATGGGGTAGTTTTCGATGACTTAAATCTCTGTATGCTGGGGTGGTGCTATCGTTTTCACTAGCATCTATCCTTCTTTATTTCTACAAGCCGGTTCGAGAGTTATTAAGTATTTACATCATTTATCATGGTACAGGTATTTTTAGGGTATAGCGCAAAGACAAATGCCTATAATAAATTCCTCAATTAAATTATGTCTTGGGTACATCTGTTTAATTGTATAACTCTGAAATCATTCTATTTCTACTAGCTCCCGCGTTTGTTAATGGCGTTCTGATATTCATATTGTTTTTGTGAATGATCTTTTCTAGGTGGTAGGAGATCTGGCTACATTCTTTGCCCTTGAAGAGATCTTATATACATAAAAACTAATTAATTGTTTTCAATTTTGTCCGAAAACTATACCCAATTTAAAAGATCTTTTTGAAACACCGTTCAGATAACTTATGCAAATTTGTTTAGTAAGCTGGATTACAGACACCATTAATTGACACTAGAATGTATCTCCAGGAGACACTCAGTAAGTGTTAAGGCAGACGATGTTCGTGGTATGGTCTTCTCCTTCGCATTCTATGCAGATCTATCAGTGGACGACATTATCTATGTTGCAGTATAAATGTCAGATTCCGAGTTATTTTTATCTGAAAGATTAGATTCAATTCACAATCTGACCTTTCTAGTTTCGCCACTCAAACCTAGGCTCAATTGCCTAGATTCTTTAAGTCAGCCGTCTTCTTCACCATCTCGCGTCTGGTTTTTTAATTCTCTTTGCTGAGATTTTCTAATTATCATTATTTTAGTGTATTTTGTTTAGAACATTTGTTTGTTCGCGCTCTTTCAGCACTTCAGCGATTTAGTTGGTTTTAGTATTTTTGGTGATTAACCTTTCATTCCTGATTTGCAATTTACCAACACACCTAGTATTTGGTCTCTGACCAATTCTAGGTTTTAGCAAACAGCGAATTGAGTGGCTTAGTATTTTTGTTGTATTTTTGCTGTGTTACAAAACGACCCAGACGTATATACTGGTCTGGCGTTTTGTTAGCGTATCCAAAATCGAAGATGGACACTGTCCAAATTGGCCGATTGGCTTCCTTTGAACAAAGTTGAATATCCATGTGCTAAGGATGCTTCTTGCTAAACATAATTGAAATCAGCCCAGTGATTCTTGAGTAGTTTAAGGGAAAGTTGATAGACAGACGGAGGGATGACGGATGGTCGCCACGGCATAAGCTCAGTTGGCCATTCTGGCCAGGCGAGCTAAAAATGTTATAACAACTTTTAGCTTCCTGCTTTATAAAATTTTGAATGTGTGAGAAACATACAAGTGTGACTGGCATCTGAATTTGTAACCTATTTGGAATCTATCTCACGCAGCTAAAGAACTGGGGCAAAAAATAGTTATATGGAAACTAAGTGAGACCGCTGATTACTCTGTCTGATTTATGCAGCTTACGTCAAATCAGTAGTATCCCTTTCAACATACTCCTTTCTCAGCATTCGAATTAACAGTTTATTTTCTCCAGATATTATTATTCTACTTGAACTGCTGCAGGCCATTCTGATTGATAGAGGCTTAAAGTTTGGATCAGCCTCTTGGCTTAGTTCTCGAGTCAATTAGTCACACTATTGATCATCGTCAGATGGTCTTGTCAGAAATAGTCGGCAAACATACACATTTTTAGCTTCTAGTTGCCAAGCAAACGGTTTGTAAATTGCACAAGAAACTGACAAAATGATCGATCAGCGTGGGCCAATAAAGCCACTATGATTAGACTTAATTTCATAGGTTCACTGGCCATGTCATCATTGATGAAGGAATTAAATCCCTGAGGAATGCCACCAACCAGGGACGGTGTGCATCAGGTTTTAATGTCATACAGAAAATCTGACAATCTTATAGTATTGAACAAAATTGTCGGTGTGAAATTAAAGGTATATATATATAGACTCACAGGGAAAACTAAAACATTACTTTGGCATCTTGACGTTCACTATCCCTTTATAATGGCCAAGCCTTGGCAAAAAACACATTTTTCAGTGGGTTAGAGGAATGTCCATTTGCGTGACAAAATAGGTCTATTTTTTGATAAATTACCACTGGAATGCTAGGCCCAATAATCAAGCCAGTAATTAGTGGTAAATTCTTAAAAATCATCATTTGGCTTGCAAATGGGCATTCAATAAGTAAACATTGTGATTTTCCTGACCAATCTTGACTATTAAAGGGTTATTAACCTTCAGTCAAGACTGCATGTATTGCCTATACACATACACTTGCTTACTTCAGTCTCAACTTATAAAGGAATCCAGTTTATCGATGATCAATCGCATGATGCTATGTAACATCTTGGTTAACGTCATAATCAATTATGTCATGAATGATGCAATTTAGTACATCATAGATGTTTAATAGTCCGTCAAGTTCTATGCATTGCTACTTAAACCACCTTCTGTTGAATATTATAAAACTAATTTGACTGAATTAGTTTCAAAATATTCAACAGCTTACCTGTATTAGTTTTCTGGAAATTGGGATTCATGGAGTGCAGGGATCAATTCGATCCAAACATGGATAAAGTGTGGGTAGAGCTTAGCTACAGATGGGCAGGGCATTCTATGCTAAAGCTGGATTCCTCCATTAAAATACAAGGATTATGAGGCAGATGAAAGCTGACTGATTTTCAGGTAACTTCGGTACATACAGTATTTGGACTGGACAAATACCCATCCCTCTGAGGCTAGGTTTTTTATTACAGGCAGACATCTGGATTTAATTGCATTAATGACAGGTTCATGAGTTAATGACCACATGATTGACCATCACAATAGCTGTATTAACTCTCGAAACTGGATAAATGTGGCAAAAGCTGATCAATATCTGACCAAAATAGGGGCCGAGAGAAGCTTTAATTAGATATATCATTCTTATTTTTAATTCAAGTTTACCATTGAGATTCTCCAGACATTGACAATGGATTTCTAGTCAGTGATTCTGATTCAGTGCACAGCTTCCATGAGAAGATTAATGCGACAAGCCATTAACACGGCTTACAGTGATGAGTTGACGTTAGCTTAACAGTTTGCATTCCTACTCAAGTTCCCTTTAATACATGTAGCATGACAAACTGGTGTTCATTTTCATGACAGTGTTAATAGTCTAAAATATGTTGCTGTTAAAGTTAGCAACACCTGCCATCAATGCTATATTCAAAATATACACCATCTATTTATTATTCCCTGCACCAGCCATCAGCTCGTTCCAAGTTCATATGGCGGTTAAGCACGGGGCCAATTTGTCGTACGTTAAGGCCGTGACAAATCTATTGAGACAAAGTAGCGGAATGCTACCGGTGCCAATGTCACAAATTTGTCTTCATCATCCAAGAATTTGTCAAGTCATGCTTTTCCTTCCTTTGTTTCAAACTGTCAAGTTGGAATGATAAATTACTAGAGCTCTAACAAAGTACATAGATGCAGATCACAAGTGAAAAATCGCTAGCAGGATTCCTGAATAAATATCTCGCCATGGTATTATGAAGCCAGAAAAGCGCAACAATTTAAAACAGGTATCAGTGGTCCTTAACCCTTTAACACTCATATCAGCCAAAAACGGCTTCTGCAGTGCTCTTGAGAAATGTCGATTTGCAGACCGAGAAAACTATTTTTGAAAATTTACCACAGGAATAACTGGCTTGATATCTGAGCGAGTCATTCCAGAGGTAAATTTTCAAAAATAGTCTTCTTGGTCTGCAAATCGACATTTACTATGAGAAAGTTTAAATTTTATTGAATAAATTTGACGGTTAAAGGGTTAAAGAAAGAATATTTAAAAGTTCTAATACTGGAATGAGTGGGTTGATAGCAATGGCGGGGATACTTGGTCACTAGCGGAGACAGTCATTCCAGTGATAAAATCTAAAATATGGTCTTCTTTTGTCCAGAAAATGGACATTCACTATGCAGAAATTTATATCTTTGTGACCTACATGTATGAATTCTGACAATTATAAGTTATTAAATAAATTTAAAGTGTTTAGTGGCCATTGTAGTCACATGTAATTTACAGGTGATCATGAACTAAAGGTGGTCACTGATAACAGGTGCTCATCAAGTACATGTGGTCATCAATTACATGTGGTCACCAATTACATGTGGTCAACAATTACAAGTGGTCATCAAGTACATGCGGTCACCAATTTCATGTGGTCATCAATTACAGGTGGTCGCCAATTACAGGTGCTCAGCAAATAAAGGTTACCAATTACAGGTGATCACTGCATATTACATGTGCTCACTGATTACAGGTGGTCACTGATTACATGTGTACGTCACTGATTACAGGTGCTCAGCAATTACAGATGGTCATCAATTACAGGTGCTCAACAATTACAGGTGGTCTCTTAATACAAGTCATTTTTTGTGGCCATAATTAAATATGATTTTAAACTGACCTTTTCAAGCATACACTGTCTTGACTCACCTTAAGATGAGAGAATTTTGCTCTTTTCAGTGCTTTTCAAAATGACACTGTATTTCAATAGACAGTTGAATGTTGCTTTAAGCAGCCTCAGGGGAATGATAAATTTAATACCATCTTACCCCATGTATAAGACTGTCATTCACTGATTTTCAAGTGCTTAAAAAGATCTCCCTTCACTGAACGTGACAACACAAGACGGAACCCACACATGTACATTTGTAGCTGCAGCAATCAAGGCAACAAGGAGATTCCGATTTATGTCCAGGAAGTAAAGTGAATGTCTCTGAATCGAATATGTTAGAATTACTGCTCAAGGAACACAGATGGAATTGCTATGAATATACAATCTTGAACAATTTACTGCAAAGCACTATTAAGTTTATGCTACATGTATATAGCTACAGGGCAAGCAATTGCTCAGCTAAGTCTAAAATTCTTCAGATTACATTTTAACAGATATGTATTCCGTGCCTTCTCAAAATCAAGTTTCATGCTACATGTGTAAGTGTGGAATTCTAATAGACTAGAATTCTACATGCCCAGTGGTTAAAATCCCACAACAGACACACCCCACCCCCCACCCTCCTCCCCCGGCGGGTTGGTCTGTAGTTTTATTAACCACTATAAAACATACTTACCGTTCAATCACTACTTGCTAAATCAACTACTCTGCATTTAGCCACCAGAATAAGATTTTTATGCTTGCTTACATACCCCCATATGTCTATTCCATTTCAATATGTACCCTCAACCAGGCTACTGGTAGAGTACACCCCCAGCATATGACCTGATAGACACTGGCACCAGTCTGTACTCACTCCTTGGTGACACCTGTCACTAAGCATGTCCGCGCAAATAGGAAACATATTCACTTTTCTAAATTTAAATACCAAATATTATAAACAGATTCTCAAATCATTCTCACGTGGGGTTGCTGAGGCCAGGGCGATTGAACGGTAAGTATGCCTTATAGTGGTTAATAAAACCACAGACCAACCCTCAAGGGGGGGGGGGGGTCTGTTGGGGGCTTTTATTACACCACAAAAACATCTATACTGTTCAATCACTAGTTGCTAATCCGTAGATTTGGTCAGTACCCCACTTAAAAACCTTCGGTGGGTGCAGATTTGAGAATCATTAAACAAGGATAAAAATTAAACAACTCATATCTAAATGTTAATAAATTAACATAATAGTGCATCCATAACAAATCACACAGTGATTATCAAACAAGGAAAATTGTCAACTCAATGAAATAAACAAAACAAGCGAATATTCTCACCATATTTGACAGACATACAGACTAATGAAATTGGTGAGATGTGCTTGATAAATGGTCCTTTGCTTGGTTTGTTAAAATCGTTATATTTCTAAAAAGGAGGCCGCTGGGCTCTGATCCTTTAAATAGAGAGGTAAAAGTTGATTCAGATTTCCAACCTGCGACTTGCATGACGTCGTCCAATGATGAGCCGGCGAAAAGAGCGAAGGAGGTAGCCATACCACGAAGGACGGGGCCGTGACATGGGCTAAATTGATCTCACCTTGGGACGGTGATCTCATAGCATAATTTTATGGTTTCACAGATCCATCTGGCAACTGTGGCATTAGAAACTGGTCTAGCCACCTCCTCCGCGTACGAAAGCCATAAGTGCGAAGAATCAGATCTTTTAAAATTGGTACAACGTTTATAAACTTTTAAGGTCCTGACAGGACACCAGAATCTGTCCGACGGCGAAAAAGATGAAAAATATTTAAGAATAATAGGTTTGGCTAAGTAACGGTTAGACTGGGTCTTCGATAAAAAATCCCTTCTGGGATATAAAACTAGACCATCACCAGAATCGATAAATCTATCTTTTTCTGCGGAAAGCGCATGAATTTTGGATTTTCTCCTAGCTGAAGTGGCAGCAACAAGGATAACAGCCTTAAGAGTCAATAGTTTGAGACTGATAGATCCAATTGGCTCAAAATGGTGACCTGCCAAAACTTGAAGAATCAAGGCCAAATTTCAGGAAGACAAAGGCTTAGCCACTGGAGGACGAATATTGCCCAATCTTCTAATAAAACCATTGAGAATCTTCAACTCCTTGATATCAGCATTCAGAAGACAAGGAAGAGAAGAAGCCAAAGAAATCTATAACCTCTAACGGTGATAGCTGATAAATGAAATGAATCGAATAGATTAAAAATCTAACACCTAGGAAATAGCAACAGAATCAGGCAAGAAACCATGTTTTAAACACCATTCTCCAAAGATTTAATACTCAACCTTTGTACAAATTCGACAGATCGACTACTTCCTGGAAGCGACAATGATTTCCTGAGATCTTGAAGAAAAGTTGATCTCAGAGACCGGACACTCGAAAATTCTCCAAACACACAGGATGAAGAATTCTGTATTGGATGAAGATGCAAGCCCCTTACTTGAGCGAGATCTGATGATACTGGGAGAAGGCTAGCAAAATCTTACCAGAAGATCGAGAAAGGCTACCAATCAGATCCCCTTTGACCAAAATGGTGCTGCTAGAAGAAATTCTTTAAACTGGTCCATGACTATCTTCAGAACCATTAGAATCAGGAATATTGGAAGGAACATGAAATCAAACAATCCTGTCCAGAACTGAGACAGTGCGATCATTGCCCAAACCTGACTGTCCGAACAGGGAGACATGAAAGATGAGATCTGGGCAATCAGACATATCACAAAAAGGTCTACATGGGGAAGACCCAGAAGCTTGAAAACGCCTTAGGCAACCAACCTCTTAAACTGCCACTCGGTGAGTGAGAACTTGCTAGGACTGAACTACTGGTCCGCAAGAAATATCCATCTGTCTAGAACATGACTGGGAATTAGAAAGATTTGGATCTAGTGACATCCAAGAAAGGATCCAAAATCCCCATATAAAGAAGAAGACCTCATTCCTCCGTCTGAAAATGAAAGAAAACCCTGTGGCATTGACTGATCGAATCGAGATCTTGATGCCTATCACTTGATCCGACCAAAAGTGGAGAGGCTTCTTGACAAGCCACAACTCCACTAAATTGATATGAGAAAATGACTCCTCCAGGGACCAAAGACTGGCAAAATCAGGGAGTTCCAAACTACTCTCCTCCCCTCCTGTGAAAACCCCCCACTAAATTGATGTGAGACATTGATTCCTCCAGGGACCAAAGACTGACAAAATCAGGGAGTCCCAAACTACTGCAGACCCCTCCTGTGAAAAAAACATGAAATAACCACCTGAGGGAAGGTCTTGACTAATGGAACACCCATCAGAGGGAACTAGAATGTACTGACTGCTTCTAGAAGAAGATCAGGAACATTAGTCTTCTTATCAATGTCACCCTGGGAATGACATTCTCGACGCTGATCATTAAGCCTAGAATCCTAAGAAAAAATCTTGCCCTAACATAGAAAGACGATGTCAGGGTGACCACTGTCAACAAGATTGCCTCTACCCTTGTCTCTAAAGGAAAAAACTTGACCCTGAAAACAGCTCGAGGGGGATGCCTAGATGGGAGAAACTTGAGAAGGAACTAGGCTTGACTTATTGAAAAATAAAATTCAACCTAGGCTGCAAGACGAACTGCAAACCTTTGGAATAAATCTTGAAAGAATTGAGAAAGACCTAGCTTTTATTAACCGATCGTCTATAAAGACTGAAGAATAAAATGGCGACACAAGACACGTGCCACGGCTGAGACCAGATGTGTGAAAAGAAAGGTGCCAAGGTCAGATCGAAGGGCATGGCTCAAGCTGCCTTACCCTATCCTTGAAAGCAAAAACTCATGTACCTTCGGAAGGAAAGGTAAAAAAGACACATGAAATAGGCATCCTAACGATTGATAGAAAAGGATCACATGCCTGAAAAATAGACTTGCGATAGGGGAGGACTCCATCCTGAATTTAGGAGATAAAGAAAGAAGATATAACTTCTTCAGGAAGATAAAAGGACGCCGATCGTTGAACAGAAGCCCAGGTCTACTTTCCAAGGTAGAGCCTCTTCTATAGTCTCCTTGACAATCATAGAAAACCAGCAACCCCTCTAATGCTAATAGCGTCTGATTGGATGGAACAGAAGACCATTTGGGAGAAGAGACTGCAGAGAAGGGCCCTAGATCCAAGAACATCTGGCCCTTTTGACAAGGGCTGCCCTTAAAGTTGGAGCAAACTTACTATATGCTAAAGAGGACTGCTCATAGAAACACATAGTTTACATATGCCATGAAGCCCCAACCATAAAATCCTGGGCTAGATCCTTATTCTTAGCCATCACGAAAAGTGGTAACTTGCGTTTATTTTGGTTAGTTTAATTTTACCGCTTTCTTAGAATGGAGAAAAAATAATCATAGAAGTATAGCCGTATTAAAATGCTGAAGACCCTGAAAACATTACAGATAATTTTATTTATAGTGATTTAACCAGATTTCGTGGCAAACCGAAAACCCATAGTAAGACTATGGGAGGGTTAGAATCAAGATATAGCCAAATCCTGCACCTCAAAATCTGTAATAATCACGTCTGGTATTCCAAAACATCAAATCGTGACTGAATTTAGCAAGATAGTAAGGAAAATGTAATTAGGGTTTTCCAAACCACTGCTCGAAATGTTAAATACATCCCTCCAGAAAAGGCATCGCTCCAGGGAACTAAAGGAAATTTAATTGTGATGATGTCATCGCGATTCTATGAATTGAATGCATGATATGGGCCTGTTAAGTGAACTATGGCAATCCTTTGACTGTCTTAGTCTGGCATAACCAAGGTTTAAAATATAAACAAAGCTTTGCCCTTGAAAATTATCTTCATTTTGAACAGAATTTCACAAAATGCAGAAACTTTACAAAACTCAGGATAGGTGCACACACCTTACAAATTGAGGAAGATTGGCACCAAACACCACTAACACCTGCTCATCTACGATTCTGTAAGCTTTGCAACCAGAACCTAATCGAGGATGAAAAACACTTTATAATGGAATGTCCACATTATGATCAGGAGAGACAATCGCTCTTTAAAAAGCTTAATGAGTATACTAATTTTGTCTCGCTTGATACGTGTAGCCAATTAAAATTTTTAATGTCATATAATAATGCCGATAGCGATCAAATAAAAATTGTTATTTATTACATCAACGTTTGCCTAGCTGCTCGGGCTAGTACTTTAAATCCTATGCAATGACACAATTCGTCAGATTGTCATCCTGTACATGAGGCAGGATCATATAATGATTGCATAACTGTGTCCTATATTTTAATCAACGTCCATATCAATTTCATTGGGAAACTAGCCAACTTCATAAGTCCTGGCAAATTCACCATACCTCACTGTATTTTATATATTGTTTAATTAGATATCCCAAACAATCCTATATTTATGCCTAGCAGCAGTGAACTTAAATCATAGTCCTACACATTAAACCTGTACATTTTTATTTATTTATTATATTTATTGTCATAGAACCTATATATTCATCTTTGTAAAATGTAGTTAAATGTTTGTACCATGGCTTATGTCATTGTGTTTGATAAAAAAGGATTGATTGATTGATTGATTGACTGATAATGAAACTCTGGGATCAGCTCAAATGTTAAATACACAAAACACTGATTTTTGATTAACAACAAATGAAGACGTCATAAATACGCATTTATGATGAAATAAAGCAAAAAACACACTTCTGGGTTGAATCACGCACAGAGACGACGATCAACAGCTAACGGAAGTAGGAAAACAAACACATTTTACAAATTTACTAGCCGAGAGAACTGATGCCGAGATGTAAGGAAAGAACAAGCTTTGAAGTAAAAAGATAAAACTAGAAGTGATGAAAAATAATAAAGAAAATGTACGAAACACGCTGAAAAGACAGAGGCGATATGAAACCAGGGCGAAATGACTCGCCGAAACCATGACGACAGAGAAGAAACTCGGCTTTTATTCCTTCATCCTTTTCCCTTTTTGGGTTATTTCTCCTTTCTTAGTGTCTTTTTATTCTTGTGGACAATATTCTTGGTGTCATTCATTCTCTTCCCTACGTACATGTATCCTCTTCTGATTCTATTTTTCGTTCAGTGACTGTCAGATTTAGAATAAGAATTACGCTGGAATCAGGGCAACAAATTAACTCCCTTTGGTTAAAATAAATATGTCAACCTGCCGACATAAGAGGAAAAGAGCAAGAGAAAAGGCTGAATGACCCAAAGACAACTGGCCATCTAAAGTTGGATGAAAGGACAAATTACGTATCTAGAGATAATGCGTAGAATAGACTGCGTTATTGGCTGAGTGAGACCATTCGAAATTAAGCGATGATATGCGCATATGAAATAAGCTGCAACAAAAAACCCATACGGCAACCAGTCGGAAGTCTTTAATTACATTGAAATATTGTCACTGATAAAAGAACAAATGCTGAATATCTATATAATTTCAAGAGTCTTCAAGACTGACAATGTCTCGGTATGAATATTTTCAGCCATTAAACATTCCAATTTTTAAAAACAATTACGGAAATAAGACTAACTCTAATTAGGCAAGATGATGACTAGATCCTAGTAAAGCGAACATGTAAACCGGACCTGAAGAACAAACCTGGAACCCCCGAAGTTCTCTCTCACCCAAAATCCAAAACAGGAAGACCGGATCAGAAGTTAACCCTGGAACACCAGAATGATCCCTGAAAACCAGAAATGACCCTTTCCCCGGATGTACGAAATCCGGAAGTGGAAAAGATTATTAATCGGAAATACGTGAACCGCAAGTAGAATAGGAAACGGAAATGCGCAAACCGGAAGTAGACAACCGGAAACTGAACAGGATCCTACGGTCCCGGATGTACAGTAAACCACCAGAAGTAGTATAGGAACCGGAAATACGGAAGCGGAAGAGGAAGGACCGGAAACGGAAACCGAAGTACTTACGCTACCTTGGATTATCTTGAAATAGCTTGCACTAAGGCAAGAACAGGTTCTGTAGTCATGTAGAAGTGAGCATGACCTGGTAAATTGGTGGGAAATTTAAAAAGGTTTTGCAAAAAAGCAAACAGAATATTCATTGCATTGATTATTACCAGCTATGGACATATGGAATATGATAGTTTGGAAACACTGACAGTACTGTTAGATAGAATGTTTAGCATCAGTAACCTTAAATGGAAACAGAACTGTATTTTGAGGTATGCATTCTATTGATTTCGAGAGATTTATTCAGAGTTACAAGTTTTGGTATAGCTTTTGCAGTTCTATAGAAATAATGCAGTGATCATGAGGTTACTGATTCTAAACATTCTATCTAACAGTACTGTCAGTGTTTCCAAACTATCATATTCCATATGTCCATAGCTGGTAATAATCAATGCAATGAATATTCTGTTTGAAGTTTTGGTATAGCTTTTGCAGTTCTATAGAAATCATGCAGTGATCATGACTTTCTAAATAATATGGTACATTAACAATCTCTGTCCATAAGAATAACAGACAAATCAGTCAGAACCTCATACATTGTTAATGTCTGGCCTATTTCAAAAGCTAGGATTAGCTGGGGATTTTCTTGAAGTTCTAGATAGCTGGGACTTTCTGGAATAAAATCCAAGCAAGCTGGGATTTTCTTGAATGTTCAAGTTAGCTCAGATTTTCTTGAATGTTCAAGTTAGCTCGGAGTTTCTTGAATGTTCAAGTTAGCTCAGATTTTCTTGAATGTTCAAGTTAGCTCGGAGTTTCTTGAATGTTCAAGTTAGCTCAGATTTTCTTGAATGTTCAAGTTAGCTCAGATTTTCTTGAATGTTCAAGTTAGCTCAGATTTTCTTGAATGTTCAAGTTAGCTCGGATTTCCTTTAATGTTCAAGCTATGTGTATCTGAAATTTTCTTGGATTTTACATTAACTAGGCTTTTCTAGGATTTTCTTGAGTTATCTTGAATTTTATGTGGCCAATACCAGCAAGCTAATCCAAGTTATTAAAAGCTTGGATTAGCTGGTATATTCAAGCTCCACAGAACTTGGATATTCATGAATATCCAAGCTTTTTTGGCCTAGCTGGGTGTGACAGACAGCCAATGAATAGGCACCATGGTGCAGGCTAACACTGGGCATGAATTGGGCCAGCTAAATAAATGAAACCTGCCAAAATAAATTATTACATGTATGTGTGCCTAGAAATATATTTATCTTATTAAAAAAACTAACATAAACTACATTCTGTCTTTTTTCTTTAATTATCTACTGACTTTGTATGTAGTATTTCAGGTAGCGTCATGCGGGCAAATATGTACAGTGGTCAATCAATTAATTTAACAAACCAATGTCTGGCCTCTTTATCAGACAAAGTTTTACAATGTTGAACCTCACAAAAAGCACAATTAAAGTTACACTTTGTCAATATATGACAGATACTAGACATGTATTTGTAGTTTCACAAATCAATTCCAGACAAGAGCTTCTCACTTAATGGCAGCGTAGAATTCATTTCCTGCGCTATTTCAAGAATAAAAGTAGTGAATGAAAAGCAGTATGTGATAATGAGAAAAGGAGACTGAGACAAACACAGCCAGTCTGTGGTACTTCATCATTGCAGACCACAGCTCAATACTACATCGAGACAGAGAAAATCATTAGCTAATATCTGAGGAATTACTTCAAACACAGCCATATTATCAAACCTGGTTTATAATCACAATCATCTGTTTGTGGGTATAATAGGATGGAAACGTTTCTATGGCTGTTTAATCATCAAGCGCAACTTGTTTAGTGTTGATAAATGTCTATCGCAAACAGAAAGAAATTCTCTTTCTAAAAATTTAACACTGGGATGTCTTCTGGCTCAATAATCAAAATCAGCTATTCCTGTGGTAAATTTTCAAAAATAGATGTTCTTTTAGCCAGCAAACAGATATTGACTGGTTAAATTTTTTATTTTCTGGACCAATCTGGACAGCATTTTTCAGTAGAAAGTCCAAGGCCATGTTCAACCTAGAGACTTAAACTGGAGAAGAGCTATACTTCAGTATTATGTTAGATCAGATTAACTCTCTATACTTCGGATTATGTAATTTACCCAAATCTCACTATTTCCCGATTTCAGAACTTGAGAGCTCTATGTTACAAATGAATATTAAATTCACAATATCATTTGTAACACAGAGCTGACTCAAGTTCTGAATTGGGGAAAGAGTGAGATTTGGATAAATTACAGAAGCCAAACCATACTTTCTATTTAAAAATTTTGAAAGCTCGTGTCAGTTCTTAATTTGTGAGGCAATACAAATTATTTTTAACGTGTGATTAATCTTAAAAGGTATTTTCTGTCGCGGAAATTGAAATGGGGCTAGAATTTCAGTAATTACGAAAACATGACACACAATTTGAATTAAAGGACAAACATTTCAGAAGTACTTTCTTTTTTATTAAAAATTTTGGAGGGTTCCCAAATATAATTACATTATTACACATGTATGGTAAATCATTTACAGATTTTTATACCAATTATTTTATTTTCCTGCTTAATAAACTTTGAATTCCATGAGACATATACATGGGTGATATGACAGCTGAATGTGTGACCGCTCCTCATTTTGGAACCTATTATCGGGAAGACTCAGCGAACACAGACAAAAGATATTTACATGTATGGAACAAAGCATGGCTAAGTCAAATCAGTTTTATCATTTTAAACATACTCCTCTACCAGCTTGCTAATACATGTAGGTTTATTTTCTCCAACTATTAATATTCTACTTCTCTAGCAGGCCATTCTGATTGATAGAGCCTTAAAGCTTCCTTTGAACAAAGTTGTATATCCATGTGCTAAGGATGCTTCTTGCTAAACATAATTGAAATCAGCCCAGTGATTCTTGAGTAGTTTAAGGGAAAGTTGATAGACAGACGGAGGGATGACGGATGGTCACCACGGCATAAGCTCACTTGGCCATTCTGGCCAGGTGAGCTAAAAATGTTATAACAACTTTTAGCTTCCTGCTTTATAAAATTTTGAATATGTGAGAAACATACAAGTGTGACTGGCATCTGAATTTGTAGCCTATTTGGAATCTATCTCAATCAGCTAAAGAACTGGGGAAAAAAATATTTATATGGAAACTTAAGTGAGACCGCTGATTACTCTGTATGATTTATGCAGCTTACGTCAAATCAGTAGTATCCCTTTCAACACACTCCTTTCTCAGCGTTCAAATTAACAGTTTATTTTCTCCAGATATTATTATTCTACTTGAACTGCTGCAGGCCATTCTGATTGATAGAGGCTTAAAGTTTGGATCAGCCTCTTGGCTTAGTTCTCGAGTCAATTAGTTCCACTATTGATCATCGTCAGATGGTCTTGTCAGAAACAGTCGGCAAACATGCACGTTTTTAGCTTCTCGTCACCGGGCAAATGGTTTGTAAATTGCACAAGAAACTGACAAAATAATCGATCAGTGAGGGCCAATAAAGCCACTATCATTAGAGATTTAATTTCATAGGTTCACTGGCCATGTCATCGTTGATGAAGGAATTAAATCCCAGAGGAATGCCTCCCACAAGGGACGGTGTGCATCAAATCTTAATGCCATGCAGAAAATCTGACAATGTTATAGTAAAAAGCATTTGGGGTGTGAAATTAATGGTGGATTGGGGATTTTAACACTAAAATATTACATTGCCATTATGACATTGTTAATTTTGTTATCCCTTCATAATGGTCAAGTCTGGGCCAGTTGTTTTTTTACTTGGCCTAGAGGAATATAATTATGTCATGAAATAACGTGACTTAGTCTGTCATAAAAGACTAATAAGTCTGTCAAGTTGTAGGAATAGTATGTCTGCTATTTAAAAAGAGGCCCCAGGGCCTGTGACGCTTACCTGGACCATTAGCATTTGAAGAATTCCCAATAAAATAGACACGATGGATAATTTTCAGAAAATCCAAGATGGCCACCAAAAGGAATTTAATAGTTTACAGCACCATTAAATCCTTTCAGCCAAATTTGGTTGGAATCGGTCAAAATGGTAAGAAGCAATTTGACAATTTCCAGTAAAATTTCTTAAAATCAGATTTTCACCCAAAAAATTTGATGAATAAAAATCCAAAATAAAAATTCTTGAGGGTATTAACATAGGATTCCTCCCCCCGAATTTGGCTGCAATCGCTCCCCTGTTTTTCTAATCATGGTCAAACCTGCATGGTTTGTCCATGGTCAATGACCATAGTTTGACTAGGGTTTGACAATGAATTGACAATGAATTGACAATGAATTGACCATGATTTATCATGCAGGTTAAATGGCACCACAGTCAGACCATGGTCGACCATGATCAATAACTTCCTCATGACCATGATAAAACCATGTTTGATGGTCGGCGCCAGACCATGGTTTGACCATTTAATCTGTATGGTGCCAGACCATGGTCTGAAGGTTAGTGCAATTTATCATGCATATTTGAACATTGGTCAGCAATCCAGCTCCACTTTTCTAAAAAAAACAGTGTTCTGTGCTAGACTGTACAGTCTACAAAATTGTACTACTTTGATCTTAGGCAAAAGGTCGAGAAGCGATTACAACATTGTAAGCGTTGTCAGGAGCTATGGTAATAGTCATGAAGATAAAAAATATTGGATTCAGTTTTATTGGCCACTTACACCTAGATGTATTCGAGCCATGATATTCTTTGAGGTGCTCTCCCAAAGGGTTGCGTTGCTTCCCCGAAGGGTTGCTTAAATAAGTCAAAACTGAAAAAATGTATTATTAAGATGTTGCTAGGCGTGTGTGTTGCCTGTTGTTGCCTAGTGAACTGTTGTTGGTGGGTGTCAATCTTGTATGGCGTGTAAGGAAGGGGTTGGATGGGGAATAATTTTATTTCTCTAGGTGGTGGAAGGGGGTGGGGGGGTGGAGGAGTCTTTGAAATGAAATCTAAAAACGTAAATTAGTCAGATTTTGAAATAAAAAATATTAAAGATGAAACTGATGATAATACTACATGTATCATACAAAATCTAAGTAATTAAACTAATGGCATGTGATTAAATAAACAAGAAACGGAAAAAATTAAACTTAAGATCTAGAGTTTGCAAACGAAAAATTCAAATTTAAAACTTAAAATTATAACCTATTGCTGTTAGAAATAATAAGTTGAATGCAGATGGCGCTATTTAGGACTTTAAAAAGGGCATGTCACGGTGTAAAGTTGCTAAAAACCCTTTCATATTTATGCTAAAATATTGATCGAGCGCTGGACAAAGGAGAGCAAAGCAGAGTGAAAGCATCTACACAAAATTCAAAGCCACGCCAACCACGACCACTGTGTCCAGTTTTCGTGTTTCCAGCACCACACCACCACCCACCTTTGTGTCATTGCATCATCCGGCGAGTCATCACCAGGAATACAGCAGTAAATGATCAAACTTTCTAGATATGACTATCAAAATTTTGAATGGTGAACTACATTGGCATTGTTTGAAATAAAGTGTATACAAGAATTCAGTGTGTATTATTACCGGTACGTTTCTATGTACATGGTACTTACTATTCATATGTCATAATTAATGATGATTACATAATTTATGTCAAATATAATAACTTTATATGCAAAAAGACACTTGTTTTCAGTAAGAGTTGCCTCCCTTATTGAATTACCCTGACCATGGTCAAAACATGGTCGACCATGGTCAAATAATTGTTCCTGAAAATGTTAAAAAACAGTTTTAAAAAGGGTGTTTTACGAACTTTAAAACTTACGAACTGTTCTTCAGTTGTTTAAGAGCAGTTTAGGGATATTCTTCAATAGTATTTTTTTAGCTATTGAGCAACATGACTGACCACGATATCACCGTCAATAAGAATAACATTGAAATTCTCAAGTAACCATGGTCGACCATGATTTTCACAAAAAAAATTGATAAATCAAAATTCTGAATGAATGGTCTGGAGCTTACGACCATAGGGTTGCTTCAGCCAAATTTGGTTGAAATCGCTCTGAATGGCAAGGAGAAGAAGCAATTTGACAATTTCCAGTCGATTTTTCATAAAATCTAAGATTTTCACCCAAAATATTGATGAATCAAAATTCTGAATGGAGGTTCTGGAGCCTATGCCCATAGGGTCCATTCAGCCAAATTTGATTGAAATCGCTCAGAATTGTAAAGACGAGCAATTTGACAATTTCCGGTACATTTTTCATAAAATCTAAGATTTTCACCCAAAAAATTGATGAATCAAAATTCTGAATGGAAGTTCTAAAGGGTACTATAGGGTCGTTTCAGCGAAATTTGATTGAAATCACTTGGAATGGTAAGGAGAAGAAGCAATTTTACAATTTCGGTACATTTTTCATAAAATCTAAGATTATCACCCAAAAAATTGATGTGTCAAAATTCTGAATGGAAGTTCTGGCGCCTATGACGATAGGGTCCTTGCAGTCGAAGTTGGTTGAAATCGGCCAAGTGGTTAATAAGTAGTGTTTTAAAGCAAAAGTTGACGGATGGACGACGGACGTTCGCCATGGCATAAGCTCACGTGGCCAGGGCCAGGTGAGGTAATAAACCCTCTGTTAAATATTTTAGAAACCAATTTGACTGGCCACTGTTGCTGCCTAAGTTCCCAGTCAAATTAGTTGTAAAAATATTCAACAGCTTAACCCGTGTAGTTTTCTGGAAATTGAGATTCAGGGAGTGCAGGGATCGATCGATCCCAACACAGGCAAAGCGTGGGTAGAGGAGCATAGCGAGAGATGGGTGGGCCATAGCTAAAACTACATGTACAGGTTCCTCCATTAGCATACAAGAATAGTCAGATCAAAGCAGACTGTCAATCTTCTCGGGTAACTTTTGTTGATACTGTATTTGGATTGAAAGTACATGTATACAGCCCTAATAGAGGGTAAGCTTTTAATTACAGGCAGCAATCTGGATTTGCATTAATGTCAGATTTGTGAGCTAAATGACCATAGCATCGAAGATCACAATAGCTGTATTAACTCTCGAAACTGTATAAATGCGGCAAAAGCTGATCAATATCTGACTAAAATAAGGAGACAGACTTTAATTAGATATATTAATCATATATCATTCTTATTTTTAATTCAGGTTTACCATTGAGATTCTCCAGATATTGACGATGGATTTCTAATCAGTGATTCTGATTCAGTGCACAGCTTCTATGAGAAGATTAATGTGACAAGCCATTAACACAGCTTACAGTGATGAGTTGATGTTGGAAGCGAGCAGCTTGCATTCCTACTCAAGTTCCCTTTAATACATGTAGCATGACAAACTGGTGTACATTTTCATGATAGTGTTAATAACCTAAAATATGTTGCTGTTAAATATAGCAACACCTGCCATCAATTCTATATTCAAAATGTACACCATCTATTTATTATTCCCTGCATCAGCCATCAGCTCGTTCCAAGTTCACATGGAGGTTGAAACACGGTGCCAATTTGGCGTACGTTAAGGCCGCGACAAATCTATTGAGACAAAGTAGCGGAATGCTACCGGTGCCAATGTCACAAATTTGTCTTTGTCATCCAAGAATTTGTCATGTCATGCTTTTCCTTCCTTTGTTTCAAACTATCGAGTTGGAATGATAAATTACTATGGCGCTAACAAAGTACACTAAGATGCAGATCACAAGTGAAAAGTTTGCCAGCAGGATTCCTGAATAATAAACATATCATCATGGTATTATGAAGCCAGAACAGCGCAACAATAATTCTCACCTGCAAAATTTCTAATTCTTAGACATAGTGAAAACACATTGAATGGACATTATGGGAAATTAATTAAACAAAAATGTTTCACTGGTTCACTATCCAAGCCAGTCAACTAGTGAATTGTGGGGTCGGATATTCCAATGTGAAAATTTTAGTAAAATCATTCAAATGAACATTCAATTTAAGCATAGATTTCATTATATTTTCATGATTTCTCTTGACCATTACACAATTGAGATGTCCAGTAGCCATTGTAGGGAACATACATCATGTATATGTAGCAAGGTGGTAACACATGATTGCAGGTAATCACTGATTAGTCATGTGGTCAGAAATTACAGGTGATCATTAATTACAGGTGGTCAATTACAGGTGATCTCTTATTACAAGTCATTTGTCATTAGTACGTATGTATTGTGGCGACAACATGATATGACTCTCAGTTTATATTTCTGGTCTTAAATGGGAAGTTATTTGACATGTCTGATTTGATTACCTAGTACACATTCCTTACCTGCTAGACTGTTTAGTTGGGAGTCATTATAACACAGTTGACATATTTTTTACTTATTACCTCATTATCTCGCTGCTGCATTCCACCAGACAATAATTTCAATGAGCAAAAATGCTTGACCTCCTGAATATTTTAAAAACCATATGACTGACAGTTGTTGGTGGCTAAGCCACAAACAACTTTCGGCCAAATTGTTTTAAAACTATTTAGCAGGTCCAGAGATATAAGCCTTGGAATATGTCATCTGCAAAAACTCATCAGACACTGGCAGTTAATCAATATTTCTCTCCTTGTGTATATATGTTAGGTAATTATTAATTATTAATGCATCATCTAAACTGGTAGCATTATTCTGTAATAGGAGTATTCAACTATGTAAATTGAATATTATACTAACTTTCAATTCCTGTTTCAACAGCAAATCTTCTCTACATTTACTGCAGACTACATTGAATCTCTTTGATCAAAACTAGAACCCTGGAGACAAGCAAGATTAAGCTTAAAATCACACACACGCACGCACGCATGCTCGCACGCACACACACACACATTTATTAGTTACATATACTAATGAAGACCCATGCACTGACCCAAAGGTTTCATAAGATACATTAATTACCCTGTCTACTTTACAACTCAGGCAGCGTAATAGTTTTTGACTTAAATTTGACTACATGGCAACAATATAATTAGTTTCAAAATATTTGCCAGAGTATATACTACAGAGTATTGAATGGACTGTTAACCCGCTTGTGTCAACAGCACATTAAAGCGCTCAGAATACTATCTACATGTATTTCAATTAACCATTTAATTACCAATACTTTTCAAGGAAATTTTGATTTTTGCAGCCAAAAAGAGTATAAAATTGATTTCTGTTGTATGCTTCAAGTGGACATTCATCAAAAGTGTAATGGACATAAAAATTCAAATTTCTGCTTAGCCAGTGTCCAATTGCAGACTAAAGTGTATTTTTGAAAATTTATTGAGCCAGTCATTCCAGTGGTAAATATTCAAAAATATTCTTCTCTTAGCCTGCAAATGGACAATTCTCAAGATCACTGCAGAGGTAATTTTTTAATACAAACTTGACCATTAAATGGTTAAGTTGACACAAGAGGGGTTAATAATTTGTCATACATGTGTATATACGGTACCTTAAATAGTCGAGATTACTCAAGAAAATTATTAAAACTTTTACTTTATTACGTCTTAATATCCATTTGCCGGAGTTACCATTGGCATGACTGTTCTCTTGGGCTGCAATGGAATCCATCCAGACAACTGCACAAGCCATTTCTGACTGGCTTGCCCATTAGCCCTTTAGCACTAAATATCAGCCAAAAATGCCTTCTGAAGTGGTCTTAGGCTTGTGCGACTACGTGATTAAATCGAAAATCGTGATTATGTTTAAAATCGTGAATTTATATGATTAAAAATGAACTAATCGAATAATCGTGAATATCTTCTATTGCATAAAATATTTCAAAACCTAACCTATAATTACTGTGATCATGAAGGATGACATTTTTCTTGGAAAATGACATTTCTCTTAGTGAATGTATGCCCATTTGCAGGGCAAGAGAATCAAGCCAGCAATTCCAGTCATACATTTTCAAAAATAAGTTTCTCTTGCCCTGCAAATGAACTTTTCTCAACACCATTGCGGCTTTCGTTAATTCTCGTTTGTTGTTATGCCTTGGTAATTTGTACCAAAGCTGATTAATCAAGTATTTACGATTATTTTTAAATAATCGATCGCGATCATTCAATGCAATAATCGCGCAACCCTAAGTGGTCTTGAGAAATGTCCTTTAGCAGTCAAGAGAATATTTTAGAAAATTTATGACTTAATGGCTGGCTCGATAACCGAGCCAGTCATTCCAGTCATAAATTATCCAAAATAGTCGTCTCTTGACTGCAAATGGATATTTTCTATGAGAACAAATTCTAGGATTAATTAGGGTTAAGCACCTTTAACCTCTAAAAGGTTAATATTTTAAAACTATATATAATGATCCAAAAACGTATGTGATTTAAGAACTACAGCTAACGAATAAAATACTACATGTGGCCAGAGGGGATTTCTGATGATTATTGATTTTGATAGTGTAATTCTGCCGCAGACATAAGTCCATTAGATAATATGTCAGACTTGATCATCTGAGATCCCAGAAACCTAATTTGATAATTTACCAAGTCTTTAACCAGTAAAATATCACTGTAGCCAAAGGACAAAGTAGAAATTGAAATTACTTTGTAGCTGTCCTCAAAGCTAATGGACCGTTCCATTTTTAGCCATGTCCCGCCCACATCAAACTAAGCTGCACCCACACCTCAATCGTGTTAGGATCGATCGACTTCTGAACTCCCTGACTATCAATTCACCTTTCCAGAGTACCCAGCCATCATATGACGTCATAATGAACTGCGTGGCGTGTACAATGACATCATAATGAATGACGTCATGAATGACGTTGATAAGTACGTCACGAACGCATATTTGATGACGGTCTATGGGCTGTTGTACAAATTGTTTGCTTTTACTATTTAATAAATATTCTGTTGAATATTTTGAAACTAATTTGACTGGGCGCTGTTGCTGCCTATGGCAGCAACAGCACCCTGTCTAATTAGTTACAAAATATTCAACAGCTTCCCTGTATAGTTTTCAGGAAATTGATAGCTAGGGCATTCGGGGATCGATCAATCCAAACACGGCGAGGTGTGGGTGGAGCTTAGCTAGTGATGGGCGGGGCATAGCTAAAAATGGAAAGGTCCATTTCCAGAAGACTATACTGTTAAGCTTTTGAATAATTTGGAACTAATTTGGCTGGGTGCTGTTGCTGCCATACAGCAATTATGCGTCCAGTTAAATTAGTTTTAAAATATTAAACAGCATGTTTATTAAATAGTAGAGACATACAATTCTTACAACATGTTGGACTATTAAAGGTGCATATTCACAGTAGAATGGTTCAAAATAGAATTGTTCAAATTATATACCTTTAGAAGCTTAAATTGTGTACCTAGATTAATGAAACGAAATAAATGTTAGCATATGATGATTTCATTAAGTATATTTAATTAATATAACTTTTGTCAAATTGAATTAGTGCATTGAGGTACGTACACAATTTAAGCCTCTGAAAGGTATATAATCTCAACAATTTTATTTTCAAGCATTTTGGCGTGAATATGCACCTTTAATAGTTAAAGACAGGCCAAATAGAATCATTTATGATGCAATGATTACGACAACATCCCACACACAGTCCGGGAGCCAATTTTCAAAAGGGGTCTAGAAGAATGGTTTCGTAGCACACCCAGTATTCAGAAGTTTTGTCTCTATATTATGCTAGACCGATGTCTTGGGTATATTCTGAGCCGTGTTGTACAAGAAAATTGTGGTATCACTAACCCATGAGAAGCCCATTTACAATAGGTGTTGAATGTAGTTTTCAGATAATTTTCACAATGGTAAATTTTTCACAAACTTAAGCGCATGTTATATCAATACAATCTTAACCAAAATGGAAAGGAGTGATCGTATATCGCAGATTTATACAAAATCAACCTCGTTTAAGACACCCGTATGTTGCTTTGTACATATTGGGGGCACTTAGGTCTTCTTGTGACTAGCAATACCTTAGCTACAACAATGCCCATGTTTTCTACATTTTTCATAATTAAACTTTTAACTGACATGCAGTGCATGTCTACACAAGCTGGCAGGACATATTTATCACGTGGGCAAATGAGAGAATGTTACTCATCCGTGTAAGAGTCATCTTCGACAATTGTATGCTGAACATTGTCACACATTTCACCTCCCATACAAAGGCATGCTTCAGTGCAGAGTAGACTGTTAGCCTTGCATTGACAGAGATCTGTTCTTTTGCAGGCAGACTTTTGACATCTACATGATGTGAGTTCAATTAATCCAAATGGAGCAGGATCCTTTGACATTAGAACAGGCTTGAGTAGACCATCCACTATACTCCAGCCATGTCCATTTGGAGATGGAAGATTCTGAACAGCTTGCAATGAACGTCTCCAAACAAGAGCTTGAAAATTGGCCCTTTCGGTGTGATGCTTTAGACTATTCGATGTAGGTGGAAGATTTTCATTTCTTTGTCTCTTTTGACAAAAGAGCCAATAACGGGTTTCATCAGCTGTCTTTCCCACATCCCTTGTGCTATACAACTCACAGACAAATTTCTCACATAGAATTGCAGTATTCGGTGATAAGTCAACATGTTCGCCGAGTTGGGCTAAGCTAAGCTGATGGCATTCAGATGACTTTAAGAGATTGAATGATTTTCTCTTAGCGACTCCAAATAATGCACTAGTGCTATCACAACCTGTAAGAGAATGAAACCCAGGCAAAGACAGAGAGATAGCTGGGCCCAGTACTTGAGCAACTGTATGTATTGGTATGTATCGCAATTTGTCCTTTGTGCCCGTACGGAACCATAGTTCAGAACAGTGAAGCGAACGATACGTATATATACTAAGTACTGCCACATCTATATCAGGAGACCGTATAACAACACGCATGTGGTCTTTTGAAGGGTGTAGCGCGTGCAACATCATACGCGTATCTGCTTCCTCGTGATCTGATCGAAGTTCTTCCAAATACGACGAATTGTTCGATGAAATGACAACAACATCCATTCCATCGTTAAAGCCACCAGCAAGAATGACGCAATTGTCGGCAGATAGCATATTTGGACCAGTATCACGCCACCGCTTGCTGAGAAATGTAACCAGGTTACTTTTGTTGCTTGGATTGCTGATGTACTTGGCCCATTGCTTTGGAACGGGAGTATTTTCTCCAGCAATCTTTACTTCCAATGCTGTTGATGACCCACATTTTAGCCGCTCTTCCGCTTTGAGAGATTCCAGTCTATCATATCTGTCAAAAACTATATCTACTCTGTTGCAGTCTTCTTGATTCAGTGGAACTGTAAAGATGTGCCAGTATTTATCAGCCAATTCTTCAAATGTAGACGTACCTCCAGTTTTAACCATTTGCACAATTGCCATGCCATCTACTACATAAGCTGTTGCGCCTGTCTTGTCAACAGGTGGAAGCCGTCCATCAACATTTACTTCCTTTTCTAGTTCACTTAACAAAACACTTTTCACATTCTTTCTTAGAGTCCCATCCATATGTGACAATGATAGTGGAACAGCAGACAGTTCATACGTCATCACTAGTTTTAAATCAACATCTCTGGACCTTGCGGCAATAATTAATCGACCAAATAGTTCGCGGTCAGATCTCACATTGTGAATTTTTTCATCATTTGTTTTGAGTTTTTTCTTCTGTGCTAGGCTGGCAAATGTTTTAAGTTTTAAGTGTGGCAACGTGTCCCAAAAGCTTCTCGTGTTAGTGTCCAGCCGCTCCTGAACAAAATTGTCCATAATCTCCTTACCCATGTCACAGGCGGAAACAAGTCTCTTGGCGATTTCACTAGGCAATACCACGCCAGTTGCAATGTTTACAAGCGGAAGACACTCGCTGTCGTCGTTTTCCGCAATATTAAAGGGATTGGTCATTATATCTGATGAGAACATCGAAAGTATCTTCTGCACATCGGTTTCATCCCTGTTCATTCGATTAGTCCCCATTTCCTTATGTACTCCAAACATGTGACTATCTTGTAACCCACACATTTGCTTTGTGACCGTTGTTATGGCTGCCCTCTCGTGGCTAGTTAAAAACCACCTCTCCAGAGCTCCTGGCTTTTGTGTTATTCCAATAATACCACCTCGCTTTTTGGAATCCAAATTAATCGATTGCTCTAAGGCCATATCTGTCCACACTTGATTGAATGGATGGTGTGAGCGACTTACGGAATGATTTCCATTCAAGAATTGTTCATGTACATGGGGATGTGTACTTGGAAGCATCTTCATGTCCGCAAGATATATTGGCAGCCATCTTGCATAATTGGTTCTGTCCATGCTGTAGAAATATGGCGCCATAGCAGCAGTAGCAGATAGGTGTGCCTGCCAATCTCCAGTTCTCTCAGCTCTTATGAATCCAAGCAGCAGCTCTACCATATGAATATATGAGTTCCAAAATGCGAACAGGTGTGATTTCGAGCTTGACTCAACTTTAAAGGATTTGAACAGCTGTTGCAATTTATTCACGTACATACACACCTCTTTGAAATTTTCTTGCAGTGCGTCTAAGTCGTCAATGCTGCTTCGGCACATCTTAATTTTCTCATCCAGACTCTCCAAATCTGTTGGAGTAATGTGGTCTTCATGTTGTCCATTTTGTTGAACCCATTTGGAAAAAGACTGCCATTGTAATCGCAGCAGCGCTTCCAGAACCAATTTGTGAGCCCTCACTCCTCGATTATATGACTTCCCTTTAAGTAGAGCAGCAGCCGTGCTGCTACCATATGTGTTGGCCTCTATGAGGAGATCTTCTAAGCCAGAGTCATCAAACATCTTTCCAATAACAGCTAAGTAGTTTAGCGCAATGTGGAATCCCCCCAGTCTGATCACAGTGTCACTAAACTCTTCTTTATATCGCCACTGTATCTCCTTTGCCTTGACATATATGGCCAAGTCGAATGTAATGACCGAGTCATTCTGTCCTAGTGTTGTCATCATTCTTTGAACTCGTTTCATGACCGTATACACCGTATTGAATTCAGTTGGTGATCCGGAAATCATTGGACAGTAACCGATTTGTGTAAAAGGTGCGTTAGCACATGATACAAGTGCATTAAATCCACTCCAACTAGGGACTGTTTGTGTTTCTGTGGTCATCATGGGTACAAGATCTACCGCAAACAATTTTATTGGACACATTCGAACGATGGCCCATGCAAGATCCATAACTAATGCCTGTTCCTGGATTGAGCTATCACATTGGTACCAATCCTTCTTGACAGTGTCTATGAACGCGGTCACAACTGGTCTTCTACGAAACACCCCACAATCAGGAATTCTGTTTTCAGTACCTGGTGCTATCAAAGCCCTTCTCCTGACTGAGTGTTCAGCATGTATGACACGCTCTGGTCTTGGGCCAAATTGCATTCGTTGGAACATCACCATTGTCGTTGAGTGAGTTGTCTGTTTACCGTCTAAGGTTTCTTCCAGTATATCATTGTTATCAGCTGCTACTTGAACGAACGAGTTTGGAACAATGTTTGTTGGTATTACAACTCCATACCGTGTTGATTGAGCTAATACTTCAAGCGCCATACTAGTGTCAACTACCTCAATATCATCATAGGAAACGCTATGACCCATACGATTCAGAATGGTGACTCTCGCCTTTGGTATATGCATGCAAAATGTATGTTGGATATATGTTAGGTCGATATCCGTCTAAATATCATATATGGTGAATCTAATACGATATTACTTTGAGTTATGACACGATCATGCTTATATCGTTGTGCACTGTGGATACAGCCAAAGCCTAGACCCCCTATGCAAAGAAATCAGGATAACTAATTAGTGCTACCACAATTTGTTTGTACAACAGGGCTTAAAATGTGTGGGACATGTCCCCCAAGCCACAGCAAGTGTCAGACCTTCCGAATACTGGGTGTGCTACGTCACGATTCTGACCTAGCTTTAGCTCCTGGACTAACACCACTTAGAGAGTTTGCATGTTCTGGCTTATAATTTTAGCATACAAAAACTATTACCTTACAGAGCATGGTTTATCTGTTTCAAAACCAATGAATAGAATCATTTAACCCTTTAACCCTCAAATTTGCTCAATAAAATTTTAATTTTCTCAAAGAAAATGTCTATTTGTAGACGTAGAGGACAATTTTTGAAAACTGTACTACTTAGGATGACTGGCTCGATAATCGATAAGAATTCCAGTGGCAAAATTTCAAAAATAGTTTTCTCTTGATCTGCAAATGAGCATTTATCAAGGTCAGTGACTGCAGCTGTTTTTGGCTGACTTCAGTGTTAAAGGGTTAACCCTTTAATAATCAAGGCGGCCAAAAACGGCTTTTGCAGTGGTCTTGAGAACTAACCATTTGCAGACCAAAGAGCCAGTCATTCCATTGGTAAATTTTCAAAATAAATTCTCTCTTTTGTTCCGCAAATGGACATTTTCTATGAGAAATTTGAAATTGTATGGAATAAATTTAAGGGGTAATTTAAGGGTTAAGTTTATACTAGAAAGAATTCAAAGGCAAAAGGTTGCTTACACAGCCCTCCAGCACATGTTTCAATATCTCCTGTCAAACTCGATCACATTGATTTGTTCACATGTGCATGGAATCTTTAAATAAGGTTTTTTTAAAACATTATAAGCTTCACTAGTGTCACCTTCATCAGCTGATGATGTAACACTTGGTGCAGTACATGAATCTCAGCAACATCCATGAATTTCAATCAGTACATTCAATCTCACAAAGGATCTCACGTTCCAGATTGCGACTGATGCACAAGCTTAACCCGTTAACGGTCATGCCGGCCAAAACCAGCCTCAGTTAAGGTCTTGTGGAAACTCCATCTACAGGGCAAGAGAATACAATTTTTTGAAGATTTACCACTGGAATGACTGGCTCAATAAATGAGTCAGTCATTCCAATGATAAATTTTCAAAAATTGTATTCGCTTGGCCTGTAAATAGACATTCAATACTCAATAGGCAGATATTTAACTTTTTGTGACAAAATTTGACCATTAAAGGGTTAAATATGAGGATAAATATATCGCAACATTATAAAAGCATCGCAATCTGATAAGACAAATATATCAGGAGAATCTGAATACACATGATATCGTGTCATTATGAAGTGACATTGAGCTCTCGCAGATGCAATATAAATGAATTCTCTTGATGCAAGTTTTGCATAAAAGACACATGGTTACAGTGATCTACGCCAGCTTTGTAACTTGTCAAAAATCCAGTTTGCTTACAATCGACTTTTTACGGAAAACACAGAATGATGATATCCAGCAGCTTTGTTTTAACCCTTTAACCCGCGAATTTGTTCCAGAAAATTTAAATTTTCTCAGAAAGTGTCCATTTACAGACCAAGAAGACTATTTTTGAAAATTTACCACCGGAATGACTGGCTCGGTTTTCAAGCCAGTCATTCCAGTGGTAAATTTTCAAAAATAATCTATTGGTCTGCAAATGGACACTTCTCAAGAACACTGCAGAAACAGTTTTTGGCTGATATGAGTGTTAAAGGGTTAAATAGTTACCTTAGGGCTCAGAAGTATGTTAACATACTTCCAAAAAAAATAGAAACATGAAATGTTCTGTTGAATATTTTGAACATAATTGGGCTGGGAGACATTTCTGCCTAAGCGCTACATAATTAGGCAATAATTAATCCAATTATGTTCAAAATATAAAACAGTATGTTTCATTTTATTTTGGAAACACACTACATGTACACGTAAGTTATTTCTTAGCTTTACAGTGTAACCATATTTTTCAGCATCTAATACATCAATCATCCGGTAGTATTGCTTCCAATATGTACTCCATGAGGGCCTTTCCTTTACTGACTGTGTAACTATTTTAAACTCTTTAACACTCATATCAGCCAAAAATGGCTTTTGCAGTGGTCTTGAGAAATGTCAATTTGCAGGCCAAGCTAAAAAATGCTTTGGTCTGCAGAAATGTACATTTGAAAGACAGAAAGATTATTTTTGTAATATCACCACGCTAATGGAATGTTACAATGTACAGAAATGAATGAATCCAGTTTTAGCTATGCCGCACCCATTTCTCGGTACCATATTTGTTCAAGAAAATTTTAATTTTCTCATAGAAAATGTCCATTTGCAGACCAAGACCGATTTTGAAAATTTACCACTGGAATGAGTGGCTCAGTTATCCAGCCAATTATTCCAGTGATAAATATTCAAAAATAGTCTCTTGGTCTGCAAATGGACATTTCTCAAAACGACTGCAGAAGCCATTTCTGGATGATATGAGTGTTAAAGGGTTAAGGTCCACCCACACATTGCCTGTATTGGGATCGATCGATCCATGCACTCCCTGATTCTCAACTGTGACATAGTTGATTTTGATGTTATAATGATTGACTGAGAAACCAGCTGCCTCCATTGTTACCTCTGGGCTATTTTGAGCGCGGAAAGTATTAATTCTTAATTATTTTTCAGACAAATCATCAACTTAATGTTGTCTGTGTAATTAAACCCTGGACATGTACATGTAAGCCCATTCCATGCTGAATCCGAATGTAAGCGATAGATCTAAATACATTTTGAAAACACTTAAGTGCTGAAGACTGTTGTTGCTCTACTTAAACATCAACAGCTTTCAGCATGTAAATGAGGTTAATAATTTATAATAAGAGTTGATACAGGAAATCAAATGTACAATAGTTACCCCTTTAACACTCATGCATACAGGCCAAAAACAGCTTCCGCAGTGGTCTGGCAAAATGTCCATTTGCAGGACAAGAAAATTCAATTTTTGATAACTTTGCGACTCAAATGACTGGCTCAATAACCGAGCCAGTCATTCCAGTGGTAAATCTTCAAAACTAGTCTTCACTTGGTCTGCAAATGGACATTTTCTATGAAATTTTCTTGAACAAATTGAAGGTTTAAAGGGTTAAAATGATAAAAGCATTGAGACTAAGTAACTTGTTTTACAGCAAATGAATGGTTGTGAGCACTTCAGAGGACACTCAGGAAACTCAGATAATTGCGCATCTCTAAGGATCAAGCAAATTACAGATTGTTCCCGTACCATTTCCTCTGTCTCGTGCAATCAGTCTACTGTTTCTATATATTTATTTCCTCTAAACATCGATCATTGTGAGCAAGCATAAAGTAATTAACACTTTAGGACAGAAGGCAGCCACAAAACAGCTTATGAAGTAGTTTTAAACCTTTTACACTCATACATGAATCAGCCAAAAACGGCTTCTGCAGTGGTCTCCAGAAATGATCAGTTGCAGACCAAGACTATTTTTTAAAATTTACCACTGGAATAATCGAGCCAGTCATTTCAGTGGTAAATTTTAAAAAATAGTCTTCTCTTAGTCTGTAAATGGACATTTTCTATGAGAAAATTGAAATTTTCTTAAACAAAATGGTGATACATTTCTATAGCTTATGATAGCTGTCATGATTTACTTTTCAAGCAATCAGAAAAACTTCGCGTGTCTGTCTCGGTATATGTCCTCAGTCATAGAGGTGCCAGCAATAGTGTGGCAAGGTGGTATAAAAGCAATCATACAAGTAAGCTGTTGAATATTTTGAAACAAATGGCAGCAAACAACTTCCAGTCAAATTAGTTTCAAAATATTCAACGTGATGACTTTTAAATAATAAAGAAACTTCCATTGGCACTCACATGACACCACACTCTATTGCTTGAGGAGACAAAATGGTGGCGATCACTGTTCAACATTTACACGATATTACAAAGCAAATAATTGTGATAGAGATAAGGGAATGTGACAGGATATGAATGATATGGAATATATAAACCATAATCAATCGGTGCAATTTAATGGTAAAATTTTGTCAAAAAATTAAAATATTTACTCACTGCGTGCCCATTTTCAGACCAAGAGAGGAATATATTTTTTAATTTACCACCGGAATGACTGGCAGTTATTGAGCCATGCAATCCTGCTGTAAATTAAAAAAACAAACTCTTAGCCTGCAATGTTTAGGGACATTCCTCAAGACCGTTGCAGAGGCCGGGTTAGACGGGTTTGACCATTAAAGCGTTAAGAGAACAACGTCTTCTGATCCGTGTAACATGATAGAGTATCTGTCAGATCTCTGCCAAGTCGCAAGAAGGGCTTTGTTTTTTAGTACAGTGATCGATCAATCTACTATCAGCACTTATGGATATTTATATTATCACTCACCTAATCTTAGATTTTGCATTGCTTTAAATTGGCTACCCATACAATGAGGGTACATGTATATATAAGCACTCTCTTAATCTTGATACTGAAGATTGATTGAACCTTTAATGGTCATGTGTGATTGAAAAAGTTGCCATTTTTGCCAAATGAATGTCAATTTGTGGGCAATGAGACTTACTTTTTGAAAATTTATCACAGTACTGACTGGATTGACCATCGAGCCAAGCTTCTCCAGTGATAAATCTTCAAAATTAGTCTTCTCTTGGCCTGCAAATGGACATTGCTTAAGACCATTGCATAGGCCAATTTTGGATGGCATATGTAACCATTAATATTAGGGTTAATTTAAGCTCATGTCTGGCTCAAACATATTTAAAAAAAATTGAGGCCTACAGACACCCCCGTGTGAAATAAAATGCAAGTTAACTTGGATTACCTTGGATTTTCTTGAATATTCAAGCTATTGGAAAATTATTCAACCCATACCAGCTTGGATTTCCTTGAATTAGCTTGGACTTTATGTAGTGGCTTGAACATTTTGAAAATCTCACCTCTCAGAATTCGAGTTAGCTGGGATTTTCTAGGACTTTTTGAATGTCATCATGAAGAAGTGCAAGCTTCTTGGATTTGCTTGGACTTTTCTGATTTGACAGAATGCAAGCTAGCTTGGATTTTCTAGAACTTTGTTTTGTCAGACATAAAAGAATCCAAGCTACATGTTCTTGGATATCCTGGAATTTGTAGATTCACTTACGCTACCTTGGATTATCTTGAAATAGTTTGCACTAAGGCAAGAACAGGTTCTGTAGTCATGTAGAGGTGACCATGACCTGGTAAATTGGTGGGAAATCTAAAAAGGCTTTGCAAAAAAGTAAACAGAACATTCATTGCATTGATTATTAACAGTTATGGATATATAGAATATGAGTTTCGAGAAACTGACAGTACTGTTAGATAGAATGTTTAGCATCAGTAACCTTAAATGGAAACAGAACCGTATTTTGAGGTATGTATTCTATTGATTCCCAGAGATTTATTCAGAGTTACCAGTTTTGGCATAGCTTTTGCAGTTCTATAGAAATAATGCAGTCATCATGACTTTCTAAATAACATGGCACATTAACAATCTCTATCTATAAGAATAACGGACAAATCAGTCAGAAACTCATACGTTGTTAATGTCTTGCCGAACTTGTACATGTTATTGAGTATTACATGTAACTCAAGTAGAAGGTAATTTTGGTTTTCAAGCATACAGGTATATATTTATATATAATCTCTGTGTGGCAGCATTTACGTGTACGTGCATGCATTTTATGTTAATGTCTAACCTATTTCAAAAGCTAGGATTAGCTGGGATTTTCTTGAAGTTCTAGATAGCTGGGACTTTCTGGAATAAAATCCAAGCTAGGTGGGATTTTCTTGAAAATTCAAGCAAGCTGGGATTTTCTTGAATGTTCAAGTAATTCGGATTTTCTTGAATGTTCAAGCTATCTGGAATTTTCTTGGATTTTACATTAACTCGGTCTTTCTAGGATTTTCTTGAATGATCTTGAATTTTATGTGGCCAATACCAGCAAGCTAATCCAAGCTATTCTAAGTTATTAAAAGCTTGGATTAGCTGGGATTAGCTGGTATATAATAGAGCTCCACAGAATTTGGATATTCATGAATATCCAAGCTTTTTTTGGCCTGGGATGTGCCATTTTATACCGCAGGTCTATTAAATCTTTAACGATTGATACACGCGACACAATAAGCTGTATACAACATGTTGTAAGTGTGTACACACGATCAAACAATCAAAGAAGTTGTATAGAACAAGTTGTACCATGTGTACCCATTTACAACATGTTGTATACAACAAAGAGTTGGATGAAAAAAATAGAACAGTGTTCTATTTTCATCTAACTTTTTCATCCAACAAGTTACATGTGTATTGGTTTCATCCAACTTTTTCATCCAGCATTTTATGCGACCAATCAATGGACCTTTCTAGTTTTAACTATGCCTCGCCCATCTCCAGATAAGCTCCTCCCACACTTCGGCCATATAAACCTATTCTAAGTGTTTGTACATAATCGAGTCATTCATTCTGTAATTAATTATGATGTCATGCTACACGTCAAATAGTTTATTAAGATGTCATAATTTTGTTCAGCTTTACGACGAGTACGAGTGTTTATTTAATGTGAAAATACAGGACTACTTCAATCACGATAAACGAGGAGAGACATAATATTTGACTAATTCTGACACTTAACATGTGATATCTTATAACGTTTTTGGAATGTGCACAAATGTTGTATGCAACTTGTTGGCTCATGTGTACTGTCGAAACCAACTTGTTATATACAACATGTTGCATGCAACTTGTTGTATACAGCTTGTTGTGTCGTGTGTATCGACCGTCACCCTCATATCAGCCAAAATGCCTTGTACACTGGTCTTGAGAAATGACTATTTGCAGACCAACAGAAGACTATTTTTGAAGATTTATCACTGGAATGACTGGCTTGATAAACGAGCCAGTCATTGCAGTGGTGAATTTTCAAAAACAGTCTTCTCTTAGTCTGCAAATGGAAATTTTCTTTGACAAAGTTTAAATTTTCTTGAACAAATTTAAGGGTTAAAGATCGATACACATGACACAACAAGTTGCATACAACAAGTTGGTTCCGAAAGTACACACAAGCCAACAACTTGCACACATTTGTGCAAAATTCAAAAGCGTCATAAAATATTAAATGTCAAATGTTAGAATTAGTAAAATATTATATGGCTCCTCATTTATCACGATTGAAGTAGTCCCGTATTTTCACAATGAATAATCACTCATACTCCTAAAAAGCTCAACAAAATTATGATGTCATAATGAACCACGTGATGTTTAGGATGACATCATAATTAATTACAAAACGAATGACTCGATTAAGTATAAATGCTTAGAATAGGTTGTACATGGGCGAAGTGTGGGTGGAGCTAAGCTAGAGATGGGCAGGGAATAGTTAAAACTAGAAAGGTCCATTGATCGGTCGCATAAAATGTTGGATGAAAAAGTTGGATGAATCCGTTACACATGGTATAACTTGTTGGATGAAAAAGTTGGATGCAAATAGAACACTGTTCTATTTTTTCAATCCAACTTTTTGTTGAATACAACATGCTGTAAGTGGGTACACACGGTATAACTTGTCATATACACCATGTTGTATACAACTTGTTTGATCATGTGTACACACTTACAACACGTTCTAGACAACTTGTTGTGTCGCATGCAGCACTCCGGATAAGGCGCGTACCAGCATACTGTACGCATAGAAATCATCCGTGTACGCAAACATTTAAATATTCATGCGTACCATGTATGCATCATGTAAAAACAGTACGCATCAGTGTATTAAACTGCCCATACGAGCCTGTTGATATTATCAAATATAGCCTACTCAATTACACGAAGGGGAATCAACAGGCTAGTCACATACTATGACAATGATTTAAGCACTGGTAAAAGCCATACCTATACTACCATAACTAAACGGTATGATCTCCATCTCCGCAAGAGGATATTCTTTTCTTTATTGCAAGACCTTTTCATTACATACATTTTGTATGTGTACCTATTGGCGTGTCAATGAAAAAAATTCAATTGACATTATTTTTGTACATATTGCCAAATAGCTAAAATATCACCAAAACTTAGTTGTTCAAGACATAATTTAGTTGGAAATAAGATTACAGGCATAACCTTTATAGTAGCTCATCTGCCAATAGCAACTGCAAGTTCTCTTCACCTGATTTAGTTTACCGGCAAATATTAAAAGATCTGCTCTCTTATTACAGTAAACAATATATTAGCGCTTCTAACCTGGGATTATATTTTTAGTAAGACACGTGCCAAGATAAAATGACCAATATTCTAATTGCAATAACCTCTCTTGTCAGCGCTTCTATACCTTAGTCCCATTTTAATCAAATACTGTAGGAAACAAAAAAACACCCCACAGACCCCCCTTGCGGGTTGCTCTGTTGTTTTATTAACCACTATAAAAACATACTTACCGTTCAATCACTACTTGCTAAATCAATTATCTGCATTTAGCTACACAGAATAAGATTTTTATGCTTGCATACACTCCTCCCTATGCCTATTCCTATAAATGTGGGCCCTCAACCAGGCTACTGGTTAGGTCCATCTCCAGTATATTAACTGATATAGACTGCCACCAGTCTGTACTCACTCCATAGTGACGCCTGTCACTAACCGCGCTTGCGCATGCGCGCTGGAGCCCAAATAGGAAACAGATCACTTTTCTGAATTTAAGTGCCAAATATTATATGCAAATTCTCAAATCAATTCCATGCGGGGTGGCTGAGACCGGGTCGTAGTGATTGAATGGTAAGTATGTTTTCATAGTGGTTAATAAAACAACAGACCAACCCGCAAGGGGGGGGGGGGGGGGGGGGGTCTGTGGGGGGGGGTTGTTATTACACCACAAAAACATCCCTTACTGTTCAATCACTACTTGCTAAACCCGTAGATTTGGTCAGTGCCCCACTTAAAACATTAGGTGGGAGGTGATTTGAGAATCAACAAACAAAGATAAAAATCAAACCAATCTTATCCAAATGTTAATAACATAATATAATAGTGCAATTAAATCAATCACATCGTGATTATCAAATAAGGAAAACTTGAACTTAGAGATAAATAAAACCCAAAATAAACACTCACCATTTCTTACAGATGTCTAGTCTTAACGAAAATGGTGAGATGTGCTTGGTAAATGGTCTTCAGCTATTTTGGTTAAAATCGTAATATTACGAAAGAAGGAGGCTGCTGCACTTTGATCTTTCAGATAAAAAGGTTGAAAAGAGGATTCAGATTTTCATCCTGCATCCTGTATGACTTCATCTAAATACGAACCGGCAAAAAGTGTAAAAGAGGAAGCCATTCCTCTAACATCGTGAGCTTTAATATGGGAGAGATTAATTTGTTCCGGAGAAGCAATCTCGTAATAAAGGTTAATCGTCTCCCAAATCCATCAGGATATCGTAAACTTTGAGACCGGCTTAGTTAACTCTTCCGCATAAGAAAAACATAAAAGGGACGGATCAAATCTTTTGAAATCAGTTTGCTGTTTGTACATTCTTAATGCCCTAACAGGACATAGAGCTTATCGGAAGGCGAAAAAGATGATAATGATTTTTAAATGATCGGACTAGCAGGAAACCGGTTAGACTGAGTTTTAGATAAAAATCCCTTCTGGGATTAAAACTAAACCGTCTCCTGAAACTATAAATCTCTCCCTTTCAGCAGAAAAAGTATAAATTCTGAACGCCTTCTAGCAGAGGCCGTTAATACTAATAGAGAGGAGGTTCAAAATGACGGCCTGCCAGCACTTGAAGAACCAAAGCCAAGTTCCATGAAGGTAAAGGCTTAGCTATCGGAGGACGAATATTGCCTAGACCTCTAATAAAAAATATTAAAGGTCTTAGTGTCCTTGACATCGGCATACAGAAGGCAAGGAAGAAGATGCCAGAGAAAATCTATATCCCCTAACCACATTAGCTGATAAATGGAAGGAATCAGAGATATGTTAAAAAGGTCTAACACTTCGGGAATAGAAACAGAATCGGCAGGAGACCTGGGTCTGAACACCATTCTCCAAAAACTTTAAGTCGACACTTGTAAACTCTGCAGTTCGACTATCTTCTGGAAGAATTGATAATTACTGGAGATCTTGAAGAAACTTTATTCTCGTAGACTTTAGTTTCGATATTCTCCAAACACACAGACTGAAGATTCCTGAGTTTGGATGAAGACAAATACCTCTTACTTGAGACAGAAGATCCTGGGAGAATGGAAGAAGACAAGGGAAGTCTACCAGGAGATCTAGAAGGTCTACAAACCAAATCCTCTTTGGCCAAAAAGGAGCTATAAAAGAATCTCGCATATTTGTTCTTTGACATTCTTTAACACTAACCAGAGCTCTAGATAAGCTTTTCAATAATTGGGTGATTCACTCTTAGAAATTTTGTAAATTGGGTTTCTTTGGAATTTAATTTGGTTATTATACATTATTAGCAAGAGAACTGAAATTAATTGGGTGATTTTCTATTTCAGTACACATGATGTTAAAAATTAATTGGGTGATTGGCAATTTTTATTGGGTGAAAATGCAAAAACCCAGCTTATCTAGTGCTCTGACACTAACGGAATCAAAATCGTTGGAGGGAACGCATAGACGAACATTCCTGTCCAGGACTGAAACAGGGCATCCACCGCCAGGGCTGGACTGTCCGGAAAAAGAGACATGTAAGAGGAGATCTGAGCATTCAGAGATGTCACAAACAGATCTACCAGAGGACGATCCATAAGACTGAAAATCGCTTTGACAACTGACCTCTTTAACTGCGACTCTGTGTGGGCGAATTTGCTGGGACGTGACAGTTGGTCCGCAAGAAAATTCAGACTGCCTGGGACATGAGGAACCACTAGAAGAATCTGATTCTTGCGACACCATAAGAGAAGGTTCCACACTTCTAGACAAAGGAGGGATGACCTTGTACACCCCTGCCTGTTGATATAAGAGACCACTGTTGAATTGTCCGACCGAATCGAGACTTTGAGACCTATCACAAGATCTGACCATGAAAGGAGAGCCTTCTTGACACCACACAATTCCAGAATGTTGATATGAGCTGTCGACTCCTCCAGGGACCAAAGACCAGAAACCGACAGGGAGTCCCAGACCGCTCCCCATCCCTCCTGAGAAGCGTCTGTGAAGATAATCGCCTGAGGGGAGGACATTACCAGTAGAATACCCATCAGAAGCAGAGAACGATCTTTCCAAAAATCTAGAAGAGGAATCAAGTGTTCGCTGATGGGAATCTGATGGTAAATAGAGTGAACCGAATGCTTCCAAAGGGACATTAAATACATTTGGAAGGATCTTCTCATCAGCGCCGCCCATGGAATAACATTCTCTATGCTGACCATCGAACCTATCACTTTTAGCAGAAATCTTGCGCAGACCATGGAAGAAGAAGACAGGATTTCCATTGCCACGGATAAAGCCTCTATTCTTGGATCTGAGGGGAAGACTAGACCCTGGGCCAGATCGAAAGAAACGCCTAGATGCGTGAAGATTTGAGAGGGACCTAGGCTTGATTTCTTTATATTTAAAATCCACCCTAGGTTGCATGCCAGACTGCAAACCTCTGGAAGAATTCCTGAGAAAATTGAAGACTTACTTTACTAACCAATCGTCTATATAAAAGTGGAGATGGATAGGACGGTGAAAATTTCTGAAAACATGAACGGCGTCGTCATTTTAGTCGATGGAAACGACCACATACCCTGATCTAGACTGGACATGATCTGGGAGATGGTCTCCTTCTTGACTTGGGAGTAAGAATCATGATATTTAATCATGCCATACCCCCTTGTTAAAATAAAATTAATGCCGATTTGAATGTTTCAGAGTGAATAGAGATCATTTTACTAAGATTTAATGACAAGGTAGGAAAACCTACCCTAGGCTGAACGCACTGATGTATGTATAAATTTCTTAGAATTAACATAATTCACAAAGAAAACTAACATGATAAAGACCAAATTGTCAATTGAAAGGACCAGAGGAGACAAGAAAGAACAATTAGAAGAGGAAAGAGCCGACACAAAAGAAGGAAGGTCTATAAAAAACTTGTCCTTAAAAGGAAGATAAAGAGTCTAAGCAATCCACCAGTGAGCCAGGGACCAGTCATCCGAAGAGACCAGGACTGGACAAAATCTCCTCAGCCCGGACCGACTAGGGATAGAAGAATAGAAGAAGGATTAGGAGATGGAAAAGAAAAAATATGAGAAGAGTAACCACAGGCCATAGAATCAACAGCTCAAATGGAAAGAGGAGAGAAAGGGCTCTTGGAAGCTAGAAGAGAAGAAAACTGTAAAGAATCAGAAAAGGAAAAAGATTGATCAGAAGGAATGTGAACAGATACAACATCCTGACCAGAGGACATGGAAATAATAGAGAAAAAAGCTGACATGAAAGAACGAACAAGGGACGAATCCATAAAAACAGAAAACAATGAGAAAACCAGACCTTAATCAACAATTAGAAACTCAAGCTCAAAGGAGAGAACGACAGAGACAATCGGATCAAGATGATCAAAAGAGGAAGAAGAGGAAGAGAGGAATTAAGAAGAATGGAAGATGAAGAGGAAAGAACAGGACCAGAAGATCCCAGGAGGGGATTGATAGAAGATGAAATACGGGAAAACCACATAGGAGGGAAAAAAGAAGGAAGTCAGAAAGTGAGAGAGAGGAAGAACATGACTAGAACAAAACTTTAGAAGGAGAAGGGTCAGAGGATGGAGGAAGAGACCTATACTTATCTTTACTCATTATTATTAAAGACTTAGAAACAATATTATCATCTTGTAAAGACGGAAGTAATTGAGTTTGATATGCTAATAAAAAGGAATGATTGATAGAATGATAATGAATCCCGGAAACAGCTGGATGTTAAATACACAAAACACTAATACTAGATTATGATTAAACACTACGGGATGAATCACGAAACAAAACGCTGAAAAACAGAGGCGATATGAAATCTAAGCAAGACTCACCTAAACCATGACTGTGACAAGGCAGAAGAAAAAACTCGGCTTTTATTCCTTCTTCCTTCACCCTAATCTTATTTCTCTATTCTCAGCGTTTTGTTGCTCTTGTAATCATTAATCTTAGAGCCATTCTCTTCCCTATGAATCCACTACTGAATCTATTCCTTTCAGCGCCTGTCAGAATTAGACTAAGAATTACGCTATAAACAGGACTTTTCCTCAAGAAATTAATTCCCTTGGTTAAAATAAATATGTCAACCTGCCGACATAAGAGGAAAGAAGAGCGCGAAAAAAGGCTGAATGGCCCGGAGACAACTGGCCATCTAAAGTTGGATGAAATTAAAAATTAAGTTTAATTGCGACATCTAGCGATAATGCGTAGAATACACTGACTTATCGACTGCAACAAAAAACCCATCCGGCAACCCGTCGGAAGAGTCTTTAATTACGTTGAAATGTTTCACTGATAAATGAATAAATGCTGAATATCTACAATTCCAAGAGAGACTGGCAATGTCTCGGAATTAATATTTTCAGCGACTACATTCCGATTTTAAAAGCACTTACTGAAATAAGACTAACTCTTAGACAAAATGATGACTAAATCCTAGGAAAGACAAACCTGGAATCTCAGTAAGAGCTATCGCCGGAAATCCTAAAAAGGAACACCGAACCGGAAGTTAATCATAGAACACCATGAAAACCGGTAATGACCCTATCCTCGGATGTACGAATTCGGAAGTGTAAAAATAGGAAATGGATATGCGCAAAACGGAAGAATACATCCGGAAACTGAACACAGATGTACATTAAAAAACCAGAATAAGCATAGGAACCGGAAATACGCAAACCGGAAGTCAGGCCGGATACAGAAAAAACAGAGGTAGATCCGGAACCGGAAGTAACCCCTGTCCTGAGGACCTGAATCCACTACACTGATCTAAGACCTTGACATTAGAAGTCGAACGGAACTGGAAGAACTAGCAAAACTAGATTGCGGACTATAGCTATAGGTGACCTATGAAGAATCTTGACGACCGGTATGACCGAAAATTTATTTTGGCATTAGCATAAGCACCAGGCTTATGGACGTCAGCTTTAGCCTCCGCCACCACGGCTTGAGGGTTATGCCCGTCACCCTCTAGACTAATGTGGGTTTGACCCCGTGCACTACAGGAGCCCACCTTCGAGGAGCTTAGTCGCTCTAGACTTCTGCTTAGGAAACCTGAATACTTGCATTGACGTTAGCGGAATCGGTTTCCCCCATTTGCGGGAACGCCCGCTAGCACTCGGGCTATCGTCGGAATCAGAAGAAACTTCCTGTTTCTTGGCCTCCATGATGGCAGAAGAGATTCTTTCATCTAAAGATTTAGTCAAAACTGCAGCGAAGGATTCAAATCTCGCAAATAAAGCTTTCACTGCTTCTGAATTCGCCGAAACCCCCCCCCCCCCTCCATTGCTGCTGGATTAGACATATTAGAATATTGCAAAAGACACAGCTTTTGTCTACTAGCAACGGAGGAAGGGGAAGGACGACCATACGGCAGCGCTGTAAGGACGAATAATCCTTAAAGAAACTTAGATACGAATGCAGACCACCCTATGCAAAAGCCGCACATCGATGTGGGGGTACACGTAGAACACTTAAAACAGAAATGTCCTCCATACTCCAGAGTGAACTCGTTCACAGATTGAGGACATGCACTTGATTTATCGGTCGATAAAACACTCTTAAAAAAAGATTACGAAAGAAGCATACACCTTAGAATTTCAATAAAAGGAGTCTAGAAACATGCAAATGCCTTTCTTTGAAAGGCCGGAAAAATTCTAATTCAAGATTGTTTCCTATCATAGGGAAGTAAATGTAATTCCTTGTAAAGCACTATTTTTTCTTTTAACTCAGTGATTAAGGGCTCACTGGAGTAATAGAGTGTTTTATATGATGACGACTTAGGTATGTTAAAGTTGTTACCACGAAAACTGGTAACATTTATATACATAGTTATAAAGTTCAATATAACCACGAAATACTTCCAAAAACATAATTTTGGGAGGATAGACTTCATAATAGGCATATCTTAGTGTGAGGAAGTCCTTCAATAGTAAGCACAGCGCAAAGCCATAAAAACTTTCTGATAATATTTGTGCAGTTGTTCTGCCCGTGTGAAATAAATTTCAAGTTAACTTGGATTAGCTTGGATTTTCTTGAATATCCAAGCTATTGGAAAATTATTCACCCATACCAGGTTGGATTTCCTTGGACTTTATATAGTTGCTTGAACTTCTTGAAAATCCCCCTCTCAGAATTCAAGCTAGCTGGGATTTTCTAGGACTTTTTTAATATCATCATGAAAAAGTGCAAGCTTCTTGGATTTGCTTGGACTTTTCTGATTTGACAGAATTCAAGCTAGCTTGGATTTTCTAGGACTTTGTTTTGTCAGACATAAAAGAATTCTTGAATTTGTAGCCTCTCACGCTACCTTGGATTATCTTGAAATAGCTTGCACTAAGGGAAGAACAGGTTCTGTATAGTCATGACTAGAGGTGACCTTGACCTGGTAAATTGGTGGGAAATTTAAGGTCTTTGTAAAACAGCAAACAGTACATTCATTGCACTGATCATTACCAGCTATGGATATATAGAATATGATAGTTTTGAAACACTGACAGTACTGTTAGATAGAATGTTTAGCATCAGTAAGCTCAAATGGAAACAGAACTGTATTTTGAGGTATGTATTCTATTGATTTCCAGCGATTTATTCAGAATTGCCAGTTTTCGTAAAGCTTTTTCAGTTCTATGTAATTAATGCAGTGATGATGACTTTCTACAAAATATGGCACGTTAACAATCTATGGCTATAAGAATAACAGACAAATCAGTCAGAAACTCATACATTGCTAATGTCTGGCTGAAATTGTATTTGTTATTGAGTAACTCAACTGCCATGAAGGTGATTTTGGTTTTTAAGCATACATATGTTTTATATAATCTGTGTGTGGCAGCATTTATGTGTACATGTATACATTTTATGTTAATGGCTAACCTATTTCAAAAGCTAGGATTAGCTCGGATTTTCTTGAAGTTCTAGATAGCTGGGACTTTCTGGAATAAAATCCAAGCTAGGTGGGATTTTCTTGAACGTTCAAGCAGGCTTGGATTTTCTTGAACGTGCAAGCTAGCTTGGATTTTCTTGAATGTTCAAGCTAGGTGGAATATTCCTGGATTTTAAGTGGCCAGTACCAGCAAGCTAGCTTGGATTATCTTTAATGTTCAAGCTAGGTGGAATATTCTTGGATTTTAAGTGGCCAGTACCGGCAAGCTAGCTTGGATTATCTTGAATGTTCAAGTTAGCTCAGATTTTCTTGAATGTTCAAGCTATCTGCAATTTTCTTGGATTTTGCTTTAACTAGGCCGTTCTTGGATTTTCTTGAATTATCTTGAATTTTATGTGGCCAATACCAGCAAGCTAATCTAAGCTTTTCCAAGTTATTAAAAGCTTGGATTAGCTTGGATTAGCTGGTTTATTCAAGCTCCACAGAACTTGGATATTCATGAATATCCAAGCTTTTTTTGGCCTGGGTGCTTGCAGAATAATTGAAAAGTGAATCTGTTTCCTATTTGGGCTCCAGTGCGCATGCACAAGTGTACTTGGTGACAGGCGTCTCTATGGAGTGAGTACAGACTGGTGCCAGTCTATATCAGTTAATATACTGGAGATGGACCTAACCAGTAGTCTGGTTGATGGTCCATATTTATAGGAATAGGTATAGGGAGGAGTGTATGCAAGCATAAAAATCTTATTCTGGTAGCTAAATGCAGATAATTGATTTAGCAAGTAGTGATTGAACGGTAATGGATGTCTTTGTGGTGTAATAACAACTGGAATTTTCCTTCTAAATAAAGAAATACTCTGAAAATGTGGCGTGTAAACACTTTTCCTTCTATTTTATATATGTCAATGATACATGTATGTTATAGTTGAAGCTCTGCTAATTATTTTGAAAATGATTTCACTGTAACATCTGTAAATGATTAATTGCTGTCTGTAATTTATTTCAGTCAAACTACATTGTGTAGCTTCTATATTTACCTCCTTTAAAACAAACTTTAGAATTCAGAATGACAAGTATTATTATAGCAATAATATGTATTCATTGTCTTTAGAATGCTAGTGCATCTCTATAGGCTAATCTTGTCTGCACCATAATGCAGCTAGATTTAAAATAAACAAACTTTTGATATAAAAATATATTTGCATTCAGAATTAAAATCTGGTTGGCATAATTGACTAGTTAGTTGATCAACAGCAACAACACTGCTCCAACCATGACATGTAACTGTAAATAATGGTTAATTTTTCGTGTGTATCGACCTTTAGGGGTTAAATTTATCACACTTAGAGCAAGAGCTATATTGGAACAGTCAGCTTACGTGTACATGTATAAGACCAAGATGCGCTGCCTAAAAGATCTATACAATTCTATTTATCACATAATTTTATATACAATTTGTTCTTTAACACTGTTCAATGATTCACTATTGAAGGAAATTGAAACCAATCTGCAATAAAATTATAAAGTTGTAACCAAAACATTGCCAAATACTAATGGAAATTCTTAATTTACATGTCTCGCTCACAGCTGCATTTACACGGCTGCACAAATTGAAAATTTGCGTAACCCATAAATTGGTTACGCACAATTTTTTCAGGTAATCCATTCAGTTTGCGCAACTCAATTTTTGTTATTGGATCAAATAAGTTTTAATATATTTTAATGTGCTTTAAATAAGGGTGAATAATAAAAAATAAGTCTTTATGTTGTGTAGTTACATTAATTTGCTAAATAGAGAACGATGATCTGGATTGGTTAGCTCCACCTCAATAAACCAATCAGAAACCATTTTTGTAAATGCGTTGGCTTAATGTGACAACCGTTTCAACATCAATACAATTTGTTACTTTAACTTTCAAATAATCCCAAAATTGACAGTTGGGAACCAGTCTGAAGGAGCAAATTTACATTAGAGTATCATATTAGCCGATGACACAACAACGTTAACAGACACTCCATCAGATAGACGTATTTGAAATTGAACAAATTAGCTTCGTTTCGATCACTTTCAAAGCCGTACTATTAATTGTAATGAAAATATTAGATATGGAGCTACCTCAAAATATTCTAGTTCCGTCGCTTAGTTGTCATATAACTTAGTTTTCGAGCCGTAAATGAGATCAATCGACCAGACGACCCGGAGGGTCTGGTCTTATGTTTTACTAATTACATATACCTACCTCCTTGCATTACTATAATTGCTCTTTCCTTCTCTGAAGGGAAACATAGTAGGATGAATTTTTTATAGCCAATGTTTGCTGGGTATTGTGGTTATAGTGACTGAAGGCTTCGTCAGAAATCTCCATACTCTCTCTAATGACGAGATCCATAGTAATTCGCTTGAATGCCATATCTCAGAATGAGGCAAGAAGAGGGTTAATCCAATACCCAGAGCCACTGAGGAGGTAATTAAGCACAATGACAACCTCATTGGCTGATAGCTATCACATGACCTTGTTGGTAGCAACCAAGACTTCATTCCTTTGACGAATCCAGTCATATAATCCAGCTTTATGCAGAGCCATGAAGAGGCAGATGATCCTATCACTACTTGACTCTGAATATCTGACTAAAGCTGAAATTAAAAATTAACCTAAATATTCTACATTATATGATGGAAATTTCTTTCAGAAATACCTAAATATGTCAAAATCTGACATATTCGGGTATACCCAAAGGCTGAAGAATATAATGAATACCATATGCTGAATATAACTATTCTAACAAGATATGGCCATTAAAATGAAGCCTCAAGCACCACTCACCCACCCACCCCCAACCCCCACCCTCCCGGGTCGTCTGGTCGTTATTACTACATTACAACCTACCTCCTTGCATTACTCAAATACAGATTTCAACATTGCACAAAACTCGGAGGGAGGAGAATTTCTGCGCAAAATTGATGTAAAAATTAGAAAGAATGAATATGAAGTTAGTAAAAACGAGTACAGTAAGATCCTACAAATGATGGTAATTCCTCAGAATTATTCTCATAAATAACCCTAATAGAAAGGGTACAGAAGCAAGGAGAATCAGAATGACATTAAACGAACCCAAGAATACAAGAGAGAAGAGATGATCATGCAAGAATGAAATGAATAAAAATAAAGTGTGATGAAAGAGATGATATGAAAGAGGTGAAATACCCACATGACAAAGAAGTAATGAACTCACACTCATCTCAAATAAAATTCTTATATGAATGAAGATTATGAAGGAAGAGAAGATGATGATGAAGAAATAAGAGTCATGGTCCCTGAAGCTACCGTCTGAATATTTTTATAGAAGGAAGAAGCACCAGAATCTTTAAGATAGAAATTAATAAAGAATTCTCTGATTTCCAGATAGCAACTTGAATGAAATCATCAACAGAAGCTCCGTAAAAAAGGGCACAAGAGGTGGCAAGGCCCCTAACATCACAGGCCTTAACACCAACTAATGAATTGTTCCCGGGAGAAGGTAATTCATGGCAAATTTTAATAGTATCAACGAACCAACGTGAAATATTAGTTAAAGAAGCAGAGCTAACAACGCCTACTGCAAACGTAACCCAAATATGTCTATTGTCGGATCATTTGCAAATTGAACGGAATTAGTAAATATAGAGCCCTCCCCAGGCGAAAAAAAGCTTGGATAGTCAGGAAGTTATGTGGACCTTGAATATACCAGCTAATCACAGCTAATCCAAGTTTTTAATAACTTGGAATAGCTTGGATTAGTTTGCTGGTATCGGCCACATAAAATTCAAGATAATTCAAGAAAATCCAAGAAAGGTCTAGATAATGTAAAAGCATTCAAGAAATCCGAGCTAACGTGAGCATTCAAGAAAATCCCAGCTTGCTTGAATGTTCAAGAAAATCCCATCTAGCTTGGATTTTATTCCAGAAAGTCCCAGCTATCTAGAACTTCAAGAAAATCCCAGCTAATCTTAGCTTTTGAAATAGGTTAGACATTAACATAAAATGCATGCACGTACACATAAATGATGCCACACAGAGATTATATATAAATATATACCGGTATGCTTGAAAACCAAAATCATCTTCATGTTAGTTGAGCTACATGTTATACTCACTAACAAATACACGTTCACCCAGACATTAACATGCAATGTATAAGGTTCTGATTTGACTGATTTATCTGTTATTCTTAATGACAGAGATTGTTAATGCACCATATTATTTAAAAAGTCATGATCACTGTATTATTTCTATAGAACTGAGAAAGCTATACCAAAACTGGTAACTCTGAATAAATCTCTGGAAATCAATAGAATACATACCTCGAAATACAGTTCTGTTTCCATTTAAGGTCACTGATGCTAAGCATTCTATCTAACTGTACTGTCAGTGTTTCCAAACTATCATATTCTATACAAAATGTATATCCATAGCTGGTAATGGTCAATGCAATGATTGTACTGTTTGCTTTTTTACAAAGACTTTAAATTTCTCACCAATTTACCAGGTCAAGGTCACCTCTACATGACTACAGAACCGGTTCTTGCCTTAGTGGAAGCTATTTCAAGATAATCCAAGGTAGCGTAAGTGAATCTACAAATTCAAGGATAGCCAAGTTGCTTGGATTCTTTTATGTCTGACAAAACAGTTCTAGAAAATCCAAGCTAGCTTGTATTCTGTCAAATCAGAAATGTCCAAGCAAATCCAAGAAGCTTGCACTTTTTCATGGTGGCATTCAAAGTCCTAGAAAATCCCAGCTAGCTTGAATTCCGAGGTGGGATTTTCAAGATGGTAAAGCCACCACATAAAGTCCAAGCTACTTCAAGGAAATCCAAGTTGGTATGGGTTGAATAATTTTCCAATAGCTTGGATATTCAAGAAAATCCAAGCTAATCCAAGTTAACTTGCATTTTATTTCACACTGATCCAGACAGTCAACTGGAGATAAAGCAGAAAGCCTATGAAATATGATATGTTTATCTAAAAACTCAACTGAGTTTGGACAGAAATTCTGACCTAGGCCAGGCCTGGAAATAACTTTTTCAACAGTATCCAACACTTTGCCAGGCACCAGCTACTTAGTACCGGACATCCAGAATTTGCTGGCTGTCAACACTATTCTACTTCAGTGTTCTTTACTTGAACTTATTAGAAATGTCAAAAGCATCTAAACATGTGTCATAATGATCATGATACACCTACAGTAGATGCATATTTTACGGCTTTGTCAACATTTGTATACAGACTCTCTCGTTGCACACTGCAACTACTGGGACTGATTAAATCTGAACCTGACAAAATGTCAGGAAAAGGCAAGACTGTGCCTGATATTTGATAATTTGGTTCCTGACAATGTCCTTGACAGGCACCTTACTGTAGTTCCAGGCTTGCTAGGATAGAGGATAATGCCGTAACTTGATAACTATCCCAATCAGCAGATAATGCATGAATTTCTGAAAGATGGCTAACTGAAGCTATTGCTAATAACAAGGATGCTCTGAGCGTAAGATGTTTAAAACAACCAGACCCAAAAGGATGAGAGTTTACCAGCTAGGACCTGAAGTACAAGGGATAGGTTCCAAGATGGAAGTGGTTACTGAAGGGAGGATGAGAATTTCCCAAAACGCTAAAGCGATCGTGAAATGTTACTGATCTTGAACCGAAGGACTATGTAGACATGTGACAAAAGTCCAGGCAAAAAAGATAGGACCTAACAGGGTTAACGTACAGATTCTTCTGAAAAGGAAGAAAGTTTATAAATTATAATGGGATTACCCAAGAAATTGGCTGACTGAGTTTTGACAGAAATTCTGCCCTGGGATAGAGAACAAGAGGCCCAATGGGCCTGTATCGCTCACCTGGAATATTGGCATTTCAACTAATCTTACTTAAGTTTTACATCCATCGGTGTCACTTCCAATGACTATCAGTCAAATAGTTTTGTTTTCGAGATATTGACAACAATCTCTGGACTGTTTTTTGCATTAGTGATTTTGAACAATGTTTACATAAAAATAGATGATATCAGTGCTAACTACAGCTGGTTTCTTAACTGTCACAGATATTAGATGCCGACATTAACATTGTGACCAAGTTTGGTGTCAATCCGTCAAGAAATAATAAAATGAGCCGCCACTGTTGGCGAGACAGACAGACAGATGGATGGACGGACATACAGAAGACGGATGGGGTCATCGCTATACGACAGCTGACTGACAAGTAAGCGGAGTTAAGAAAATCAATTTGGGCTTCAAAATCCATCAAATAAAAAAAATTGAATATGGCAGCCAAACACGCTACAATTTGATTGGTCCACGGCGGCCATGTTTTTTACCGATCAACTTCCCATGAACAAACTTTAATGGCCCTTAGTCCATAATCATATCCCCAAAATTTCAGCCTGATCCGTTCAGTGGTTCTGCAGAATAAGTCATTTTCACGAAAACTATGTCATCTAAGACGGCTGCCGAACCATTTGGCCAATCAAGTTCCTTCGAACAAACTTGGTTCAGCTCTTGCCCTATATGATATTTCGTGAGTTTTGAATCGATCCACCAAGCGGTTTCGGAGAAGATTTTTAGTCATTTCCTAAAATCGGCCATTTTCCCAGATGGCCTATGGCTAAATTGGCCGATCGGCTTTGTTTGAACAAACTTGGATCCCTATGCCCTAAGGATACTTCCTGCCAAATATAATTGAAATCTGCCCAGTGGTTCTTGAGAAGAAGTCGTTTAAAGAAAAAAGTTAACGGATGGACGGACTGACGGACGGATGCCGGGCAGACGACGGACGGTCGCCATGGCATAAGCTCACTTGGCCATTCTGGCCAGGTGAGCTAATAATGCTAATACCTGTAATTTGAAAACTATCCAATTCAGCAGAAAGGCATGAATTTCAGTGACGGTTAGCTAATGCTACTGCTAATAAAAATACTGCTTTGATCGTAAACTGTTTTAAACAACAGAACCTAATGGTTCGAAATGTATCCCATCAATAACCTGTGATACAAGTGAAAGGCTCCAGGAATGTAGAGGTTTCTTAAAAGGAGGACGTGAATTACCCATACCTTTAATGAGGTCGTGAAATGAATTTTGTACTTGGACCGAAAGGAGTTCAGACCAAATCAATAGGAACTGACAGTGATAATTGAGAGCTTTTTCTGATAGAAAGGGAAACCTAGAAATCTGTGACCTGAGTCACAGTGCGCACAGAGAAGGATAGAATGGACTGAACCCCATTTGTTAAATAACTCAAATCGAGCCTACTAAATGTTACGAGTGGAAGTTTTGAGTGATTTCTCCAAAAGTTCCTGAAAACTGACTGAAAAGATTGACGAAGTAAGGGCAATTCGACAACTTCCAGACTGAAAGAGAAAGATTTCTGGATTCTGATGGAGAATCCAGCATCTAATCCGGGACAATAGATTGTGGGAGACAGGCAGTAACACCGGGAGATCTACAAGAAGGACCAAGGGACCCGGAAACCAGGATTATGTCGGTCAAAACTGAGCTATTAACAGGATCACACAATGACATTGCCTGGTCTTTCAGAGTACCAGAGGAATGAGAATCGAAGGGGGAAAAAACATAAGCGAACATGTTGTCCCAAGACTGAGCTAGAGCGTCTACTGAAAGAGGCATGACTTCTGGAAAGGGCGATATTAAGGTGGATATCTTTCTGTTTCTGCCAGAAGCAAACAGGTCTATGAGGGAAAACATAACTTGAGAAAATTGACTGGGCTACAGACTCTATCAACTCCCCTTCCGATTCTGGGATCCTGGAAGGCCGAGATAACTAATCTGCCATAAAAATCAAATTGCCTGGGACGTGGGATGTTTGAAGAGAAAGCTGTGGGACATGTACCAGTGAAGAACGATCAGTGACTCTCGACAGATATAGACCGACCTGGAGGGCCCCCCCCCCCACGCCACCCCACTGATGATAGAAGAATGAGACTACTGTGAAATGTCTCATCGGATAAAGATTGAAAGACCGAGAATCAGGGGTACTCAATGAACTATGGCATGGAAAACAACCCACAGTACTAAAAGGTTGACATGAAAGGAAGATTCTGTGAGGGACCAGGATCCTGAAAACTTCTTGGAGTCCCATCCTTGCAGGGATGTATCCTAGAAAAAGATGGCCTGAGGAGATGGTGGATGAAGAGAGACCCCAAATAACAGGGATTGACTGACTTTCCAAAACCAGCAATGGTTCATGAGTTGAAAATGATGAAATCCAATGATTCAGAAATTTAGACTGATTCTAATGGGTCATAAGATAGAACTGGAAGGGTCTTTTCATCAGAGGAGCCCAAGGAATCACTTTCTATACCTAAACCATGAGACCTATGAATCTGAGGAAAGATCTGGCCGAAACTAACTGGCCTACTACCTTGAAAGATTGAATTGTGCATACCATTATCTGCACATTGGGAGGGAGGGAAATAACTTCCCCTGAGAGAGGTCAAAAGAGACCTCCAGGTGGGTAAAAACCACAGACCAGAGGAAGCTTTCCATAATATGATATTATGTATAAAAAAGCAAACTTTGCTACCATTAAGACAAATATGGAAAGACACACACACCCCCCCCCCCCCCTCACACACCCATTAAGGATGCTTATAAATCGATCCTGATTACAAAATGAAATGTGCACATCAGTTATACACATAATACAATAAAATAAATTAAGACCTAATAACGATAGGAGATAAGAAGCCTACCAACTGAAGATATACTAGTATGGCACCTAATATCTGAATAAAGAAAGCTATAAATGAAGAATAAAGGGCTAAAAAGTCTCAATATTCCAATTAGGACTAGGCCGACAAGAGTTAGGATGTTGATAGTTAAGATATTTCTTGAGTTATCTCAGTATAAGTCCAAAGTGATCAAGAGTCTATTTAAATAATTTAGGATGTTACAATGAGAACAGATAAAGATTTCCAAACATCGATTTATACTATTAGAAAGTAATGTTTCTTGAATCAAGTAAAAGGCGATGTATCTTAGTTATAAGAGCTATATCCTTATTCTAACCCCTTCCTGAGAGGTAACTTGTGTTGATTTCTACTATTCAATCTCTACCACTATCTTCGTATAGAGAAATAAGCATCATAGAAGTAGGGCCGTTGATGTCTACTATTCAATCACTGCCACTATCTTCGTATGGAGAAAAAAGCATCATAGAAGAATTGCTGTACTTATTAAAAGTTGTAGACATTGAAACATTATAGATAAATTTATTTAAAGTGTTTTAACTAGATTTAGTGACAAATAGAAATCCCATAGTAAACCTATGGGAGGGGTGAGTGTCCAGCTATAGCCAGATAGAATTAGCTAAAATAAACTTATCTATGTATAGGATCTATATAATAACGGAATGAAATATATATGGGGCGAATTGTCAATGACCTATATAAAAAGTGACAGGAGCGATGATGACAATCTGAGAGCTACCGGAAGTAGATAAGAATGGAATGAAAACGGATAAATTTCAAGTCCAAAATCACCAATCCCGAACTGGTGGGAAAGAACATGACTCTAAATAAAAAGTTTTAGCTAAAAATAAGAAAATAGCCTTGAAAAAAGGGTAAATAGAAGAGAAAAAGCGATAATGTTGCCGAGACGAAATGAGACTAGGACGAATAGACTGCCGAACTAGGAGTGTTGACGATAATACTGACAGCTACTAAAGAACGATGAAATACGGCAAAGAAACTTATATTAAAGAAAATCACAAAATACCATGAGAGTAAATCTAATCTGACTTTTAGGAAATGAAAATTTTTAAAACAAAAGGGTGATATATAGGGAGGAATAGCCATAAAAGAAAAAAATATTAATGATAAATATAGAATGACATGTAAATTCTCCAAAAGTTATGAAAGTAAGTATGTAAACCTGCCAACATAGAAGGGAGGAGGTGTACCATACGAAAAGATAAATGGCCCAAATAGAACTGCGCCTCTAACTCGGGACAAAAAAATGACCAAAACAGCTAATTAGAATTGCGCAGTAATCGGACAGATAGGAAAGAGTGCGAGAAGAACAGGTTGAGAATGAATAAAAATTACTATAACTTAAATTGTGAGAATGCAAGGAGAGATAACATCCAGATGACCCGGAGGGTCTGGTCTTATGTTTTACTAATTACATATACTAACCTCCTTGCATTACTATTGCTCTTTCCTTCTCTGAAGGGAAGCGTAGTAGGATGAAATTTTTACAGCCAATGTTTGCTGTGCTTTGTGGTTACAGTGTGACTGAAGGCTTCTTCAGGAAACTCCATACTCTCTCCAATGATGATATCCATAGCAAATTGCTTGAATGCTATATCTCAGAATGAGGCAGGAAGAAGGTTAATACATAACCTAGAGCCAAGGAGTGAATCATAAGGCATACTGACAATCTCATTGGCTGACAGCCATCACATGACTTTGGTGCAGCAACCAAGCCTTCATTCCTTTCCTACTATTGAAGGAAAGGGAAGCGAAAATTTTTTATAGCCAGTTTAAAAAGTTTAAAATTTTTCAATACTGCTGTGGTATATTTCAAGTCGTTCAAAGGATCATCAAGATGTCGGACAAAAAGAAAAGACCTAAGATAAGTGGTTGTAGGTCTTTATGATCAATATTGATTTTATTGATCATTTCTATTTTCGTGGTAGGCGTGTTAGCAGTTTTGGCTTTTTTACACCCAGAGTGTTTTAGACATTGTTATTGTCTATAATTGCTTCTTCCTTACAGTAGCTTGTTTAAATTACCTATGTACATGCTTGGTTAGCATTTGAGCATGAAATCCATGATATCTCATTAACATACTCTCTTAAAGAAAAACCAATATTAAATAATTTAGAGACTGGTTTGGTCTCTATTGTTTAATGGGTTCAGCGCTGTCTGATCCCTTTTGTATCTTCGGGACTTTACACTATCAAATCTTCCTCTGCTACGATTCAGGTTTGAAAGTCTCCGAAGAAGATTAAAGTCAAGTCTAAAGAAAAGGAGATTGCTCTATTAGATGTCCTAATACCAGCTGCCATAGATTCATCAAGACAGGTCATTCTGGCCATGTGTGCCTTAAATGCACTTCGTGCTCTATCAATTCAACCTGTCTTATTTGCAGCTCATGGTCCCAGGCTACTAGACTTGCCTTTTTCAAACCAAACACACCTGATCACTCTAAAGGGAATTCTTCTCCTTTAGGGTCTGCGATTAAAATAAAGGCCAAACCCGAGCCCTCACTTCATTCACAGGAGAATTTGGTTTGAAAAACGACATTCTAGTAGCTAGCGACCATGATCCGCATATCAAACAGGTAGACTCAAGAGTACACGAAGTACACTTGGAACACACATGTCCAGAATGAGCCGACTTAATAAATCTATGTCCGCTGGTATTAGAACATCCAATTGAATGGTTCATATTCTTTTCTTTACTCTTCTCCAAATCTGAATCATAAAAACAGCAAGATCCGATAGAGTAAATCTCCGAATATGACTCAGAATTAGCCAGCACTAATCCCAAGATTTATAAATAGAGACTTTACCGATCTCAAATTTGAAAATTATTTTGTTTCTTTGAGAGAGTATGTTATCGAGCTAACCCGTGTGAAATAAAATGCAAGTTAACTTGGATTAGCTTGGATTTTCTTGAATATCCAAGCTATTAGAAAATTATTCAACCCATACCAACCTGGATTTCCTTGAATTAGCTTGGACTTTATGTAGTGGCTTGAATATCTTGAAAGTCACACCTCTCAGAATTCAAGGTAGCTGGAATTTTCTAGGACTTTTTGAATGTCATCATGAAAAAGTGCAAGCTTCTTGGATTTTCTAGAACTTTGTTTTGTCAGACATAAAAGAATCCAAGCTACTTGTAGATTCACTTACACTATCTTGGATTATCTTGAAATAGCTTGCACTACGGCAAGAACAGGTTCTGTAGTCATGTAGAGGTGACCTTGACCTGGTAAATTGGCGGGAAATTTAAAAGGTCTTTGTAAAAAAGCAAACAGTACATTAATTGCATTGATCATTACCAGCTATGGATATATAGAATATGATAGTTTGGAACACTGACAGTACTGTTAGATAGAATGCTTAGCATTAGTAAACTTAAATGGAAAGAGAACTGTATTTTGAGGTATGTATTCTATTGATTTCCAGAGATTTATTCAGAGTTACCAGTTTTGGTATAGCTTTTTCAGTTCTATAGAAATAATGCAGTGATCATGACTTTCTAAATAATATGGTACATTAACAATCACTGTCTATAAGAATAACAGACAAATCAGTCAGAAATCATACATTGTTAATATCTGGCTGAACTTGTATGTGTATGAGTATTACATGTAACTCAACTACCACGTAGGTGATTTTGGTTTTCAAGCATACTGGTATATATTTATATATAACCTCTGTGTGGCAGCATTTATGTGTACGTGCAAGCATTTTATGGTAATGACTAACCAAATTTCAAAACCTCAGATTTGCTGGGATTTTCTTAAAGTTCTAGATAGCTGGGACTTTCTGGAATAAAATCCAAGCTAGGTGGAACTTTCTTGAACATTCAAGCAAGCTTGGATTTTCTTGAATGTTCAAGTTAGCTCAAATTTTCTTGAATGTTCAAGCTAGGTGGGATATTCTTGAATGCTCAAGCTATCTGGAATTTTCTTGGATTTTAGATTAACTAGGCCTTTCTTGGATTTTCTTGAATTATCTTGAATTTTATGTGGCCAATACCAGCAAGCTAATCCAAGCTATTCCAAGTTATTAAAAGCTTGGATTAGTTGGGATTAGCTGGCATATTCAAGCTCCACAGAACTTAGATATTCATGAATATCCAAGCTTTTTTTGGCCTGGGAATCGTAGATTCATGCTCAATAGCTTACAAGCATGTCAATTCAATAACTCTACAAGCTACTGGTTAAAAAAGAAGCACAAATAAACAACTCAGTCTATACACTCTGGGCGCAAGTAACCAAACTGGTAACGCGTCTACCACGAAAATAGAAACTTCTAAAAATCATTATTAAAGCACCAGGACCTACAACCACTTATCTTGGGAGGTTTCTTTCTTTTATCCGACATCTCAATGATCTTTACTTCACTTTTCAATAATCCAGTGATTTAAAAAAGTTATAAATAACTTTTAAATTGGCTTGTAAATTTTAACGCCTCTTCCTTCAAGCGTAGGAAAAGGAATGAAGTCTTGGCTGCTACCAACAAGGTCATGTGATAGCTATCAGCCAATGAGGTTGTCATTGTGCTTAATGACCTACTCTGTGGCTCTGGGTATTGGATTAACCCTCTTCTTGCCTCATTCTGAGATATAGCATTCAAGCGAATTACTATGGATCTCATCATTAAAGAGTATGGCGATTCCTGAAGAAGCCTTCAGTCACTCTGTAACCATAATACCCAGCAAACATTGCCTGTAAAAAATTCATCCTACTACGCTTCCCTTCAGAGAAGGAACGAGCAATAGTAATGCAAGGAGGGAGGTTGTAATGTAGTAATAAAGTGTGCTAAATCGGCTAAATGCATTGTAAATTTCACCATTTCTCGTGCGCGGAGAATGAGTCCTAGGTAATTAGCAATTGTCAGACCCCACCTCTAGTACGTTAATTTAACATTCAGGAGCTTGTTTTCACAACTGACGGAGTCAGTGGTTGACTGATGCAGTCCGTGGTTTCTGCATTCTGGCGTTCAGGAAGTTAAGCTTTACTGACTTTGTTCGTCGAACCAGTGACTGAGTTTTGATCTCGGTTCGCTCTTGCCAATGGCATACTAGTTCGTAAATTTCAAGATGGCGGCGGGCCGCTAAATTTTCCAACTTATTTGAATTTTGAGATCTTGTCGATATTTTAGTGTATGCAGTCGTCTGTGATTTTACATAGACTGAAATTAGTTTACATCGAATTACGATCAAATTAATTGTGAAAGTTAACATAATTTAGAATGCTTGTGGGTTCGGAACATTGACACGAAATCGCAATCGGCAAGCCTCGTCAATTTACATAAATGCCATTTTGCATTTCAGGTTCATAGTCAGTGGTTCCTGGATCTGTGGTTCCATGAACCAATTCAGTCGCGAAAATTAGCCCTAGGCCACGTACTCGATAGAGTTGACTGAGACTCGCGAGCCTGTGTGATTTGGAGTCAGAACCTGTTAAATTACTACTTATTAGTAATGCGTGATATCATGATGGGTACCTGTTTGTGAAAGTATTGTATATTTAGAGACATGATGGATGGGTACCCGTTTTAGAATGTATTGTAGATCTGGAGTGCCCATTTTAGAACTGTGTTTTGATATAGGAATCGGTTATAATACCAGAAGGTAATTGGAATTGTCCTCTATGTCAGGGGTTAACGGAAAATGGGTCACGCTAATTGTCAGTTGCGTAACCGATGCACGAGCGAAATGGTCGTTCGCGCAATTTGTCAAGCCTGATTTAGCCACCAGACAATAATTTCAATGAGCAAGTAAACTCTGGACCTGCTGAATGTTTTGAAAACAATTTCACTGAAAGTCGTTGGTGACTTAGTCACAAACAACTTTCAGTCAAATTGTTTTCAAAATCTTTAGCAGGTCCACAGATATAACCCTTGGAATATGTCATCTGCAAAAACTCAGCAGTCAGACGGTTAGCAGATCCATTAATATGTACATGTAATAATGATCGAGTGCTTCAAGAAAATTTAAAGACATTCCATTGAACCAGAAGCGGAAGGGTTTAAATGATTTACAGACACAAAGTAAAGTTAACAACTATAATTGCATATTAACTTTGTACCGTCATTGCTCTACACAACAATTTGCGTAATAATTCTTTATTTCATGTGAATATAGCTTCTGTGGAACTATTACATTATTCATAAGCAGCGGCAGATAAAATGACACGCACATGCAATATGATAGTTACATGTACATAAAGGAATAATATTGTTTAACCCATTAACCGTGACTGCATGACTGACAGCTGAATTTGCGGATGATATATTCCACGGGTTATATCTTTGGACAAATTAAATATTTTGAAAAGTTTGACTGAAAGTTGTTGGTGTCTAAGTCACCGACAACATGCAGTCAAATTGTTTTCAAAATATTTAGCAAGCAGGGCTTCCACTAGTGGAAGTCCAGGAGTACTATACTGCCAAAGTTCATGATTGGACTCCCGAAACAAAGACCAACGAAGTCGTGGACTTACCCGTGTGAAATAAAATGCATGTTAACTTGGATTAGCTTGGAGTTTCTTGAATACCCTAGCTTTTGGAAAATTATTCAACCCATAACAACTTGGATTTCCTTGAATTAGGTTGGACTTTATGTAGTGGCTTGAACATCTTGAAAATCCCACCTTTCAGAATTCAAGCTAGCTGGGATTTTCTAGGACTTTCTACATTTCATCATGAAAAAGTGCAAGCTTCTTGGATTTGCTTGGACTTTTCGGATTTGACAGAATGCAAGCTAGCTTGGATTTTCTAGAACCTTGTTTTGTCAGACATAGAAGAATCCAAGCTACTTGGATATCCTTGAATTTGTAGATTCACATACGCTACCTTGGATTATCTTGAAATAGCTTGCACTAAGGCAAGAACAGGCTCTGTAATCGTGTAGAGGTGACCTTGACCTAGCAAATTGGTGGGAAATCTAAAGTCTGTATAAAAGCAAATGGTACATTCATTGCATTGATCATTACCCGCTATATATAGAATATGATAGTTTGGAAATACTGACTGTTAGATAGAATGCTTAGTATCAGTAACCTTAAATGGAAACAGAACTGTATTTTGAGGTAAATCTTCTATTGATTTCCAGAGGTTCATTCAGAGTTACCAGTTTTGGTATAGCTTTTTCAGTTCTATAGAAATAATGCAGTGATCATGACTTTCTAAATAATATTGTACATTAACAGTCTCTGTCTATAAGAATAACAGACAAACCAGTCCGAACCTCATACATTGTTAATGTCTTGCTGAACTTGTATTTGTTATTGAGTATTACATGTAACTCAACTACTATGCAGGTGATTTTGGTTTTCAAGCATACCGGTATATATTTATATATAATCTCTGTGTGCAGCATTTATGTGTACGTGCAAGCATTTTATGTTAATGTCTCACCTATTTCAAAAGCTAGGATTAGCTAGGTTTTTCTTGAAGTTCTAGATAGCTCACAGGGACTTTCTGGAATAAGATCCAAGCTAGGTGGGATTTTCTTGAATGTTCAAGTTAGCTCGGATTTACTTGAATGTTCAAGTTAGCTCGGATTTTCTTGAATGTTCAAGCTACCTGGGACTTTCTTGAATGTTCAAGCTATCTGGAATTTTCTTGGATTTTAGATTAACTAGGCCATTCTTGGATTTTCTTGAATTGGCTTGAATTTTATGTGGCCAATACCAGCAAGCTAATCCAAGTTATTAAAATCTTGGATTAGCTGGTATATTCAAGCGCCACACAACTTGGATATTCATAAATATCCAAGCTTTTTCTGGCCTGGGTTCCTCTGTCTCTGGCCATGACGACATTAAAATTATGATTTTAAGCAAATTTAATGTATGGGAACCATTTTAGACTTCCATGTTTCCTGCTTGGAGTACCAAAACTACTACATAGGAATGCCAGGACTTCCTGTGTTTAGAAATTAGTGAAAGCCCTGCCAGAAAGTCAAGAGTTTTAGCTCATTGAAATTATTATTTGACCAATGGGAATGCAGCAGCTGATAGTTAATGTTCAAGCCACCCAAAACCAGATTTTGCTGTAGCATTCGGGTTGTAAAATTAAAAAAAAATTGTCTTCCCTTGGTCTGCAAATGGACATTCACTCAAAAATGATTTTCATTTTCTCAAAGAATCTGGACTATAAAGCTGTTAAATATGATAAACAAAGATGCGTAATAGAAAAGTGGTCGCCATCATTTACCAAGAGGCATTTTAAGTCACGCCCTGATCTGCATGTTAAATGGGAAATAGTAAGCTTATTTCTTCAAACCAGATGAGGATCAATTTTACTAGCGACATCGGCTGGAGGTGGGGTGGTGTGGTATTGCAATAGGGTGAACCAATCCTGAAATAGAAGTTTTGCTAAACGCAAAAAGAGAATTTTGAACCAAGATGACAGTTACTATGTACCTTGACCTCAAAGTCATCATACATAGCACCACAGCCAACCATCCTGCCATCTCATTTCTGCTTCTTAAGCATGACAAAGGACAATGGATCGTTATCCATCCATGACTTAGATAAGTCTGTCACAAATGCTTAATTGATGACAGACTAAGGGACTACATTGTAATTTGACTGGGTGCTGCTGCTTAACAGCACTCCGTCAAATTAGTTTCAAAATATTCAACAGCTAATACCTGTATAGCTTTCTGGAAATCAATAGTCAGGGAGTCAGTGATCGATCGATACCAGCACACACAAAGTGTGGGTTGGAAATTTATAGCCAGGGAGTTCAGGGATCGATAATGACCAATATGTGCGAAGTGTGTGTGTGGAGCTTAGCTCAAGACAGGTGGTGCACAGCTAAAACTGGAATAGTCTATTACGTTGCCCAGTCTCTGGTATATTTGATTCACATAAACAGGTTTGTTTTCCATTGCATAACATTCATCAAACCATTACATATTATTTTATATCTGCTAGCGTAATAAATTTACACACTAGTCATGCCATTTTAGCTATGCCACGCCCATCTCTAGGCAAGCTCCACCCACACCTCGCTTGTGTTGGGATAGAACGATCTCTGAACTCCCGGACTAGCGATTTCCAGATAACTATACAAGTAAGGTGTTGAATAATAATTTTGAAACTAATTTGAATGGCAGGAACAATACCCAGTCAAATTAGTTTCAAAATATTCAACAGCATGTTTATTAAATAGTAGAGAAATACAATTTGTACAACGTGTCGGACTATTTAGAGTTAAAGACTATAGATTATAGAATCATTTATGACGTAATGATTATGATGTCATCCTACACGCCACTTAGCAGAATATGACATCATTACTCTGGAACCGTTCATTAACGTAATGAGCAATATTTTACAGGACATTACTGTGCCAGTTTTCACCTAGCTCCGTGATGATGCATCAAAACGTGTACCGTTTGTAACGTTATTTAGCTCCTGATAAAATGTAGAATGATTGATAAATTTTGATCCTTGATGATGCTTGATAAATTTTAATAGAAACCTCTGAAACTTTAAAAGATCAATTAAAAATAATATATGACCTGCGATAATAAGATTGCGTGTTACTACATGTATATTTTGTTGCATATCGTATTCATAGTGAGGCGCTACAATGATAATGAAATCATAATGAACAATTAGCATGTTTCTGTAAATTCTAATTTATAATATTTTGCGTGATAAATAAAATCTCACACTTGTTGTCATTTCGCATAAAATGTATCACACTTTGTTTACCAAGAGTAAGGTCTCATTTGGAAATTTTCACTAAAAGTCATAATTTAAAATGAGATTTTACTAAGATGTGATAAATTTGATGGGAAATGGCAATTCGTACATCCTCCATATCCTCGATCTATACATACATGTACATATATAGTGCGAGATACCAAAAGCCATGGATAGCGGAGAAATACATGCACCATACTCACCAGATCTATGATCTTGAGCAGGATTACTACAAGCATGCTAGCTTTATCCACTTGATTAACATCGGCAACATCTGCATTTCATATAATCATCCATAATCCAATACTTCATGAACAATGATCAATGTCTCCATGATAATTCACACTCCGACTCATGTCCATATTTCAATGTGGAAGTATCCCACTTAATGAAGGAAAGCTCGACCCAGGTCACATGCCATAACTATAACAGCGCTAGTAAACCGGTAATCCTTAAATATGTTCAGTAAAATTTTAATTTTTTCACAGAAAACGTCCATTTGCAGACCAAAAGATTCTTTTTGAAAATTTATCACTGGAATGACTGGCTCAGTACATTATCAATCCAGTCATTCAGTGATTAATTTTGAGTCTTCTCTTCGGCTGTAAATGGTCATGCCTAATTACTCAAGACCACTGCAAGAGCCATTTTTGGCCTGTTTGAGCGCTAAACGGTTAAAGCCTTGAAATACATGTACATGTACCAGTGTCTCAAATTCGAGACAGCTTTACAGGAAAACTTGTTTCAAATTATTCAACAGGATACATTTCCTACACCTCAAAGAATTTGTTGTTTCTGTTCTGTGAGGTTTAACCCTCTAACCCTTGAATTTATTCAAGAAAATTTCAATTTTCTCAGAAAATGTCCATTTGCGGACCAACATAAGACTATTTTTGAAAATTTACCACTGGAATGACTGGCTCGGTTATCGAGCCAGTCATTCATGTGGTAAATTAAAAAAAATACTCTTCTCTTGGTCGGAAAATGGACATTTCTCAAGACCACTGCAGAAGCAGTTTTTGGCAGACATGAGTGTTAAAGGGTTAAAGTGTTAAGTTGAATATACCACAGATACCTACACTGATTCACTAAACTGAAGTCATAATTGTGTACAGGAAATGATTTTCCGCATCAACAGTATTTTCCATTTCAGGCTTTGATTACATACATGTGCATTAACTCTTTAACTCTCACAATTGCTCAGGAAAGTTAAATTTCCTCATAGAAATCGCCATTTTCAGGCTAAGAGAAAATTATTTTTGAAAATTTATTACTGGAATAACAGGCTCATTTTCTCAAGATGACTGCAGAAGTAATTTGTGTCCGGCTTGAGCTCTAAAGAGCTAATCAACTTCTATTTCATCACAGGCTTCAGTATTTTTCGGTGAATCAATGATCATTATAAATGTCTACAATGAGATTCTTTTAACATTACGCGCATAATACATTATAAGATTGGGTTTATAGATTTATCTGTTCATACATGAGCGCCAGATAGTCTAAAATAAAGACGAACAATCAGAGATTGCAGACTCTCACTGAGTCGCTCTCCCGTTTTTGTCACACTTGTAAAGCTTTCCGATTTTCTGGATTTTTGGGTGGAGTTTCGAATTGGTTTTCCAGATTTTTTTATTCACCCTCATTTAGTTGTGGAATCATAGCGTATGGCCACACCCTTGCATGAAAGTTTGAGCCCAATCGGACGAGCTAGATTCCAAAAAATCCATAGATTCAGAATTTAATCCGATAGGTTCTTTTATTCGAATTATAGCGAGTCTCCAAATCCTCTTGCAGGGTTCTGTCTGTAATCTCTGATTCTGTGTTAAAATTTGAGTCTATAAGCAGATAATAGCAGCTTTTGATATACAGCCTGGATGAAAGCATGCACCTGATGCGCGCACAAACACACATGCGCAGACCTGATGACAATAGCCTCCTCCCCTTACTTGAAGAGGCAAATATAAATTTTATCTTCATTTTAACCCTTTAAGCCTTGAATTTTCTCAAGAAAATTTCAATTTTTTTTAGAGAAAATGTTAATTTGCAGACCAACAGAAGACTATTTTTGAAAGCCGAGCCAGTCATTCCGGTTGTAAATTGTCAGAAAGTCTTCTCTTGGTCTGTAAATTGACATTTCTCCAGACCACTGTAGAAGCCGTTTTTGGCTGATATAAGTGTTAAAGGGTTAAATTATACAATATACATTGTCTATAAATGCCAAGTTGGGCGACAATATGAAACAGTCCTTTGTAAACAGGTGTCCTTTACATGTATATGGAGAAGAAAATATAATGGTTCCTATTTTAGGATGCATGAAAGTGTACTTTACAGGTGTCCTTCATTCACATGGAGTGTCCTTTTGACATGCTTGAACAGGTTTGGCTCAATATACAGAGGGACACACCAATCTGTCACTCAAGCATCTAATGTCATACTCAATTCACCTTTCCAGTTTTATCTATGCCCCACCCATCTCAATCTAAGCTCCACCTACACTACGTCTGTGTTGGGATTGATCGATCTCTGAACTCCCTGACTATCAATTGCCAGAAAAATATACACTCGGGTAAGCTGCTGGATATTTTGAAACTAATTTGACTGGGTGCTGTCGCTGCCTTATGGCAGCAACAACGCCCAGTCAAATTAGTTTCAAAATATGGAACAGCAGGTTTCTTAAATATGTAACAAAAATATACAATTTGTACATCAGACTAATAAGCATTAAAGACAGGCTTAATCGAACCATTCATGACGTCAAAATTATGACATCAGCATACACGTCTCATAGTTGAATTATGATGTCATATGATTGAGTGAGGAAATGGATTCATGAATTACATCACATGTTAACTGACATTACAATCAGAATGACATAGACTCGATCTGTTACGAAAATGGAAAACTCTAAATGTGTATAATGTCTTTGACAAATTTACATTTTAATAAACATTTGGGTGAACAATCTTGAAAGTGAAACTACCAGTAATGGAAGGGTTATGGTTAACACTGGAGGCTGTTGCTGCTATAGGCCGCAATAATTTGCCATACATGTAGGCATCATCAGTACTCCGGGCTGTCAAATTAGTTTCAAAATATTCAACAGCTAACCTTTCTGAAATTATCTTGAAATTTAGATTCTGGGAATTCTGGTTTCAGTTTTAAATCGATTCAAAAGTGCATAAAAAAGGTGGACGGAGTTTAGTAAATTGTTAGAAATTGGCGGGACATACTGTAGCTAGAAATTGAATTCCTTCAATAGAATCATAACACGTAAGTCGCAGATCCAGTGATCTGAAAAATATCAATTACCTCCATGAGTTAATCAAATACTTTGATGTTGGTTCGTTTCCTCTTAACCCTGACCTGCACTCTGATGTCAATATTCTACCTTTTACGGTGTCACTCAAACAAAGAAACTGGAGTACATTTTTCAACAATTTTGGTGGACGATGTTGCTGTCTATGACGGCATATCATCCGCCAAATTTGTTGAAAAATGTACACCGGTTTATCTTTAAATTTAATTTGAAAATTTAAAATTTTGACATCAGAGTGGTAAGGTTTAAAGACATTAACATTAACAATTTTACTCCTGATTCATAGTACAAATATATTGATAGTATAATACAACTACATTGTACCTATAATATACAGCAACATATATACAGTATCTCTTAGAAAATGTCCATTTGCAGGCCAAGATAAGACTTAATTTTTGAAAATTTTCAAAAATGTTTTTCCCTTGGCCTGCAAAATGGACATTTCCCAGGACCACTGCAGAGGCAAACTGGTACCAATTTTGAAAACAGTATTCCTGGAAGACTGGTTTGCGTCATAGGTAGCAACAGCTTATGCACAGAAACAGTGTTTTCATCCAATGTAATTTGACTGAAGACGAGTTTCAGCCGACTAATGTACATTCCCAGTTTTACATGTAGCTATGCCATGCCCAATCTCTAGATAAACTCCACCCACACCTCAATCGCGTTGGGATCCATCGATCCCTAAACTCCATGACCATAAATTTCTAGAAAACTATACAGGTAAGCTGTTAAATATTTTGAAACTAATTTGACTGGGCTCTGTTGCCTCATCTTTCACGTCATGTAGTTGATTATGACGTTATATGATGGATGAATAAACTTGGACCGGTCCATTGTTATTACATACATTGCAGGTACTGTAACTGACACAGTCACGATACTGTATAATGATGACATATAACCGGCATATAATGTAAAACTTATAATCACACATTGCAGTACTAATAGAATCAATCGTAGCACTAATTCCGTTCCCATAAGACTCTGTAAATTGTAAATATCCATTTCTAGCTATGTCCTGTCCACTTTTCATGCACATTGGTTGCAATTTGAAACTTTGATAATATATTTTTTTTTTTTAAACCCATACGTAGGAAAAATTACCATAAGCAGTTTTTAGGGATAAAATAATTACATTCATTACAAATTTAAAGGTTAACATTTCTTAAACAGGAAAACGAAATAGACAATGAGATATAATAAATTCCAATTTTATTCAAAAAGATAAGATTTTCTTTCTTACAGCAACTTAAAGTACATGCACAGTAATTACAAGAGGGCCCATTGGGGCCTGCATCCGTCTGCACCTGGAATTTCAATTAGGAAGGCCATGCCATATAAGTATAGAAGCCTAAGGATTTGGGCAGAATTGCAACATGAACACAACAGCATGTACATGTATTTGACATATCAACTTCCCTTGAACATATTATAATGAGCCTTAGCCCCTAATCATATCTTACAAATATTGACGCGATCCATTCAGCAGTTCAGGAGAAAAGTAGTTTTCATGAAAATTAGGTCATCCAAGATCGCCACTGAAGCGATTCATGAACAAAAGTTCAACAAACATTCTCTTGACAGTTCACAAACTTTTGATGAATGTCTTTCATTCATGAACATCCGTCATAAATTAAGTTTTCATGAACTTTTTATGAATATTAAGTGAACTCTGGAGTTCAGCAACAGTTCATGATAAAAGGTACGTACAGTCAATTGAGGAACAAATTATGAATATTTAATGAACTTTTAGTTCAGCAACAGTTCTTGAGAGAAGGTAGAGGTCGATCAAGGGAGCTATTAGGAATCTTTCATGAGTTCAAAGCATTCAGCAACAGTTCTTGAAGGAAGGTAGAGGTCGATGAAGGGAGATATTCTGAATCTTTCATGAATTCAAAGCATTCAGTAACAGTTCTTGAAAGAAGGTAGAGGTCGATGAAAGGGGATATTATGAATTTTTCATGAGTTCAAAGCATTCAGTAACAGTTCAGGAAAGAAGGTAGAGGTCGATGAAGGGGGATATTATGAATCTTTCATGAGTTCAAAGCATTAAGTAACAGTTCAGGAAAGAAGGTAGAGGTGGATGAAGGGGGATATTATGAATCTTTCGTGAGTTCAAAGCATTCATTAACACTTCTTGAAAGAAGGTAGAGGTCGATGAAGGGAGATATTATGAATCTTTCATGAGTTCAAACCATTCAGTAACAGTTCAGGAAAGAAGGTAGAGGTCGATGAAGGGGGAAATTATGAATCTTTCATGAGTTCAAAGCATTCAGTAACTGTTCTTGAAAGAAGGTAGAGGTCGATGAAGGGGGATATTATGAATCTTTCATGAATTCAAAGCATTCAGTAACAGTCCAGGAAAGAAGGTAGAGGTCGATGAGGGGGGATATTATGAATCTTTCATGAGTTCAAAGCATTCATTAACACTTCAGGAAAGAAGGTAGAGGTGGATGAAGGGGGATATTATGAATCTTTCATGAGTTCAAAGCATTCAGTAACAGTTCAGGAAAGAAGGTGGAGGCAGTTTATGAATCTTTCATGAACTATAGAGTTCATCAACTGTTCACGATAAAAGGTACGTACAGTCAATTGAGGAACAAATTATGAATATTTAATGAACTTTTAGTTCAGCAACAGTTCTTGAGAGAAGGTAGAGGTCGATCAAGGGAGCTATTAGGAATCTTTCATGAGTTCAAAGCATTCAGTAACAGTTCAGGAAAGAAGGTAGAGGTCGATGAAGGGGTATATTATGAATCTGTCATGAGTTCAAAGCATTCAGTAACAGTTCAGGAAAGCAGGTAGAGGTCGATGAAGGGGGATATTATGAATCTTTCATGAGTTCAAAGCAATCAGTAACAGTTCAGGAAAGACGGTAGAGGTCGATGAAGGGGGATATTATGAATCTTTCATGAGTTCAAAGCATTCAGTAACAGTTCAGGACAGAAGGTAGAGGTCGATGAAAGGGGATATTATGAATCTTTCATGAGTTCAAAGCATTCAGTAACAGTTCTTGAAAGAAGGTAGAGGTCGATGAAGGGGGAAATTATGAATCTTTCATGAGTTCAAAGCATTCAATAACAGTTCTTGAAAGAAGGTAGAGGTCGATGAAGGAAGATATTATGAATCTTTCATGAGTTCAAAGCACTCAGTAACAGTTCAGGAAAGAAGATAGAGGCCGATGAACGGGGATATTATGAATCTTTCATGAGTTCAAAGCATTCAGTAACTGTTCTTGAAAGAAGGTAGAGGTCGATGAAGGGGGATATTATGAATCTTTCATGAGTTCAAAGCATTCAGTAACAGTTCAGGAAAGAAGGTGGAGGCAGTTTATGAATCTTTCATGAACTATAGAGTTCATCAACTGTTCACGAAAGAAGGTAGACAATGATTGAGAAACATTTTATGAGTCGTTTGTGAACTATCGATTTCACCAACTATTTATGAAGAAAGGTAAATGAAGGTAGAGACCAATTGAGGAACATCCCGTGTGAAATAAATTTCAAGTTAACGTGGATTAGTTTGAATTTTCTTGAATATCCTAGCTATTGGAAAATTATTCAACCCACACCAGCTTGGATTTCCTTGAATTAGCTTGGACTTTATATAGTTGCTTGAATTTCTTGAAAATCCACCCTCTCATAATTCAAGCTACATGTAGATTTTCTAGGACTTTTGAATATCATCATGAAAAAGTGCAAGCTTCTTGGATTTGCTTGGACCTTTCTGATTTGACAGACTTCAAGCTAGCCTGGATTTTCTAGGACTTTGTTTTGTCAGACATAAAAGAATTCAAGCTACTTGGATATCCTTGAATTTGTAGACTCACATACGCTACCTTGGATTATCTTGAAATAGCTTGCACTAAGGCAAGAACAGGTTCTGTATAGTCATGACTAGAGGTGACCGTGACCTGGTAAATTGGTGGGAAATTTAGTCTTTGTAAAACAGCAAACAGTACATTCAATGCATTGATCATTACCAGCTATGGATATATAGAATATGATAGTTTTGAAACACTGACAGTACTGTTAGATAGAATGCTTAGCATCAGTAACCTTAAATGATGTATGTAGTCTATTGATTTCCAGAGATTTATTCAGAATTACCAGTTTTGGTATAGCTTTTTCAGTTCTATGTAATTAATATAGTGATGATGACTTTCTAAATAATATGGCACGTTAACAATCTATGTCTATAAGAATAGCAGACAAATCAGTCAGAAACTCATACATTGCTAATGTCTGGCTGAAATTGTATTTGTTATTGAATAACTCAACTCCCATGAAGGTGATTTTGGTTTTTAAGCATACATATGTTTTATATAATCTCTGTGTGGCAGTATTTATGTGTTCGTGCATACATTTTATGTTAATGGCTAAACTATTTCAAAAGCTAGGATTAGCTGGGATTTTCTTGAAGTTCTAGATAGCTGGGACTTTCTGGAATAAAATCCAAGCTAGGTGGGATTTTCTTGAACGTTCAAGCAGGCTTGGATTTTCTTGAACGTGCAAGCTAGCTTGGATTTTCTTGAATGTTCAAGCTAGCTGGAATATTCTTGGATTCTAAGTGGCCAATACCAGCAAGCTCACTTGGATTATCTTGAATGTTCAAGTTAGCTCAGATTTTCCTGAATGTTCAAGCTATCTGGAAATTTCTTGGATTTTACTTTAACTAGGCCTTTCTTGGATTTTCTGGAATTATCTGGAATTTTATGTGGCCAATACCAGCAAGCTAATCCAAGCTTTTCCAAGTTATTATAAGCTTGGATTAGCTGGTTTATTCAAGCGCCACAGAACTTGGATATTCATTAATATCCAATCTTTTTTTGGCCTGGGTTATAATGAATCCTTCATGAACTATATAGTTCAGCAAATGTTCATGAAAGATGGTAGACAATGATTGAGAAACATTTTATGAATCTTTTGTGAACTATCGATTTCAGAAACTATTCATGAAAAAAGGTAAATGAAGGTTAAGAAACTTATAATGAATCCTTCATGAACAATAGTCCATAAAATGTTCATTAAAGATGGTAGACAATGATTGAGAAACATTTTATGAATCTTTTGTTAACTATAGATTTCAGCAACTGTTCATGAAAAAATGTAAATGAGGGTACAGACCAATTGATGGGCATATGCTGAATCCTTCATGAATTATAGAGTTCATCACACCTTCATGAAAGAATGTTAAAGACCAATTGAGGAACAGACTAGGCGTGCATGATTTTTGCTTTGAAACATCGCGATCGATTTTATAAACAAAAATCGCGATTTTCGATTAAATCGTGGGTCCAAATTCCCAAGAGTATAAACCGGGGTAACGTGACTTGTTTCTAGAAAACGTTGAAATAAATGATACAAAAAAAATTAGAACACATTTTCATGCGACGAATTCTTACCATCCTACGTCTATGTTTAATGTATACATTATATCCATCATCGCGGGAGTGAAATTATTAATTGGGACCGCTTAAATATTGCGTATAGTTTAATAAACATTATTTATTTCATCCAAATTTGAGATAAAATGTCGCCGAGAAAAAAAAAAATTACATGATGTATCTGCTTCCGCTTATAGCCTTCCTTTGTAGGATGAGTTTAGGTCATTACCTGAGTAACGGGAAGACGCTAATATTAGTACTCAGAAAGATACTGCGCAATCCACATACATAGGACTTTAGCTTTGAGTAGGTACGAGTGTAACGGTGTAAACTCATCCTTTCGCGCAGTTTATAGTTGCTTTCAGAATGTACGATTTACATTTAAGAGTAATCAACAAAACAGTTCAAAATCAAACAATCTGGAATGCTGTTGCTTTATTTTCTTTAATTTGACACGACAACCGAATCAAAAAGGAAAAAGGAAAAATTATTACACCGCCTGAAATTGCTAACTCTAGAATTAAAAAGAATTATGTTCATTGATTGCCTAACACTCTGCAACTAAGTATATACTTGGCATTTCACGACAGACTCAGGGTCTGCAGCGAAAGAAAGAAAATTATATGGCGATTCGACGGAGTAACTAGCTGGTTTTCTCAATGACAAAGGTGTTACCTCGCTATTGTTAGCTCGTTTATTGAAGCGCTTTGTGTTGTGATTAGTACGGCGGGATATAAACACAAGGAACACAGGCGTGAATCAATTATAATTGTACTCATGTACTGATAAAATGCGACGGAAAAGTACACACTTCAGATTTTAAAATAACATGAAATTTTTGACGATTTTCCAATTTTTCCTCAATTACATCGTAAAAATCGCGATTTTAAAAATAAATCAAACTTCACGATTAAATCGAAAAATTGCGCAAGCCTAGAAGACATGTATTATGAATCTTTCAAGAACACGAAGAGTTCAGCAACTGTTCATAAACGAAGGCAGCGTGTCCATTCATACGTCCAGTTTATGAATTCAAATTCGTGAAATGTTCTTAAAAATTCATGAAACAGTGTTTATCAACTATTTAGGAAAGTTCATGAAGCTGGAATTCATGAACTAGATATTTTCATGAACACAACTTTTGATGAACTTCTTATGGACTTAGTTGTTCATGAATAGTTCATGAACAGGAATTTGACAAATGTACCATTTTATGTTCAAGGATGGCTCATGAATCGGAAATGAATGTTTCATGAGCGTTCATGAACATTTTTCATGAATAATTAGGTGTCTATACATGAGTAGTTCATGAATGTTTTGCAGGGGTAATCAATCCCCTAAGACGTTTCAAAGAAGATTTTAAGACGTTTCGAAAAATCTGCCAAAATCCAAGATGGTCGCCGGCATTCATTTGAGCAAAATTCGGTTTCATTTAAACAAACTTGTATCCCTATAGCCCGGGGGATGTTTCAACCAAATTTGGGTAAAATTGGTCAAAACGGTTCTCATTAGAAGACATTTTAAATTTCCTATTTCCTTGTTAGTTTTTTTTTCGTAGGAAAATGATTCAAGATGGCCGCCAAATTATTTATTGGACAGTTTTGAAAATCAGCATAGTCAAAAACCTATATAAAACCAATTTTCCTGTGTGAAATAAATTTCAAGTTAACTTGGATTAGCTTGCATTTTCTTGAATATCCAAGCTATTGGAAAATTATTCAACCCATACCAGCTTGGATTTCCTTGAATTAGCTTGGACTTTATATAGTTGGTTGAACTTCTTGAAAATCCACCCTCTCATAATTCAAGCTAGCTGTGATTTTCTAGGACTTTTTGAAAATCATCATGAAAAAGTGCAAGCTTGGATTTGCTTGACTTTACTGATATGACAGAATTCAAGCTAGCTTGGATTTTCTAGGACTTTGTTTTGTCAGACATAAAAGAATTCAAGCTACTTGGATATCCTTGAATTTGTAGACTCACATACGCTACCTTGGATTATCTTTAAATAGCTTGCACTAAGGCAAGAACAGGTTCTGTATAGTCATGACTAGCAGTGACCTTGACCTGGTAAATTGGTGGGAAATTTAGTCTTTGTAAAAAAGCAAACAGTACATTCATTGCATTGATCATTGCCAGCTATGGATATATAGAATATGATAGTTTGGAAACACTGACAGTACTGTTAGATAGAATGTTTAGCATCAGTAACCTTAAATGGGAACAGAACTGTATTTTGAGGTACACATGTACGTATTCTCTTGATTTCCAGAGATTTATTCAGTATTACCAGTTTTGGTATAGCTTTTTCAGTTCTATGTAATTAATGCAGTGATGATGACTTTCCAAATAATATGGCACATTAACAATCTATGTCCATAAAAATAACAGACAAATCAGTCAGAAACTCATACATTGCTAATGTCTGGCTGAAATTGTATTTGTTATTGAATAACTCAACTCCCATGAAGGTGATTTTGGTTTATAAGCATACATATTTATATATAATCTCTGTGTGGCAGCATTTATGTGTAGGTGCATACATTTTATGTTAATGGCGCTAACCTATTTTAAAAGCTAGGATTATCTGAGATTTTCTTGACGTTCTAGATAACTGGGACTTTCTGGAATAAAATCCAAGCTAAGTAGGATTTTCTTGAACGTTCAAGCAGGCTTGGATTTTCTTGAATGTGCAAGCTAGCTTGGATTTTCTTGAATGTTCAAGCTAGCTGGAATATTCTTGGATTTTAAGTGGCCAATACCGGCAAGCTAGCGTGGATTATCTTGAATGTTCAAGTTAGCTCGGATTTTCTTGAATGTTCAAGCTATCTGGAATTTTCTTGGATTTTACTTTAACTAGGCCTTTCTTGGATTTTCTGGAATTATCTTGAATTTTATGTGGCCAATACCAGCAAGCTAATCCAAGCGTTTCCAAGTTATTATAAGCTTGGATTAGCTGGTTTATTCAAGCTCCACAGAACTTGTATATTCATGAATATCCAAGCTTTTTTTGGCCTGGGTTGGCTCCAAAGTCCAAAAAATAAGAAAATCCAATATGGTCGACAAACACACCACATATTGATTGTTCCACGGCGGCCATATTTGTTGACATATTAACTGCCATTGAACAAACCTTAATGGCCCTTAATGTCTAATCATACCTCCAAAATTTTGACCCAACCCGTTTAGCGGTTCTGCATGGAGAAGTCGTTTTCACGAAAATTAGGTTACCCAAGATGGCCACCGAAGCCTTTGTCCAACCACGTGCCTTTGAATAGTCTTAGTTCAGCTGTGGCCCTAGATGATGTTTCATGAGTTTTGAATCGATTCCCCAAGCGGTTTCGGAGATGATTTTTTAATAGAAAAATCGCTTAAAAAAGGTTGATGGATTGATGGATGACAGACGGACAGCACTTGACACAAAGGCAAAGCTCAGTAATGGCCTTTCAAGAAAGTTTAACTAATAAAAGATGTCTATTTGCAGAACAAGAGAAGACTACACGTATCTTTGCAAATTGCAATGCATCAAATTAAAAGATATATCACATATAGTTATATATTTCCAGAGATGAGGTAAAAGTCTGATCATGTCAAAGGAAATCCATAGAATTAATGTAAATGTCTGAGCTTATCCAAGGTAATCCATGGAACCCCCAACAGACCCCCCTTTAGCGGGTTGGTCTGTAGTTTTATTAACCACTATAAAAACACACTTACCGTTCAATCACTACTTGCTAAATCAAATATCTGCATTTAGCTATCAGAATAAAAATTTTATGCTCGCTTACATACTCCCTAATGCCAATACCATCACCATGTAGACCCTCAACCAGGCTTCTGGTAGAGGGACTCCCTGCATTAGCCTTACAATGGACTGGCACCAGTCTGTACACACTCCTTGGTGATGCCTGTCACTAAGCACGCTCGCGCATGTGCAGTAGGTCCCAAATGTGAAAACTGATTCACTTTTCTAAATTTAAGTGCCATATATCCAGAATAGATTCTCAAATCAATACCCAGCGGGATGGCTGAGGCCGGGTCATAGTGATTGAATGGTAAGTATGTTTTTATAGTGGTTAATAAAACTACAGACCAACCCACTAAAGGGGGGTCTGTTGGGGGTTGTTATTACACCACAAAAACATCCATTACCGTTCAATCACTACTTGCTAAACCTGTAGATTTGATCAGTGTCCCACCACGAAACTTTGGTGGGAGGAGATTTGAGAATCCATAAGCAAGGATAAAAACCAAACAAAACATAACCAAATGTTAATAACATAACATAATGGTGCATCTTAATCAATCACACAGTGATTATCAAACAAGGATTTCTTTAAACTTAAAGAAATAAATAAAAACCAAAGAACAACTCACACCATTACACGCAGACGCACGGTCCTAACGAAAATGGTGGGATGTGCTTGGTAAATGGTCTTCAGACTTTTTAATTAAAATCATAAAGTTCCTAAAAAAAGGAAGCCGCTGTGCTCTGGTCTTTTAAATAAAAAGTAGTAAAAGTAGACTCGGATTTCCATCCTGCAACTTGCATAACTTCGTCTACAGAAGAGCCAGCAAAAAGGGCAAAAGAGGTAGCCATCCCTCTAATGACATGAGCTTTAATGTGAATGGTCTCACAAATCCATCTGGGAATAGATGCCCTAGGGACTGGACTGGTTACCCCCTCCTCATACGGAACCCAGAAAAGGGACAGATCGGATCTCTAAAAATCAGAACAACGCTTATAAACTTTTGGAGCTCTGACAGGACACCAAAATCTGTCAGCCGGAGAAAAGGAGGTTAAAATTTGTAAAATAATCGGCTTAGCTTAATAATGGATTGATTGAGTCTTTGATAAAAAATCCCTTCCAAGGATATAAGACCAGACCGTCCCCAGATTCGATAAACCTATCCTTTTCAGCGGAGAAAACATGGATTTTGGATCGTCTTCTAGCAGAAGCAGATGCAATTAGAAAAACGGTCTTAAAAGTTAAAAGATTCAAGCTCATCGTAGAGATAGGTTCGAAATGATGACATGCCCAAAAACCTGAAGAACCAGAGCTAAGTTCCAGGAAGGCAAAGGTTTAACACCTGGAGGACGAATATTACCTAAACCTCCGATCAAAAGATTAAGAACCATACATAGTATCTTCAACTTCAGCATTCAACAAACAAGGAAGAGAAGATGCAAAAGAAAATCTATATCCTCTTACAGTGTTAGCAGACAGATGTAAAGAGTCAAACAGATAAGATAAAGAGTCTAACACCTGGGAAATAGAAACAGAATCAGGCACGAGACCTTGATCTGAACACCATTCTCCAAAAATCTTAAGCCGATCCTTGTAAACTCTTCGAGTCGACTCCCTCCTGGCAGAATCGAAGATTTCCTGAGATCTTGTAGAAACATTATTCTCAAGGATCGAGCACTCGATATACTCCAAACGCACAGACTTAAGATTCCTGGGTTTGGATGATGGTAAGTACTAGAAGATCGAGAAGGTCTACAAACCAGATCCTTATTGGCCAAAAGGGAACTATTAACAAGATCTCGCAGATCTGGTCCCTGACTTTCTTCAGAACCAAAAGAAATCAGGATTGTGGGAGTGAACGCATAAGCGAAGATTCCTGACCAGGACTGAGACAGGGCGTCCACAGCCCACGCCCGAGACAATTGGTCCGCAAGAAAACTCAGACAGCCTGGGACATGAGTGGACACTAGGAAAATTTGATTCATGCGACACCACATGACGAGGTTCCACACTTCCAAGTACAGGAGACACGACTTTGTGCACCCCTGCCTGTTGATATGAGACTACTGTCGAATTGTCCGATCGAATCGAGAACTAGAGACCCTTAACCTGACTGTCCAAAAAGGGAGACATGAAAGATAAAATCTGGGCAATCAGACATGTCGCAAAAAGATTGGATCTAGTGACATCCCAAGAAAAACTTGATCCTCCTAAAAATGAAAGAAAACCCCATGGCAATGCCTGAACGAATCGAGATTTAGATGCCTATCAGACAATCCAACCAATGAACAGAAGCCTAGATTTACTTTCCAAAGAAGAGCCTCTTCTTAGACTCCTTGACAAGCATAGAAGACAACAACCCCTCTAAAGCTAATAGATTCTGATTAGAAGGAACAGAAGACCATTTGGGAGGAGACTGCAGAGAAGGGTTCTAGATCCAAGATTATCTGACCCTTTTGATAAGGGCCACCCTTAAAGATGCGGCAAACTTACTATATGCTAAAGAGGACTGCTCATAGAAAACACATAGATTACATATACCATGATGCTCCAACCAAAATCCTGGGCTATATCCTTATTGCTTAGCCCTCACTAAAGAGGTAACTCACGTTTATTAAGGATATTTTAATAATACCACCTACTCTGAATGGAGAAAAGTCTCATATCAGCATAGCCTAACTTATTAAAATGCTAGACTCTGCAAAAATTATAGATAATTTTATTTATAGAGATTTAACCAGATATCGTGGCAAATCAAAAAACCCATAGTAAGCCTATGGGAGTGCTTAGAGTCAAGATATAGACAAATCCTGTACCTGAGATCTGCAATAATCCCGACTGGAATTCGAAAACCTCAAATCGTGTCAGAATTTAGCAAGATAGAATGAAGAAAAAAAATTACGGTTTCCCAAACCACCACTCAAAAAGATGAATTAAAGGAAACTTACTTGTGATGACATCATCACAATTCTACGAATAGAATGCATGACAAGGTCCTGTTAAGAGAACTGTGGCAAACATTTGACTATCTAATTTAAAAATCGTATAATAATGGCGCAGATTTAATAAAAAATTGTTATTGAATACATCAACGGTTGCCTAGCCGCTCGGGCTTGACAGATCATCTTGTCAGCTTGTCAAATAATACCGGATCTACGCAAGTATTTCGTACAAATAGTGTTAATGTATGGAATCCTTTACCAACAGAAGCAATTAACACTCCAACATAAAACACATTAAAAAACAACCTAGACTCATTCTTCAAGTCACAGGGTTTTATATATATAGACCTAAGGTCGACTACCTCCCAAGATTGCACTCACTTCTTCTACACTGAAGTATTAGACTGCAATCACGGAAAATCATCAGCCTGAACGTGACACAGGATCCTATAATGATTGCAAAACTGTGTCCCATATTTAAATCAACGACATAGGAAAACAAGCCAGCTTCAAGACTTGGCTTAGGTATACTGATCAATTTGATATCCTAAACCATTCGATATTTATGCCAAGAGGCAGAAAACTTAAAAGATTTTTTATATATTTATTGATTCTTATATTTATAGTCTTAGAAACAATAATTTCATCTTTGTGTTAGAAATCCCAATAAAAGGAAAGATTGAACACTGATACTTGATATTAACGGTCTGGATACTGAATTTTGCAGACGACATATTACAACTGTAATATCTCTGGACCTGCAAAATATTTTGAAAACATTTTGACCGAAAATTGTTGGTGGCTGCTTAAATCCAAAGATTCTCGGCCATTCTTCCACCCCTCCAGCACAACCCCCACACCACTCCAACCGGCCCGCCGCCAGCCCCCATACAACAACTTCGATGAGCAATAACCCAAGACCCACCGAACAGTCCGGGAACAATCCGACCGAAAGTTGCCAGGGGCTTCACCGGTATCCAGTCAACTCGGCCCACCCTCAACTCGGCCTAGTTCCAACTCGGCCCAGGTCAACTCGACCTATGTTTATGCCTATCAAGTGCGACTATACCCTTGGGTCAAGCTGACCCTACAGTACCACCCATAGCCACATACGAATGCACATATGCGCACGCATGTATATGCCTATAGGTGCACTATTAGGCCGAACCAACACTGCGCATTTAAATGTACATATGAACATAGCTATAGCAATATTATTGGGCTAACCAGCACGCTTAAATAGGATAAAGATTATCGAGTGTAGCAGGCCTACCTAGACTTCTATGGTAGCTACTATACAAAAATAATCTGTATACCATGACACACACGGAAATCTTGGTAATATCTTAAGATCGCCATCGTCTTAAAAAGAGTGCTTTTAGGATAAAGATTGCCTATGTCTATGTATAATAGTTGCGCGTTAGTGAAAATAATAGACACTAACAATTCCGACTGTCTTTTAATAAAGAGACGTAAACGCCAGTAAATATTATTAGTTACACCAACAGATGACTAATGCTGGACTGGAATTTGCTTCACCAACAACCCTAAGCCAAAACGCCCCCAAAAGACCCAGCAAATCCTGAGTCCCCGCCCACCGAAAACCACCGTCCGGAGGCCTGCAGCAACCCAGTCAAAATAGAGCAAAAAATTACGCTAGAAAAGCGAAAACAACCAAAATTCTGGAAAAAAATTAATGAAAACAAAGTGAACTCACCGAAACTATGTCAACGGAGAAGAATTCGGCTTATATTCCTTCTTCCTGCCCCCTTATCCGCTTGATTATCTTTTCTAAGCGACTATTGTTCTTGTAGACATTAATCTTGTAGTCATACTGATCCCTATGAAACCTTTACTGAATCTAATTCTTTTCAGCGACTGATAAAATTAGACTACGATTTACGCAAGAATCATGGTTTTTCCCTCTACAAATTCACTCCCTTTGGTTAAAATAAATGTCAACCTGCCGCCATAAGAGGTAAAAGGAGCGTGAAGAGAGGCTGAATGGCCCGAAGACAACTGGCCATCTAAAGTTGGATTTAAGTAAAAATCATATCTCGAGATAATGCGTAGAATACAGACTGACTTATCGGCTGATGTATGCGAATATAAAATAATCTGCAACAGAAAAACCCATACGGCAACCAGTCAGAAGTCTTTAATTACGTTGAAAATTGTCACTGATAAACGAATAAATGTCTGAATAGACAAGACTGGCAATAACTCGGTATGAATATTTTCAGACATTAAACATTTCCAATATTAAAGAAATACGGAAATAAGACTAAATCTTAGGCAAGAAGATGACAAGATTCTAGGAAAGCGAACATGTAAACCGGACTTGAAGAACAAAACTGGAACCCCAGGAAGTTCTCTATCACCTGAAATCCAAAACAGGAAGACAGACCCGGAAGATAATCCTAGAACACCAAAAGATCCATGAAAACCGGAAATGACCTTATCCCGGCTGTACGAAATCTGGATGCGGAAAAATAGGAAACGGAAATGTGTAAACCGGAAGTAGACTACCGGAAACTGATCAAGATCCTACAACCCGGATGTACAGAATTACCGGAAGAGGAAGCTGAAAAAAACGGAAACGGATATAGATGAATGATGCAATGCCAGGTCCAACAGACCCAGATAAGCATTCTTCCTACCGGAAGTAGCAACACTACTACCGGAAGAGGAAGCTGAAAAACTGGAAACAGAAATAGATGAATGATGCAATGCCAGGTCCAACAGACCCAGATAAGCATTCTTCCTACCGGAAGTAGCAACACTACTACCGGAAGAGGAAGCTGAAAAACTGGAAACAGAAATAGATGAATGATGCAATGCCAGGTCAAACAGACCCGGATATGCATTCTTCCTACCAGAAACAGCAACACTACTGCCGGAAACGGAAAAACCGGAAGTGGACGGAAAAGCCAGAAAACCATGAGACACCGGATGTTCAGCCAAGCCAGACAATCACAGTGCTCATATCCGGATGCCCGGTAAAACCAGAAGACAAACCGGAATGCAAACCCGCTTGCCCGGACAAGCCAGGAGTAGAGACGGGAGCAGAGGAGATGGAAGATCTTACCATTTCTGGCAATAAGAATTACGGGAAAGATGAACTTATGCATGAGATGAAGGATCGGAAGCTTCCGCCACCGATGCCATCGCATGAGGGTTATGCAGACCCTCAAGACTTATATGGTCTTTTGTCTGGCTCCTACCTGAGGATGAATAACCAGACTTATTCTTTGAATCACCAGACTTTTACTTCAGAGATTTCATCTCTTGTCTGGAAGTGCGTGAAATCTGACTGAAGACTGGAATCACAGTGATTCCTGAATAAAATGTTTGAAAGCACTATAAAGGATCTACGTAATAAGAGTGGTACTTGGCTATTTTATAACATGGTAATTTGATGGTATATAAAAGGCATGGTTTCTCAAACCTCGAAAACGGGAGTACTGACACGAAAACTGGTAACTCAAAACTAGTTACAAAAACCCTCTAAAACACCATGACATGAAGCTAAACATAACATAGGCAAGATAGATTTCATGGTAGGCATGTTTTCTTGAGTCAGAGAATTAAATGTAGCTGAACTTTTCAGTGCAAAGCTATAAACTTTTATCCATATGATAGCAGGCGAACTGATCTGCTAGCAGAATATTTGAAAAGTGAATCAGTTTTCACATTTGGGACCTACTGCGCATGCGCGAGCGTGCTTAGTGACAGGCGTCACCAAGGAGTGTGTACAGACTGGTGCCAGTCTATTGTAAGGCTAATGCAGGGGGTCCCTCTACCAGAAGCCTGGTTGAGGGTCCACATGGTGATGGTATGGGCATTAGGGAGTATATAAGCGAGCATAAAAAAATGTATTCTGATAGCTAAATGCAGATATTTGATTTAGCAAGTAGTGATTGAACGGTAATGGATGTTTTTGTGGTGTAATAACAACTGATGTGAGTCAGAACTTGTCCGAGGTATCCTGTACAACCGGTGTAAAAGTTTGAGCTTGTCCAAGGTATACCGTGGAATGGATGTAAAAGTTTGAGCTAATCAGAAGATATCCGTGCTTGATACATTATGATACTGTACCCCTCAAGTAAACGTCCATGTTTTTATGTGTTGTCTGTGCTCAAATAATGCACAGACATTCATGGTCAAATGTCTGTGAATGTACATATGTATACGTGCAATGCCATAAATAAAGTCTGTGATTGTGCGAGCTTTTCTGAGCTCAATCCATGCACAGATATTCATGGACAAATGTCTGAGCTTTTCTGTGATAATCCGTTCGAATTTACATTCGAGCTTTTCCATGCTTGTCCGAGCTTTCTACCATGGAAATCCATGGAATTCCGTGATGCATTTCGCATGGATAGTAATAAAGCTGCAGATCAAGTTTGGTTACTTATAACAAGCCTGATTATTTTAGCTGTAGCTGAGATAATCAGCAAGGTTAACCAAAACTGCCAACCACCGGAGACCAGCTTATAGCTCTTCTGTTCTTCGAACACTCAGGCAAGCTAAAAATAGTCTTCTCTTATTCTGCAATTTATAGACGACTGCAAAATCCGTTTGCGGCTTGCTCGAGTGTAAATGGGTTAATCAGGCACGTCAGCTTTGTGCGTATTTTTAGGTTATTCACAGATGACACGATCATACAGTATTTGATGCTGCCATGAATCTATGATCCTCTTAGGCATGACATATGACTGAACAGATGACAGCATCCATTACCATAAAATAACAATAATCCTGTCCATTAGTGATAAATCCTCTACTTGGAGTTTATTATAAACTGAGCACTATATACATAGCAAAGGAACAATCACACGCACAGTTGCCCATCTATGGCATGGAGCGTCCATTAAATAGTTAGCCATTTCTTAGCCATGCCACACACATTTCTAGCTAAGATCTGTCCACTTTTACGCGTGTTCATGAAATATGTTTTAAAGGTGCATATTCACACTAAATGCTTGAAAATAAAATTGTTAAAATTGGATACTTTTAGAGGCTTAAATTATGTGGCTAGATGTATTAAAACGAAATACATGTTAACATATGATGATTTCATTCCGTATAAATGAATATAATTTTTTAGTTGTGAAATTGAATTAGAGGCACGAACGAGCCTCTAATTCAATTTCACAACTGAAAATTTGTATTAATTTATATGGAATTATATCTTCACATGTTAAGATTTATTTCGTTTCTTTATATCTAGGCCCAAAGGTTAAGCCTCTGAAAGTATACAATATAGATAATTTAATTTTCAAGCATTCTGATGTGAATATGAAACTTTAACAATTTGAACAATGAATTCCCAGAATATAAATTTCAAGGTAACTATACACGTATACAGGTAAGCAGTTGGATATTTTGAAACTAATTTGACTCGGGCACTTATAGCTCCCAGTCAAATTAGTTTCAAAATATTCAGCAGAATCTTTATTAAATTGTACATTCATCAAAGACATACAATTTGTACACTTTATTGAGTCGCCAGACTTTTTGATTTTGGTGATTTAAGTAATACATTATTTTCTGACATAACATGAAAGATATTTGATTATCACATCATATACTTGAGTGACAGATGGCATATGTTAGATGAACACTAAATATTTGATAACTAGCAATTAGTACACTTAAAGTGTACCGAATAATCAGCACTTTATGACAAATCATGCTGATGTCAAAATAGTACTGTCCTTTTACCATAATCATTTACTGGAATTTAGCGATCTTATTGCGAGTGTTAAATGCCCAATTATTCTGTCACATAATGATATGAATTAATTAACTCATACTCATTTTGAAAGCTATATGCTGCTGGAAACTGCATGATATTGATGCCTTAAAGTCAGACATATGATTTTCAGCCTTAGAGCCCATGATTCTTAACCGCTTAATGGTCAGGATTTGTCAAGAAAGGAACAATTATCCTTAGTGAATATATGTCCATTTGCAGGCCATATTTAACCCTTTATCTCTCGGATTTGCTCTAGAAAACTAATTTTCCCATAGAAAATGTCCATTTGCAGGTCTAGAGAACTGTTTTTGAAAATTTACCAATGGAATGACTGGCTCGGTTATCGAGCCAGTCATTCCAGTGGTTAATTTTCAAAAATAGTTTTCTCTTGGCCTGCAAATGGACTTAACACCCCAAGACCACTGCATTGCAGTTCTAAGCAAGTTTTAGTCAGCAAGATGACCTTTTAAACCTAACCATGTGTCAACTTAACCCTTTAATGGTCAAGCGGGCCAAAAATGGTCCTTGCAGTAGGCTTGCACGATTTTTGTTTTAAAACATCACGATTGATTTTGTTAAAGAATCTTGATTTTTTATTAAATCGTAGGTCCACATTCCCAAAAGTATAAAGCAGATCAGTAACATGACAATTGTCATGAAACCTGGTACTAGGAATTGTTAAGGATGATGTAACAGCCACTGTCTGTCGGGTTTGGTACACAGATATGCAGGTACTATTTATTAAATAAAGGCATATAGCATTAAATACACATTCTGTCTGATGATATCTGCCTTATTATTGGGTGGGTAAAATTATGACATTTGAGCTGTAATATAAGTTTATTTGGCGATAGATTCAGTAAAGATGACGACGACGGAATACAGCGGCGTTCAACATGCGAACCGTAGCTTAGTACTTAATAGTAGACTATCTGCCGGTCAAAAGCACCTCCGATTACCTAATCAAACAAGAGCTTCGCAAACGGCGCATAATACCCAGCCATGATGACAAACCAATGAATGAGAGCTATCAGAAAGTGGCAAAGCAATCCGTTAAACGGTCAAGGAGGTATCGTTCGGAAACCAATTTTAAAGATGGCCACCGCTGACTGGCGGCCATCTTGGATTTCGGATCATTGTCGATTTCGATACGTTTCTTCCCCAGACCTAGTCCAACCACTCTATGAAGTTTCAAAGCGATCCAATAAACTGTAACAGAGTTATCATCCGGAAAAGTTTCAATTTGATCCGACAAACGCTAAAGGAGTTATCATCCTGAAAGCAATTTTCAAGATAGCCGCCGATGGCTGACGGCCATCTTGGATTGCAGATCATCGTCAATTTCGATAGGCTTCTTCCCAAGACCCAGTCCAACCACCCTATGAAGTTTCAATGTTCTCCGACAAACAGCAACGGAGTTATCATCCGGAAACCACTCTGCCGCCCACCTGCCAGCCCGCCTGGCGCCATTACATAATAGGATGGCAAATTTTTTGGCGGGGTATAAAAATGTTGCGCTTAACTGGCAAATGCTCGACTATTGCCTACTCAATTTAGATCGAACCTGTGCCGCAAGGTATGTAAATAACTATTGTATGAGTATACACAGTTTATAGTCACCTGGTTTCAGAATGTACATGTAAGATTTACATGTAAGAAAAATCAATAGAATGCAGTTCTAAATACAACAATCTGGAATGGTGTTGCTTTATTTTCTTTTATTAGACTTGGCAACCGAATCAAAAAAAGAAAAATTACAACGCCGTCTGATCAACTTGTTATTCATTGAAATTGCTAACTCAAGAATTAAAAAACTTATGTTCGCCGATTATTGCCTAACACTCTGCAACTAAGTATATAGTTGGTACTTCACGACATATTCGGGGTCTGCACAGAATGAAAGAAAGTTATATGGCGATTCGACGAATTAACTTGTTCATGTTTTCTCAATGACAAATGTGTTACCTCACTATTGAATATACACGCTATTGTTAGCGTGTTTATCTTAGTGCTTTGTGTTGTGATTAGTCCTTATTCGCCACGTGCATGGCACGGCAGAATATAAATCCAACGAACACACGCATGAATTGATTATAATTGTACTCCTGCTAAAATGCGAGGTTTGAAATTATTTTATTCTGTTCAGATTTTGCAGGATTTTTCCATTTAAAAAAATAACAATCGTGATTTTCGATTAAATCGGAAAATCGCGCAAGCCTAGTCTTGTGGAATGCCCATTTGTAGGCCAAGAGAAGACTATTTTTGAGAATTTTGCAATGGAATAATCTTCTCTTGGTCTGCAAATGGACATTTTCTGAGAATTAAATTTTTTTTAACAAATTTGACCATTAATGGTTAAAGATTTAAAGCCTTGCTCTGTAAGCAATTGTGACAGGATACATTATTAATCAATAGAGCTCATGCAAGTAATACCATTATAATGTCCTTAGCAATATTAGCTATGAAACTAACAGTATAATTTAGCCATAATGGGAATAAATCCCTGAATGCATTGATGATCAGGCTGATAATTGATGTTTCGGAACAATTGAATAACTCAGGAAAGATATGCAGACATGCAGAATGTATGTATGTATAGCAATATATACATGTAAGCATACTTATCACTATAAGATATTAAAATAATTTTTTCTACTAAATGTAAGAAAATATATGGAACAGCTTTGATCTCAGATCGCAAAATTGTTTACATTTTATAGAATACCAGAAGTCCATAATACTAATACATGTATGTGTACGGATATACATGTACATACATTGTAGTACATACATGCATATACTTTATAAATTACCTGTTTCATTCGCAATATATTCAGGGAAATTCTCATTGTACCTTAACCTATACACAGATAAGAACCTGTTGAGAGTTTTGAGAACATGCAGTGAGTTTGACAACTTTCACTCTCAGAATCATACAACATTAGCTAAATACATGTATATCATTTAACCCTGTAATGGTCAAGGGGGCCAAAACCAGCCTCTGAAGTGGTATTTAGTAATGTCTATTTAAGGCCAAGACACGATTTTTGAAATTTTACCACTGGAATGATTGGCTCGGTTATCGAGCCAGGCATTCCAGTAGCAAAGTTTCACATAGTCATCTTTTGGCCTGTAAATGGACATTCACTGTGCAAAGACTGCAATTTTCTTGACCAATCTTGACCATTAAAGGTCTAAGCGGAGAATGGAAATAGCTAGAATTGTCTAAACCATAGCAGAGTTAACTTTTATCGGAACATTTTTTACTTAAATCACATCTTCACAACAAAAATAATAATGAGAATTATTGTAGGTACATGTTCTTAGCACAACTTTGCAACAAACAAAACTACATAACTTTAAATATAACAAAATGTAATTCTATATACGCACTTGTATCACATGTATATACACGCATATGCTATGGAACCAAATACTCGGGAACCAAATACTTCACTGCCACTTTTAATCAAATACCACAGAAATGAGACTAAATCATCGATGCATTGTACTGCACTTGTCATGAAAACCTGTAGGTTGTCTGTCCCGAGTGCCAATAGCATGCCTGTATAAACACTTACCAGCATCTCAGCATCAAAGCGGACCTGTCTCAATAAGCCAGTAACCAAGGCACCAGCAGCAGCAGCGGTATCACCAGCACCGCAGATAATGGTCGGTGGCAGGGAAGACATGCCTGATAGCCAGTCTCATTGATTACCAAGGACCACTTGTAGCGGAATGAGAGAGGTGTGCACAGAAAAGTCGGAACAGAGAGTTTAACAACAAAGAAGTTTACATTTTCAAAATCAATGCATGTTTGAATGGCTGTAGCTCCCTTTCAGCATCTCACAACAGATTAACTCCATGTACAGGATCGTGAATGGGCGAGTGCAGGATGGTATTTAGCTCTAACTAACCAGGGTCAGACATTTTTTAATGGTGAAATGGTACGGTAATTGATATATATATGGTTCTGTGTGCGAGAAAAAATTCAAGGTTTGTACATGTACGGGTATCCGACATGATAAATGCAGACAATTTCAGCATCAAATTTTCAAAAAGTGTCATCTCTTGGACTGCAAAATGGAAATTTACAAGACCACTAGCGAAGCTGCTTTTGGCAGGCTTGACCATTGCTAAAAACTCTAGGTGCATTCATGCAATTCAACATACTTACCTGAGTGTAATATGAAAACAGGCATTGCCTATAAGTGAAAGCAAACATTGTATAGGATCGGAATGTCTTAAATATTAATGTTGTCAATGTATATTACATTTAAAGTTTAGATTTTCTATCACACTTTGGGGACATCTTGGACTAGCCAATGCATGATATTAGCAAAACTGCTTAGGCCGATTATTTAAATAGCGATACCCAAGCCAGCAATCAAAGTTGCAGCCTTTTCGTAAGGCATTTACAATGATGTTATAAAATTTGCACCAAAGTTTTACGGTCCTCATCGCCACTGGAGGGAAATACAAACAACAACATCATTCAATAATGATGAATGAATGGTGTCATAGTGAAATATGGTACGCTACGATTTTAAAATTACATTTATCCAGAGATACAAGGGAAAACCTCAATCAATGCATACGTGGTGTCTGCATGTAAATACATGAATGCATATTCCATCCGAGTAAAAAAGACATGGTACTGGACAATAACACATTAACACTCTAGACAGCCAAAAATGGCTTCTGCCGTGGTCCTGGGATATGTCCATTTGCAGACCAAGGAAAAATATTTCAAAAAATTTATCACTAGAATGACTGGCTCGCTAACTGAGCCAGTCATTCCAGTGATAAATTTTCAAAAAAATATTCTTCCCTTGGTCTGCAATTTGCGGATTATTTTCAATGAGAAAAATCACATTTTCTTGAACAAATTTGAGGGGTAAAAGGTTAAATTTAATGTTAATCACTTAAATGATGATGAACTAAAACTGGGGAACACACATATAATGAAGGACTTAATATCCTACAATGCAATCATGGACCAAAAAGAAACCATGAATCTATGTCATAAAACGGACACAAAATTATCTCATGGAAACGAAGCTTTCTCAGTCACATGGTACATGTACATGTATATGGACTTAACCTGGTTCCCTATTTCATTCTTGTAGATTCCTTCTCATTACACGCACATACAAATGTACATGTATGTTACCTACATATGCGCATGTTATCTAGTACGTACACGCATTTTGCGCCGTGTATGTGCCACTCAGGCTTCATGATTCATAAATGTTTATGCTTGTAAATAGACAGACAAACATCTACATGTATGCACATTTCTAAAAATCCACTTTAAAGAGATCATTTAACTGTCCTCTAGGCATTTTTTGTTTAACTCCGTAAGTTTCTCACCATGTATTAACAAAACATAGCATGTCTGTGTAACTTTGAGGTTTCACTTTAGCGCACAGATCACGACATGATCTGCAGACATGGATGAATATATATAAATGCGTGGTAACACGCAACTGCAGAATAAATGTCTGCACTATATATTGGTGGCGGTTAACCCTTTAACACTTGAATGTGTTAAAAAAATTTCAATCTTTTCAGAGAAAATGTCTATTTGCAGACCAAGAGAAGACTTTTTTCTGAAAATTAATTACCATTAGAATGACTGCCTCGGTTATCGTCTTCTTGGTCTGCAAATGGACATTTGCCAAGACCACAGCCGAAGCGGTTTTTGGCTGATATGAGACTTAAAGAGTTAAGCATCAATTTTTGTCTTTTAAGTGTCAAATCTTGTCAAGAAAATCCAAATATTTGCTTTTTACATTTTCATTTGCAGGCCAACCTAAATTTTTAAAATTTACCAATGGAATGTCACCACCAAGCCATACATTCCTGTATTAAATTTGCAAGAATAATCTTATCTTGGCCTGCAAATGGGCATTGCATATAGGATCACCGCAAAACACATTTTTTTTGACTGGCTTGACCATTAAATGGTGAACCTTAATATTTATAGGATTACTTTATAAGTTTGTATGATTATTGAAAACTTATTTTTGCAAGACTGGAGGTCTATAGCAGCGACGGCTTCCAGTCAAATTAATTTCAAAATTTCAACAGTTCGTGTACGGTTGCATTGCAAATGATGTACACATATGGGGAATTCATTGGTGAAAGGATTAATGGTTGAGCTGACCAAAACCGGTCTTAACAGTCGTTGTCATAAATTTCCATTAACTGCAAACCAAGACTATTTTGGAAATTTTACGACTGAAATGACTGCTACAATAACTGAGCCAGTCAATCTTGCTTAGTGGTAAATATTTAAAAATAAACTTCTCTTGGCATGTAAGTGGACGTACATGTACTCACTCTAAGAAATAATTTTTTGACTAATCTTGTTCATTAAAGGGAAATTAATCATTCACTGTAAGAATCCAGATATACATGGTGCATTATCACATAATATTGAATATTTTAGTCTAATCATCAAGCCACCAATTAATGTAGTTATTTTGAGAATTAAATGTCCATTTGCAGGCCAAGAGAATTATTAAGACTTAAAATTAAGTAAATTTTACCACAGGCCTGACGGTGCCAGTCATTACAGTGCTTAGATAAATTTTCAAAAAATATCCTACAATACTCTAAAATTTTCTTGACCAAATATGACAAGTAAAACGTTATTTAAACCTTCTAATCCATTTAACGGTCAAATTTCGTCAAGAAAACCAAATATTTGCACATTGAATGTCTATTTGCAGGCCAAAAGAAGACTTTTTGAAAATTTACCATAGACTTGTAAAAGATCGAAATATTTGCTTCTTGAATGTCCATTTTCAAGCTAGATGTAAGAGGAGATTTTGGAAAATTTAGCCCTTGAATGATTGGCTCGCTAGGCATTCGAATGTTTAGCTTCTATTGATCCGTTTCCCCAAAACAACTATAGAGGCCGGATTTGGGCAGACACTGTAAGATAAATATAGTCTATTTCTAAACATGACATTTCAATGTATTCCCAAGTTTAAGGAAGACACCATTACATGACATTTCTACCAATTAATATATATGACTAGGGAATATTAAGCATGAGCCGCCACAACCTTAATACGGTTGAACATCAATTTCACTTATGCGGTACGCTGAGGTCACAAATAGACTAAGAAAATGTAAATTCTATGAGAGTGCTGGAAAACTGTTGAATATTGAGATTAATTAAGCTTAATGAAAATTCTTACTTAAGCTGGATATGGGCAGCTGTTGTTTGCAGAATATTTGAAAAGCGAATATGTTTCCTATTTGGGCTCTATTGCGCATGCGCGGGCATGCTTAGTGACAGGTGTCACCAAGGAGTGAGTACCGACTGGTGCCAGTCTCTTTCAGAGCATATGCTGGGGGTGTACCCTACCAGTAGCCTGGATGAGGGTATTATGAATAGGAATAGGCATATGGAGGTATGTAAGTGAGCATAAAAATCTTATTCTGGTGGCTAAATGCAGAGTAATTGATTTAGCAAGTAGTGATTGAATGGTCAAGATGTTTATGTGGTGTAATAACAACTTTTGAATATTGAGATTAATTAAGCTTAATGAAAATTCTTACTGCAACAACATTTTGCACATTTAATCTTAAACAGATTAGTTTTTACATTGTAACAAACACTCAGATAGCAACTGGGGTCAATCCTGGCCGTCTCTCAGTCGATCATATGACGTCATAATTAATTATGTTATTAATCACACAATTTAGTGTCATCAACACTTAATAATCTGTCAAGTTGTTTAATTTGTATGCCTTTACTATTTTAAAAACATGGTGTTGAAAATTGTTAAACTAATTTGACTGGGCGCCAGTTGCTGCCTATATGTTGCTGTGATTATGCAGCAACAGCACCGAGTCAAATTAGTTTTAAAATATTCAACAGTTTACCTGACATACACGTATACATGTAGTTTCCGGGAAACTGAGGTCGTTGTTAGTTTATAGTTAATTTAAAATGACCCACCCTCATCTATTTTCTTTGGTTAAATAATTAAGCATGGATTTTAATTATTGGCATCGTCAAAAATACCAACATGTCAGCCTTTAATTTTCTGTATTAGCAAACATTTTAATCATTCCAGCTGTCAAATTCTATCAGGTCATGCACATCATCTGTTGCTATAGAGAATAAATTTATGTATCATCACATGAAATTTGATGTGTCTCTGCCGGAAATCAAATAATCATAAATAATTTTAGCATGTAGCATGTTAATTTTTGTAAACTTGGTCATGCTAAACTATCAAATAACAACAGCCTGATATTCAGAGTGTGGGGATTGATTGATCCCAACACATGCATAACATTGGTGGGACATAGCTAAATCTGGATTCATCCACTTAAGAGTGTGTCTCGGCTAGTATCATGATATTTCTCGAGGATTGGGTATGTCAGGGAGATGGATCAGAAGCCGAGCATTAAGTGACGTTGAGTCACCACCGGGATATCAGGGGTCTAGATTATCTGTGGTGCATTCAGAGGCTATTTTGGCACCCAAATTAGTTTTTGTTCTGTCAATTAGTTTACCTTCAAAATAAATTAAAACACAATATTTATAAATTTGTTCAAGAATATGATAAAAGCTTAAGTATTAACAGCATTTGTAGTAACAGAGTTTTACAGTATACAGAAACTGAAAGGCGTTTGGATATTTCGAAAAAAATTTGACTGGAGGCTGATGCAGTTTTATAAAATGTCTTTGGTAAAACTGGTTGTTTCTAATGTCGGAAGATTAGTCCACTAAATGTCACCATGAGAAAACTCATTTTTGTGAGCCATTTTCCTCAACTTAGTATGTGAACGCATTATCTCGCCTCCATACAGTATTTTGTATTTTCTGCTCAGAAAACATTTTAAGTATCAATTTTTTGACAACCGAAAGTTTGCGTGTTTAATAGGGGTTAAAATCGGGAACATCCCAGCGAAATCGGGCTGGCATCTCTGAGAAATTATGGGCTAGAATTATATAAATCTACCTTCAAACCTCACGCTATACTCTATAAGAACTGACAGCACACGTGCATGCATTCATCAAGGTTTCACTAAAGACATCCAATCGCTTTTTAAAGCTGAAGAATCATGCTAAATAACCAAAACTTAAACCCTACTAGTAACATAGTGATATTAATAAATTTCCATTTTCAGCTACTCTATTATGAGTCCAGGCATTGATTCCTTAAACAAGACAGCTTTGAGATACTATAAACCATAGGCATGTTACATGTGCATTTGACTGGTAATCACTTACACAGTGCAGCCATAATATGCAGTCACCTGAGCAGTGTATTACTTAGCAGCGGTGCCATGTGTGAGAACATGCAAAATCTAACAGGTCAACTTCGAGGTCCATGAACTACATGTACTACTTTGTACACATGAAAGTTTCTTGATGAAGTGCAAATGTAGATGCTGCCTCTTGGATTGCTGATGTCTCGTAACTTGATAATGAGCCCAGCAATCTAGTAGTACAATGTAGATTTTCAATTTTAATAGTTTTCCCTTGGCCTGTATATGGCCATTAACTAAAACCTTGAAATTTCAGTGTAACAGGGAAGCTGTTGAATATTTTGAAACTAATTTGTCTGGAAATTTTTGCTGCCATAGGCAACAGCTTCTAGTCAAATTAGTTTCAAAATATTCAACAGAATATGCCCCTCCATCATAAAGCCATTGTCGCTTCTGGTCTATAAGAGTTAAATCTTAACTGCCTGCTTGCTGAATTTCTAGACTACATTTTCCATGGGGTTTAACTCTAGATATGCTGAATATTTTGAAAACAATTTGACTGAAAGTTGTTGGTGGCTAAGCAAATAGTCAAATTGTTTTCTAAGTATTCAGCAAGTCCAGAGTTATTGCTCATTAAAATTAGTGTCTGGTGGCTAATGCAGCAGTCAGATAGTTAGTTAGTTAAAGGATTAATATTTTACATTAATATTTTGGAAGATACAACAGATACTGGCAAAAGTGTGAAAAGGTATCGATCTTAGCTGTCATCATCTATCTTCATTAGACTATTCCATCATGCTACACAAGGGACGGAAGTGGAGACAGAGATAAGCTCGCGTAAAGACAGCGGTAAGCTCACGAATCAAAGAGTTACCTCATCTAATCTATCTGAGCGAGGAATACAAAATGCAGACAGACTTGGCATTGTTATGATTTCAATCATGGCATTAGTGAATACCAGTAGCAATTGTTTTACTGCCATATTGTAATATTCAATTATTCTGTCAAAGCCAGCGTCCTTGTTGTCAGAAGAATAAAATTCCTCTTCAATTAACGGCAATGTCATGACTGTCTTACGCAGGCTGATAATGCTCCCCGCCCATGTAACACAAAGGTCAATGTCCCATCCGACCTGACACCAACAAAACAAAAATTGCAGGCATGTGTCAACTACATGTAACTCACGTTTATTTGAATATACATGTACATTATGTACCTGTAATACTACCAGTCAGCACAATCTAAAAAGTATTATACTAATGTACGTCCATCTACAGCTCTGCTGTATGTGATGTAACATTACTAGCGGTTTTCAAACCGCCAATCAAATTTCCTTAATGTCTTATTGAGCTATTTCACATGCGGAAGTTGATCGACTCCAGCTCATTGGTTACATTTATGAAGCTTCATGAACTTATCACCTGAGTTTGATGTACATGCAGACATTGAATTCCACCTGTATCGCCAAGCAAACCCACACCATAGTTAACGAGATATCATCAGAAATTACATCCAAATGGTCCTTTCTAGTTTAATCATATGACGCCATAATCAACTAGATGACATGTAGGATGATGTCATAATTAATTAAGGCATGAATGACTCAATTTAGTCCGTCTTAAAAACTTAATTATATTAAGTCTAACACGTTGTACTAGGCAGCAACAGCACCCATTCAATTTAGTTTCAAAACATTTCACAGCCTACATGTAGTTTTCAGGAAATTGATAGTCATGGCATTTGGGTATTCATCGATCCCAACACGAGCCAGGTGTGGGTGGAGATTAACAAGAGATGGACGGAACATAGCTAAAACTGGAAAGGTCCATTCTAATCACTGCACTTCATACCTTTTCTGGGTGCATCAGAGCTGAATCAAGTGGCACTAGCTTTACCCATTATTTACTCTTCATAATGAGAATTATGCACCTTATATTATCTCATTAAAATTTAAAAATATACCTTTGGCTCTAACATCTTCCAGATTCATTACTCTGGGAATTTAACTCCAACAATGGCCAGGTATAGTTATAATATTATCCAATTGAGCAACTATAATTTTCTCGATCTCATATTATCTAGACAGAGATCTCGTGAGATGTAAAGCCAGTGACGTATGATTATGCATGGATGATAATACATTTGCATATCATACATGTTCATCATACATTATCATACAGCATTGGAAATTTTTGGATGAACTTACATTTGTACCGATCAGTGATATTACCAACAAAATCACGTGATTTAAATTCCGGTATATTGGCTGTTTCATCCAGCATGTTGGGCGCTGTCGGACAAAAGTTGAATATCGTTTGACTTTTTTGCGCGCATGATTCGACTTGTCGAAAGCTGTGACACACGATCAAACATCGTCCGATTGTCGAATCATACAGGAATAATCATACATGTTGGATTGTCTGTCTGTCTTAGGCTTCACACATACATGCAGCTTTTCAAAACAAATTAAAACTTTCCAGAGACAAAGAAGGAAAGAAACATCTATCAAAATCAGAACACACACAAAACATAAATGAAACAAAAATGAGACAAATTCAAAACAGAAATAGAACAATACTAGAATTGTTAAATGTTGTCTAATTTTCCGCTTTGTTTTAGTTATATTTCCCTCCTAATCTTTTTCTCAGGTATTGCTAAAAAATGTGTTTTGAGACGTACCTCACATGTAATAAATTTTGAATATATATAATTTAATTCACTTTAAACTTCAGTCATTGTTAGGAATTAAGGATGAAAAAGAATACAGGAATCAATTAAGGTTATCGATCAATTATATGACATCATAAACAACAACGTCACATGTAGGCTGACGTCATAATAAATTACTTCATGTATGACACGATTTAGTCCATCATAAATGCTTAATAGTCCATCAGGTTGTACGAATTGTATTCTTTACTTTTAATTTAATAAATATTCTGTTAAACAATTTAAAACTAATTTCACTGGGCGCTGTTGCCGCCAGGTAGTTATCTGGAAATTGACATTCAGAGTGTAAGCATGGCAGCGATCAATTGATCCCAACATGGGCAGAGTGCGGGTGGAGCTTAGATAGAGATGGGCAGCGCATAGCTAAAACTGGACTGCTTTAACTGGACTCCATTGCATTGAACTGACAGAGCATCAATCGTAATACTTCAAGACACTAGGATGGCTTCAGCTAATGCATGTAAATTCATCATCAGCTCAATAACGTCATCCTTAATGCACAGAGGGTGGAGAGGGGCCCAAGGGCAATTAACTTCAAAGCTTTATTACTACGTGTAGCTCAGATAGGAGCTATCATCTAAAGAATGCTGCTGGGGACATACATGCAGTAACGTTATAACGAATGTTCATATACTGTGAAAATCTCTTGTGCATTCTCTGTGAATTGATGACGATCTATTCTCAGTCATGCCAGTGTTATTTTTAGCAAAGTCCACTGAAAACAATAGAGGAATCTAATCTGTCGATCAATATAAGACGTCATAATTAATTAGGCTGTAGGCTGAAGTCACAGTCAACTACGTACAAATGAATGATGTTGTTACTGAGGGACTTGTAAAGTATGTCAGTTGTAGGAATTGTATGTTTTTACTATTTACATGTAATAAACATTCTGTTGAATATTTTGAAACTAATTACAGAAACAGCACCCAATCACACCAGCTTACTCGAGGCATAGTTTTCTGAAAATGGAGATTCAGCGAATCCAGGGATCGATCGATCGATCCCAACATGAGCAAGGCATCGGTGGAGTTTTAAGCTACATGTAGAGACGAGTGGGGCATACATGTAGCTATAAATCTGGATTCCTCCATTATAACCATATATGATCTACACAGGGATCTGATTAGTGTCACTCAAGAATTTAACCCCTGAAATTCCAGGGTCTCAATTACACGACAACTATACAGGTACGAATGGACCTTTCCCATTTTAGCTATGCCCCACCTATCACTAGCTAATCTCCACCCACACCTCGCTCGTGTTGGGATCGATTGATCCCTGAACTCCCTGACTATAAATTTCCAGAAAAACTATACACTGTTAAATATTTTGAAACTAATTTGACAGGACTTTTCATAGGCAGCAACAGCGTCCAGTCAAATTAGTTTCAAAATATTCAACAGAATGTTTATTAAATAGCAAGACATACAATTCGTATGTGTCGGAATATTAAGCATTATAGACACACTATTTCGGATCATTCATGACATCATGATTATGACATCATCCTACAAGTCTTCTCTCACGGTCTGTAAATTATAGCTATTTCTCTGGCCCACTGCACAAACCACTTTGGCCAGCCTCAGTGTTAAAGGGATAACTTAAAACTCTTCAAGAGTCAAGAAAATTGAAATTTTTGCTTAATGAATGTCTACCTGCATTTGAATGCCTGTACATGTTTACAACTATTTTTTATGGTTTATCACCGAAATTATGGTTAAGTTATGGAACCATGCGGGCATTACAGTGGTAAATTGAAAAAAATAGTATTCACTTGGCCTTTAAAATCGAGATTTTGCAAACTGAATTTGAGTTTGGGCTGTCTTGATAAGTACAGTAAAGAGTTAATTCTTTTTTCTTTAAGATGCTTCTAGCATGCACAATTTTAACCAGTTCACCTTCAAGCTTCTCGATAACAGAGCCAGTCATTCCAGTGATAAATTGCACACAAAAAACGGTCTTCTCTTGCTCCGCAAATGGAAATTTTCTACGAGAAAATGGAAATTTTCTTGAACAAATATACAACTACACCTTCTAATTCCGCATTTATAAGGGAGCCTAGCTGACATGTGACCTCAGGCACAATATGGAGTAATTCTGTTGCACTGAGTAAGATTAATTAGATAATATAGAACTTTTTATTTCAAAAGACAGAACGCTATAAGGCAATATTTGCACACAGAGCTGAGATTCAGTTTTCTTAGCACTTTAACCCTCAAAGTTGTTCACGAAAATGTCAATTTTCTCATATAAATATTCATTTGCGGATCAAAAGATGATTATTTTTGAAAATTTATCTCTGGAATGACTGCCTCAGTTACCGATCCAGTCATTCCTGTGGTAAATTTTCCAAAATAGTCTTTTCTTCGTCAGCAAATGGATAATTCTCAAAACTACTGCAGAAGCCATTTTTTGCTGACTTGAATGTTAAAGCGCTAAAGATTGGCATTGACATTTTTTAAATGTCAAGATTGAAATATGCTGCAATATGTTACAATGTATCAGATCTATTAACCATTTAATCCCCCGAATTTGTTCGAGAGAATTTCTCATGGAAAATATCCACTTGCAGACCAAGAAGAGCATTTTGTTAAATTTACCACTGGAATGACTGGCTCTCTTATCAAGCCAGTCATTCCAGCGGTAACTTTTCAAAAATACTCTTCTCTTGGTCTGCAAATGGACATTTCTCAAGCCATTTTCGGCTGATATGAGTGTTAAAAGGTTAACTAAAGAAAATCACAATTCTTGCTTAGTGAATGTCTATCTGGAGATCTGGAAGGGTATTTTTGAAACTTTACATATATAATGACTGGCTCCGTTATCGAAGGCATGTCATTCAAGTGATCTTGTGCTAACTTGAACTCCTACAGTATGGTTAAGACGGCCAAAACTACCTCTGCAGTGGTCTTGAGAAGTCGATTTGCAGGCCAAAAAAAATATTTTTGAAATTTTACTACAGGAATGACTGGCTAGATAACCGAGTCAATCATTGCAGTAGCAAATTTTCAAAAGTACACTTCTCTTGGCCTACAGATGGACATGCATGTATTCACTAAGTAGAAAATCTTGACCTTTAAAAGGCTAAACATCTTCCGCATATGATATAATTAACGTCAGCTGAGCTAAAAAATTACACTGACATGACTGAGTATCGATCATCATTGACTCACATAAAATTGTGAGAGATTTTCACAGTCATTGAACACATGTTATAACATTACTGCATGTATATCGCCAGCAGCATTCTTGAAAGATACTATATTTGTATAATTTTTGTGCTCCGGAAAGCCAATCTGAGCTACGGTGTAGTAATAAAGCTTTGAAGTTAACTTCCCTTGGGGCCCTGGTGTCGAACCTCAATGTGTATTAAGGATGAAGTTATTGAACTCAGATATCTGAAGCCATCCTACTGTCTTGAAGTTTTACGATTGATGCTCTGAATTTAATGCAATGGAACTTTCCAGTTTTAGCTATGCTCCACCCATCTCTAGGTAAGCTCCACCCACACCTCGCTCGTGTTGGGATCGATTGATCTCTGAACATCCTGACTATTAATTCCCAGAAAACTATACAGGCAAGCAGTTGAATATTTTGAAACAAATTTGACTGGGTGCTGTTGCTGCCTTTGGCATGTTTCATAAATAGCAAAAACATACAATTTGTACAATGTGTCGGACTATTAAGCGTTAAACACTGGAATAATCGAATCATTCATGACGTCATGATCATGAAATCAGCATACACGTCACGTACTTGATTATGACGGCATATGGTTGAGCGAGGAAATGGATTCATAAATGCACTTGAAATACATTAGTACATGTAGTACAAAAGAATATATCACACTACCTGTACAACTCCATGTATATGTATACTTAGTTTAAGCCAAAACATCTCTTATGTATAGAGCTCTGTATAACCTTTATGCTAATTTATTCATTAAATGGTCAAATTTTCTCAAGAAAATTTAATATATTTGCTTATTGAATGTCCATTTGCAGGCCAAGAGATGACAATTTTTGAAAATTTACCACTGGAATGACTGGCTCGGTTATTGAGCCAGTCATTCCAGTGGTTAAGTTTTCAGAAATGGTCTTGACATTCCTCAAGACCTCTACAGCGGCCGCCTTTGGCTGGCTTGACCATCAAACGGTTAAAAAGAATGTACTGTCTCAATTTCAAGGCAACTATACAGGAGGACCGTTGAATGTTTTGAGACTGAATTGACTTGAATCTGTAGTTGCTATTATAGTGAACGAGTTGCTGTCATTATAGGTAGCATAACAGCTAGCTGTCAGCTCCACGTCAAATTATTTTCAAAATATTCCACAGAATATATTATTGCCATGTAATAGCTAAATGCTCAATAGTAACTCAACAAAATCGTGGAACATAAACTACCAGAAATGAAAAATATACTTTGTTTAACCTTTGTTACATTATTACCATGCTACTGTACTGTTCATTTTTCAACAAATTTGGTTGAAGATGTTGTGACTACTCTGTCCAAATTTGTTGAAAATTGAACACCAGATAATCTTTACATTTAATTTGAAATTGTACAATTTTGACATCAGAGTGGTAAAGGGTAATGAAATTTCGGTAGCATTTTTGTCATTTCATTGTCACAGATCTGATACAATAACTTCTTACGAGTAAGAAATATATTCTGTCAAATAGTTTGAAATGAATTTGACTGGAAACTGTTGCCGACAAAGCTCCAAGTCAATTGAGTTTTAAAATATTCAACAGCTTCTCTACGTGATAACTGCGAAATTGAGGTAGTGACTGGTAATTCAATTGTCAAGGGATATCTGACTGGTAATTCAAGTGTCATGGGATACCCTAAATAGATCTTGAAAAGCAAATTATGTATTGTCATTTTGCACTAATAGGACATGAAATTACATTGTATAAGCTACTTCACACCTTAACCTTTTAAATGGGGTGGTGGGGGGGGGGGGGAGTCCAAGATTGCTTTGGCCTCGGCCTGTAGATGGAAATTCCAAAAAGCCAATATTTTATTTTCTCAACAAAATTTGAAGTTAAAGGGTTAAAATTCAAACAATTTCATGAATTTCTTGGGCATATTGTAGTCTGGTAAGAACCCTGTAATAGTCTAAACAGCGGTACAGGTAATTCTAGGAGCACTCCATGGGCCACACAGCCTTAATGCTTTACTTCCTGGATCAGCCCCGAAGAGGACGAATTGAACAATGCCTCCGCTCAGTAGCGATATATCTGTCCTTGATATATGTACAAATGTACCATCAACTAAGCCTTTAACAATCAAATGTGTTCAAGAAAATATCCATTTTCTTTCTCATTGAAAATACATAGAAAATACCTGTTTTCAGACTAACAGAATTTTATTTTGGAAAATTTATCACTGGAATGACTGGCTCGGTTTTATCGAGCCAGTCATTCCAGCGGTAAATTTTCAAAACAATAGTCTTCTCTTTGTCTACAAACGTCCATTTCTTAAGGCGACTGCAGAAGCCATTTTAGCCGGCTTGCGTGTTAAGGGTTCCACAGCATAAGACCGTAATCAGATTGTGCAACCATGTATCACTCTGTATGTGATTCATTGAAACGTGTTCTGCGATAATCATTATACCGCTTTATTTGTAACTAAATCCTGAGCTGGGTTAATATTGCGGAAGACAGCGCCCAGCTTGGTATTAAATCAGTCAAGGGGAAGAGCATCACTCGTTAAATCAGGTTGAGATTTTAACCGTCATACATCTGGTTTTGTCACGTTCCTGTGCGGAATCTTTTATTTTTTTGTTCTCAACATTTTTTTTCGCAGTGTGGTTACCCGGGTACAGTAAGCATTTAAGTGGTCTTGAGAAATGTCTATTTGCAGACCAAAGTAAGACTATTTTTGGTCAATTTTCAAAGATACATGTACTCCTCTTCTTGGTCCGCAAATTGACAATTTCTGAGAAAATTTAAATTTTCATGAACACATTCGAGGGTTAACCCTTCAAGCCTTGAATTTGTTGAAGAAAACTTCAATTTTTTCAAAGAAAATGTCAATCTGCAGACCAGAAGAAGACTATTTTTGAAAGTTTAGCACTGGAATGACTGGCTCGGTTATCACCTTGCAGTCTTTCCAGTGGTAAATTTTCAAAAATAGTCTTCTCTTGGACTGCAGGTTGACATTTCTCAAGACCAGTGGTGAAGCCATTTTAAAGGGTTAATGTACATAGGTATATTATATAAGCATAGGTCATGGTTTTATAATCCGCTTTCACTTTGCATGCTCAGCCGACTTTACAACTTTACATACATGTATATTTAAATACATTTGTATCCTGATCAAAATTGTGTTCAACACAATTTTTGCTTCAAATTCTTTTCAGAAGATTCAGCAGGTTTCGTTTATTAAATGCATATTAAACAGATAAGCGAATGTTCAAAATGTTCAACAATGTACATGTATATTCAGAATTGAAGGAAAATTTCTAGAAACAAATCTATCTAGCTACCTTATTAGCACGTATTATGCATCTTCGATGCCACAGTCTTTCCTTCTCCCCATACATGATTCTCTATATTTCTAATTTAACACTTTAACCCTTACCATGCTGATGTCAAAAATTTAAAATTTTCAAATTAAAGTAAAAGATAAACTAATGGCGCTTATTTTTCAATAAATTTGGTGGAAGATGTTGCTGTCGTAGACAGCAGCATCTTCCACCAAAATTGTTGAAAAATGTACCACTAGTTTCTTTGATATTGACACCGTAAAAGATAGCATATTGACATCAGTGTGCTAAGGGTTAACAAAAAAGCAGAGCAAAACCATAACGTCACGCAGTGCCAGTGGTCTCGAGACATCCACTATTGCAGACCATGAGAGGAATACATTCTTGACAATTTACCACCGGAATGACTGCATGGTTCAATAAAATTAATCTTCTTGCTCTTCCAAAAGGGCATTTTTTATGAGAAAATCTAAATTTTCTTGAACGAATTTGAGGATTAAAGGGTTAAACTGTGCATAAGTTTGGTATTAAGAAACTTAATCTCCCTTGGATTAGAGCGACGCTGTTTTCGAGTAGAAATCAGTGGAATTGATTTTTGCCAATCGATTCGCACATCACAAGTTTCACAGCCAATAGCAGCGACTCACCGCATCTGTGGCAGTGCCTATCAGTCCGTATTTCTTGATCTGATTATCGTTTGCCGATAGCATGCTTTCTGCTTAACTACGAGGAAACTCACGCTTGTCTGGCTTCGCTAAGTTAATTCCCTTTCCCCCATATTGTTTTGAAACAGGATACGTGTACATGTTTTGCGTTGAAGTTTCTCGCGCAAATCCGAATCGCTAACATAGATCAATATGGATTTTGAAGAGCAAATTAATGGACGGACAGACATGACAGATAAATATTCTTCATTTTGGCCGCCAGATGATGAAAAGAGCTGTTATCCCTTTAACCCTTTAACCCTCACATTTGTTAAGAAAATTCAATTTTTTCATCGCTTACGGATATTTTTGAAAATTTACCACTCGAATGACTGGCTTAGTTGATGAAAAGAGCCTTTATCCCATTAGCCTTTTAACCCTCACATTTGTTAAAAAAATTCAATTTTTTCATCCAAAATGTCCATTTGTAGCTCAAGGCTATTTTTGAAAATTTACCACTCGAATGACTGGCTTAGTTATCGAGCCAGTCATTCCAGTTGTAAATTGTCAAAAAGTCATCTTGGTCTGTAAATGAGTGTTAAAGGGTTAAATGTCAAGCTGGCCAAAATCATCCTCAGCAGTAGTCTTGAGGAATATCAATTTGTAGCCCGAGAAGAAATTTTTGGAATTTTGTCACTTGAGTGACTGGCTCGATAACCAAACTTGCTTGACCTGCAAATGGACATTTTCTTTCTATAGTTAATCTTGACTATTAAAGGGTTAATGACCTCTTGTTGCTGGTCTTTCTCAGGTGATCATTATCTAGATTATCTACAGTATATTTCTAATTATCCTTTGACAGCCTGTGCAGTGATTTTTAACAATTTCCAGTTGCAGGCCAAGAGCAATATTTTAGAAATTTTATGACTGGAATGTCTGGCTTGATAATTACCAAGCCAGCCCTTCATGTGGTAAAATACGCCTTCTGCAGTACTCTTGATAAATGTTCATTTGCAGACCAACGCAATTTATTTTAAATTTACCACTGGAACCACTGGCTCTCAATTCGTCTAGCAAATACGTAGACATTTTCCACAGCAAAATTTAATTTAAGAAAATTAATTTGAGGATTAAAATGTTAACTTAGTATCATTATTAGTAATGATTAACTCATAAACCACTTAAATTGCAGATTATCAAATTAAATTTGCTTTATATTTAAGAAACGGAGTTCATTTTGGAATCTTGGACAGCAACAACTTTCAGCAATGTTGTTTCCAAAATATACACTGTAACGTCTTTCTTCTAGTGATTCTGTAACAATTAATCTTTGGACATCAGTGTAACAAGATTTAACCCATACACCGTTAAATTCCCTGTATATCAGTATCAATATCAATAATATCACGGCAAACAGACAGGAAAGCTGGTGAACATTTTGAAATACAGACTGGAAGGCATTCACAATAGACTACATATAATAACATCATAATAGGCTTGTGCGATTACGCGATTAAAGTCGAAAATCGTGATTATTTTTTAAATCGTGAATTTAAATGATTAAAAATTAAATAATCTACTAATCGAGAATGTTTATTGCATAAATTTTTTCAAAACTTACTCTTCGTTTAGGGCTACTCTTTAATGTGGTCAGTCACGAACATTGACATTTTTCCAGTTAATTTATGTCCATTTGTAAGCCAAGAGGATATTTTTGAAAATGTATCACTGGAATGACTGGCTCGAGCATCGAGCCAGGCATTCCAGTGATACATTTTTAAAAATAGTCTTCTCTTGGCCTTGCTGACCATCATTGCAGCTTTCGTCATTGGTATGCCTTTTTTGTTACCACCAGGTATATAGGGTAATTTGTACGCAGGCTGATTAATCGAGTATTATCACGATTATTCTTAACAAATCGATCGTGATTACTCAAAGCAGTAATTGCGCAACCCTACATCATAAAGAATTTACCTTTTAAAGGATTTGTTAATGTCACGTCTCTTAGCTTGCAAATGGACACTAATGGAGAAAACATTTTGGATGTTTTTTATCAATCTTGACAATGAACATGGTGAAAGGATTAATATTGTAATAGCTTTATACTTCTGAACTGAAGTTGTGCATAATTTTTTTTCCCCTTCTCCGATCTTGTGCTTTGGGTTGGAATTTTCGTAAAACAAAACATTAAATTAGTCTGGCCTAAAAAGATTAATTAGAGGTGGTACTTGTAGACAGAATCATCTAGTAACTAAATGAGTGATTATTGTGATTGGGAGACTGTGGTTTCTAGTACATGTAAGGTCCCCAGTAAACCCTCCCCAGTCATTGTTAAATAGTTGCTTTATTGTTCAACCAATTTGCAGTCTTTAGCATACCAGAAACCACAGTCCTTACATTTATATGCCTGGGCTCCGCTTAATAATCAATGACCATGTCTTCCACAATAATCACCCAGTTACTAAACGATTCTGTATAAAGTTATTATTGTTGATAAATGATTGATCTCAGTATTTGAGTAATGTACTAATTCTTGTACACATGTATATATATATACCGTTAAAATTCGACTAAAGGACGCAGTCTTTTTGTCAAAATACATGTACTAGAAAGGGGGGGTGCGTACTATAATTTTTTCGCAGCCAAATCTTTATCACTCGGAATTCCTCAGAATTTTCTGTACCCCTTTTTGTTCTCTGTAGCTTTGTCAATGCTTTAATGGTCAAGCCGCTCAAAATGACTTTGCAATGGTCATGAGAAAAGACCATTTGCAGGCCAAGAGAAGACTAGTTTTGAAAATTTACCACTGGAATGGTTGGCTCGTTAACGAGCCGGTCATTTCTGTGGTAAATCTTCAAAAATAGTCTTCTCTTGGCGTGCAAATGGGTGCGGAGCAAACTTTTTGGATTTTCTTTAACAATCTTGACAATTAACATTTAATTAAAAACTTCTGAGCGCTCTTGAAGATGTGCATTATTTTTTTTTTAATTTCCATCTCTGATCTTGTGATTTGGGTGTGAATTTTCGTAAAATAAAACATAAAATTTGTCTGGCAGTTTACAAAACGTACCTGGTGACCGCCTACAAAAGACATCGCCTCCAATTTTTTTATTTTCATATACATGTAGTTCCTCCTACATGTAAGTCGTTATAGAAAGATACTTGATCTTTGAACACAAAATTGGAGCGTACATGTATTCCCGAGTTTATGGAAGCCATCATTGCGTGACAACTCAAACATTGTCAAACAATCGATATATATCAAAGATGTCATTCTTGCTTAGATGTAAATTCTCTTTACATGTAATTATGCATAATTGAAGTCCCTAATAGACTCAGAATATGAACATTTGACATGAGCGTGATAGAAAGCTAACGAATAGTTTGAGACTAAACTTGATGAAAATTGTTGCTGGGTTGTAAAGCAGCAGCAACCTTTTGTACATTTAATCAAAATATTTAACGGATTACACGTAACTTTCAAATATCGCCGTGACTATGGGTTATGAATGTAGTTATTAATAATGGTAAAAATATCTGAAATCAACAAGTTGCTATAAAGTACACAAGACAAACAGTCACTATCAAATTCAATTCATTCGGGCTGGGATGACAATCACATGTGTATAATTGGACAAGGAGACAAGATGGCCACGTTCTCCAAGACAAAATCGTACGTTAATTGTTCAAATGGTAATTGGAGGGTGAATTAATAAACAACTCTATGTAAATAACAACATATTTTTAAATTATTGTAATACTAAATTAGCAATGCATTTATGATCTGTTTCAGTAATAGAAACACAGTGTTACTAACCCTTAAATGGTCAAGCCGGCCAAAGCCAGCCTATACAGTGGTCTTGAAGAATGTTCATTTGCAGGCGAAGAAAATACCATTTTTGACAATTTATCACTGGAATGCCTGGCTCGATAACCGAGCCAGTCATTCCAGTGGTAAATTTTCAAAAATAGTCCTCTCTTAGCCTGCAAATGGACATTCTGTGAGCAAATATTTTGGTTGTCGAACAAATTTGAGCATTAAAGGATTAAAAACACTGATTGCACAGATCAGTATTTGAGTACTTACAAATTCTAGAACCTTGATGAAACCCTTGGGCTCCTTTAGCACACGCCCATTAAAGGCAGATATCACCTGTGTAATAAGAAAGAAATAACATTAGCATTTTTCTACCTATATTTAGGACAAACTGATTTTGAACCCGTTATAAAGGGTTTGGGTGCCATCAGTTTGGGTGCCCAAATTATGAAAAACCGAATAAAAACCTCCTAGGGAGGCTGTACGGTATCTTATGATACATTTTTATCACAAATTTGTGTCAAATATCACCTTGGAGGGTCATCTAATGCACCACCTACACAGCTAAGGGTGCCCAAACCAAAACCCTGGATCAGGCCCTGGTAGTTGAACTGTCAAAGGAAAGAGTAAGTTGATGAACAATGCAAATTAATCTGTCATGTCTGTAATGATTTTATCAAAAGGCAAATGTGCAAATCAATATATATTTTCCATTTTACAAACCCTCCTACATGTAACTTAATTTTTCCATTTCTAGAAGAAAAAAATGTTGGAATTTTAAGGCATTATTTTCCACATTCTTTCTATCTAGCAATTTTTGGCAGCTAGAATTTTCTGTAATTCTTTGTTCTCTGTAGCTTTGTTAACACTTTAATGGTCAATCCAATGGCTTTGAAATGGTCATGAGAAAAGCTAATTTGCTGTCCAAGAGAAGACTATTTTGGAAAATTTACCACTGGAATGGATGGCTCACAGAGAAAATGTTTTGGATTTTCTTGATGACTCTTGACAATTAACATGATGAAAGGATTAATCGTTGAAATTCTGTATTATTTTTTGTTTCCCATCGCCGATGTTGATTTGGGTGGGAGTCTTCGTAAAACGAAAACATGAAATTGGTCTGGCCTAATGCTCAATTTATTACTAAACGTGCCATTCATACATGTATAGCAACATTGACCCTCAAATTATTTTTAGCTGTGAGGAGCAGTAGAGTCAACCTCCACGTAATGTACCTTACAGTAGTCCTTTTGTCAGACAGCAAGTCACAAAAGCTTATTCCGGGCTATAATTTCAAGATTTCATATGTCCGGTAATCAAACATGGGGGAAAGCGTGCTTGGGAAGTCCTGAAGATATACATGTACGTTATGTGATAAATTGGTAGCCAAAAGTTCAAAGGTCAAGTTGACCAGATTAAAATGATTATTTTGAAAACTATATATAATGTACATGGATATGTATGTGCCTGAAAAACACATAAATTTGTTAATGTAACTCTGGTTCTACTTGAGAGATCTTGCGCAGACTTGGTTGGAATTTTGCATGTGGCGTCCAAAGAGGGTTCAGACAATTTTTTGGACAAAAGGCCAAATATCAGGGGCACAGTGACACCGGCAGCTATTGAGATTCTATTCAGTAATTGACCTTGTTTGCCTGTGGCTTAACCCAGTAATGGCCAGGCCAGTCAAAACCGGCTCATTCCAAATGTCTCGAGGAATGTCCATTTGCAGGACAAGACGACTAGTTTGAAAATTTACTACTGAAATGACTGGCCTAATAACGGAGCCAGTTATTCCAATGGTTACTTTTTAAACATAGTCTTGACTCTTCCCTTGGCCTGTAAATCGCTCAACAAAGTGGCTCACATTCACTTGCGCACAGTAAATTAAAATGAGTACATGTATGATACAAATCGTATTTACAGGTACATGTATCAAATAACCCTTGTAACACAAATAGCTACATGTATTAATGAAAACAACAACAAAACCCTTACTTTATCACCACTTTATTAAGCTCTGACAATCTTACATTAATTTATTTATAATGAGATATGTTTTTATAAATGTACCAGTACATGTATGTACACACTGTCATGACTGTACATGGCATTCCATTAGGGCTACAACGTCGATGTCAGATCACACCATGATAATGTGCATAATTGCGTGTACATGCTATACTCAAAGGAATCATTAAAATATTCGCTAATTACATGTAGATGATGTACATGTATGTCACATGATCTCTCCGGCAAACAGCAGCCATTCACAAAAACCTGTTTGCCACAGGAATTGACAGATAGATTGTACTGGCTGGCAAATAGATAAACAAATGAAATGAATGAATCAATCCATTATTTATATAAGTGAAGTTACATGTATACAGCCCAGGCCAAATACATGGACATTTTTCAAAAAAATTTCAAGGGAGATAACAATGTTGAATCTAGAAGCGGGTTCTCTGATACAAAATCATCACGGAGGGCATATCAATAGGTGACATAACAAATGAATCCATCTAATTATAAGCGAAGTTATCGAGCAGAAACCAAATGCAAACATTTTTGACAAATTGGAAGTATTTCAAGGGAGAGAACTACGGTGAATCTGGATGTGTTTCGCTGATAAGCAATCTTCAGGATTTGAAAATTTTCAGAAATTGTCCACTTGTCCAGCAAATGGATATTTAATAAACAATATTTTGATATTCTTGACCAAATTTAGTCATTATTCAAAGAGTTAAATGAGTGAAGAGGCGATAACCGAGCCAGTCATTCCAGTGCTAAACTTTCAAAAATAGTCTTCTCTTGGTCATCAAATTGACATTTTATTTGAAAAAGAATTTAATTTTCTTCAAGAAATTCAAGGCTTAAAGGGTTAATAGTTAAATGTCTGCTCTGTCACATTTTAATTTTCCTTAGTGGATACACACTTTGTAAGTCAGCAAACCAGGAATACTAGTAATAGATTTTAAAAAGTAATCCCTTTCCAGGCCTTGAGATAACTTTTTCAACAGTGTCCAACAATTTGTCAGGCACCAGCTACTCAGTACCGGACATCCAGAATTTGCTGCCTGTCAACACTATTCTACCTCACAGTATTCTTTACTTGAACTTATTGGAAACATGTGGAAAAGCAACTAAACATGTGTCATAATGATCATGATACATAAGTAGGTAGATGAATATTTTATGGCTTTGTCAGCACTTGTATGCAGCCTCTTTTGTTGTACACTGCAACTACAGTGACTGCTTAAATCTGTACCCGACAAAATGTCAGGAACCGGCAAGACTGTGCCTAACATTTGATAGTTTGGTGCCTGACAATGTCCTTGACAGGCACCTTATTTCCAGGCTTGCTTTCCCTGCCATGCCATTGACTAAATGGACATTCTTCAGTACCATGAAGGAGGTCAGTGTTAGTACATGTAGGCTTGACTATTAACATGATTCAGAGGTACTCTGGGGAGTTAATTTCATATTTCAAATGTGCACGAAATATAAATATTTTCACGTATACTGTTGTCATCTGCTATAGATGAATATGACACTATGACACCAAGAAATTTAAGCATATTGTGGGCCAGCAGAATAAGTCCCTCACTGTCAGTGCCACTAATTTCACTATTATTAACTGATACATCATGATGTTAAAGTTTATGTTACAATTCAGTGTATTCCTTCATTATTATGGATATTTACGGAAAACGGATATTTCACTTAATGTTTTTTGACATTGTCCGTATAAAACCCATTAAATTGCTCAGGGACCCATTCCCCTAGCTACCCCTGAATCCCTGGGACTCATTCATTACACATCTATCAAAGTCCCTGCACATATAGAATACTAAACACATTAATATAACATGTACCATTGGCATGTTTGAGGGGATATTTAATGTGTATTTATAGAAACATACAGGAGGGGGGGTGGGGGGGGGGGTGCTACAGGAATGTACTGATTATTTGTAACAACTTTCAACACCATTATTTTCAACTTTAACCCTTTAACACTCAAACCAGTCAAAAATATCTTCTGTAAAAGTCTTGAAAAATGTTCATTTGCAGACCAAGAGAAGACAATTTTTGAAAATTTACAGCTGGAATGACTGGCTCGATACGAGCCAGGCATTTCTGTGGTAAATTTTCAAAAATAGTTTTTCTCTTGGGAGCAAATTATTTTAAAATTTTTTTAACTTTCATGAACAAATTTAAGGCTTAAAGCGTTAAAGTCAAGATTATACTAAGAAGTATTATATGTACACGTACATGTATATATAACTACAAAACCAGATATACAGTATACTTAGCCTAATGGTTAACTTGTAAGAGTTATACCAGCCATATGGTTAAAGAGCCATTAGTCAGTCCCCCTACCCCTCTGTTCCCCATCCGACGTTATAAATTCTTGTATGAGTTATAACCTATAACCTCTTAACACTCAAGACATCCAAAAATGGCTTCGGTAGTGGTCGGGGGGAATGTTCATTTACAGAACAAGAAGAGTATTTTTGAAAATTTACCATTGGAAAGACTGGCTCGATAATCGGGCTAATCATTCCAGTGAGAAATAAAAATTCTTTTCTTGGTCTGCAAATTGACATTTTCTTGAGATTCTCTTGAACAAATTTGAGGGTTAAAGGGTAAATTCCCCCAAATATCTCTCAGTTAAAAGTAATGTCAGAATGATGTGTCAGTGACTCATAGATCTACATGTACATTGTAAATATACATATTATCAAGGTGAATTTGGATTGAACTAAAGTCCCATAAAAATAGGGAATTTCTGAAGTATACATGTACATGTACGTCGTATACACATCATGTGATGTGACGTGATGTGATGTGGTCGTACATGACATGTGTCATCTTCTCATCAGCCCTTTACTGCATACATATACATGTGCGAATGTAAGGGAGATACATGTAACTTAATTATTTTTATAACAAATCTAAGTGACTACTCTAGAACGAGCCTGTTCGCCATTGAATCGCTTGGTCGATAAGCCTTCCTTGATATATATACATGTAGGCTTACATGTAGTCATGATAGTGATAAACCACTTTTCAGCTACTGCTGAAATCCTACACTTAACCCTTTAATGGCTAAACTTGGTTAAGAAAATTAAAGAATTTTCTTACTGAATATCCAATGACAGGCTAATTTTAACTGTTTTTGAAAATTTACTACTGGAATAACTGGCTCGGTGATCGAGCCAGTCATTCCACAAGTAAATTCTCAAAAGTCTTCTCTTGGCCTGCAAATTGAGCATTCCTCAAGACCAGTGCGGAGGCCATTTTTTTTTAGTGTTCATCATGAAAGGGTTAAACAAAAAATTTTATGGGCACATTCATCTTAAACTTTAAAAAAAATACACATACCCCTACACATACCCCTACAAGAATCATTTTAACATATTACATGTATATAATACAATTACATGTTTGAGGCATGCATCATGCAGGACTGACAGTATTACCTGCCCTGGTATGGCACAATATGACCAAATCTCCCATCTTCTCTTCTTCAGGAGACACCATTAAGGGAACTCTTTTATACAAGTGAAAATAAGCAGCAATTATAGAAACATTATCCCATGCAAACAGTTGTAAGAAGCACTATGACAAGATACTGTGCAACTTCAGCATCAAAATCAACGATCATCTCTAAACTAATTGCATATGTGTACATGTACCTACACGTATATCGTCACCCATGCAATGAAGCACCAGTATCATGGCGCTTCAATCTCGATTGGCATGTCAGAAAGGATATATAGTACTTAATGAGTACTATATCATACAAGTTCCCTCACCTGACCCTGCAGATACCAACTCCTCAAAATGGAGGAGTTTGAAATAACAACCATTGGATCCACTAACTTCTCTGCATGGAGTCACAAGGTCTCAAGAATTTGACTGTTTGTTTGATGGCCACTGCGTGCGCCGACTCGACTGCTGGTGGAATCCCGCTCATCATCATCAGATGTGTGTTGCTATTAAACCCCACTCCTGGACTGTAATGTTAGTATTTTTTAGTAAAAATTTATTTATATTTCAGGCCTGTCCACATTAAAAGTGTGCGTAATCCCGGCCCCCTGCTACTTCAACACTGACATACAGAATGGAACAATCGTCCACCACTAATTTAGATCACAAAATGGTGTGTCTAGGGACACACATACAAAAATGTACCTGTACATGTATCCACTCACCTGTTAGTTCTTTATATTAATTCCCACGGTTGGCTAACAAAATCCCAAAATAGATTAATTTACTGGCTAAGAGAACTTTAAAGGAAAAGTAACCGTATATAATTCAAGAGGTACAAAGCTGTTGAATATTTTGAAATTAATTTCACTGGAAATTGGAAGCTGTTGCTGCTCGAGGCAAGGAAAGAATTATGTGGAATCTATGTACCAGAGCATAATTTATCTGGTATCATATCACAATTTGCTATACATATTTAAGCAGTTGTAACATGCAAAACTGCATCTGCTATGCAAAATTTTTACACGATTGCAATTTATCATTGATTTTCAAAATTCTATCATTAACCCGCTCTACAACAAATCCCTGAAAAACCACATTCTTTACAATGTATAACATATTTTGTTGAATATTTTGAAATTAATATGACTGGAAGACATTGTTGCCTTGCCTAACGCAGCAATGCCTTCCAGTTAGGTTTGCACGATTATCCGATATTATCGAAAATCGCGATTCTTTTTCCAGCCACGATTTTTTACGATGTGATTTAAAAAAAATCGAAATATCGCCAAAATTTTACTGTCATGTATTCTGTCTATTTGTAGCATAGGTGTCTATTACGGCAAGCTGTTCAATTTATTTCCAAACCAACATCTCAGAAAGCGGTGGGATTATACTAGGAATAGGTAACAAAAGTTGAAGTTCATTCTCTAAAATTACTTTAAAAGATGACATTAATACGAAAATTCAACGCAATTTACCGGTATAATTTCTTGCTACCTTACTGTATACCTCAAAACCATGATCGCGGGAGTGAAATTATTACGTGGGAAGCTATAAATATTGCCTGTTTTGTAATAAGCATGGTTTATAAAATCAAAATTAGTCCAAGATTTGACATTAAATGACGTCGCGGGAATAACTAAATCACGTGATATTGCTCGCTCTCCTGTTTTTGGAGGCGAGAGGTGGTGCGTTCACAAATGTGATAGCTAAATGAGATGGTATACACGCTTTAGCAAGCATGGCGAACTATCCTAGACGTTTCTGAAGGCTAACTATTATTATTAACTGGGTACTCGGTAAATTCGGAGCAGATCTAAACATTAGATGTCTATGGATCTAAAGTACATTCCTAATATCACGTGATTTGTATATTTTTACAAAGACGAGATGAAATGCCAAATTTTAGGATTCATTTTCATGTAATAAACGATGATTTTAACAGAGTACACAATATTTAGGTTGTCCAATATAATAATTTCACTCCCGCAATGATGGATTACATTAAGCCAATGGGTAAGGCGGCAAGAAATTATTAATTGTGTCCTATTTTCGTGTTATTAACGATCGGTCTTAGTTTAAGCATCTTGGCGACTGGATTTCAAGGTTTTTTTAAATTTACCAATTAGAAGTCATCCGGCTAAATCTGATATGAAAACTCAGAGCAAAACCGATACGGCTACATAACCCACACCATGCAGTCCAACTCAACCCAAGACCAATTCACCCTGTGAATTCATATACCTTTAAAATAGGCTGTATGATATATCGAAATATCGCGATTTTTTCACCACGATATATCGCGATACCGCCTAGGAAATATCGTGCAAGCCTACTTCCAGTCATATTAATTTCAAAATATTCAACAGCTTTCCTGTTTGTTTGCTCTGAGATTGAGATACAGGGAATTTATCAGTGAAAGAGTTGATTCCTACACATTTTTGTCGATAGCTATACAATTTATAGTTTGCATAGATGCTATGTAAATATCAAATTCTAAATTATGCCCTGTGTACATGTATTATAGTCTATCAGTAAAATACAATATTTGGGACAAGATTAGGCTTCGTTTAACATTCGGCTATTAAAATCCAAAAATATTGTAATATTCTGACTAAGAGAATTAATATTTGGCTAATAAAATCTCAAAATAGTCTAATTTACTGGCTAGTGGCTACTGAATTCAGATGGGTAGGTCAGTCCCTGGTACCCATGAATATTTAGATTCCATTGGTACCCCTTTAACACTCATATCTGCCAAAATGGCTTCTGCAGTGGTCTTGAGAAATTTACAGACCAAGAAGCCTATTTTTTTTAATTTACCACTGAAATGAATGGCGTCATGGCGACAGTGATTCCTGTGGCAAAATTTCTAAAATAGTCTTCCCTTGCAAATGGACATTGTCTATGAGAAAACTGAAATTTACTTGACCAAATTTGAGGGTTAAAGGGTAAAGAAGGGATGTTCTCAAAATAGTGTCTGAAGCTCCAAAGTCCTTCTTCCGAGTTCCAACAAATTCCTAGCAAGACAATAATTGGTATGTTAATGTGTTCCCTGTAGGATAACCTTTGGTGTCAGATATTTCAGTGACAAAGTGGATCCCTCCCATAACTGCTGAAGATGAATAATTTATGAACTTATCAATAGCTCAAGGGAGATAAACACGGAAATTTATTGCCTTTAAATCATGAGTTATCTCCCTGGAGGTGCTGATATTTATATCTAGAGATTAAGGGAGGTAACCAGGAAAATTCAGTCACTTTAGTAGTTAAATTATTAGTTATCTCCCTTGAAATGCTACGGCAGAATTATTTATCAATGTAAATGCATATCAAGGGAAGTATGCTGCTGTATGCATGTTTTTTCCGCAGCATGTGGCTAACAAGAACCGCTTCGCCCATGTTCCCGATGTCAAACGACTTATTACAAACACTACATTTGACACACGAGTTTGATGTGTTGTCCGGTAAAATCCAATCCTTATATTTATCATTAGTTTCCCAAACACTAGCATATTTGCACTTTCCCATCTTTTCTGTATCACAAAAAACGGCAATCTCGCAAATTATTTCATTGTTTCGGCTTCTAACACTCTGTACTATTTGACAGACGACTGCCGATTCACTCATTTTTATTGTGTTGTACTTGAACATGTTCAGAACCCGTATTGCTCAACAACCACGAGATGTTCCTGGTAATAGGCAGTTTTCTATTGCAAGGCGAGACCGGGAGCCAATCGAATTAGATTCTGGGAAGATTGGCGGAACTGCGAGATTTCGTTTGTAAACAAAAAGATTGCGGTCGAAAAAATTAGGATTGCTGATATTTTAATCTTCCATACATTTTCCATACCAGTTGGCCCAAAATTGGAATTTCCATACTTTTTCCAGCCCTGGAAAGGCGTTCCTAATTTTCCATACTTTTTCCAGACTTCCATACATGCGTACGAACCCTGTATGCAGAACAAATTATTGACTTTAACCCTTTAACATGCAGCAGTTTCTGCAGTGGTCATCAGAAAAGTCCATTTGCGGACCAAAAGAAGTATTTTTGAAAATTTACACTTGCAATGACTGGCTTGAGTCGATAAGCGAGCGAGTTATTCCGGTGATAAAATTTCAATTTAATAATCTTGATCTGCACATGCACATTTTTGAGAAAATTGAAATTTTCTTGAACAAATTTGAGACTTAAATGATTAATAGTTAAATTATGAGTTATCTCTCTTAACCCTTTAACACCCAAAGCCGGGAAAAAATGGCTTCTGCAATGGTCTTGAGAAATGTCCATTGGCAGACTAAGACTATTTTTGAAAATTTACTGACTCAGCGTGGTTAGAAATTAACCACTGATCCTGTGATCTGTAGGCCTTATTCCTGTGATCTGAAGAACTTATTCGCATACGGATCAGCAACGGATCACTGCTTTAAGACAGTAACTGATACGGCTTGATCACTGTGTTTCAGCGGAAGTGGTTTTATGGCACAATTTGAACAGGATTAACTGTTTACTTCATCAAGCAGTTAGAGTAATCTCTCGTGTTTAACCCTTTATTAACTGTTTACTTCATCAAGCAGTTAGAGTAATCTCTCGTGCTTTAACTGCTTACTTCGTCAAGCAGTTAGAGTAATCTCTCGTGCTTTAACTGCCTACTTCATCAAGCAGTTAGAGTAATCTCGTGTTTTAACTGCTTACTTCATCAAGCAGTTAGAGTAATCTCTCATGTTTTAACTGCTTACTTCATCAAGCAGTTAGAGTAATTTCTCGTGTTTTAACTGTTTAGTGGTCAAGCCAACCAAAAATAGCCTTTGCAGTGGTCTTGAGAAATGTCCATTTTCAGGCAAAGAGAAATCTATTTTGAAAATTTACCACTGTATTTACCACTTGATAGATGAGCCAGTCATTTCAATGATAAATTTTCAAAAATAGTGTTTTCTTGGCCTGCAAATGGACATTATGTAAGCAAATGGTTTGACTTCTTAATGACTAAATGATTAATCATCCTAATAACAATGTGTCAATGGTGCATTCAGAACATTAGATTAATCTTATTTTCTGTGCTGTACTACAGATATGACAGTATGGATCAGTACAAAATTTCATGGATCTGTAAATATTCTGGTGTCAGGATTGATACGGATCAGGATTAAAAAGTTATTCTCCAGCTCGGAGTTAATTATTTTAAAAAGAGGCCTATATACATGTAAACAAATTTTAAGCAAAATCAAACTAATTATAGAATATCATATATCATACATGTAGGCAGTGTTGCCCACAACATCTGATTTTTGGGGGTCCCAAGGACCCCACACTCACATTTGGGGGTCCCACTGTAAAATCTGGGGGTCCCATGGGGTCCTCATCTGATATATGGGGTCCCATGTTTTTTCTTAAAATAAACACAACACACTGATCTAATTATAAAGCACTTTATTAAACATGTTGAAAGCACTAGTTATGATATTGTGTAAATACTGTTAATGTATATATAGAGAATATTAACTATGCATAGTTTATTAACCTTTAGCACTTAACACTTTTGCCCACTAGTGTAGATCACCAAAATACCTATTTTTGAAAGTTTAACACTGGAATGACTGGCTCTAAACAGTGCCAGTCATTCCAGTGGTAAATCTTCAAAAATATGTATTCTGTGATCTAGAATGGTGGCTAAAATTAATCTATTGAAATGGCCATTGTATATTTAACTAATAACATTTGAACTGCATGCCAATAAACAATAACTTAAAGCACTGTACTTGTTTGTTGTCTGATAAACAAACCAACCTACATTGACAACCTTGTATGATTGACATTTCCAAAGACCACTTTACCAAAGACCACTGCATTAGTTTTTCTAGAAAACCCTAACTTGACTTTGGACGAATTGATAAATTACGAGTAACTTGGGCGAGTTTGCTCAAGGACGACTTGACCTACTTCGATATAATGCGCGTGTATTTTTTATAATGTAACTGGAATGACTAAATATAGTGGAATACATAGGCTAAGATCAGACAAAACAATAATTTATCAAAAATAATCTGTATAAATCAGATTAAAATGCGTAATTAGTGAAAATATATCAGCCAATAACCGGATATGTCTAATTCATAGGGAGTAACTATGTAACGCGATTGCTGATGGGTTGAAGCATAGATAACGCATTAGCGCGTATCCAATAAGGATGCTTGTATTGGAGAGCTTTGAGCTATACGCTGTTTGGACAAAATCTATATTTTAACGTATGCCTACCTGTAGATCGACGATATCGTTGAACATCGCTGCTGGGATGAGCTTTTTAGTTGAGAAATTGGGAACACCTAACGATCGAGTATTGTTAAACATTATAAACACTAATCCATCAGTCAACCAATCAGCCACTATTGCTAAATAAAAGACGGCTTATACCGCGTATTGATACCGTTATTCAAACAGCAATACAAAGACACCGCCGCTAATCCGTCAAATGACCATTCGAATGTAAAAGATATCACAATATCTTCCATATATTCCTCCATCCATTTAGATATTTTGATAAGTAGACAGAAAAAAATATTTTGCCTGTAAGTCGGTGCTGCTTTAGGCAAGTAGGCATGCGCAAATTAATTAGCTGTGAAAGGGTTAAGACGCCCAGACACGTTTGTATACGCTTGATCAGTTGTATTGAATTTCTCAAGCGTGAGTTCCTCTAGAGGGAGATTCCGCTGTTATCCAATCAAATACTGACACGTCACACTGACGTTTAGCACAACTGACAGAAACATGGCGGGTATTTTTGCAATTTGAAGGCCAAACAAGGCGACTAACATCGGGCTTGTAAACTCATTATTTATAAAAAAATTAGATCAAATAGAATACTAAGGATGATTTGGGGATTGTGTTTACAATTAAATGTGATGGTTGAATCTTATTTATGGTGCATTAACAACTTTGAATTGTGCAAGAAAACATACAACAAATCAGTCTTAAACAACGCATAAGTTAGTTTTAATTGAACACACAATACATTAGGTATATCTTTTAAAGTAAAAACATGCACAAATAAATATACACACACGATACTATAATCGATAATTAAGCACACGCGAAGTTACCAGTTTCCGTTACACTTTTTCACTGCGTCCCTCGTGCGTCCTCGGGGACGCAGAGGGTTAATCTTTATGCGTCCCTCTGCCATTTTTATGCGTATATACACGCAAAAGGACGCATAAGGGCAACTCTGCATGTAGGTGTATTTTCTAATAACATAATCACAATTTAATGTAAAATTTTAATCTGCTTCTTTATCAGTAAAAACCAAGATATTGTGTATGAAATCTTTACTACATACATGTAGTTGTTGAGTCCGAAAATTTTCCGTGGAAAGTTTTCCAAAAAGACAATTTTCCACAAAATTTACCAACGTATTTTTCCAGAAAATTTTCCGCCCACCTAAGGATGCAATTGCAAATTTTTCTTTTCCCTACTGCATTAATACCGATGCTTTTGCTACTAATATAAGTTAATAGATTTAGACTTGTGTCATCTATTACCATGGCTGAAATGGCTTGCATCAGGTTACACTATCACTATAGTTCATAAATGACAAATTTCCAAACAATACTGTTAAATATCTTGAACCCAATTTGCTTGAAAAAAGCTATTGCTGCTATAGGCAGTAATGGCTTGGCAGCAATGGCTTCCTAGCAAATTGTGTTCAAAATATTAACAGGAAAGTTTTTGCATATCATTCAAAATTGAAGAAAATGTTAATTCTGTGTACTCTTACCTTATTTCTGGGTTCAACTGTACACCAGCTGCATGGAATCATGGTTGATTCAATATTGCATCAGCATAATATTGCACCATTCACTGCATCATGCACATGCCGGTCCGGTGTAAATTCTTATTTATTGTTGTAAGTCAGTCAAGTGGTTACTGGTTATGCAATAACATTGTTTAAATTTTAGTGTATGTTAATTATTTAGTTTCTGCAACTTCCACTTTTTGCCAGTTAAGGCAATTATCAGTTAAAGTTCCTAAACATGCCAAAAAGACGTGATATGAAAGCATGGAATCATTTCAAACGAGAAACTTCTGGAAAAAATAACTATATAAGAAAATGCAAATATTGTGATCAGACCTATGCAAATAGTGCGACATGGATGAGAAAGCACTTAAGTACATGTAAAGCTGCTCCGGCACATGTGACCAAAAGTTTTTCTGAGAGAGCAGTAAGTTTTTCAGTAAAAATATAATTATACATCTACATCCTTAACTCATTAAGTAATGTCACCCACACCCAACCTGCCCAAGTCTACATGTCCCTTACCCCTGAAGGCACAGTCAAATTAAAGGGAAACATTCCTTAAGCACGGATGCGCAGTAGCAGTGGTAAAAAATCCAATCAATAAAATTGTTTAAAGATGATAATTTGATAAGTGCAGACGCATGCACACATGGAGCGGCACGCAAAGTGGAAAGTTTTGTGATGGCCTCAGGTTGTTATTCATCAATGAGCTGCACACATTTGCAAGGTAGTAAGCAGTGCTGACACACTTATGCGTACCTATTATTAATTTATATAGGAAAACGCCCATGTCTATGGAATTATAAGCAGGCGATTAAACACCTACCAGAATGGCAGAACCCCTGTGAAAAGCCGCACCCACTCTGCATCCGTGTTTAAGGAATTACTCCCTTAGTTATGCCATCTCACTTTCCACAATTTGGTATTGGTAATCCATATTGCCAATTGTGCAGGAATCTTATCTTGCTGTTTTAATGTGTGCATGTGTGTGTGTGTGTGCGTGCGTGCGTGTTGTCGAGCTCTATTGACAGTGTCCCTCAATCGAAAACTAACATTTTACTCATTATTCTGGACGCCAGACGCCATTTGGATCGCTATGTCTCCCTATCCTCCACTTTGCTATGGGCTCGACAAAAACTGTGCTTGCAAAATTTGTATAGCTTACAAAACCTTGTTTTTCATTACATCCAATTTATTTGATCGCTTTAAAATACACCTTCATGAATGCAAATGGTGAAGGGCTGGGTGGCGTGCAAATATTTGAGGGCAAAAATTGTTCTAAATTCACCAAAATGTGCAATATATTTGTCGAGCCCTTAGTGAAGCGGAGGATGGCGAGACATAGCGATCCAAATGGTGTCCGGTATCCGGCGTCTGGACAAGATGAGTACATGTAAAATGTTGAGTTTTCGAATGAGGGGGAATTGGGCCCAATAAACAGTTACTAATAAATCTTTGTTACATTGTAGGAAATGGAGTCTCAGTCCAAAGGTCAAGAGCCTGTAAAAGTGGACAGACCCACACTGCCACTGAAATATGCTGTTGCTCAAGCCGCTAAATCCAGCACTGTGAAAATGAGACAAATATCTGTGAAACCATTCATGGACACCATGTCTAAGCCCACACAGGAGATGTTAGAGAAATTGTTAGCAAGAGCAATGTATGCCTCTGCAACACCACTGAGTGTTCCCGATAACTATTACTGGAAACAGTTTTTTGCACAGATTAGACCAACATTCAAGGTTCCTTTCCGACATGTATTATCAAACTGTCTATTAGATGAGGAATACAGCACATTACATGCCATCTCCATCTCCCTAGCAAAACTAGCTGCTGCTAACTCATTGTGTCTAATGAGTGATGGGTGGACACATATAAATCAGAGTCCAATTATAAACATTATGTTTACGTGCCCAGAGCCAATATTCTTCAAGTCTGTTGAGTGTACAGAAGAAAGACACACAGCAGAATTTATTGCATCCATGCTAAAGGACGTTATAAAAGAAGTCGGCACTGAAAAAGTCCATGCTCTTGTAACGAACAATGCCAGTAACATAAAAAAGGCATGGTCAATACTTTCGAAAGATTACCTCCATCTAATTAGATATGGGTGCATGGCTCACAGCCTAAACCTTCTAGTTCAGGACCTGCTAAAAATTGGATCCCTGCACCGCCATATTGAGCTTTGCAAAAACATTATAAAGTTCTTTAAGTACAACCATGTTCCAAAAGTCATTCTGGAAATAATTCAGAAAGACAAACTGAAGAAAACTGTAGCACTAGTATTACCAGCTGCAAACAGGTGGGCTTCAGCTTGTGACAGTTTGAAACGTCTGCTAAAGAACAAAAAGTGATTAGAAGCAGCCGCTGTTGATGAACAAATGGAATCGCTTATAACACCATAAATGCGGAAACAGCATACCGGTAGTTAATCTAACCGTTCAGGTTTGCACAATTATGCAATTTTTTAGATTGCGATTATTCAATTAATTGAACATGTACTGAAGGCAGGGCTTAGTTAGCAGCTGTAGCTCAGATACTTACCCCTTATCAACCTGACGCCAAAACATTACTCTTACAGATACAGTAAAAGAAATTCTAATGTATATTTGAGAAACAATGTTACGCAGGGCATAATTTATCTGGCATCGCATCTCAATTTGTTACACATATTTAAGCAGTTGCTATACATTCTGCAACAAGCATAGCTGTATCTGCAATGCAAAATTTGTACACGAATCATTAACCCTTTCAAAAACAAATCCCTGAAAAATTTACAATGTATACCAATACCATATCCCGTTGTATATTTTGAAATTAATATAACTGGAAGCCATTGCTGCCTTAAAGGCAAAATATTCAACAGCTTTCCTGTTTCTTTGCTCTGAGATTGAGACACAGGGAATTTATTGCTGAAAGAGTTAATTGCAATACATGTTTGCAGACAGCTATACAATTTATAGTTTGCATAGCAATACATGGTATGCAAATATCAAATTCTAAATTATGCCCTGTTACAGTATGTTGTTTCTGTCTTAGGCATGTTAGATAGGCAAAGATACCAATTTCGAAACATAGAAATTAATCCAATTCAAGAGCTCTACATGTATACACATAGATGATTGGAGCTATAACACACCTATAATTTTCCTACTGATTATATTGAAAACATTTTGACTAAAATTTGTTGCTTTCTTACTAAGTGTGTTGCTTCTTATGCAGCAATTATTTTCAGTCAAATTCTTTTGAAATTATTCAGCATGATTCGTAATCGGCTCATTTGAAACCATCTATCTCAGAATATATGAAGAATGTGGTTAAGATCAAATTTCAGTTGAACAAAAGCAGGTTGAATGTTTCGAATAATTATTATGAGATAGGGTTTAATAGTTGTATAATGACTGAATGTCTGACATAACTTCTTTTAAGTCTGAATTTGCAAGCTCTGGAACAGTCTCCCAGAGTCCGTAATATCAGCACTAACACTCGACTCATTCAAGAACCGAAGCGACACTTTCTGGTCCTCTCAAGTGTCCTCTACAATTACGAGAGTCCCTTCACCAAAAGTGACAGCACAACAATCCAGAATACCGATGAAGAGCTGAACATAAAGGCATAGCCTGCCCTAAGAAATTTACCTAAGTTACCTACCTAAGTACCTAAGTTCTCCTTTAACATATATATATATATATATATATATATATATATATATATATATATATACGGTCGGTGCGGACAACAGGCCTATAGGCTACAGGGTTCATACACCTTCAGCAGAATTAAATTCCATACTTTTTCCATACTTTTTTGAGACTCAATTTCAAATTTTCCAGACCTAATTTACGACTTTCAATCCGACAAAAAACAAACACAGTTACTAAGTTCATCATATATAAACTTTATAAAACAACATATCAAAATAAATAATCAACTAACTTAACATCAGATAGCACTCGTCACAGATAGAAAGATATACAGCACTCTATTTGTTGATATGACAGTTAAAATAACTGGATACAATCATGGCAATTTTAATGTTGATATGGATGGATAGCACTCAGGAAAGACATAAAAAAATTTAAAATGAGGTTTTTTTGAAAATTTACCACTGGAATGACTGACAAAGTGACCAGGCCAGTAATTACAGCGATAAATCTTCAAAAATAGAATTTTTTGATCTGCAAATGGACATTTCTCACGACCACGGCATACATACATTATGACATGATATAAAAAAGGGTTTAAGTGTAAATAGAAAATGTGCATTTGCAGGTCAGGGGAACTTTTTTTTTTTTAATTTACCACTGGAATGACTGACATGGTGACCAAGCCAGTCAGTAGTGTGATAAATCTTCAAAAATAGTCTTTTCTTGATCTGCAAATGGAAATTTCTCAGGACTACTGCATACATACACCATGACATGATAAAACAAAGGGTGTAAGTGTAAATAGAAAATGTTATAGAAAATGTGCATTTGCAGGGCAGGAGACTTTTTTGAAAATTTACCACTGGAATGACTGACATGTTGACCAAGCCAGTCAATACTGTGATAAATCTTCAAAAATAGGCTTTTCTTGATCTGCAAATGGACATTTCTCAGGAACCACATATTGTCTAGGAGTGGCTCAGTGTTTTTCAGGATGCAAGCCAGATATGAATTTCATTACAGCAGCACATTTTTTGTTGAATATTTTGAAAATAATTTGAATGGAAACTGTTGCAGCAATAGTTTCCAGTCAAATTATTTTCAAAATATTCAACAGCTATCCTGTAAAGTTGAGCTTGAGACACCAACATTCACTTGTTGAGGGCCACCCCACCCCACCATCCCCACCTTTAGATGACAAGTTAAAACCTGCACATATACTATAGTGTTTTCGTATTTTTTGATTTCACGTTTTCGTATCTAAAACGGCAGACTCCTGTGATTCAATTTACCTTAGATCATAATGCCATAGCAACAGGAGGAATCCTCATTATTTTCACTCGATAATGCACCATAAGAGGCCTCGCGATACGAGAGCTGTCGGACAGTCGATAATATTTTACCGTGACTCAGCGCAAAGTTGGGATCATCTAACATTGGGCGATATAAAATTGCCATGGTTCTAAGTGATCGCCATAGCACCAGGAATTCATTATTTTCACTCGATGATGAGCCAACACAAGAGACCTTGCGATACGAGGGCAAAGTTGGGATCATCTAATGTTGGGCAATATAAAATTGCTACGCTTCTAAATGATTCAGGTACTATCAATGTGAAAATGTAAAATATTCTTACCTTGAACCAAAGAAATCTGTAACTTTCGGCGCTGGCTTTAGACGAACTTATGTCAGTGTCTCATGTTTTTTCCCCAGCATGTGGCTAACAAGAGCCGCTTCGCCCATATTCCCGATGTCAAATGACTTATTACAAACACTACATTTGGCACGCGAGTTTGATGTGTTGTCCGGTAAAATCAAATCCTTATATTTATCATTAGTTTCCCAAACACTAGAATATTTGCACTTTCCCATCTTTACTGTATCACAAAAAACGGCAATCTCGCAAATTATTTCATTGTTTCGGCTTCTAACACTCTGTACTATTTGACAGACGACTGCCGATTCACTCATTTTCAGACACGTATTGCTCAACAACTGCGAGATGTTTCCGGTAATAGGCAGTTTTCTATTGCAAGACAAGGCCGGGACCCAATCGAATTAGATTCTGGCAAGATTGGCGGAAACGCGAGATTTCATTCGTAAACAAAAAGATTGCGGTCGGAAAAATTAGGATTGCCAATATTTTAATTTTCCATACATTTTCCATACCAGTTGGCCCAAAATTGGAATTTCCATACTTTTTCCAGCCCTGGAAAAGGCGTTCCTAATTTTCCATACTTTTTCCAGACTTCCATACATGCGTACGAACCCTGAACACAGGCGTGCATTAGCGACGCATTCTTATTACACCATAAAGGCAATTATTATTCCGGAAATAACTGAATTAATGTGTTTCTCCATATAAAGACAAACTCTGCATAATGCACAGTTTTATAAGGTTCCCAAGGTGGGCATATGTCCACATTTCGGATTTGCCAATAAAATTTGATTGGATTGGTGTCCTTTATTATAAAGACAATACAGCCCTGGGGCATATGAATTTTCTCCATGGTGTTTTTATTAGATTCGATCTTATTTAATGTTTGTCAAATCGTTTACGATGTGCATTTGCATATGATAGTCAACTCGGCCTAAATTGAAAAAGGCCCAATTCGATATCAGGTAAAAACTAGGCTGACATGACTATTGAATTAAGTCGAGTTGACTTATTTTCTGGACTGACTTGACTTATTTAATTGGGCCGAGTGCATAGGTGGGCCGAGTTAATAGTTAGGCCGACTTGACTGGAATTCCTTATTTGACGAGTCAAAATCTTAAAATACCTGGTCAGGCAAAACGGCATCGTCATATTGCACGGTCTCTCCCTCCCACTAACGCTCTCGAATTGAGTCCCATGCTTGCATGCTTTTGATGTATGTGCTAAGTTCAAGAAACTTCATAAATGAGGTCAGTCAACTACCGCTAAATAAAATTGCCTGGTTATTATCATCCTACGAATATAAACCCAATCACATTGCTTGACATTCGTGTCTCACGAGCTCTCCATCGGTATTGGCATGAAGCCACGCCTCTATTTTTAGATTTATAGCTAAATTGAAGTAGGCAGAAATCTGATTGACTGCCTCAAGCCCAGTAGCGTAATGTTACTTCACATAGTGCTCATAGGTCCGCAAGTACAGCCTCGAACGGCAAAGCGATGTGAGTGGGCATATGTTAATACGATGGCAAAATGGCAATTTACTGAACTGATATTACCAGCTGTCGCGACCACTAGCCCCATAGAGAGGGTATATGCATCATCACTCTATTACTATATTACCTCTATGGATATAGCTTTAACATATTGTACATTTCTATCATTCTATCAGCTAATAGCGAACGCAGTTAGCGTATATATACACCTGTGCAAAAGTTAAGCACCAGCAAAAACAATAGAATGTAGAAACATGATGGTACAACTAGGCTGCCATACTTTTTGTCCCCGCGTTAGCTGACATAATTCCAAGTACGAAATGCACATGCATGCATGACTTCACGCCGCTTGATGTCCGTGCGTGGCGGGAAACAGCACACGTGTTCAGTTATGTAAAAGTCCAGTTTGAGGTGTAGAACATTACATACAGATTTAGGCGACAAGATTAGGAATTTTGTGTTCATGACCGTGGTTTATTTGTACAGAGATAATTAGCTCTTGATTGTGAACCGCTATGGCAAGACGAAGGTTAAGTGATCGTGTGAAATGGCAAATCATAGGCATGCATACCACTGGTATGTCATGCAGAGAGATTGGCAGACAGCTGAACATTAACCATACTGTAATCAGTCGTTTGATTGCAAAACATGGGCAAACTAACGAGGTGAAGGACAGGCCTAGATCTGGAAGACCGAAGAAGACTACTGCCCGTGATGATCGAGCCCTAGTACGCCTTGTTAGGAGATCTCCATTCACCAACAGCAGAGTGCTCAGCCAGCAATGGGAAACGCGCAATAGAGTGTCAATGTCTACCGTCAAAAGGAGACTGTATGCTGCTGGCATGAAAGCTAGGAGACCTGTCAGACGTCCTCTCCTCACTGCACACCACAAAGAGGAGCGTCTGAGGTGGTGCAACGAAAGAAGACACTGGAACATGAGATCCTGGAGACGGGTACACTGGTCCGATGAAAGTCGGTTCCTGCTTCATGCCACAGATGGTCGAACTCGTGTATGGAGGTCCAGACGCACGGCGTACGACCAACGTAACATCATGGAAGAAGTTCCATTTGGTGGAGGTTCCGTTATGATATGGGGGTGCATCTCATTTGATTGTAAGCTGGATCTGTTGACTGTACCTGGAACACTAAATGGACAAAGATATCAAGATTCCATACTGGATAGAGTTGTGGTCCCTCATTTTGTAAATCATGCACCTGGAACCCACCCTATATTCATGGATGACAACGCCCGACCACATCGTGCTAGAGCTGTGCATGAATACCTCCGCCAGAATGCCATCGAAACCCTACCATGGCCAGCAAGGAGCCCTGACATGAACCCTATTGAGCATATCTGGGACATTCTGGGAAACATGGTGAGAAGGAGGGATCCTCCTGTGCAGAACCTACAGGAATTAACAGACGCGCTCCATCTTGAATGGCAATGAATACCACAATGGCGTATCAGTCGGTTGGTGACCAGCATGAGACGTCGTGTCCAGGCCGTCATCCAGGCACAAGGTGGATATACCCGGTATTAATAATGACAGTCTCAAACTCGTGCACAGATGTTAAACTTCGTTTTCAGACACCATTAATGACAATCTAGCCACGTGTGTCAACTGTAGGGCAATAGTTGTCAGTTGTGTCAACGTAACCATATTCAGGCCTCGTTTTCAAGTTCAGACAAAAACATACAGTGTTTCCCCACCATCATAATCAGCATTCCTCTAGTTGCATTATTACCTCTTGCACTAAGATGGATGGGTACATAAATGTTTATGCTATTGCTTTCTTCATAGCACATGAATATACCCTCGCATGTGCGTAAAAATAGGGTGGTGCTTAACTTTTGCACAGGTGTATAGATAACATGTACGTACGTGTAATGAGGATAAATCAACAGAAAATCAGACTAAATTACATATACCATGCGACTGAGATAGCTTCGTTTACGGTCGTAATCTTTTTTTTGGCTTTATATATTGTAATGCCTTGTTTTATGGCATTACAATATATAAGCTGACAGTTAATACAAACATCTGTAATTATATAATAATATGAAAATAGGCGTTGCCTATAAGCAAATGCAGACACCATTTATTGCTTAAATAAATAGGACAAATTTGTATATATGGTCGAAATTCTATGCCCATGTACATAGTACATTTGAACCTAATTTTTCATCATGCTTGGAGGGCCTTCTGGTAAATCCAGTCCACGATATTCACAACAATGCGTATGCCCATTGTTAGTGATATCCGCCTGCATTGTTGCATCTTTTGCCAGGGCCTACACCATTAAATAGTTGCAACAGTCCAATGACGTTATAAAACCCCCAACAGACCCCCCTTTAGTGGGTTGGTCTGTAGTTTTATTAACCACTATAAAAACATACTTACCATTCAATCACTACTTGCTAAATCAAATATCTGCATTTAGCTTTCAGAATAAAATTTGTATGCTCGCTTATATACTCCCTAATGCCCATACCATCACCATGTAGACCCTCAACCAGGCTTCTGGTAGAGGGACGCCCTACATTAGCCTTACAATAGACTGGCACCAGTCTGTACTCACTCCATGGTGACGCTTGTCACTAAGCACGCTCGCGCATGCGCAGTAGGTCCCAAATGTGAAAACTGATTCACTTTTCTAAATTTAAGTGCCATATATCCAGCCTAGATTCTCAAATCAATACCCAGCGGGGTGGCTGAGGCCGGGTCGTAGTGATTGAACGGTAAGTATGTTTTTATAGTGGTTAATAAAACTACAGACCAACCCACTAAAGGGGGGGTCTGTTGGGGGTTGTTATTACACCACAAAAACATCCATTACCATTCAATCACTACTTGCTAAACCCGTAGATTTGGTCAGTGTCCCACTACGAAACTTTGGTGGGAGGTGATTTGAGAATCCATAAGCAAGGATAAAAATCAAACAAACATAACCAAATGTTAACCACATAACATAATGGTGCATCTTAATCAATCACACAGTGATTAACAACCAAATAAAACTTTAAACATAAAGAAAGAAATAAAAACCAAGGAACAACTCTCACCATTACACGCAGACGCACGGTCCTAACGAAAATGGTGGGATGTGCTTGGTGAATGGTCTTCAGCCTTTTTGGTTAAAATAGTAATGTTCCTAAAGAAAGATGCCGCTGCGCTCTGGTCTTTCAAATAAAAAGAGGTAAAAGTAGACTCGGATTTCCATCCTGCAACTTGCATAACTTCGTCTACAGAAGAGCCAGCGAACAGAGCAAAAGAGGTAGCCATCCCTCTAACATCATGAGCTTTAATGTGAGAGATTGATTTGCTCAGGGGAAGCAATCTCGTAGCAGAGTCGAATGGTGTCACAAATCCATCTAGCAATGGATGCTTTAGAGACCGGTCGGGCTACCCCTTCCGCGTAGGGAACCCATAAGTGAGACGGATCGGATCTTTTAAAATCGGTACGACGCTTATAAGCTTTAAGAGCTCTGACTGGACACCAAAATCTGTCAGACGGAGAAAACGAAGATAAAGATTTTAAAATAATCGGCTTAGCTGGATAACGGTTTGACTGCGTTTTTGATAAAAAAAATCCCTTCTAGGATATAATACCAAACCGTCCCCAGCTTCAATAAATCGATCCCTTTCAGCGGAAAAAGCATGGATCTCTGATCGTCTTCTAGCAGAAGCAGAAGCCACTAGAAAAGCCGTCTTAAACATTAAAAGCTTTAAGCTAATCGAAGCGATGGGTTCAAAATGATGACCTGCCAAAACCTGAAGAACCAACGCCAAGTTCCAGGAAGGCAAAGGTTTAGCAATAGGAGGACGAATATTACCTAAACCTCTGATGAAGCCATTCAGAACCTTAGTATCTTTAACATCAGCGTTTAACAAACAAGGAAGAGAAGATGCTAAAGAAAATCTATATCCTCTAACAGTGTTAGCCGTCAGATGAAGAGAATCGAACAGATAGGATAACAAATCTAACACTTGGGAAATAGAAACAGAATCGGGCACGAGATCATGATTTGAACACCATTCTCCAAAAATATTAAGTCGACCCTTGTAAACTCTTCGGGTCGACTCCCTTCTGGCCGAATTAATGATTTCCTGAGATCTTGCAGAAAATTTATTCTCAGGGACCGAGCACTCGATATTCTCCAAACACACAGACTGAAGATTCCTGGGTTTGGATGAAGGCACGTTCCCCTTACTTGGGATAACAGATCTGGGGACACTGGAAGCAGACGCGGGAAGCCTACTAGAAGATTGAGGAGGTCTACGAACCAGATCCTTTTTGGCCAAAAGGGAGCTATCAACAAAATCTCGCAGACCGGATCCCTGACTTTCTTCAGAACCAACGGAAGCAGGATAGTCGGAGGGAACGCATATGCGAAGATTCCTGTCCAGGACTGAGACAGGGCATCCACAGCCAACGCCTGAATGTCTGGAAAAGGAGACATGAAAGAGATCTGGGCATTCAGAGGTCGCGAACAGGTCTACATGGGGACTATCCAGGAGGTTGAAGATCGCTTTGACAACCGACCTCTTTAACTGCCACTCTGTGTGGGCGAATTTGGAAGGGCGAGACAACTGATCCGCCAGAAAATTCAGACATCCTGGGACATGGGAGGACACCAGGAAAATCTGATTCATACGACACCACATGAGAAGATTCCACACCTCCAAACAAAGGCGAGATGACTTTGTGCCTCCCTGCTTGTTGATATAAGAGACTACTGTTGAATTGTCTGATCGAATCGAGACCTTGAGACCCTGCACCAGATCCGACCAAGCAAGGAGAGCCTTCTTGACAGCCCACAATTCCAGAATGTTGATGTGGGCTGACGACTCCTCCAGGGACCACAGGCCTGAGACAGAAAGGGAATCCCAGACCGCTCCCCATCCCTCCTGGGAAGCGTCTGTAAAGATGATCACTTGGGGAGAAGACTTGACCAGAGGAACACCCCTCAGAAGCAGAGAGCGATCCTTCCAGAAATCTAGGTGGGGACTTAAATGCTCTGACAGGGATCTGGTGGTAAACTGAATGGGTCGACTGTTTCCACAGGGACATCAGATACATTTGGAAAGGTCTCCTCATCAGCGCCGCCCACGGAATGATGTTCTCGACGTTGACCATCAAGTCTATCACCCGGAGAAAGAAAACTGCTCTGACCACGGAAGAGGAAGACAGAATTTCCATCGCTACTAAGATGGCTTCTACTCTTAGATCTGATGGGAAAACTAGACCCCGAGCTAGATCGAATGAAACGTCTAGGTGGGTGAAAACCTGAGATGGAACCAAGCTTGACTTTTCTAGATTTAAAACCCAACCTAGGCTGCAAGCCAGACTGCAGACCTCTGGAACGAATCCTGACAGAATTGAGAAAGATTCTGCTTTTACTAACCAATCGTCTATATAAACGTGAAGGGGAATAGAACGACGGTGCAGAAAACCTGCCACTGCCGACACTAAGCGCGTGAAGAAGAACGGAGCTGTGGTCAGGCCGAAAGGCATGACTCTGAATTGCCATACCCGGCCCTTGAAAGCGAATCTCATGACTTTTCTGAACGGAGGGTGGATGAGAATATGAAAGTAGGCGTCCTTGAGATCTATGGACACCGTCCACATGCCTGGACTCAGACTGGCGATAATCTGAGATACAGTCTCCATCTTGAATTTTGGGGTGGATATTAGAAGATTTAATCTCTTCAGGTTGATGATTGGACGCCATCCACCTGATTTCTTGGGAACTAGAAAGAGAGTTGAGTAGAATCCCGGGTCTACTCTCCAACAAGGAACCTCTTCTATAGCCTTCTTCAAACGCATTGACTCCAATTTGTCTTCCAGGGCCCCCAACTTCTCCAGATTGGATGGAACTGGAGTCCATTTGGGCTGGCAAGACACAGGAGGCAGATCTATCCAAGACGGTGCATAACCCCAGCAGATTTGATCTAACAGCCAGGAGTCCTGAACGAGGGCTTGCCAAGTCTCCCAAAACAGAGACAAGCGCCCTCCTACTGGCACGCTGGGAAAAAGGGGCTGCACCGATAGATCCAAAGGTGGTAGAAGAGGAAGAAGGACTGGTAAAGGAGAACGGGAAAGGCCTGCCCGGGCTGAGGCCACCCCTTCAAACCTGCCTAGGTTGAAAACCTCTAGAGGAGCGTCCTCTAGAACTAGACCTAGAACCTCGAGAGAAAAACTGACCCCTTCTCACCTGAGGAGGGGCTTGACGAACCTGGGCTCTAGGTCTATGTGAGGAAATAGATTTGAAACGATCCTCCTCCGCCGATCTGGATTGGGAAGGAGAGGACCGATTAGAGTTCGTGAAAACCCTTGACGGATAAGCCCCATACTCGTCCGGCCTAAGACTCTTCCTCCTGGGAGAGGAAGACGGACTCTTTACCGAGGAAGAGTCTCTTTTTGCTGAAGGCCTCAAAATAGAAATCTGATCCCGCAGATCCTTAGCTGATCTAAGACGATCAGACTCCGCCCTAAGAATTCTGACCGAAGATATCTGAACCGAAAGGAGGGGCAGAAATCAGATTACTCCTGAGGGAATCTGAAATGTTCACCTCAGCAAGTTTCCTTGACCTTCTCCTAGAGGTGATGAAACCCAAAGGATGGCAAACTGAATTCAAAGAACCTCGTGCAAGATCAGCTAAAGCACGAAATATTTCTGGAGGAATCTGACCACCCTTCTCCTGAGCCTTGAGAATAGCCTCAGAAAGAAGGGCCAAAAAGTTTGCTGATTTCAACTGTGCCTGACAGACAGACTCCCATTTAAAAAGGTCTGAAGACGATTCTACCGTAGAAGCTTCCTTCAGATGCGAAGAAAGAACATCCCATGTCGGACCATTAAGAGATTGAGTAGAAGCCAATCTAATGTAATCATCTTTCGGAACCTGCACTGGAGCATCTACCTTGGGAGTAAAAGAGAAATCTTTCAATTGGACATCGTTACTGTAAAAATCTAACATATCTACGACCAAATTATCCACCGGAAGAACAGAAGGAACATTAGCCGAAGAGTCTGAAGATGAAAGAGCAGAACCAAACGACGGAGGATCAACCGAAAACTCATCCTGAAGAGGAAGAGATAGAGACGAAGCTATCCATTGATGAGACTTAGACCAGTCATCCGGAGAGGCCCTCTCATGATAGAACCTCTTCAGATCCCTGGCCCTGACTGATCTCTGAGTAGCCTTGACAGAAAAGTGAGATGGAGAAAAAGAAGAAGGCGGACAGAGGTCCGAGTCTAGCGAAGCAGAAGAATCAACGATCCTCAGAGAGGAAGGAGAAGATAAAGCTCTAGAGGGAGCGTCCGAGAGAGAGAGTCCAAAGTCAAAGGAGACTGATAAGAAGGACTAACAACACGAGCCTCTGGCTGACTAGAAGTGAAAGAGTAAGCATCCAACTCACTAGCTGAAAACCTGGAAAGAATTGAAAATCTAGCTGAAATAATAGATCGATGAAGAGAGGAATCGCGGCTTACTGAAAACAAGGAAAAATCTAGGCCCGAATCAACTATCTGGAATTCTAATTCTGGAGAAAGAAAGATAGAAACAATAGGATCCAAATGATCAAACGCTGGAGAAGATGAAGAATAAGAAGGTAGAGTAGGGACAGACGGAGCAGAAGCAGAAGAAGAAGGTATGTGAGAAGAAGAATAGTTCTGATGGAGGGAAGCCGGAATATGAAGAAAACCTGGAGGAGGAGATATATAGATGACGGATGAAAAAGAGAAGAAGAATTAGAAACATGGGAAGACGAAAAATCCCTAGCCGATAAGACAGAGGCAGAAGAAGAGGACGGTTGACTACTACTCTTCTGAGAACCTGCTTGAGAGAAAAAGGAAGGAGAGGAAGAATGAGAGAGATACTACCTCACGAAAGGAAGGATGAACCAAATCTGAAGCAGGAACTGACTGAGAAATAGGACGGTCGGGATAATGCCTATCAAAACCGGGAGGAGCGGCGCGAAAATAACTAGAATCGGAAGTAACAGACCTATTACAAAACTGGGAATCTGAGTTAGTCGGAAGCTCATAACTTGATGCACAAACAGTAGTTCCAGCAGGAACTGGAACACCAAGACCGGAAATAGGATGCTTCATACCTCTTAAGCCGGAAGCATAAAAACTGTCACCAGAAGCGGAAACGGAAAAACCGGAACCGGAACCGGAAGTCGCTTGCAAGGACGGGTCAAAACGACCCGGACATGCATAAGTTGAACCGGAAGTGTCTATAGTACCCCCGGACACGGAAGTAAACAAAACTGGACCGGAAAAAGAGGATGTATGCAAAGACGGATCCAACTGACCCGGATAAGCATTCTTCCTACCAGACGTAGCAACACTACTACCGGAAGAAGAGACTGGCAAACCGGAAACAGAACGATGCATAGAAGGGTCCAACAGACGCGGATGTACATTCTTCCTACCAGAAGTAGCAACACTACTACCGGAAGAGGAAGCCGAAAAACCGGAAACGGAAGACGACAACTGATGCACTGCCGGGTCCACCAGACCCAGAGCCACATTCTTCCTCCCGGAATCGGAAACTGTATAGCCGGAAGCTGATGACCCGGAAACGGATGATGACGAAAAAGCCAGATTCTCATGAGTCACTGGATGTTCAGCCATGCCAGAAACAATCACGGTGCTCATTTCCGGATGCCCGGTAAAACCAGAAGACAATCCAGATGGCAAACCCGCTTGCCCGGACAAGCCAGGAGCAGAGACGGGAGCAGAGGCGATCAGCGATCTTACGACATTCCTGGCAATCGGTATCACTGAGAAACGGACTTTAGCTTGTGAAGACAAATCGGAAGCTTCTGCCACCGCTGCCAACGCTTGAGGATTAAGCTGATCCTCAAGGCTAACATGGTCTTTGGCCTGGCTCCTACCAGAGGTTGTCTTACCAGGTTTCCTTCTCGAATCGCCGGACTTACCCTTTGGAGACTTGATTTGTTGCCTAGATGTCAAGGAAAACCGGCTTACCCCACTTACGTGACCGAGACTGGGGGGCTAAATTCGGAGTCTGACGACTCCTCTTTAGCAGCCTTAATAGCGGATGTAATTCGCTCGTCTAAAGATTTAGTTAATACGTTGGCAAAGGATTCAAACCTGGCGAATAATGCCATAACCAGATCTGTGATAGAGGAGCTGCCCCCCTCCGTTGTTGAAACCGACGTATTAACAGAGGTAGAAGCAGATGAAACTGCCTTAGTACACTCAACAACGGAGGGAGAGCGACCTGAGGGCAACGCAGGCTTAACCATAGTCTTTGAAAAACGATTTAGAAATGACCAATGGCCAACCCTTGCAAATTCCACACATTTTCTGAGGGGTGCAGGTGGTACACCTCAGGCAAACGTGACCCGCATAATCCTTAGCGTGAAAATGATCACACTTAACTGATGTACACTTTACTTTCTCAGAAGATAATGACACTTCCTATAAAAAAATAAGAAATGATAAGAAATAAAGCAGCTAGCTTTGAGAAACTCCTGAGAAACCCCGGAGGCTACGACATGGGCAATTTTAATAAAGTGACTGAAGAAAGAACATCAACATCAACATCAACATCAATTTACAAGGCATAAGCCATTGGCTTGTTATTGCCTCAGTGCCAAACTGGTAGGGCAGGCAACCCTGGTCTGGATACAACACGTGTAGCTATCTTCATAGCTACAGTAATGATTCTGAATAATGATTGTTTGAGAGCACTAGGAACTACGTTAATAGGAGTGGTACTGGCTATTATGACAACATAGTACTCTTGATGGTATATAATAGGCATGGTTACTCTAACCTAAAAAACGGGAGTAGTGACACGAAAACTGGTAACTCCAAACACTAGAGTTACAAACACCTCTAAAACACCATGATATAGTAATAACTGGAAAGTTTCTAGTAGCAAGCTAAAACTTTTATATCAGACTGATAGCAGGCAATACTGTACTGCTAGCAGAATATTTGAAAAGTGAATCAGTTTTCACATTTGGGACCTACTGCGCATGCGCGAGCGTGCTTAGTGACAAGCGTCACCAAGGAGTGAGTACAGACTGGTGCCAGTCTATTGTAAGGCTAATGCAGGGGGTCCCTCTACCAGAAGCCTGGTTGAGGATCCACATGGTGATGGTATGGGCATTAGGGAGTATATAAGCGAGCATAAAAAATTTATTCTGATAGCTAAATGCAGATATTTGATTTAGCAAGTAGTGATTGAACGGTAATGGTCAAATGGATGTTTTTGTGGTGTAATAACAACATAAATTCATAGGCTCTGCTTTGAAATAGATGGACTGCCCAAATGTGATGTACGTATGTATAGTTTATATTAAGCATGAAATAAGTAATTTAAAATCTTGAATTTTGAACCTCATTCTAAGTTCAGCTTTAATAAATACATGACTGTGACACAACTCTCCACTTCCTCGAATCTTTGACTCATACACATAACGGTACCACATCTAGCGTTTACAACAATGTCTTTCAAAATTAATGCTATACAATTGATAGAAACCACAATTGAACTATAACAAACAATGAGAAACACGTATATATTTATTCAAAATAATATTCTGGATGGTCATTAATGAAGTTCCTTACCTTGGCACCAACTTGTCCAGCAGAATCCATTTTGTTTCATACGTTTGACAGCTGACTTTGTGAAATTTAACTGGTTAAAATTCGGTAAAAAGAATTAAAATGCTACGCGTATGTTTTTATGTGAAAATAATTTTTTCATGAAAGAAAATTACATTGTCGTGTTTGTTGCTTATTTTATTAATGATATTATTTTAACAAATCAGAAAGTGGCATTAATGAAGTTCACGTTCACTTCCGGTCTCCATGCGAATGAAAATAAAATCGCCTTGTCATTTTTGAATCGAAACCGAATTAAGGTATATTTACGTAAATGTAACAAAATCAAATTAATTATGAAACTAAATGGCCTTGCTAATGTCTCATGAAAGCATCGTCATTTACTTACTGCCCGTGAACTTTTCTGTATGCACAAAATAATTACGTTTATATTTTCGTGGTATATCTCTATCATTCGGAAAACTGTATGTCACATGCGACCTGCGGTGATATGAAAGTGCATGACGTCGTCAGCCGCTCACTTAAGCAATGACGTTAGTTTGTTGTTGGCTAGGTTAGCGCGTATGCTTGGAATTCAAATTCAATGATCCGTGTTCAAGGTTCAATCAGGCATTCATTATTCAAGATTCAGGCATGCGATCAACATCAATGATCAAGGTGTAAAAACCTGCACTGCTCTATTTCCTTCGGGAACGACAAAATATAAGTTGATCAATGCACTAGGTGCAGTTGCGCCCATCGAAAATGTCCATTTACAGACCAAGAGAATTCATTGATAATGTCACAAAAAACATGGACAACTGTAAACAGACAGCGCTGTCAGGGGTGTTTGTACGCAGGTATGGAAGTCTGGAAAAAGTATGGAAAATTAAGAAAACCTTTTCCAGGGCTTGAAAAAATATGGAAAATCTATATTTTGCTTTACCGCTATGGAAAAGTTTTGGAAAATTAAAATATTGGCAATTGCAATTCTCCCGGCAGACATTTTCATACATCAGTATATTGTGATTTTACCATTAAAAAATGTACGGGTAAACAAAATTTCTGAAGGGCAACAGGGCTTTAGATTTACATGTACCTCATTTGAGCACACCACACCACCTATCTGGTCCAGGATCTATCACGGCTCCTAGAAACTAGAGAATTGAAATCTGAGAGGTTGATTTTGAGCCATTTTAGTTTTAATAGCTCTAAGATCAGTCTGTTAGCCAGGAATTGAAAATATGGTGTCCACTGTCCATAGACAAGATATATATATATACATATATATATATATATATATATATATATATATATATTTACCCCCTTAGCTATCACTTTACAAGTCATGCTCAAATTAAATATATATAGGTCTTATAATTCTCCAAATTAAAACATTTCAAATTTCTGGGTTAAATTGGTAAAATTCTTGTAAATTTTAACCTGTCCTTATTAATTTCTGACTTTTTCTGCCTGTCCAAAATCAAATTTACCCGTCCAAAAGATGGGTGGATTTTGGACGGGTGGACGGGTCTGTGGCTAACAGCCTGTTTAAGACGTCTGAATGGCAATAATATTTTATAAGTATTCTTTTACTGTAAATCAGTTAAATAGTGGCCAGTAGGATTTTAATTTGGACTCGCTAATATGGGCAGATTTAATTTGAGCATGACTTGTAAAGTGATAGCTAAGTGGGTAATCTAAAGCCCTGGGCAACTTTGTGACTGGAGTTACATGTACATTGTTGGTTGCCCACGAGCAACCTCATAATTCTCTTAACCCTTTAACCCTCAAATTTGTTCAAGAAAATGTCAATTCTCTCATAGAAAATGTCCATTTGCAGACCACGAGAAGACTATTTTTGAAAATTTACCTCAGTTATCTCGGACTAGCTCGGTTATCGACCCAGGCATTCCAGTGGTAAATTTTCAAAAATATTCATCATGATGTGCAAATGGACATTCCTCAAGACCACTGCAGAAGCTGTCTTTGGCTGATAATTTCATACCCTGAACTCTGGTTCTACTGATGCAATCTTCTCCAAACTTGGGTGGAAATTGCCTGTTTCGTCACGAACATGTATGCCAATTTTGTGGTCAAAGGTTAAAACTCAACAGCTTTCAGCGACATTGTTTTCAAAATAGATATTTTTGAAGAACTTTTCAATAACTAATAGAGCCATTGTCTCCGAACTCTAGTTAATGTGTGTCTGTCGGGTCCCGAAGACATATGCAGATTTTACAGTAAAAAACTAAAACACAACAGCTTTCAGCAACATTGTTTCCAAAATATATTTATATATGTAGATAATTTTGATGTTATGGTGGCCCAACCAAACATATATGAACGACGCGACTATTGGACAAATCTTCCCTTGTTTATTTGAATGTCTATTTACATGTACAGGCCAAGAGACTACTATTTAAAAAAAATTTACTACCAAGGATCAAGCCTGTCGTTCAAGCGGTAAATTTTCTCTTGGCCTGTAATTGGACATTCAGGAGCAACGCATTTGAGGGGTGATTTTGACCGGCTTCGTAGAGAAAGTGTTATGGCAGTATGGCTACACACATGTAATCTTAGTCATCATCTCGTGGCCACAAATGTCATTTATTATCTCCAATGAGGTCAATTAAACCTTTAATCCTCAAATTTATAACAAGAAAATGTCAATTTTCTCATAAAAGAAATAGTTATTTGCTGAGCAAGAGAAGACTATTTTAGGAAATTTACCACTTGAATGGCTGGCTCGCTTATTGAGGCAGTCATTCTAAACTGTTCAGGCTAAAATTCTCAAAAATGTCTTGCCTGCCTTGAGTGTTAAAAGGCTGGTCAATCACTTTTATTTAGTAATTGGACTTTGGTTTTCAAAAAAATGTTTCATAAACTGAATACAGTACAGTTGTACATGTTTCAATGCTTCCATTAATTTCGAAACCCATGAAGTATGTGACCCAGGAGGTCACATGCTTCATATGTTTAGAAATTAGTGGAAGCAAATAATTTAAAATGGCATATATAATACATGTAATTGTTTAACCCTGAGTTGTTATTACACCACAAAAACATCTTGACCGTTCAATCACTACTTGCTAAATCAAATATCTTCATTTAGCTATCAGAATAAGATTTTTATGCTCGCTTACACTCTCTCTAATGCCAATACCATCACCATGTCAACCCTCAACCAGGCTTCTGGTAGAGGGACACCCTGCATTAGCCTCACAATAGACTGGCACCAGTCTGTACTCACTCCTTGGTGATGCATATCACTAAGCACGCCCGCGCATGTGCAGTAGGTCCCAAATATGAAAACTGATTCACTTTTCAAATATTCTGCTAGATTTTGTCCAGTCAGGGTCTCTTCGGATGACTGGTCCCTGGCTCCCAGGTGGATTGCTTAGTCCCTTTCTCTTCCTTCTACAATGTAAGTACGGGTTTTCTATAGCCCATTGTCAATTTGGTCATTAACATGTTAGTTTTCTTTGTGAATGATGTTAATTCTAAGGAATTTATACATACATGAGAGCATTCAGCCTAGGGTAGGATTTCCTACCCTGTCATTAAAGCTTAGTAAAATGATCTCTATTCACTCTGAAACATTCAAATCTGCAATAATTTTAATTTATCAGGGGGGGTATGACATGATTAAATCTCATGATTCTTACTCCCATGTCAAGATGGAGACCATCTCCCAGATCATTTCCAGCCTAGATCAGGTATGTGGTCATTTTCCATCGACAAAAATGATGCCTTCTTTCATGTTCTCATTTACCCTTCCTTCTGAAAATTCCTGAGATTTGCTTACTAAGATCGAGTTTGGCAGTTTTGCTTCATGCCTTTTGGCCTGACCACGGCTCCTTTTCTTTTTACTCGCCTAGTCTCAGCCGTGGCAGGAATTTTACACCGTCATTCTATCCATCTACACGTTTATATAAACGATTGGTTAGTAAAGCAAGTCTTCCTCAATTCTCTCAGGAATTCTTCCAGAGGTTTGCAGTCTGTCATGCAACCTAGGGTGGATTTTAAATCTAAAGAAATCAAGCCTAGGTCGCTCTCAAATCTTCACGCATCGAGGCGTTTCTTTCGATCTGGCCTAGGGTCTAGTCTTCCCCTCAGATCCAAGAATAGAGGCTTTATCAGTGGCAATGGAAATCCTGTCTTCTTCCATGGTCTGAGCAAGATTTCTGCTAAGAGTGATAGGTTTGATGGTCACGGTTTGATGGTCAGCGTAGAGAATGTTATTCCATGGGCCGCGCTGATGAGAAGATCCTTCCAAATGTATTTAATGTCCCTTTGGAAGCAGTCGGTTCACTCTATTTACCATCAGATTCCCATCAGAGAACAATTGATTCCTCTTCTAGATTTTTGGAAAGAACGTTCTCTGCTTCTGGTGGGTGTTCCACTGGTAAAGTCCTCCCCTCAGGCGATTATCTTCATAGACGCTTCTCAGGAGGGATGGGGAGCGGTCTGGGACTCCCTGTCGGTTTCCGGTCTTTGGTCCCTGGAGGAGTCGACACCTCATATCAACATTCTGGAATTGTGTGCTGTCATGAAGGCTCGCCTTTCATGGTCAGGTCTTGTGATAGGTCTCAAAGTCTCGATTCAGTCGGACAATTCGACAGTGGTCTCTTATATCAACAGGCAGGGGGTACACGGTCATCCCTCCTTTGTCTAGAAGTGTGGAACCTTCTCTTATGGACTGGTGTCGCAAGAACCAGATTCTTCTAATGTCCCAGGCAGTCTGAATTTTCTTACGGACCAACTGTCACATCCCAGCAAATTCGCCCACACAGAGTGGCAGTTAAAGAGGTCAGTTGTCAAAGCCATTTTCAGTCTTATGGATCGTCCTCTGGTAGATCTGTTTGCAACATCTCTGAATGCTCAGATCTCCTCTTACATGTCTCCTTTTCCGGACAGTCAAGCCCTGGCGGTGGATGCCCTGGCTCAGTCCTTGACAGGAATGTTCGTTTATGCGTTCCCTCCAACGATTTTGATTCTGTTAGTGTTGAAGAAGGTCAAAGATCAAATCTGCGAGATTCTTTTAATAGCTCCTTTTTGGCCAAAGAGGATTTGGTTTGTTGACCGTCTAGATCTCCTGGTAGACTTCCCTCGTCTTCTTCCATTCTCCCAGGATCTTATGTCTCAAGTAAGAGGTCTTTGTCTTCATCCAAACCCAGAAATCTTCAGTATGTGTGTTTGGAGAATATCAAAACTAAAGTCTACGAGAGTAAAGTTTCTTCAAGATCTTCAGTAATTATCGATTCTTCCAGAAGGGAGTCCACCCGCAGGGTTTACAAGTGTCGACTTATAATTTTTGGAGAATGGTGTTCAGACCAAGGTCTCGTGCCCGATTCTGTTTCTATTCCCCAAGTATTAGACTTTTTCACATATCTGTTTGATTCCTTACATTTATCAGCTAATATGGTTAGGGGATACAGATTTTCTTTGGCAACTTCTCTTCCTTGCCTTCTGTATGCCGATGTCAAGGACACCAAGACCTTTAATAGTTTTTATTAGAGGTCTAGGCAATTTTGCGTACTCCGATAGCTAAGCCTTTATTTTCATAGAACTTGGCTTTGGTTCTTCAAGTGCTGGCAGGCCGTCATTTTGAACCTCTCCTCTATTAGTATTAACGGCCTCTGCTAGAAGGCGTTCAGAAATTCATGCTTTTTCTGCTGAAACGGAGAGATTTATAGTTTCAGGAGACGGTTTAGTTTTATATCCCAGAAGATTTCACCGGTCATGTCTGCTTGAAGTGTACCACTTGCTCCCCCTTCAAGATGTGTGGGATTTGTAAGGGCTGGCCTTTAGTAGTATCTAAGGCTTTTTTCAAAGATTTCTCGTTTCTAAGCCTACATTGCCCTCAGTTCGCTCTCCCTCTGTTGTTGAGACATCTAACGCAGTTACATCTGCCAGTTCCTCTGTTAAATCGGCTGTACCAGCAATGGAAGGGGGGGACCCTCCTCTTCAAATTCAAATTCTGATGGTGTTATGGCATTGTTTGCACGTTTTGAATCCTTTGCAAGTGTATTAATCAAGTCGCTGCTAAAGAGGAGTCGTCAGACTCCGAGAATAGTACGAAGTCTTGCAGGCGTTCTCGCAAGTGGGGAAAACCTGTGGAGCATGCGGAAATCTCCTAAGTCTAAATCTAAAGAGCCTAAGAAAAAGTCTGGTAAAGTGTCCTCAGGTAGGAGCCAGACTAAAGACCAGGTATGTCTTGATGGGTCGCATTACCCTCAGGCGATGGCATCGGTGGCGGAAGCTTCCGATAATTCATCTCATGCGCAGGTCCATTTTTCAGTTATCCCGATAGCCAGCAATGTTATGAGATCCCCGATCTCTATTTCTGCTCCCGTCTTTGCTCCTGGCTTGTCCGGGCAAGCGGGTTCGAAATCTGGATTGTCTTCTGGTTTGACCAGGCATCCTGATATCAGCACTGTGATTGTTTCTGGCTTGGCTGAACATCCGGTGTCTCATGATCATCTGGCTTTTCTGTCCTCCTTTTCCGGTAACGGCCCCTCTGTTTCCGGTTCAAGAGATGGCTGTCAGGGTCTGTTAGATCCAGCTAGGTATCACTCATCAGCTTCCGGTTCCGGGTTTTCCGCTTCTGTTTCCGGTAGTAGTGTTGCTACTTCTGGTAGGAGAAGTGCATATCCGGGTCTGTTAGATCCGGCCTTGCATCCGTCATCTATTTCCGGTTCTGATTTTTCCGCTTCCGTTTCCGGTGGCAATGTATCTGCTTCCGGTATTAGAGGTGCTTTTTCGGGTCTGATAGATCCGGCCTTGCATCCAACTTCTGTTTCCGGTTCCGGTTGTATCGTATCCTCTTCCGGTAGTAACGCTTCTGCTTCCAGTTTAAGAGGTGCTTTTCCGGGTCAGTTAGATCTGACTAAGCATCCTACTTCCGGTTCTGGTTTACCAGTTTCTTCTGGAAGCTATTTTCGCGCATCTAATTATGAGTTGCCTGTTCGTTCAGATTCTTATTCTAGTAATAATTTTGCTTCTTCTGACTCTAATTATTTTTGCGCTCTTCCCGTTCGTTCTAGGCATGATTTTGATCATTCGTCATCTCTCAGTCTGCCTCTGATGTTCATTCTTCTGATTTTGTTCACCCTTCCTTTCGCGAGGTGGTATCTAATTCTCATTCATCTTCTTCAAGTCTTTCTCCTTCATTATCTAAGGGAGGTACTGTTCATCCTTCTTCTTCCTCTTCCTCTTTGTCTGCTCTGTCGGCTAGAGATTTTTCCTCTAGTCACGTTTCTCAATCTTCTCTATTTCATTCTTCGGCTATTCCTCCTCCGGGATTTTCTCATATTCCTTCTTCTGTTCATCAGAATTTAGCTTCTTCAGATAACGTCTTTTCTTCTTCCTGTTCTACTCCTTCCATTTCTTCTCTTCCTTCTTATTATTCCTCTTCTTCTCCATCGTTCGATCATTTGGCCCCTAGTGTGTCGGTTGTTCTTTCTCCAGAACTGGAACTTCAAGATAGTGGATTCAGGCCTAGATTTTTCGTTATTTTCAGTAGCTCGGGATTCCTCTCTTCATTGCTCCTTTGTTTCTGCTTGATCTTCTATTTTCTCCAGATTTTCTGCAAGTGGTTTGGGATCATATTCTTTTCCATCTAGCCGGAGAGATGAGGTTGATTTCGTTCCTTCTGTTCATGCTTCAACGGTTTTGGATCCGTTGTCTTTGTCTGATTCTAGAGGTTTAGCTTCTCCTTCCTTGTTCAGGACTCCTGGCTGATAGATCAACTCCGCTGGGGTTATGCACCTTCATGGATCGATCAGCCTCCTCCTCTGTCTTCCCAAATGGACTCCGGTTTCTTCAAACCTGGAGAAACTGGGAGCCCTGGAAGACGAATTGGAGTCGATGATTCTAAAGAAAGCCATAGAAGAGATTCCTTTATGGAGAGTGGACCCGGGCTACTACAGTACAGATCTTAGTTAGCTTTACTTAAACGTAAATCCAATCATTACCTTCACACATGGTTCATTGGTCTAATGGATTTTAGGACATAGATATCTTCCATGTATGTACTTGATCCAACATTTGTCAATTCACCCCACTAAGCAACCGGATCGGCAGAACCCGGCTCATATCATCCAAAACTGGTTTCTGCAGTGGTGTTGAGAAATATTTATTTGCAGAACAAGAGACTATTTTTGAAAATTTGTCACTGGAATGACTGTCTCGATAACCGAGCCAGTCATTCCAGTCATAAATTTTCAAAAATAGTCTTCTCTTGTTCTGCAAAAGATATTTTCCTATCGGTCATTGGTGGTCTGACTTGAATCAGTCTTTCACTCTCCTGACATGCGCGATTCACTGTCCTCAGCGGTCACTCACCTGGAAACACCAACTCTCCACTGGAAAACTTTGAAGTCTAGATGCTCTCCGAGAGCAGCTGAGGCGTTTCCAGGTATAAATAGGCTTACGGGCTGTTTTGTTGTCTATGAAATTTAAATATTTTTTTACTAGTTTCCATAGAATTTTTTCTTTCAAACTTCACATCACCTGAGTTGTAACCACCATGCATGCCACCCAGAAAAATTAATGACTAATCCAGCATGCTTATCAGGTACCACTGTACCACCATGCATGTCACCCAACAAAATGAATGAATAAACTGGCATGATTATAATCGTGCTGGTTTATTCTAACAAATATTATCGGTGAGGTATGTGGTGGTATAGTGAATATCACTATGAGCAATGTACACTGTACTCAGATAGAGTGAGATTATAGTAGTTAATTTATTATTGTGGCGTGAGACTGAGTGTTGGTAGTAAACACTTGACCGGGCAGTGCACCAATATCATGTCAAAATACATGTAGCATTCTATCAGTATTTGTGTTGGTACACTTTTTAATAATTTATTACATAATGTACTTGTACCAAGTTACCAACACAGATAGATTGCTATTTTGTCATGCTACTATTACTGTGCTAGGTCAGGTGTCCAATACCACCGCTCAGTCTTACATATAGTTTTGCCCAATGGAGGAATCCAGTTTTAGCTATGCCCCGCCCATCTCTAGCTAAGCTCCACCCAAGCTTTACCTGCATTGGGATCGATCTCTGTACTATCTGAATCTCAAATTCCTGAAAACTACATGTAAGCTGTTGATATGACAGCAACAACTCTCAGTCAAATTAGTTTTAAAATATTCGACATCATTTTTATTAACCCTTTAATGGTCATGCCGACCAAAACTGGCCTCTGTTATGGCATTGTGGGATGTCCATTTACAGGCCAAGAGAATAGAATTTTTGAAAATTCACCACAAATGACTGGCTCAATGACCAAGCCAGTAATTTGTCATAAATTTTCAAAAATTGCATTCTCTTGGCCTCTAATTGGACATTCAATAAGTGGATATTAAAATTTTCTTCACCAAATTTGTCCATTAAAGGGTTAAATAGAATACATATAGTCCGTCATCAATTAAGTGTCTGTGAAGATTGACGAACTTATCTACGTCATTCATTATGTTGTCATCCTTATGCATCATGTAGTTGATTATGACATCATGATTGATGGATAAAATGGAAAGGTCCATTATGTAATGCTTATAACTCCCTGTGTAATCATATTTGTTTCACTTTTCTATTTCAGCTACTGTTGAAACATAGCCAGACCACAAACAAATGTTGCAAAAATAAACGTACAAAATCTGGAACAGTAGGACAAAAATTTGAAAGACCACTATCAGTAATATATGACCTGTGACCAGCAACATCATTCATTAACACAGACAGTAGCATAACCATAAAACACCGCTGATAACCAGCATGGACAATATTATATAGGACCAAGATAGTTTACTTTTGTTCTAGAGACTGGACTTGTATTGTTATTGATCATCGATAACAATGCAAATCTCAAAATCAACAGTAAAGTAAACTTAATCTGGGTCCTATATAATATTGCTCATGCTGGTGATCAGTGGTGGTTTGCGCTATTGTCCTGTGTTGGTGATTGAGCAAACTGCATTATATCAATATGGCAGCATTCAATAACAATGACATTAAACTTTTTTAAGTGAATGAATAAACAATTTAATCAAATCCAAAATGACCTGGTTTGACTTATTTACTGTATGTAAGTAAAGGTTGTATGGTGTTTTCATCATTTCTTTGATCTTCAGTGGAACAAGGATTGAGAATTTTCCCCACTGTGAACAGCAAAACAAGGTAGTTAAAGGTAAGTAAAGCTCCAGCTTTACAACCCTTTACTGTCCAATATTTGTCAAGAAAATGTAAATTTCTGCTGAACCCTTTAATGGGTAAATTTTGTCAAGAAAATTCCAATTGTTTCATAAAATGTCAATTTGCTGATCAAGAGTATTCTGGGAGCCAGTCATTCCAGTGATAAATTTTCAAAAATAGTGTTCTCTTAGTCAGCAAAAGGGCATTTCTCAGGAACACTGCAGAGGCTGGTTATGGCTGATTTGACCATTAAAGGGTTAATAAATGCCCATTTGCAAGGCAAGGCAATTTTTTAACATTGAGAACTGTAATGAATAGCTTGGTTATCAAGCCAGTTATTCCAGTGGTAAAATCTTAAAATAGTCTTCTCTTGGCTTGCAAATGGGCATTTCTCAAGACAATTTGATTTCAGAGGCCAGTTTTGACCACTCACTGAGTCACGGTAAAAAAATAATTCTTGTTCTGCATATGGACATTTCTCAAGGCCACCACAGAACATGTTTTCACAAGCTGGAGTGTTAAAGGGTCAATTGCTAAAATGTACAATTCTTATAACAGTGACTAACTACTAACTCTTGGTATGTTATTGGTATATCTAATCATGTTAGTTAGAGCTAATTCAATATAACAAACTTTAACAGTTAATTAAATTCAAACGGCACAAATGATCATGGTGAATGCACCAAAATAGCCCAAACTTCAGGGCAAACTCTTTGTCACTGATTGGAGAAGTTCACTCAATCTGTAGTGTACCAGCTTCAAGTACATCTTCAAGTCTTTCCAGTAGTGGTGGCTTCCTCATCATCAAACATGTCATCATCAGAAGATTCACTGTCCCACACATTAGCTGTCTCACCATTACTATCAGTGTCTGGTTCCACGTTTACAACGCCACGATGAGTGATATTTGTTTTAAAATATATGTCAATATATAGCCAGTAATATACTATATACATGTACTGTTAGGCCCTATGACCTGACAGCGGCTGTTATGGTCATACACCGCCCTCAGACTTTAGCGCAGAAATCAAACACATTATTCATAGTTTCGCACATCCGGGCGTCTTGAATTCGGCCGCCATTAAAGTTGGGGCAAACTTACTACATGCTAAAGAGGACTGCCCATACAAACTCATTGGTTACATTTTCCTTGATGTTCAAACCATTAAATCCTGTGTCTGAGAATCTGTAATAACCCTGTCAGTATCAGAAAACATGAAATCATGAGTGAATTTCGCAATATATTAAAGAAAATGTAATTACGGTTTAACGGCCCATTGCTCGTAATGTTAAATTAGCCCCTCTGAAAATGGCGTACCTCCCAGGGTATTATGGGAAATTTGATTGTGATGACGTCATTGTGATTGTATGAATACAGGGTGGGAATATCGCCTCCAACAAGCTAGTACTTCTACTATTGCATTAACAATTTCAAACGACAAGAGAAAATAATAAATTTGTTACGAATGTGTCAAAATTCTGGTGAATATTTTGAAACTAATTTGACTGAAAGCCAGCTTCCAGTAAAATTGCTTTCAAAATATTCAACATCATACTTATATAATGACTAAAAGTGGAATTCTGGGATTTCAGGTTCAAATGGGTAAAATGTGATAATTCATTGGTTTAGATTTAGGGCCTACTTCCGTGATAATGCAGGTTATTAGGCCAATATTGGCCCAGTAACCTGCATTATCATTTTTGTTTTAGTAAATGTGATGTCACCGATAATGAGAAAGTTATTGATTGTCGCAAGAGAGCCGCAGACACAAAATATATATATATATATATAATATCCATTTCGTCCTGGTCGCGAATAAACAATGTTGAAGATAAACAATCCGATAAACTCGATCATCGATGCGTGTCTTTGTTTACAGTTTTCGAGATAACTAACTTCAAGCACTGTCAGTAATAAGCCTGAGATAAGATGCCGAAGCGGTCAAATATATAGGCATCACACTTTCTGTTTGGCAGTTTCGTTATTCCGTGTTATCTGTCTACTTTTTAGCCTGTGGCGTACACGAAATGTGCGTAGATTGATGAATTGCACACACAAAAATAAGTTATTTTCTAAACAGTTGACGCCATCTTTGCTAGATCTGATTAAATATGCGTGTATTCTGGATCAATCAGATGGTGATACCCATTGCTGAAAACGGGTAATAACGTTACCTACTCGGATACTCCTGGAGTGAGTTCAGGAAGGCGAACGTTCGCGTTCTACGCGTTACAGTGTTCAGTTAATAACAGAAAACGTTTTTCGCGGTCCTGAGCGCACCCCAGGCATGGGTAAAACAACTATGTACGCATGTGCATGTTTATGTAAAAGCGGAGATTTTCAGTTACATATTATGTATGAAATAGCGAAATCGAAAACAACCGAATGTCAGGTTTACAGATTTTGTAAATTGCTTCCCTTTCCGTTATAAGACAAATTTGGCATAACACTAGTCACAACTGGTGCATATATTGTTCTAAAAAGTTATGCCTATTACGTCGGCTGAAATTAGACTATATTGTAATAAATCCATTTCAGAGAATATCTTGGTTTATTCATCCGCATTTCAAAAGAAATTGTGGATTGAAAATTTATTAAAATATACGCAGTCATCACACTAGCTTCATACTCAGTAAAGAATACCCAGGTGCGGAGTTCACTCACGTCCATTTTATACAAAATTACGGTTTGATTACGATGATGACATTTCGACAATTATCATTTACAGCCACAAAAAAAGCTAAAGGCGATGCATGTACTTAACACATATACGGCTCCAATTGCAATTTAAATTTACATGTACGGGTCCTTGACAGACTATAGACCGATTCCGCTTTATGTTTAATGACGCGTAGTAAGAATCTTTGTAGCGTTACCGTATACATCTGATTGCGCGTTTGACTTTTTCCGTGACGGGTTTAAAATATTTCATGATACGTTTAACATATTGTAGGACTGGTTAGACTTTCCGTTAGACTCGCCTATAAAATAAATAAAATGCGTTTGGTGTTTGGCCACACCTGGAAACGCTACGAGGTTTTGACGCGAAAAAGACGCATTTTTGTTTCGTCAAACAGTAAAGCTAATGAAGATCTGTACTGTACTCAACTCTTTCTGGTCCCCAAGAAAACAGGTGGATGGCGTCCAATCATCAATCTGAAACGGTTAAATCTTCTAATTTTTACTCCAAAATTCAAGATGGAGACTGTATCTCAGATTATCGCCAGTCTGATTCCAGGTATGTGGACCTCTTCCATAGACCTGAAGGATGCTTACTTCCACGTTCTCATTCACCCTTTGTTCCGAAAATTCATGAGTTTTGCTTTCAAGGGTCGGGTATGGCAATTCATAGCCATGCCCTTCGGCCTGACCACAGCCCCTTTTTTCTTCACCCGCCTAGTGTCAGCTGTGGCAGGAATTCTTCACCGTCGTTCTATTCCCCTTCACGTTTATATAGACGATTGGTTAGTAAAAGCAGAATTTCTCAATTCTGTCAGGATTTGTTCCAGAGGTCTGCAGTCTGGCTTGCAGCCTAGGTTGGGTTTTAAATCTAGAAAAGTCAAGCTTGGTTCCGTCTCAGGTTTTCACCCACCTAGACGTTTCATTCGATCTAGCTCGGGCCTAGTTTTCCTATCAGATCTAAGAGTAAAAGCCATCTTAGTAGCGATGGAAATTCTGTCTTCCTCTTCCGTGGTCAGAGCAGTTTTCTTTCTCAGGGTGGTAGGCTTGATGGTCAGCATCGAGAGTATCATTCCGTGCGCGGCGCTGATGAGAAGACATTTCCAAATGTATCTTATGTCCGTTTGGAAACAGTCAGTTCACTCTATTTACCATCAGATCCCCATCAGAGAACATCTAATTCCCTACCTAGACTTTTGGAAGGATCGTTCTCTGCTTCTGATGGGTGTTCCTCTGATCAAGTCTTCTCCTCAAGCAATTATCTTCACAGACGCTTCCCAGGAGGGATGGGGAGCGGTCTGGGATTCCCTGTCTGTTTCCGGCCTGTGGTCCCTGGAGGAGTCGTCAGCCCACATCAAACATTCTGGAGGTGTGGACTGTCAAGAAGGCTCTCCTCTCTTGGTCGGATCGAGTAAAAGGTCTCAGAATCTTGATTCGATCGGACAATTCAACAGTAGTCTCATATCAACAGGCGGGGGGGGGGGTGCACGAAGTCATCACTCCTCTGTCTTGAAGTGTGGAACCTTCTCTTGTGGTGTCGCAAGAATCAAATTTTTCTAGTGTCCACTCATGTCCGGGGCTGTCTGAATTTTCTTGCGGACCAATTGTCTCGTCCCACCACGTTTGCCCACACAGAGTGGCAGTTAAAGAGGTCGGTTGTCAAAGCGATCTTCAACCTCATGGATCGTCCCCACATAGATATGTTTGCGACCTCTCTGAATGCCAAGATCTCTTTCATGTCTCCTTTTCCGGACAATCAGGCGCTTGGACGCCCTGTCTCAGTCATGGACAGGAATCTTTGCTTATGCATTCCCTCCAACAATTCTGATTCCTTTAGTGCTGAAGAAGGTCAGGGACCAGATCTGTGAGGTCCTGCTGATAGCTCCCTTTTGGCCAAAACGGATCTGCTTTATATATCTTCCCGATCTGGTAGACTTCCGTCGTCTTCTTCCAATTTCCCCAGACCTGTCTCAAGTGAGGGGATCTTGCCTTCATCCAAACCCAGGAATCTTCAGCCTGTGTGGGGTTGGAGAATATCGAGTGTGCTGTCCCTGAGAGTAAAGTTTCTGCAAGATCTCAGGAAATCATTGATTCTGCCAGGAGGGAGTCGACCCATAGAGTTTACAAGGGTCGACTTAAAATTTTTGGAGAATGGTGTGTAGATCATGGTTTTGTGCCCGATTCTGTTTCTGTTTCCCAGGTGTTAGATTTTTAATCTTATCTGTTCGATTCTCTACATCTGACTGCTAACACTGTAAGAGGATATAGATTTTCTTTAGCATCTTCACTTCCTTGTCTGTTGAATGCTGATGTTAAAGATACTAGGGTTCTTAATGGTTTCATCAGAGGTTTAGGTAATATTCGTCCTCCAGTTGCTAAACCTTTGCCTTCCTGGAACTTGGCTCTGGTTCTTCAGGTTTTGGCAGGTCATCATTTTGAACCTATTTTGCAAGTATTTACGGCATTATTGTATAGTAATTAATAACAAACCAGCTGTATGTGCCTAAAACTCGCCAAATAGCTAATATTAAGCCGCGAATTTTTTCTGTGACTATTTAGGCTACATATTTTAGGCCTAGAGGGTGGGTGTGTAGTTAGAATCACGCAAGAACGGCAACAGCTACGAAAAACCAATGCGGCAGATTTTTCTGTTTTATGTTTCCAGACATGTTTGAGAACACGATTGCTTCAATGACGATTTTGGCTCGATAGAAATGTTCGTGAACAAAATTAGCCTGTAAATGACAAGATAATTTAATGTACAAGTATGTGAGTTTTTAAAGCTTAGCATATACTCATCATATTCGAGACCAACTGTTTGTAGGTTTTATCAGAAACCCTTCTGGTTTTACCTAACACGCAAAGGCCTGTGTCACTAGTAAGATTACAGTTGAATATGCGAAGAAAAATAATCGATACTACATGATCGTAGCAAAGGTTGGATGGTGGGGTGGGGGAGGGTGGGTGTTAGTGGGAGGGCTGCCAGTTGGGGAATCGACGGGCCTACATATTTTCACGTTGATGCAAAGCATATTATTTTGAGAAATTACCACCGGGCTTATTGAAAATTACTACCGGGCGATAAAACAAGCATTCCATGTGATGGAAGCACATAAATAGTAGCAGATGAACGAATTCATAGGAAGACTGACATATCGGTTATCGATCATTTCTCTTTCAGTTCATGCGGACGTCAATGAAAGCTTATTGTAAACAAACAATTTTGACAGTCTTCGACCCGTAAGCTATCCAACGTAAATTTGTGCGCTGTTAATAAATGTAGGCCTATCTAAATATGACAATTTAGTTCATCTTACACACCTGTTATAAATTATTATTGTCACGTTTTTTGCGCATCTTCACTCATATATCTGCTTTTTCAGCGTATACACGACAATTGTACACACTCAGGGCCAGCATTTGTCTCTAGTACGTAAACCTACAAATTACTCCAGTAAAAGCGTGGGAGAGTGAGTGTCGTTATACGTAAATTTATACGTTACATTCAAAGAAATGGTAGATATATACTCAGAATTTACCTCCTCGCCCACATACATATAGGATACGCACGCATGTGTAGGCGTATGTTTAGAATGACAGGAAACGTGGCAATGTGTAGGCCCGACCACATGTATTTTTGGCATAATTTTGCAACTGAATGCAGTGTTATTTGCTTGTTCAAGTAGGTTAATCACGTAGACTATGAGAAGTCCACCCCCCCCCCCCCCACTCCGGTCACTCATTGCTGGCATAATGTATATCCCTAATTGATATTGTAATCAATGCTTGTTAAAATTGACGTTTTAGATTGCCACAAATAGTTTGGCTTATGTCTACAGGAGATTTAATTATATAGGCCTATAAAATGTATCCAATATGGGCCTAGCTTTCTCCAGTCTTAGACTTAAACAAATCAATTGATTGCGATACCTTAGGCAAATTCGGATCTACTGGTGGACTTTGCATTTGGTTTGTGTGTACGCGCGCACGCTTACGTGCTTGCGTGCATGTGCGAGTGGGGGTGGGCGGGGGATGATGGGGGTGGGGGGTGGAATAGAGATACATCAGGAAATGACTTCGCATAGCATCAGAATTTTCAGGGAGAAGAACTAGCCTGCCCATATCTCCCCAAACGGCCATTTGGAGGGGGCACGCCCTCACTCACAGACCCTCTCCAATATTGACTAACTCAATAATAAAATCCTAGATCTGCGCTTGACGGCCATCCCACCAATACTGGATGTAGCAAGATATAGTGTCGTAAAAATACAGTATCTACAGAATCACACTGAGATATTTTCTCGAAGCAGATCTCATCTAAAAAGGGGGTTTTCGTGCCCGAGATATTCATATTTAAATATGGCATATGCGCTATTATAAGCTTCTGACTAATGTCTACCGGGAATATCATTGAGATCATTGCCTATTTCAAAATTCATTGCTAAATACAATAGAATGAAAAAGTTACCCTGGTTAAACAATGTTGCCTGTATTAGCTTTGCTTAGCGGTTGTTCCACTATGATGTCACAGCTGCTTGGAATTCAAGGGAGGTAATTCATGACGCGATATTCTAAAGCTATGTACTATATCGGCAATAAATATAAAAATATGCCATGTATTAGCAAATTGATAACAGCTATATGATTTGAAAGGAGTGGATATATTATGTCTTAAAATACACTCCATATATGACCTTTAAAAGATCAGAGTGCAGCGGCTTCCTTTTTTAGGAATATTACGATTTTAACTAAAAAGCCTGAAGACCATTTACCAAACACATCCCACCATTTTCGTTAGGACCGTGCGTCTGCATGTAATGATGAGGGTCGTTCTTTGGTTATTATTTATTTATTTAAGTTTAAAGTTTTACTTATTTGATAATCACTGTGTGATTGGTTAAGATATCACATGGTGGAAATTATATACATATAACCTGTCTTGAGGGACCACCTATGGGGCACAAATTAGCCACTAACAAGACAGTCTCTTATAAGAAGGGATCTGCTATAGAATGGTTTGCTTAGAGCCAAGGGATTGGGGTTCGTTAATACAGGTGGTCAAAATGTCACTGTCTTAAGGAACCACCCTGCTATTGGTCTAAAGGGTAGGTGGTTGTTCAAGCAGGTTGAACTGTATTTGATTTCCAATATTATGTAGAATAAACTTTCAATGATTTTGAAATCTGGATAATCCCCCCCCACCCACCCCCTCACCTCACCCAATGTAAATAGTAGATTGTAAAATGAGCCTCTATAGGTAACACAGTCCCCACCCCCTCTCTCCCTCATCACCACCGTAAGCAGAAAATCATCTTTGTATATAAGATTATTTCCATGAAGCGACATGTTTTGCCGGTTTTGTTGTTGTAGAAATATTCCCGGGTAACAATGTATTTTAGCCTGGAAACATCAACAGGAAACCAGTATAAATGTCAGCTTTTTCAGCATATTCGAACTAGGTGTGGTCAGAAGACCAGTTAGGCTGTGCGGTTCGGTCACAAAAACAAGACCAGAAAATATAGAGGAAGATTGCTAACATATCCTTCACTGGGGAGTAAGCAAGGCTTCAAGTTATTATTTGATAGACAGTTTGTCAGTTAAAGTCTGTTGTAGTTATAAGTTAAAAATTATATATTGTTCAAGTGTAGACTTCTTTGATAAAATACAACTATTTACAGTAAGTTATTCTGTAGTAATGGAGTGGATGCGGATCACAGCCTGCCTGTGTCAGATGGCAACACAGTAAGTGAACTATTCACCCAGTTATCAAATCAGCCCACCTGTCATTAGACCTGTCTTGAGAACCAGTGACACATAACTGTCTGCTAATCAAGATAATCCATCAGGCGATAGTAGCCGTCCAGTTACCTGTTTGTACAGCTATACAGCCCTGGTCATACATTAGACGGACCACAACCGTGGCACCACTGGTATTAGGACCCGATCCAATCTAAGAAAACCTCCCCCGTTATAACGATGCACCATTATGTTATGTTGTTAACATTTGGTTATGTTTTGTTTGATTTTTATCCTTGCTTATGGATTCTCAAATCTCCACCCACCAAAGGCTCACGGTGGGGCACTGACCAAATCTACGGGTTTAGCAAGTAGTGATTGAACGGTCAAGATGTTTTTGTGGTGTAATAACAACCCCCAACAGACCCCCCCTTTAGTGGGTTGGTCTGTCGTTTTATTAACCACTATAAAAACTTACTTACCATTCAATCAGTACGACCCAGCCTCAGCCACCCTGCAGGGTATTGATTTGAGAATCTATTCTCGATATATGGCACTTAAATTTAGAAAAGTGAATCAGTTTTCATATTTAGTACCTACTGCGCATGCACGGGTGTGCTTAATGACAGGCGTCACCAAGGAGTGAGTACAGACTGGTGCCAGTCTATTGTGAGGCTAATGCAGGGGGTCCCTGTATCAGAAGCCTGGTTGAGGGTTGACATGGTGATGGTATTGGCATTAGGGAGAGTGTAAGCGAGCAGAAAAATCTTATTCTGATAGCTAAATGCAGATGTTTGATTTAGCAAGTAGTGATTGAACGGTAAGTATGTTTTTATAGTGGTTAATAAAACTACAGACCAACCCACTAAAGGGAGTTCTGTTTGGGGGCACTCTGATGTCAATAGTGTATCTTTTAGTGTGTCAATATCACAGAAACTGGTGTACATTTTTTAGCAATTTTGCTGGAAGATGTTGCTGTCCACGACCACCATCTCCCACCAAATTTGCAGATAAATGAACACCAGTTCATCTTCTAATTTAATTTGAAAATTTAAATTCTTGACACCAGAGTGGTAAGGGTTAAGTGGTGTTATGGCCAAAAAATAGGTCTATGACTTCCTTGGTACTTGTTTTCGGGGTCTAAACATGAACTTTTGTAGTATAGCACTCTCGGACTTCCACTAGTGGAAGCCCTGACATGTTTACATGTATGCAGCCAGGTCTGTATCTGGATTCGATAGAGCTATGTCATTACATTGGATCATCTATCTCTTTATTTCAGCGATGTTTTTAACAAGATCTGAGTACGATCGTGGTGTGAACACTTTCTCTCCTGAAGGCAGATTGTTTCAAGTTGAATATGCCATTGAAGCTATCAAGGTACATGTACATGTATAGTTATTTACCAAGAAAGCGTTGTAATATGTTTGTAAGAAATGCAATATATATCCCAATACATTTTGAAAAAATGGTTGGTATATATTGCAAATTCGCAATCACCTTTGAGTAGATGTTCTATCTGTCCATCATGCTCTTACCTCTTAAGCTGTTTGTCAGAATTCAAGAAAATGTTTTGTGTGTTACCCATACATGTACATGCATGATTGCAGATTGCAAGACAACATTTATATTTGACTCCACCCCCCTGGGGTCAGGGGTCATGGTTAAAATGTTAAATATCATACAAATTATGTCCACAATGCTATCTCCTGAAATCATTTGGTGAATCTGGAAAAAAAGCACATGATAAAAGTCTGTTGTGCTAATAATGCTATCCCCTCCGCAACCGTTTGGTGAAATCAAACAAATATGTTACATATCAGTTATTGGTACCCATATGGTTACCAGATGACATTTACATTGGGCTCTACCCACTGGTGGCCAGGCATCCAGGGGGCAGGTAAAACGGTCATAGTTGTAAAAACAGCGTCTCATGTTGTCTCCTCAGAAACTTAGGTGGAATTCAACTACATGTATATTTGTTTTGTAAAGTTACCTGTATAACTGTGGATTGCAAGATGACATTTATATTGGGCTCCCGCAACTGGGAAGTGTGGATGTTGTTTTTGTTGAGCCTTACATTCCCTATGCGAGGCATAGTCCTCGCCCCACATAGCTATCCAAAAGGCATGCAGCATGCAGGTCTATAAATGTTTTTGAATGTACATTGAATTCATCAAGTGCTTATGCGATGTCAATAAAACTTTAGAGATTTGTTCTACGTTGTACATGTAATGAAAATGATTTTCAAATTGTTTACGTCAGAGTCCTTCAGCAGACATTTGACTCGTCAAAGGGTTATACTACTTTAAGAAATCCTAATAGTCCATCTAGTTTATTTTGATTAGAGAAACTGAATTTCGATACATGCACAATAAGTAGTATGTACCCACTATCCAGTGTCACCTCAATTATGGATTGCCACACCAAAGAATGAGGGTTGGTAAAGTTTTTCGCCTTAGAAATGAGGGGAATCTTGACTGATTGGTTTCCGACTCTCAGAGCCTTACATGTAATTTAGAGCAAGACACATTATGCTGTATGAGAAGTCAGGAATATAGTTTAACTCTATAATCCTCACGAATTGTTTCAAGAAAATTGTATTCTTTGAGAAAATGTTCTTTTGCAGAACAAGACTCAAGAAAAGACTATTTTTGATAACCAAGCCGGTCATGGCAGTGGTAAATTAAAACAAATAATCTTCCATTTGTCTGCAACTAGATATTCTATGTGATAATTAAAACTTTTTGGAATAAATTTGACAGTTAAAGTTTAAAAAAAGATTTTTCAATAACCTTGGATTTTGTTTGTCACCGTAGCTTGGTTCAACTGCTCTGGGTATTCAGACGAATGAAGGTGTTGTTCTAGCCGTTGAGAAGAGAGTTACTTCCACTTTAATTGAGCCATCCAGCATCGAGAAAATCATGGAAGTGGATACACATATTGGTAAGATATATATGTAGCATACATTGTACAGAGCTCATTGTAGAATTAAAGTACCAGTATTCAAGATTTTTTACCTCTGAATCCTTCATTTCCAAAATGTTTGCCTTTCATCTGAGGGGTACATGTATTTCAACTGGATACTTCGAAAGGGAATAGAAGCTCTAATACATCTACACATAGTGCATCTAAAACGCAATGTTCAATAGACCTTTCCAAGTTTATCCATCGATCATCTGACGTCATAATTAAGTAAGTGATGTGTATGCTGACGTTATAATCATGATGTCATGAATGATTCGAAATAATCCGTCTTACAGTATGCCGCAAAAATTACTGACGAAAGACACATTTTTTAATACGCCAAAAGGAAAACAAAAATGCACCCATTTTTCAATGCATAGTAAAACAAAATGCAATATAGAACGCGTTGTTTAGACATTTTCAGACGCGCCTAAACACTGTTGTTTTAATGTGTCTAATTTGTCTTGATCCATTTATTTTTTTCTGACGTACCTTCTGAAATCTTTAAACGCACTTATAATTTTTAATTTAGAATAATGCGCTATATATTTGACGCATGTTTTAAAATGTTACGCACTGGAAATACAACGACACAAACTATTTATCTTGCGTGTGGTCTTCCTGGCATTTACTACTAATGGCGAGATCTCCGCACACGTGTAATTCCTTCTTTTTATAACCCAGCGCAGAAACTGTCCCGTTTTTTTGGCGTCTTTTTGGCGCTATGGTCCCTTTTTTTCCCGCGTTTTCTAGGAAAGTTATTTTTGCGGCGTACTGTATGTCATTGTTCTTGGGTTGCACGCCCTGTGGGTCCAGGGGTGGGGTAAAAAAGTCAAATAAGTCCAACACGTATGAATTGTATGTCTCTAGGGCTGGGCGGTATACCGGTTTCACACTATCTCACAGTTTTTTATGGCAACGGTTTAAAAACCATTACGAAAAACCATCCGTAAGATCTCCATTGCGCAAAATCGGGTGACTGTCCTAAACTACATTTTGTGTAGTTTGTTCTTGACTTGCAGTTTAATATTATCATCTAGTGTAACCATTTGCTACTAGAGACAAAATACAGTCATCTATAACTATTAGCCGTGGGAAAGCAAGGGTGTTGGTGAAATCCCAACAAATCGGCCGAGGACGACCCTCGGCAAATATGATTTGATTTACCAGCAGTGAATTTTACATGACATAAGCTCTGCGGGTTCAATGTAAGATTGAATAATTTGAAAATCTAAATTTCTTTGTAACAAATAATCCTTTTTTCAATTCGAGTTTGTACTACATGTATGTTTAATTAGGATTCCAAATGTGATATGATACACAAAAAATCAAGAAACGCGCTGCGAAAACAACGATGCTATACAATGAACTCCCAATCCAAACAAATCAATTTCCCTTAGATTTCGACAAACATAAAATGATCCATCACTGACTAAGGCATACGAGACAAATTGCTTGAACGCCCGAGAAATGAAAACGATTACGTCGCTTCTTACATTGGCGGAGAGTGCAAGTAAAATACACCTTAGCCTCTCAAATATGAGCAGGCATAATGTGATTGGCGGTTAACAAATTCTTCCGCCGGGATATTCACTACTATAGATTTTATGAATGAAATTCGTAGTATTTTTAATCACGTGACTTTTCTGCTCGATAGGCGTTAGAATCACATCGTTTTGTTTTACGGGCCAGTCTTTTTCGTCTTCGTATATCTTCAAGTACGGAGTGTTGATTTAAGTAGATTTAAGTTAGATTCACGAATCTATCTTTGCGTTTATGTTGTCAAATTATCATAATCTCTATTATATGACATATGAACCTCGAAAAATAGTCAAACACATTTTTTGTGAGAATTCTTGAGGCGCGATTTCCTGGAAATGACTACTCTTTACGCGCTGAATGACATTCATCCACTTGAACGACAGTTTATTGAGGAGTATTACTAAATACTGAGTACTCGAATACAAACATGACTTACTAGACTAGATCATACTGTAGGTGGTTATACGAACTCTAACCATATGTGCGGTACTCTACTAGGAGCCTAAACTCGCTCTCATATCCGGGTTCCTACTTACACGCGTTAGATTTTACTACGCTTTCGAGAATAGTTACCTAATAACAGTGTTGAAAATCAACATTTTAGTAGTTAGTGTTATTTTCACGACATCACATGAACCAGACTATTTATTTTATTTATTTTAACTATTTTGAGATAGATAGCGTCGAAGTGAGCAGTCGTACGTAGTTACCGTTCTAATTTCGTGGCAATTTACGTCAGTTGTCAAATCGCAAAATACATGTACTGTAGCTAATGAAAACGGCATATTTTCATATTTCAAATTATTTTCGATCATTCTAACCCGTTAAACCGGTATTTCGTTAATACCGGTTTAATTAAGTGATACCGTCACCGGTTTTCTTTTAGGCCCTAGATGTCTACTATTTAATAAATATGCTGTTGAATATTTTGAAACTAATTTAACTGGACGCTGCCTATGCCCAGTCAAATTGGTTCCAAATATTGAATAACTACATTTATCATATAAACAAGCCTTCTAGCCTGTTTCATATTTTTCAAAATGAGCACACGTCCCATATTCAACGGAGTATTTTCATTGGCTGTTGAGTGCGCAACACATTTAAATCGACCAATTAAAACATCGATTGATGTGAGCGTGAAGCATGGGGATTACTATGCGGTACTATTTTACTACGATTTGTTTACTACGATTTGTTATTCATGAAACGTCATCGCAAAATGTCATCGTTTGACAATTTATCAGTCGGCAGCGAAATAACGATTGATGGGCGTGGCTCTGCGATAGTCTTGTTTGTCACTATATTTTGCTGCGCATTCAGTATCTGTTATCAAGTAGGGGTGCGTCACAGTGGCGGTATCGATTTCACGAAAATCAACAATGAGAAATCAGATAAAAGTCACGTTAGCAACTATTGGCAAATATTTCAAAATTACAGTTTATAAGATAAACAAAATCTCAAACTCAGTCACTTCATATCACTATTATGAACCTCGTTGAAAATTATCCATTTTTCACTCGCTAAAGCTTGTGCAAATTGATTATTTTCAACTCGGTCTATAATAGTGATATGAAAAGTGACCAGATTCCCTATGTAATATACGTACCTGTATAGTTATCTGGACATTGCTAGTCAGAGAGTTCAGAGATTGATCGATCCCAACACAAGCGAGGTGTGGGTGGAGCTTAGCTAGAGATGGGCGGGGCATAGCTAGAGATGGAAAGGTCCATTATATACATGTAGGGTACAAGTAGTTTGCTTATTAATTAGCATCTTTAATATGTTTAATAAAGTTCATGATTTTTTGCGAATACCAACTGAGTCATTCTAATAGGGTTCAGAGTCCCGTTATCTCTAACTGACTCACTGTTTGGCCACTGGAGTGATCTCATCTGTCATTCAAGTATCTGATAACTTCTGTTTATTCTAATAATACTACAAGATGTTGCGGAGAGATGTTTCAGCAGCACTATTCTCAAAATTAATACACTAATGTGATAATCATTTTGCTTTTTCTCTACATGTATGTATACAGTTTTGACCAACCCCTAAATCAAACAGAATTATTAATTGGCTACGTAATTTCCTCAAAAGTGCTTAAGGGCTTGTGCTTAAGCCCTTTGCAAAGGGTTTGTGCTTGTGCTTAAGCCCTTTGAAAACAGAGAGGGCTTGTGCTTAAGCCCTTTTCTAAGTACAAGTGCTTGTGCTTAAGACCTTTCAAAATGGCTTCGCCCCATGCCTGCCTCATAATCAAATATGTTACAGGTTAGTTGTATGCATACATGAACAATTCGTACACTTTCTGACAAACTTTGATTTTTACGAGGTATGTACAGGTTAGACATTGCAATCAAAATGGTGTATCGCGCCGTCATGAAAATTGAAAAGTTTGTCACAAAGTATACGAGTTGTACATGTATGTCCTTGATGAATCTACCATTTACTAAACTTTCTTTTGAATATTTTTGAAACTAATTTGATGGGGATCTTCTAGTACTGCCATTTATGGCATGCTTTGAGTTTCAAATCGCTTGAAACACTAGTAAAAGTGAGCAGAACTTAGCTAAAACTGGGGTGGGGGAGGTGGGGACCGGTGTCATATCTAGAACTCGGCGGGTCATAGCAAGAAATGGATTCATCTATTAAATGTTTATTATACATGTATAAGTCATGTATGTGGACCAGACAGATACAATTCATTACATCATAAGAACTATACATTTTTCAATATTTTACAACTATCTTATCAAGGAAAACTTGCTGCCTAGCTGGATTATAATACATGTACATGTATATAAATATACATTGCATATATACTGTACCTATAGGCATTACGAATATCAATGTGTTTTGACAAAAACTTGACTCGGCATCCCCATGCATGCCAAAACAGCATTTAATCCTTTAATGACTAAATTTAATCAAAGAAATCAAAATGTTTGCTCATTGAATGGCCATTTGCAGACTAAGAGTGGACTGTTTTTGAAAATTTATCATTCCAGTGGTAAGTTTTCAAAAATCATATTTTCTTGTCCTGCAAATAGACATTCTGTAAGATGACTGCATAGGCTTGTTTGGGCCGGATTCGTCAAGAAAGGCTTAACCCTTTAATGGTCAAGCCTCTGCAGTGACCTTGAGGAATGCCCATTTGCAGGCGAACCATTTTTGAAAATTTACAACAATCCAGTGATAAATTTTTAAAAGTTGTCTTATCTTCGTTTGCATATTGACATACACTGAGGAAGGCTTAAAATTTTTGTGAAAAATCTTGGCCATTAAAGGGTTAAAGGAGTGCTATATCGTACCTCAGTAAGTAAGCTTGTTCATTTCAGGTTGTGCTATGAGTGGCTTGATTGCTGATTCAAGGACGATGATTGACAGGGCTCGTGTGGAGGCTCAGGTATACTATACATGTAGTTCCATTTCTGAAACGGATAACAATTTAACACTCAAGCTGGCCAAAAAAGGTTTCTGCAGTGATCTTGAGAAATGTGCAGTTGCAGACCTAGATTATTTTTTGAAAATTTACTACAGGAACGGCTAACTCTCTTGGCGACTTAAACGTAACCCTTTAACACTCATATCAGCCAAAAACGGCCTCTACAGCGATCTTGAGAAATTTGTGTTTGCAGACCAAGCATGCCAAGAGAAGACTATTTTTACAAATTTATCACTGGAATGACTGGCTCGATAACTAAGCCAGTCATTCCAGTGATAACTTTTCAACTCTTGGTGTGCAAATGTACATTTTCTATGGGAAAATTAAAATTTTGTTGAAAAAATTTAAGGGTTAAAGGGTTAATTCATCACAAACCTCTTACAGCACCATTTTCCCACTCAACAATGTCTACTGTGCCAAAGTACAACATCTACATACATGTGTTTGTATGTTAAACTATAAGAAATACCATATATGCATATATATGTTATTGTTGCGATGTAGACATGGATGTAGATGCAGAAATGTCCAAAAGTTGTTTAAACCTTTAATGACTGAATTTGATATATAAAAAAACCCCACAAATATCTGCTTATTGAATGTCCATTTGCAGGCCAAGACCAAACTGTTTTTGAAAATTTATCATTGGAATATCGATCCAGTCATTCCAGTGGTAAATTTTCAAAAATAGTCTTGGACATTACTCAAAGCCACTACAGAGGCCAGGCTTTGGCCGGCTTTGGTGTGAAAGAGTTAAGATATTAATGAACTCTTTTATGGTCAAGATTTTTGACTCAAGAAAGTACAAATATTGGCAAGATTCATACATATGTATGGAAAGTCTGGAATTGTACTGAATTATAAGAAACCCATCAATTTCCAGGCCTTGAAATGCATGGAGAATTCAACATTTTGTGTTTAAAGGTTGGAAAAGGTATAGAAAATTGAAATATTTTGGCGGAATGTTATTCTCATTTGCACATTTGTCAGAATTCAAACAAATTTATTATGTGAGTTACCCATACAATACGCCGCAAAAATAACTTATGAAAAACGCATTTTTAATGCGCCAAAAGGAAAGTAAAAACGCGCCCATTTTTCAACGCGTAGTAAAACAAAATGCAATATAGAATGCGTTGTCTAGACCATTTCAGACAGGCCTAAACTCTTGTTTTGATGCGTCTAATTTGTCTTGACCCATTTATTTTTTTCTGACGAACCTACTGAAATCTTTAAACACGCTAATAATTTGAGATTTAGGAGGATGCGCTATATATTTGACGCGTGTTTTAAAATGTTACACGCTGGAAATACGACAAAACAAACTATTTATCTTGCGTGTGATCATCCTGGCATTTACTACTAATGAAGAGATCTCCGCACACGCGTAATTCCTTCTTTTTATAACCCAAGCGTAATGCATATGCGACATCGCGGTGAGCGCAGCTTGGCTAGTATGAAAATGTGGTTTAAACGTTAATACCCTATATCGGGGACGTTTGGGAATTCCCCGATAAAGTGTGATCTCAACCTATACGATTGCTTTCGCAGTTTCTTTTTTATAAACAACCAACGCATCGGAATGTACCGAATAGCGAGATCGCTAAAGAATTACGAAAATACGGTTTAAAATGTTAATACCATATATTTAGAGTACGGAAATTCCCGGAAAATCAGTAAACAACAAATAAATATGTAAGTTAATAGCGCACTCGTAACCTCGCATGCTGCTTTATTCCGGGAAAAGTGCTACAGCTATTAGAAGTGAATGTATGGAATTGTATATCACTGTGAAATTTAGTGATAATTTAATATTTAGTAATAGGTTTAGATGGAGTAGACATAAATAGGCCGTGTCACGTTAACATAATTAATAAGCGAACGCGATGACAATAACAGCCTGAGTTATAAACATGTCAAGAAAATTTATGCTAGCCACTGAAATTTAAACGCGCCTAAATAATTTGAACTCGTTTAAATCTTTTTCAAAACAAGTCTCAATGTTGTTTCGACGCATCCATGCGCTAAATGAAATTCTTGGTGCGCTAAATCGTCTTTTCCTAACGCATCAAAATCTTATAACTGACGCAGCGCGGAAACAGTCCCGTTTTTTTGGTGTCTTTTTGGCACTATGGTCCCGGTTTTTTCGCGATTTCCAGTAAACTTATTTTTGCGGCGTACTGTATGTCATTGTTCTTGGGTTGCACACCCTGTGGGTCCAGGGGTGAGGTAAAAAAGTCAAATAAGAAAGCTCATCTATCACGCTATCTCCTCCTGCATGTTCTAAACCATTTGATGGAATTCAACCAAATTTTGTATGTGAGCGAGTTACCCATATTATAAAGGTTGTAGAAAGACTGATGATATTTATATTGGGATCCATCATGCTATATCCTCTGTAGCGGTTTAGTAGATTTCAACTATATGTGACCTACTCAGGAATATGATTGCAGATTAGGCTTGCACGATCACGTGATTAAATCAAAAATCATGATATATGATTAAAAATTAAATAATCGAATAATCATGAATAGTTTCTATTGTATAAAATATTTCAAAACCTAACTTTCAATTACTTAATTATGCGATCGGTTATGAAAAATGACATTTTACTTAGTGAAGGTATGGTCATGTGCTGGGCAAGAGAAGACTATGTTTGAAAATTTATTACTGGACTTCCAGTGATACATTTTCAAAAATAGTCTTCTCTTGCCCTGCAATTGCAATTTTCGTCACTGATATTTTTTTGATGTTACATGTATGTCTTGGTAATTTGTATCCAAGCTGATTAATCGAGTAATCACGATTATTTTTTAATAATCGATTGCGATCACTCAACGCAATAATCGCACAAGCCTATTGCAGATTGCGACATGACTTGTGCCTCGGCCCAATGGGGCACTCATGGGAGTTCTAGTTTTAATTGTGATTTCCCATGGTACATGTAACTATAGGCTTTGAAATATTTAGAATTATTCAACTGTTCCGTGTGACATGTTTCACTTTACTCGTACGTGTCATGTTCAGAGTAATACATGTACATGTTCAGCGCTGGTGTACAGACTACACATGTACATATGACGTTTTATCTAAATTTCAATGCAACAGCATACGGGAGCTGTTGAATATTATGAAAATAATTTGACTAGAATCCAGGCAAATTATTCTCAAAATATTCATCAGATCTCCTCCAGTCATTTCCTGTCTATCTGTCTCTTTAAATTGCGACACACGTAACAGGGTTTCATCATTGAAATTGTTAATAAAGTGTACATTTCATTCTAACATTAATGACTTAGAGCCCAACAATTAATATCCATTTCATAGTTTGAATTTATTACATATTTAATTAGCCAACTCTTTACCTATTACAAGTGACAAAGATTTTCTTTATAACTGTTACGAGCAAACTCTACCTGTCAATGACAGGTAGCGACGCAAACATTTCGACCCGTGTAAGTTCTACCAAATATTCTTAATTTCACTCCCTAATGCACTGTAACATGAAATTATTCTTTACTGAATGTGTGTGTTCTTTTGTGTTTGACAGAATCATTGGTTCACATATAATGAGCGTATGAGTGTTGAAAGCGTAACACAAGCTGTCAGCAATCTAGCTCTGGCATTTGGAGATGAGGATGCGGAGTCTGGTGCAATGGTGAGCATTTTTGTGTTCTAAGGAACTGGCATAAAGTTCTTTACAATGTGAGAAATAGGTATTGGTTTCCTACTGTAAGATATATTCGTACATGTGTATATGTGTTAATTTATTTTTAGCTGCAGGTAACGGCTCAATAAACCGCCATGTCTCTTCGTTAGTCACTAGTCAGTCACAAAAGCTTATTTTGGGTTGTCATTTAAAAAAAAAATTCTATGCTATAACTGTCTGACTGCTGAGTTTTTGCAGACAGCATATTACAGGGGTTGTATTCCTGGACCTGCTAAATATTTTGAAAACAATTTGAATGAAAGTTATTGGTGGCTTAGCAACCAGCAACTTTCAGTCAAATTGTTTTCAAAATATTCAGCAGGCCCAGAGTTATTGCTAATTGAAATTATTGTCTGGTGGCTTGCGTCAGTCAGACAGTTAATCAAACTTGTGAAAAAGGTTCCTCGTGAGCAATTTATAACATGTTGAATAATTTGATCAACGTAACTTCAGATTTGTCAAGAGTTCGGGTTTTCGGTGACACTACAGGATTAGCAATTAATGCGTGTATGTGTCCCAACCCACACCTCCCCATCCATCAAGACCTCAAACATTGGGAAATATATGATATAGTACATGAACTTCGAGATATTGTGATTTTAGCCCTTTAACACTTAAATCTCGACCAAAAATGTCTTCTGCAGGGGTCTTGAGAAACACTCATTTGCAGATCAAGAGAAGACTATTTTTGAAAATTTTCACTGGAATGGCCGGCTTGATAATCGTGTCGGTCATTCCAGTGGTAAATTTTTTTTAAATAAACTGTTTTGGGCATGCAAATGGACATTTTCTATGAGAAAATTTAGATTTTCTTGACTAAATTTGTTGGTTAAAGGGTTAACCCATCTACTACATGTACATATATACCCATATCAGGATACAATACAGCTTAGGAAGATACATTTTTTGTAACTTAACCCTACAAGCGATGAATTCCCCCATATCTCATTTTCAAGGCACCCATACAGGAAAACTGTTGAATATTTTTTAATTGATTTAACTGGAAGCGGTTGCTGTGGCCTTCAGTCAAATTAATTTCAAAATATTCACCAGAATAAGTTGTATATCGTAAAGAATTTTCGTTTTCAGGGATTTGTCGGTGAAAGGGTTAATACATGTGTATGTTTCTAAATCAAGATAAAATGTACCTCAGGCAGAAATGTCTTCTAATCCAATTACATTCAAAATATTCAACAGTACATTTTATTTTATTGTGGAAACTTGTTACGTTAATCGACCTTTACATTTTTAGCCATTCCCCGCCCAAGTCTAGCTAAGCTCCACTCACACCTCATGCATGTTAGGATTGATGGATCACTTAACTCCCTGACTATCAATTTCCTGAAATCTATGCAGGAAAGCTGTTGAATATTTTGTAACTAAATTGACTTGGCGCTGTCAAATAAGTTTCAAACTATTCAACAGCATGTTTATTGAATAGTAGAGACATACAATATGTTGGACTATTAAGGGTTAAAGATGGGTCATATAGAATCATTTATGGCGTAATGGTTATGACATCATCCTACATGTACATTTGTACTTGTCGCTTAGCTGATTATGACGTCATATTGCCGCTTAGCTGATTATGATGTCAGACGATAGATGGATACGCTGGAAAGGTGTATTCTAAGCTATACTGTACTGTACATGTTTATATAAATTACTTTGCAGAGTCGTCCTTTTGGAGTAGCGCTATTGTTTGCAGGAATTGATGAGAAAGGACCACAATTGTGAGTAGAAAGTAACGATTACCTTTAGTGTCATGTCATATATATATATATATATATATATATTAACCCTTTAATGGTCAAGCTGGCCAGCACCAGACTGGTTTTTAAGACTGTCCATTTGCGGGTCAAGAGACGATTAGTTGTCCGGACAGTATTTTCAACGCTTCACTCACAGTAACCAAACTGGCTGTATGAGTGCATATGTCTACATTGTGACCGGCGTGTAACATTGAATATGTGTCATGTTAACCCGTTCACCGAAAATCTCTGAACAAGTACCGTAATTTCTCGACTAAAGGCCGCCCTCGAATATAGGACGCTGTCCCAAATTTGACCAAAATCCGCCCAAAAAACTCTTGTATTCAAGTATAAGACGCTGTTAGATTTAGAAAAAACGTACCTTTAAAAAATCGAAAATTGGTATAAAAAATAACCATCAATCCGGTCATGTTTAATGCATGACTAAAAATTATCATGATGTTAGAGAAATTATTAAATAGGACCGCCTAAATATCGTGTATCTTCAATAAAGATTGTTTATTACATCAAAATCAATCTAATTTTGGCATAAAATGTCTCCTTGAAAACATCGAAATCGCGTGATAGAAACAGATTGTAATGGCTCTTTTGCGTTTGGAGGCGCTGTGTGATCTTATGTGCTAACAGGAGTTGGTTATCTGGCTCTTTTGTGATTGGAGGCGCTGTGTAATGTTATGCGCTAACGGGAGTTGGTTATCAAACACGTACGGGAACATTCAGTTCCTATCGCGCAATGATGATATATAGCAATTTCCGAGTTCCGAGTCCAGAATATTTATATCCGAGTACTCGCTCTAATTAGAATAAAGATCTTTTGCGATTGGAGGCGAATCACGTGATTTATACACGTATCCTTTCTCGACGCCATTTTATGTCAAATTCTGGATTAATTTTGATGTAATAAGTGATATGTATTAAAGAATAAGCAATATTTAGGCGCCCCAATTTAATAATTTCACTTCCGCTTGGTGTTTTTGGAGTATACATTAAACATAGTCGTCAGGCGGCGCAAATTGGCTAGGGTAACATTTAGTTCAATTTCCGTGGCATAATCTGTGACTTTTAAGAAAAATTTCGACCCAAAAATGTGCGGAAGGAATGTTCTCGATTATAGTACGCACCCCCCTTTCTAGTACATGTGTTTTGACCAAAAAACTGCGTCCTTTAGTCGAGTTTTAACGGTAAGTTCTTTACGATATAAACCTTTTTCTGTTGAATATTTTGAAATTAATTAAACTTGTAGTCGTTGCTGCCTAAGGCAGCAACGACTTCCAGTCAAATTAATTTTAAAATATTCAACAGTTTTCTTGTGCGGTAGACTTGGAAAATGAGATATGGGGAATTCGTCGGTGAACGTGTTAAATTAGGTTAACATGACCTACATTTGACAGGTTATTAAACACAGTAGAAGTTTTTCACATATCAAAATAGGTCATTATATTCTACCTGTCATGGTTCACTTAACATCATAGGAGTTTCTGCTACATGTACATGTAGTTTCAAGACTTACATATGGCAACCGAACTATGAAGGCATATTAGGCTACATGTATGTTGGATATCAAAAGTATGTCAGCGTGACCTATTTATACATCTTTCACCGAATATTAAACAGATTATTTCTAACCTGTAGTTCCAACCCGCATCAAACGTTTCATGGTTCACCAATTACTCATGAAACGTGTTCAAATTTGGGATCGGCTATCCTTTGTCTGTGATGCAATACGGCACTGAAATTCTAATTTGACCATGTCAGGAATATTTCGTTATCCACCTGACATCTAGGTTTGCGCGATTATTGCTTGAGTGATCATGATCGCTTTTTTAAGAATAATCACGATTACTCGATTAATCAGCTTGGGTACAAATTACTTAGTCATAACACCAAAAAGCATATCAATGACGAAAGCTGCAATGGTGGTGAGAAAAGTTCATTTGCAGGCCAAGAGCAGACTATATTTGAAAATGTCTGGCTGGAATGCCTCGCTCGGTTCTCGAGCCACTCATTCCAGTAATACGTTTTCAAAAATAGTCTTCTTAGCATGCAAATGGGCATAATTCACTGAGCACAATGTCAATTATTGTGCCCGATCGCATTAAACAGTATTTAACCCTTTAACACTCATATCAGCCAAAAACAGCTTCTGCAGTGGCCCTGAGAAATGTCCAATTGCAGAACAAGAGAAGACTATTTTTGAAAATTTACCATTGGAATGACCGGCTCAATAACTGAGCCGGTCATTCCAGTCGTAAATTTTCAAAAATAGTCTTCTCTTGTTCTGCATTTGGACATTTCCTATGAGAAAATTAAAATCTTCTTGAATAAATTCAAGGGTTAAAGGGTTAAAAGGTACCTAGATTTGAGAAATTATTCACGATTATTCGATTATATAATTCTTAATCATATAAATTCGCGATTTAAAAAAAATCATGATTTTCGCTTTAATCGAATAATCACACAAGTCTACTGAGATCACCTCAATAGAGGTCATTTCAGTGATAAAGGTTAAAAAACAATCCTCTTGGTCTACAAATGGATATTTTCTTTGAGAAAAGTTCTTAAAAGATTTGAGGGTTAAAGGGTTAAACTAATCCAGAGAGTTGGCCAGTGCATCAAACAGCGTCCATAACAATCATTGTATCGTGTGGTATATTTCTCTTTCTAGATATCATATGGACCCGTCAGGTACCTTTATTCAATATGACGCCAAAGCGATCGGTTCTGGCTCCGAGGGCGCTCAGACGTCTCTTCAGGAAGTCTATCACAAGTCGATGACACTCCGTGAAGCGTGTAAATCCGCTCTAACCATTCTTAAGCAGGTTATGGAGGAGAAACTTAGTGCTACAAATGTTGAGGTGAGGGTTGTCTACAAGATGACTGAGATATGCTACTGAGAGATCTGATCTGTTACCAGGGTTGGGGTCGAGTACATGCAGCTGTACTGAGGCTGAGTACCAGTACTTTGGCAATGTACTTGAGGCTGAGTACAAGTACGTGTACTTTTTAGCAATTGTACTGAGGCTGAGAACGAGTACATTGTAAACGTACTTGAGTACTAGGACAAGTACATATTAATACCAAACTGTCATCCATGGTAGCTATGAAGGTGTGGGGGAGTATAATATTACCCTGTGCTCGCTGTATGGAGTGGAATAGCTGTGAATTCCATATATATACATGTAAATATAAAGTACAGCTTCTGTCGTGGTGTTTTTTTATTTACTATAAATTTATTTACTAAACAAATGTACAAAGGCACCTTGTTAAATAATTTTCATATAATGGGACTGAATGCTGTTGGCTCTCATCCAAATTAATGTCAAAACATTTCACAGAATATTTACTAACGCTTAACGATACAGAGAAAATGACAAATTCATTACAACAAGAAATAACAAGTTGAATATTTAAAAAATAAATTGGTTGGCAGTTGCTCCTAACTTAGGCAGAATTTTTTCTATGCTATAACTGTCTGACTGCTGAGTTTTTGCAGACAGCATATTACAGGGGTTGTATTCCTGGACCTGCTAAATATTTTGAAAACAATTTGAATGAAAGTTATTGGTGGCTTAGCCACCAGCAACTTTCAGTCAAATTGTTTTCAAAATATTCAGCAGGCCCAGAGTTATTGCTAATTGGAATTATTGTCTGGTGGCTTGCGTCAGTGAGACAATTAATCAAATTGCCCAATATAAATCCAGGCATTTCCATATCCAACAAGTATCAAGTATTATGTGTTAAAAATATGTTTAATATTTAGGAGTTTCTAAAAAATACGGTTGTATTCATTAGTTAGAAGCATTCCCCTCAATACATTTTCTTCATGTACTTAGGTAAAAACCTAGATGTGAAATTCCTTGATTTCCGCCTAAGGGGTATGGTACTAACAATGGCGATAAATATGTAACTAGATGCCACAGAGTTGTAAAGACTCATATATTTATGGCCAACATGTTGTAGATCAAGAAATTAACAAAATAAATTACTTTCTTGAAAGTTCATATTTGAGACCCATATGTCAGGCAACACTGTGAACATACCCATATCACCTTTATGTAGAAAATGGATAAGTACTCGGCATGTACTCTTAAGTACTCAAAAGTACAAGTACAGAGTATGTACTCGAGTACAAGTACAAGTACTTTGGAAATGTACTGAGGCCGAGTATGAGTACATGTACTCATAAAAAGGCATAAGTACTGAGTACATGCGAGTACTTGAAAATCTGTACTCGAGTACACAAGTACTGAGTACAGTGGCCCCAACCCTGATCTCGGCAAAGGACCTAATTAACATAATTAAAAATGGCTGCCAAATTTCAGTTTGAGGCTAAATGTCACATTTCTTATTAATTTTAGAAACATGCAGTGTATTACAAAAAGATAGAATGTGATGCTAAAGGGTTGAATAATATCGCCAGTTATTAGAAGCATTAGTTGACTTACCTTATTTTGAGCCCTGTCATAGCACCCAGTTATATTTGTTACAAAATATTCAACAGTTTACCCAGACTTTTTTACACCGCACCAAATTAGATTGATCCTACATGTACATACATGATATACATACGCGTAATTCAGGGACTGACCAAGATTTTGGAAAGTACTAGCCAACTAGTCAGCTACATTTTTTCTTAGTCAGATCTTAAATATTCTAACCACTGTTTTCCAATGTGTCATCCCCAGCAAAAATCTTTAAATTAAGACCACGCACCAGAGTATAATATATATTACACAGAATAACATTCATTGGCCAAAAATATTGATAATTCTGTTTTCTATTAGTCAGATTTCAATTTTATTAGCATTTTGCTAACCAGTGAATGACATATTCCAGGCGTGTCGGAACAGTACTTGGACCTTGGGTGTGGGGGTGGGGACTGTATGTGTGTGTGTGTTTGAAGGGGCTGAAGTATTGGTGGAGCCAAAACCTGGGTGGTGGGGGCCTATGAGGATATGCTATGGGAGAGGCAAAACTTGGGGTGGGGACTATTGGCACTTGCCCCTTCCTCTGTTTCTATCACTTGAAAAGCTAGTGCAGCATCAGAGTAGGATTCCTTTACGATAGATAACCAAGTTTTTATATCTGAGCCCGTCATTCCAGAGATAAATTTTCATAAATAATCTCATGGTGTACAAATGGACATTTTCTATTAGAAGACTGAAATTTGAGGATTAACGCTTTAAATGGTTTCTGCAGAAGGAGACCAAAAGAAGACTATTTCTGAAATTTTCACCACTTGAATGACTGGGTCTATCACCAAGCCAGTCATTTCGGTGGTAAACAGTCAAAGATAGTCCTCTCTTTGTCTGCAAATGAACACTTTCTTTGAGTACCAGCTCGCTGGCATGCTTCACCGTAAAATGAGATTGAATTAATTTATATCCGTTTATCTAATTATTTTTCAGATGGCGACAGTAACACCTCTGAAAATGTACCATTCGTTTACAAAAGAGGAGGTTGAGGACATTATAAAGGACTTATAATAATCATACGCACATAGAGACGTGCTAATTAATGCTAATTACAAACATGAAACTCAGTGTATTTGTGCTGTAAACTATTTCACGTACATTGTAAATAAAACCTCATTTTGTTATTTATATATAGCTTGGTTGACTTACCCATTTGAACCCAGAATGAACATGTATGCAGGAAATTGATATCCCCATGCGTTTTACAAAAAATGGATGGAATATTGCAATCATCTCCGCCTTGCTGTATGGCTATCTCCGCCAAAACCATTTGGTGGAATGCAATGAAATTTGTTATGTTACTTCGCCTTCTTGGGATCAACCGATCCCTGATCTGCCTGACTATCAATTTACAGAAAACTACAGGTAAGCTGTTGAATATTGCCTATGGCAGCAACAGTGCCCAATCAAGTTAGTTTCAAAATATTCAACAGCAACTTTATTAAATAGTAAAGACATGCAATTCGTACAACAATGTGTAGTCCATCATCAATTAAACGTTCATGACAAACTTAGCTACATCATTCATAGCGTAATTAATTATAATTTCTAAGGCTCATTGTTTATTTGAGACCCATATGATTGCGGACAGTGAGATGACGTTTACATTAATCTGCTGCTGTGGTTGTGATGGGGGTTGGGTGGGGAGTGCAGACAAAACAAGAAAGTCGGTGAAAGCAAGGAGTTATACAGTCGCATGTCATCGACTGCACATTCTGGTTTACAATTTGATTAGGTTTGCACTATTACATGATTAAATCGAAACTCGAGATTGTTTTAAATCGTGAATTTATATGATTAAAAATTAAATAATCGAATAATCGTGAACATTTTCTATTGCATAAAATGTTTCAAAACCTAACCTTCAATTACTTTTTAATGTGATCGGTCATGATAAACAACATTTTGCTTAGTGAATGTATGTCCAGTTGCAGGGCAAGAGAAGACTATTTTTGAAAATTACGGTGATACATTTTCAAAAATAGTCTTCTCTTGCCCTGCAAATGGACTTTTCTAAACACTATTGCCGTTTTCGTCATTGATATTCATTTGTTGTTATGTCGTGGTAATTTGTATGCAAGCTGATTAATCGAGTAATCACGATTATTTTTTATTAATCGATCGCGATCACTCGACAAAATAATCACACAAGCCTAATTTTGTTTAATATAAGAGCATATAAGCAGAAAATCATTAAATAATCAATATAATCAATATTCTCCTTGATATTTTCATTATTTTGAAACTAATTTGCCATTGTGATGTTACAGCAACGGGTTCTAGCTTGCTTGTGTTATTGTATTAACCCTTTAATGGTCAAGCCAGGCAAAACTGGCCTCTGCAGTGGTCTTGCGGAATGTCCATATGCAGACCAAGAAAAGAATGTTTTAGAAAATTTTTAATCGGAATACTGGCTCGATAACCGAGTCTGTCATTCCAGTCGTAAATTTTCCAAAATAGTCTTCTGTGATTTCATGATTGATAGTGTTAATATTAACCCCTTACTGGTCAGACCTGCCCAAACATGCCATTGCAGTGGTCCTGATAAATATTTGGATCCATATATATGTTATGTATAGAGAGGATTCATATAAAGATTTGTCTAAATGCTTATCTTGATAATGCACGTGATTTGGCCGGTAGTGGGCCGTATTGGATTTGAAAGTTGCAAAACTATGTTTGTTATGATTGTGTGCTCTTTATTCCGATCAAGTTTTGCTTTCGTCCATGCAAGCGTCCATCCATGCATGTACGCATGAAATTTGTTGTTTGATGGTTTAGCTTCTACTTGTAGTATGTTGATGAAGGTTCATGGCAGATTGACCATCCGGATAGGAAGAAGTTGATTATTTGTATCTCATGAGGCAGAAGTGTGACATAGGTCTCGCCTCCAATGGCATCAACGTTAAGTTTTCCATTTAGTAGATCGCTTTTGCTTTCATTTCAGCCTTGGTTAACCCTTTAATGCCTAAATTTGGTCAAGAAAATCAAAATATGGGCTTATTGATTTGAATGTCCATTTGCAGGTTTAAGAGATTATATTTTAAAATTTACTACTGGAATTGCTGGCTCAGTAACCGTGAGCAACATGTAAATGTCGATGATATGGTGATTAGGGGCTATAACAACATGACAGTGAAATGGAGTTCCCGATGTTCACTTCGGCTTCAACACAGATATCAAATCGCCCCTACCTGTTCCAGCAGTCATACAGCAGGAACTGCAAGCAACAAACACAGCCTGGAGTATGACACAGACCTGACTGCCATAGAGCCAGGGCTATGAAAAGCCATCATCCTGGCTACAGAACAACGGGATATGTCGTCTGTGTGCTGATAAAGGGGCAAATATTACGTTTTTATACCCCGCCAAAAGATTTGGCAGGATATTATGTAATGGAGTCGTCCGTCCGGGCGGGCGGGCAGGCATGCGGGTGGCAGAGTGGTTTCCGCATGATAACTCTGTTACCATTTGTCGGATCACATTGAAACTTCATAGGGTGGTTGGACTAGGTCTGGTGAAGAAACATATCGAAATTGACAAGGATCCGACAAGATGTCCACCAGTGGCCATCTTGAAAATTGGTTTGCGGATGATAACTCTTAACGTTTAATGGATCGCTTTGAAACTTCATAGACTGGTCGGACTAGGGCTGGGTGGGGAAGAAACCTATCGAAATCGACAATGATCCGAAATCCAAAATAGCTGCCAGCCACCGGCGGCCATCTTGAAAATTGTTTTCCGGATGATAACTCTGTTACTGCTTATCGGATCGCTTTGAAACTTCGTAGAGTGGTTGGACTACGTCTGGGGAAGAAATCTATCGAAATCCATAATGATCCGAAATCAAAGATGGCCGCCAGCCACCTGCGGCCATCTTGAAAGTAGGTTTCCGGATGATAACTCCGTTACCGTTTATCGGATCACTGAAACTTCATAGACTGGTCTGGGGGGAAAACCTATCAAAATCGATAATGATCCGAAATCCAAGATGGCTGCCAGCCACCGGTGGCCATCTTGAAAATTGGTTTATAGATGATAACTCTGTTATCGTTTATCGGATCACTTTGAAACTTCATAGGGTGGTTGGAATAGGTCTGGAGAAGAAACCTATCAAAATGACGATGATCCGAACTCAAAGATGCCCGCCAGCCATTGGCTGTCATCTTGAAAGTTGGTTTCTGGATGATATCTCCTTTACCATTTATCCGATCACTTCATAGGAATATGTCTGGTGAAGTAACTTATCATAATTTACGATAATCCAAAATCCAATATGGTCGCCCGTCAGCGGTGGCCATCTTGAAAATTGGTTTCCGGATGATACCTCCTTGAACGTTTAACAGATCGCTTTGACACGTCATAAGGATGGCTGGTCTGGGTCTAGGGAAGAATAAATATTTTCTGATAGCTCTCATTCATTGGTTTGTCATCATGGCGGGGTATTATGTGCCGTTTGCAGAGCTCTTGTTTAAATTTTGAGTTAACGCCACCTGTCATTTACTGTGAAATCAACTAAGCATTACATTATGATGTATAATATGAATGACGCTGGTTAAGCAACAAACCACTGGAGGTGCGGGCGAATATATTATCTCAACACATCAATTTGTGTTTCATGAACAGGTGGCTTGTACATTTGTGTCTGTTCGTGAGACACAAATGTACTCAAATTTCAAAGTTATCACATAATATCAGAAACGAATATTAATATAGGCATAGCCTTCAACAATGTAGAATAAACAGTTGTCTTGCATAATATTTTGCCTTATAGACTTGAGAAGTGACCAACTTTCTGTTTTGTAGCAAAAACGGGTTTGATTAATATGGGTGTCGAATGGCAAGATGGTACACAGGATGTTATCAATTCAAAAGACGTCAAGCTCGTAGGTGCGAAAACAAAAACATTTGTGGGTGGAAAATCAAAATGTGGTGACCCGTTAGTAAGAAGTTGTACTTTGTAACAATTCCACTTGGGAACTTCTGCAATACACATGTATTGAATGATGAAAATCAAAATAAACTTGACAGGGACATTCATGATACTGATTCCGTTGGGGCCAACTTCGAAGACAGCTAACAGAAATAAGATCTACCCTGATAGAAGATGATGTTCCACCTGCAAAAGTTGCTAGAGTAGAGACTATGACTCTTGATGAGATCACGTTGACATACGATAACATTCCTTTATCAGAACTAAGGGCGAATTAGGATAAGCAAGCTTTGCCAGGTTATGCTACGCTGACGCCTCTCCGCCATTGATATTTATTACATTGATGATAATTACGTTTTGGACCCAACATATGAACCGTCTGATCGACCATGTGTCTTGGACACGTGGGCAGCAGCAGAGCCATATTGTGAAGCTGATACTTGCCATTCAACAATATTTTCAGCTTTCTCTGAAGGGTCTTGCCAAGCATTGCTATGCCATGATAACTCCATCTTGGATAACTGCCCTGTTTCCGTTAATCAAACTATCGACCTTTACCAAGCCCTGAAAGTTTTGTTGTTGAAGCGTCTCAAAGAGAAGAGAATCCAGAACAACCTGTTACTGTTCCACAAGCCAAATTCAAGAAGTCAAAATTAAAACAGCCTTGTAAGAGATGTATGTGTGCTTGTGGTATGCCTTACACATCAGAAAAAAGTGGGAATTTGATAAAGGCTCGTCAAAAGAAAGAGGTGTGTTCACCGAAATGGTGTGTGAATGAAGGTTTTTTCTAAACAAATTGGAAAGGATCAGTGGGATGAAATTATCCTGTCCTACAAATCTTAGGGAGATTTGCAGGCCCAACAAATATGCGTTTCTAAGCATGTATCAACAAAACCTCCAAAAAGATGTATGAAAGGGAGTGGCAATAGAAAGTCCAAAACTGCTTCATGCAACCTGCCAGGTTCACATGGTAACCTTTTACCTGTCTGTCTGCCGTAAGATGTTCCTTAACACAGTTGGAATAAGTGAAAAATCGCTGCACACTACTGTGTGAAGTTGATGAAACTGGTAATTTGGAACCTGAAAAATGTGTGGATCGTGTGAGTACTGCAAAGGTCAGGGATAGTAAGATTAGACTAGAATTACTGAACATATTTAGAGAGTTCCAAAAATGGAGTCCCATTCCTTTATTTGTGTAAAAGTAATCGTGCTGAGATTTTCTATAGAAGACGACTCTTGCTTCAATTTCAGGGTGTTTAATATTACTGAGGTCTGTAACACATGCTTCTGGCGTGATCGGTAGGCTGATCGAGATGCAAATGAAATTGCATCCAATCTATTTCATCTCAAGTCTATTGACAATTATTCAGGTGCATCAAAGGTGAAACATTTTTCACTTTTCTCTGACGGCTGTTCAAGGCAAAATAAGAACAGAATGTGCTCACGATGCTGTTGTACCATGTCCTGAACTCAGTAAATGTTGAGACAATTACCATTCATTTCATCGAACACCATCATTGTCAAAATTATGGGATTCAGTTCATAGTTGTGTTGCATGTACTGTACATAGGGTAACTGACATAATGATGCCTTGTCAATTGAAAACAATCAATGAGCTATCTAGGCGACGAAAAGCTTATGTACTTGAGATATCAACAGGTGACATAGCTAATTGGAAAAGCGTGTCTAGTAATATTGATATTCTAAGGATCAGAACTGCACATGACTGTTCTCAAATATATTGGTCCAGTTAGACAACTGCAGGTAACAAAATCTGAGCCATATAAAGTTAAATTTAAAATGACTTTCAAAGAGTTCACTTTTGGACTTGTCTCAGAGGAGGAACTTTTCAACTCTTAAAGAACTACCAAAGGTGTCAGAACATAAATACAATAACCTAATGATACTGGCAAGTGGATATACTCCAGTAATTTAACACCCAGATCATCAGCAGTTTTACAAAGCTTTTCCACATTAACATGAGATATATAAATAGTATCGCCATTTTAATCACTTTGTGACGTCTCATTAATTTTATTGTTAAATCTATTCTCGTTAATGCATTGCCTTTTCGATTTTCATTGACCACTTGTTGGATTTTCTTTTGTAACTCATTTTGCAATGCATGCTGATCAATGATATAATGGTTTCTGAACGCATGTTTTTATTGAGTATTAATATTTTTAAGTTTTTGATAGTCATTCCAGGTCACTTCAATGAATTTTAATAAAATAAATTTAATAAAAACAATTTAAATGATTGCAAATAATTTTCGAAATGTTGATTATTTTTTAATAACGTTTAATTTAATTGTTGGTATTGTGTGATGCAGTTTCACTTCAATAAACTTTCTAATTGGTGTCAAATTTTATTAGTTTGTTATGGAGTAAGCATTATGTTGAATATTGTTTCACAGTATGTTGCTGTTCCTTCGATGAATTGTCATGAATTTAATGTTTTCTTAAATTTATTTTATAAATGATGAATTTGACATTTTAATTTGGATACGTTATTATTGAGTGTGTTCAAATTCTATAATTGTGGTTGAACTTAAATGAACTATCGAATTAGTTTACTGCAAGTTCATTGATTTGAATTTTCTATGATACATGTACTTGTAACAAAATCGCTGTAAGTTACTGTTTTTAAAATGTTCGGATGCTGTTTGAAGTCATGTCACTTAAACCATCTGTTCTTGTTGAGTGTCACTATAGACTAATGTATTCTGATGGGCTATGTGAAAATATGGGTGTAGAAATTACGTCACTGGGAAATCCCTTCTTAAACATGTTGTGAAAGCGAAAACCACTCGAGGCACTCGAGGGCCATGAAGATTTTATCTCAAAATGTCAGAAGATTCCTGCATCTCTTTTCCATTTTTGTTGCATGGTACAAGCGAAGGTTATCGTCTAATGAGCACGCCTGGCATATGCTGCAAGAATAAAAAATATATACATAGTATTTTATACAAGGTTGACTGGAGTACATAATCCATATAGAGAAAAACCTCCAAAGAACTTAAATTAAGTTCAGGGATTTCCAAATGAAGTATTGATATCGCTAGGTATAATACGTTAATATTTGAATGTGAAATTGTAGAGGCGAAAATGTAGTAAATGAAACAAATTGTTCATAGTGAATATTTGGTGAATATATCAGTATGCCAATCTCAGCATAACAAAAAGTTGCTCATAGAGGCGAATATGTATCTTAGTGAATTACTGCCCTATTAATTAGGCAATCACATTATAGTAATATGTAGTCCATAGAGGGGACCAAATGTTTTCAAATGGTATGTCACTGAGAAATAATTGTATTTAAGAGTAGCAGTATTTGCGTTGTTAAATACAGAAAGATTTGAATGCGATATTCTCAAAACTGTGATTTTCAATATTCACCCCTTTGTGAGCACACCGACGATGTCTGATAGGTACTCCTGATACTTGTAGACGTCTCACCCATGATGAGGTACTCAAGTAGACAGATCTGCCCTTTAGCAAACCTAAGGTGAATGTTCAGGGCTGCCAGCTCCTCTATAAGCTCAGCACTAGAGAGCTGATCGTGCTCTTCCAGTGTCCTCTTCTGGTACTCCTTCAGCTTATTCCTGTTGAGCACTGCCTGGGAATAACTCACCACATCCCCACGATTACCATCAATGGTGTCTGCTATATAATTGCTGTGAAGATCATAGATTAATGAATCATCATGATGGAAGCAGCTCTTCTCGGCTTGGCTTCTCCCAATAGCGGCAAGCAAACGAAAAATCGAGAATCTCTATGAATGAATCCAAAACAGAGTTCACCCACATATACCTATCGGCTACAAAGCATGAAACTAAAGAAAATGACAATTCATTTCGTGGCGGCGAACCATGGAGGAAAAGTAAAATCCTGGGCTCACCACTGCATCATGAGCAAAATAGCTTTCCAGTCCTGGAAGTTGTGGATTCGTAGATTAAGGATGCCCTTTATTAAAAGGCTATGCTTATACAATACAACCTGCGTATCCTTGATACTGTACAACTGTAACAGCTGGGCAGCTCCAAAGACTGCTCTAGACAAACTTGATGCCTGCTAGCGCAAACACTTACACACCATCGCTGGACACCGATGACCAGGCAGCATAATTTCCAATGATGCACTATGCAAGATGTGTAATAAGGTGCCGCTGTCTGTAAAAGTCCCCCAGTAAAGATGGTCCCTGTTTGGTCATGCGCTACGGATGCCAGAAGAGACAACAGCACAGAGAGCCTTGGAATTCGCCCTATTATGAATTGAATTGAATCTTCATTTATTTGGCTGAATGATTTATATATATATATATATATATATATATATATATTGTGCATATGGGGAGTCCACTAGAGGCATAGCCTATGTACCGTGGACCCCTTACATAAACATACATAAAACAATATATATATATATATATATATATATATATATATATATATATATATATATATATATATATATATATAAGGCAGTCGGCATTAGAACATATACAGACATACTAACAAAACATTAACATTCTACCTAGTGTCTTTCAATTTGTTGCTGCATTGCATCGCAGTATAGACTATTTATATCACATGCTTTCTACTCATAACGTTCTGGTTAAGGAAGGGTCGCGGGAGGGGAGGGTGTGCTTCCTGCTTCAATTATTATTATTATTATTATTATTATTATTATTATGATCATCACTTATAATTATTAACATTTTCATAGCTATTTTACAGGTAGCATCACAACTATTACTATCATTAATGATTGTTATGATAATCATCACCATCACTATAATTAACATTGACTCGATCTTTGATTGCTTCAGAGCTTAGAAAATCTGATGAGGTTCTGGAGCCCACCACAGCATGATCCATGCGGCAAAATTTGGACGATGATTTAGGAGATACTTTTTAGAGGATTCTCAGAAAGTGCTAGATGGACCTCAACAAGATTGGATAAATCAAGATTCCTGCAGGAAGTGCTGAGGCCCATCAGCATAGAATCCTTTCATTAACGTTTTGTTGAAGACGGGCCATTACTTGAGGATGAGTGGTGTTTCCATGATTTTCAAGAAATTTTTAGAAATCGGATACAGGATGGACACCAGAGAAATCACTATTACCTACTCGGAGCCAACAAATACAAAGCTAGGAGAGGACGTCATTGCATAAATCTGGTAAGCATTCTATGAGATGACCTCAAGAAAGCTGGACTCGGTACACTCAAGTCAAGAATGGACCTGAGGAAGCTAAGGATTTCGGCCCGGGACAAGCCACGGTGGGCAAAAGTGAAGAAGAATTGATTGCAGGTGTAGGGTGGTTCTACATATACAGTAATCATTCATTCGTCATTATATAACTAACCCACCTGATAGACTTAGCTGTGTTGATTTTAACAAGAATATGTCTTGTCGAATCAGATCCTAATAGCGCTGCTATATGATTATTAAATTGTATTGAACAGGTCCTGCTTTGATATGTAATACAACTAGATTAGCTCTATGATGATAAAACTATAATTGGATATTCCTCTTAAAGACATTTTCATATTTTTAAATATTAATTTGAAATTATTTCAATTACATTTTTATGGCATAATAACGCTTAGGTGTTTTAATAGTACGATGTAATAAGATTGGATGAGTTCATTCTGCTTGCTCTTTTTTATTATGAATGAGAATATTTGTAAGTACGGATGCACCTTTCTTCGATATAGAATTAGATATAGCAGCTCTTGTTGACGCTAAATTTAGTATATCTTCATCGATTTTCTTGTCATCTATGATGTAAAAGTTGATGTATTCAAATTATGAACTGGAATACCAAAACTTGTCAAATCTTTATACTATCTTCAGGTATTGTGAACAAATTTTTTTGATACAACGCGCCAGTTAGTCCTACCTCCCATTCACCTTTAAATGTTAAGTGTGTTGGAAGTCATGTTCTAAATACTGAAATCTTATTTTAAAAACGGTAATCAGTACTGCTATTGCTATGTAGTTTTACATAAAACTGATCATCGTTCATTTTCAGACAGCTATAATTTATTAGTCTTAATATGACGGCTGTGTAATATATACCACAAACACAAAATGCAATCCAGATACATGAGTGGCCATTTTGAATACTTAAATTTACTATACATACTATACAAACAATTTGTATTCTTATTATTTGTGCAAAATATAGAATTTCATCTTTCTGTGCACGTGAACCCACTACTCCACATTCTCGATCCATTGAGTTCTACTCCTCCGTTTAAGGCACGTTCAATATACTTGGGTTTTTTAATTTCTTCAAGATAAAATGTACCGACTTAAATAAAATAGGCTGGTATATCGCTTGAAATTTTGAAAATTTCATGACTCCATTTCACTTTATGTGTTTTCTTGAATGGTAATCTGGATTGTGAAATTCTTACATAATCTATTATGTTTTAATTTACGTTTATTTGTGATATTTTCAGCATAGATATTTCTAAGTATTCTGGTGCTTTAGCCTTTAGCGTGGATCGCCCTGTCGGGTACGAACCGACCCAGTCTGTCTGGGTACGGGACGTCCAGATTTGGGATGCTCCATAGACAAGCGTGCATAGCTATATAGGAGAGGCTCAAAATAGCATAGGCCATGAGATCGCCCGTTGCGCATGCGCAGCCACAAGAGATAGCCTACATATGCGCTGTAGTATGTGGAGAAAGGCATCTTATGTACATACTTTGCCTGTATTAATATAATTACTTAATACATGGCTATCCTCATCTTCCTTGGTATGGATTAATACCAGAATTGAATGCGGTACCCAATACTTTTTACAGATCTGAAATCGGTTCAGAACTGGTGGAGATATCTGGAATGTTTAATTGCTCATTTTGAAACTTCAAAGAGAGACATCACCACAGCGCATGTGCTGGAAAGGTGAAGGCTATTGTAGCCTCCGGGCGTGCTCTCTGATCCGCCGGATTCTCTTGCTCCGTAAGTACATGGTACATTGGGGCGAGGCTGCTGGTTATCTGCGGATCTCAGGGTTGCGGACCCAGTGTTGCACGTGTCTGGATTATACAATGACCAACTTCTAGAGCCAGTGAAACGTTCACGTTCCAGTGGGGCCGTGTGACCATTGCCGCAGAAGTTGAAACTCATGGTCTCATCCACGCTATTGGTGTCACTGGTGTGACGGTCCATTCGCTCCATTTAAAGCTCAGACATAATTAAATATATACAATAAATACAAAGTAACGGACAAACAATGGTACTCGTTTGCTACTACAAGAGAGAAGTCAAGTACATAGGGTCAAGTTGATGACTTGTCATCATGGTCCTCGCCAGAGGTACCTCATAGATCAATAATCTGTGAGGCATCCCCGCAAAGGAGGGTCCTAACGCGGCTACTCAGCAAGTTTAACATTAACTAAATCAAATGCTAACACAAACATTATTTGTTGTGAGAGAAAAGTGCCTCGTGCTGGCCTCCATCACAGCAAAATGCCTACAATGCCGAAACGGAGGAAGAGAGATGGCAGAAAGGGCCACTCTCTCTAGTTCAACTATGCTATGTAAAAGAGTCAACATAGTGAAATTATAAGTTATTGTGATGCACGCTGTATTATGTGAAGATGGGGTGGATGATTTCTGTGGACTTTAACACCGTCACCTTATGTAAGTTTGAATTTGTAGTTGCTACTTTATTTATGTGGTTCTTCTGCTAGATCCTAACCAACTATTTAGTTGTTGGGTCCAGACCAGGGTTAAGCCGCAAATGACAGTATACTCTAACTATCTTTAACATATAACATGACCGGCGAGAATGCTTGGTGACCATATGGTCAGCCTTACAGAGCATCCCCCTCATGAGGTGGCAGCTCCAGAATCATATGACGATCCTGTTACCACCGTATCACGACCACATATAACAGCACAGGGACAAGTCACATTACATAAGCGCTGGAAAGCACATATAAATTTATGTTGGGGACAAAGAGGCAGCTATCGAACTATAGTGGCCTTCCCGTCCTGTGAGGGCGTGGTGGGTTGTAAGACCGCATCCAGTCACTTGTAGAGTTAGATGGAGAGCTGCGTCCTGTCCGTCACCAGCGTGCCGGGGGGGGTGGGGGGGGATCATGTGCGATCTGCACCCGCGACTAACATTTTATGTGTCTAGGGTTACGTGGCCAGTAACTATAATATTTTCGCAGTGCTTCCTACTTTGGCGTGGCTATCTAACTAACTAGTATCGGAAGACACAAGGGAAGGATGCCGCCATTGACACTTTGTTTCTAACCACTCTGAAATCCCAATAGTTTCAAAGTCAGACAATTACTCTTATATTCGTAAGAATAGGAGGCCTTATGGTATATGGGCAATTTATACAATCTAGCCGGTGTGCGGTGTTACATATCCACTACTCCCGGAAAAGAGACTTACACAAAATGTCTCCTTTGGTGGCCTAAGGAGTGGTCTCCGATGAGGTGGGATGCTCTCATAAAGATGCTTGGTAAAAATTGGGATGGAAGCTCCGGTGTCTACTGTAGTACTGGTAGAAATTCCACCGAACAAGCAAACAGAATTATAGATGACTTTGCAGTGTGCTTCAGGAAGAGTCGCCAAAATTGCTGTTTGTGGAGTGTTCCTTGCTGCGCTGGGGTCTTCTATGTAGATGGCTTATTTCTCTATTGCTTCCGTGAGTGTGATGGGTGGCTGAGTGAGGAAGGGACCAGTTCATCGTTGCTGCTGCTGGTTTTGCTTTGGTGCCGACGAAACTGGATGGTAGCAATGGTGCTATTTCTGATGCTGAGGTGTGCTGCGAGTTTGTGCAGACAGCAGTTTGGATGGGACTGGAACGGTGCAGACATTTCGCCACCTGAGCCAGCCATTTAGGACAACACATCATGGGATGTTTATGTGAAGTGCAAAAGAAACATTGTCGTTTGTTCGATGTTTTGTGGTGGTTTCTCTTGTGGATCCATGATGCTGGTCACTGGGTTCCATCCGTGTCACTACTGCTGCTGCTGCTAGATGCGTGAGATGATGATGAGGGTATGTGTGTATTGCATACAACCAGAGGGCGCCGTGTGTTAAGTGCCCTGGCGGTGGGTCGTGGTGCTTGAATAAACGTTGTTTCAGTGGAGGTGCTACAACCAACCACTGTTGTTTTACATAGGAAAGACTATTTAGTAGATGCGGTTATTGTGGTGTCACAACTTTTCACAGAGAGTGGTGGTGTCGGTGCTGCGGATGCAGTGCGCATCATAGGCACTGACTTGTGTGAAGCCAGTTTCTCTGTAGTTTATTGCTTTGTTGAGGTAGCGTTTGCGGTTGTTGTTGGTGTGTCCACCTGACGTTGTTGTTGATGGACCAAAGTTGAGCCAGGTTGCAAGAGTGGGCACTGAAGTGACTCTACTCAGTGCCTGTTCTAGTTTGATGGCTGCTCAGACTGCGGTGTTCGATGATCAGTAGTTGGTGTTGCAGAAGGAGGAGGGTGCTAACATTGCTCTTTCCAGTGGCCTACCTGAACACATCCAAAACATGCCTTATGTGGCTGGGTGTGTAGTGCATTACTGCCAGGTGGTGGTCGTGTATTCTGTTGTGTGGCAACTGCAGTGCTGAGGGTGGTGACCAAATTGGTGAGTGCGGAGATTTGCTTAGTTATCTCTTCTAATCTGTCATGTGTAGCTTGATGAGTGTGGTTGTTGTGCTGGTTCCAGCATCCTGGTGCGTTGTTGTGGCGCCACGATGGGACTGGCCACGACCTCTTCCTCTAGGCACGTGATTCTGACTGGGTGTGTGTTCTTCGTGCAGTGTGGTTCTTGTTTATGTTGTTGATGCTGTCTGTGTGTTGTGTGTTGCAATCAGAAACTTAGCATCATTCAGCTCATTTATTGTGTGTAATTGATGGCGATTGCTCTTCTCTCTTTCAAGGAAGTTCTCTATCCGTGCTGGTGTTGCAGTAAGGGTTTGTAGATTTCCGTGCTCCATAAGGAATAGTTTTTCCTTAAGGGCAGGTTCTCCGTTTAAAGCATCAATGAATGTGTCGAGGTGAAGATGTGTTACGCCTTCATTATTTGTGCTGGGCTACACTCATGTGACGAGTCCGGATTATACAATGACCGACTTCTAGTTCTGGGAGCATATCTTCCGCATGTCTCCGCAGGTTTTCAGCAGAAGATGGCTGGTCTCCCCCAGGGCCGTGTCCCCGAATCTCTCACTCAAAGCGCTTTCCAGTTCTGTGTAGGTTGGTGTTAGATCTGACCCCAAATCTGCCAGTACCTGTAAGGCCTTCCTTGACAGTGTTGCAGCCAGATACTCTCCCATCTGCTGATCCATCTATCTGTTTGTGTGGCTGATGATCTCGAACTGCCACTTGTAGTTAGCCCAGTCACCTTCCCCACTGAATTCAGGTGGGAGGATCACTCGGCTAGTGCCATGATACAGAGTTATGGGAGCAAATCCAGGTGGGGGCGCGGGAGATAGTGGGGTGAATGCGGATGCTGGTCTGTATCTATGTGTTGTTGTTGATTGTGTGTGGGTTCTCATGTCCTGGTGTCTGTACATCCATAGTGAAGATTCCCGTCTGTATTGTTCCGTGCGGTAGGTAGGCAACGCTGACTCCACTGGTTTCCTAATTGGTATAGGACGATGCATTGGTGGTGGCATGTCATGCATTCGCCGTGATGGATCCGCAGCTCGTTGTACGGATCTTCCTTCATATGGTGGTGGTCCAGTTTAATGACGAGGGCGATGTGTATGGTGGGTGTGGGTGCTGCTTTTGGGATATGATGGCTGTGGTGGATCCGCATTCCACTGTTCATACAGGGGTACCGATGGGTAGCATGGTGACGAAGCTCTTATGGGCGGAGATGTGGGCCACGGTGCATGAGGAGCGGGTCATTGGTCACTGTCAGGTTGATGTGGTGATTGCATTGGGCGTGTAGGTTGTTGTGGTTGCCCCGCGGGAGACTTCTCTGCTGACGTCCGCAATCCGGAAAGGGTGTTGAATGCCTAGCACGAATATCAGACAGTGTGATGAAAGATGCACCCACCTGGGAGGCATTGCGGAAATCCACCTCACTGATCAGCGAGTACACTTGTTGACTTAATGGTGGTGTGTCGTCTAGCTCGTTATAATTCAGTTCATCATCGGTGACGGCTCGGCCTGCCCTTCCGTCGTAGTACTCCACCTCTAAGTCGGGGAAATACTGATTATAGTAGAAAGGAGACTGGAACATGCGGATGTTGAGTGTGGGCGTGTGTTCACTTCTTGTTCGCGCCCCACATCGGGCGCCACTTGTAGCCTCTGGGCATGCACATTGGTCCGCTGGATACTCTCACTCCGCAGCACCACGAGTACACAGTATGTTGCAGTGATGCTGCTGGTTAGCAGCAGATCTCGGAGTGGCAGACCGGGTGTTGCACGTGTCCGGATAATACAAAGACCGACTTCTAGAGCCAGTGGAATATTCACATTCCAGTGGGGCCATGCAACCATCGCCGCGGAAGTTGAACCTCACAGTCTCATCTATGCTATTGGTGTCACCGGTGTGACGGTCCATTCATTTCATTTAGGGTTTGGACATAGTTAAATATATACACTGAATACAAAATAACAGACAAACAATGGTGAGAAGTCAAGTACATAGGGTCAAGTTAATAACTTGTCATCATGGTCCTCGCCAGAGGTACCTCATAGATCATAATCTGTGAGGCATCCACACAAAGGAGGGTCCTAACGCGGCTACGTATCAAGTTTAATATAAACTAAATCAGCCCCTAGCACAAACATTATTTGTTGCGAGAGGAAAGTGCCTCGCGCAGATCTCCGTCACAGGAAAATGCCTGCACCACCAAAGCGGAGGAAGCGAGATGGCCGAAAGGGCCACTCTCTAGTTCAACTATGCTATATAAAAGAGTTAACATAGTGAAATTAGAAGTTATTGTGATGCACGCTGTATTACGTGAAGATGGGGTTCACGATTTCCATAGGACTCAACACCGCAACCTTATGTAAGTTCAAAGACACTGAATTTGTAGTTGCCGCTATATTTATGCAGTCCGTCTGCTAGATCCTAACGTACTATTTAGTTTTTTGGTCCAGACCATGGTTAAGCCGCAAATGGCAGTATACTCTAACTATCTGTAATATATAGGCCTGACCATATGGTCACCTCACGGAGCATCCCCCCCCCCCAGTTGGACAGTGTGTGGATATGTCATGAGGTGACAGCTCCAGAATCATATGACGATCCTGTCACCACCGTATCACGACCACATATAACAGCACAGGGACAAGTCACATTACATAAGCATTGGAAAGCACATATAAGTTTATGGTGGGGACAATGAGGCAGCTATCCGACTATAGTGACCTTCCCTGGAGGGCCTGGTGGGTTCTAAGGCCGCATCCGGTCACTTGTAGAGTCAGATGGAGAGCTGCGTCCTGTCCATCACCAGTGTGTCGGGGGCGGATCATGTGAGATCCGCACCCAGGGATTAGCATTTTACCTGTCTTTATGGTTAAGTGAAATTCGCCCAGAGATGCACTGCAAGCCAGTAACTATAATATTTTCACAGTGCTTCCTACTTTGGCGTGTTTATCCAACTAACGAATATCCGATGATACAAGGGAAGTGTGCAGTCATCGACACTTTGTTTCTAACCGCTCTGAAACCCCAATAGTTTCAAAGTCAGCTTTAAATAACGTAGCGGAGGGAGGTCCAAGAAATTAATAGTCATGAAGGCTGGATGAGCGTAGACAGAGATAATTACTCTTATATTCATAAGGATGAGGCCTTATGGTATATGGCCAATTTATACAATCTAGCCGGTGTGCGGTGTTACATATATGCTACTCCCGGAAAAGAGACTTACACAAAATGTCTCCTTCAGAGTAATCCTCCCTACTACTATAAACCTATCCTATTGAGATAAAATAGTCCAGGTTTAGTCGGCGAATGCCATGTTCACACAATGAGAACATGAACAGTGACCTCAGTGAAAAATTGATGTTGTTGGGGAACAAGCTGGTGCGGTTGTTGTTGCTGTATTGTGTAGCAAAATATATATATAACTAGAATGGCTACTGCCATATAACTAAGTATCACAGTACAGTAAAATGAGAGGTCACACGACCTTGATGGTGCCTGCTAGTCATTGGCACAAAAATAAGGATAATATATACAGTTAAAAGATAAATGATAAAAGTGCGGTCTCAGACGACCGTGCAGCACCTGTTAGTCATCAGTACCTGTTACAGAAAAGTAATATATAAATATAACAATATAACAACAGAGTACCTATTAGTCATCGGTACAGAACAAGTTCTGGAATCACTGTAGTTGAAGCGTCACATATTTGGAATGAAAGATGGTATGATGCAGAAGTTAGCTCAGTCTCAGGAACAGTGAAGAAGAACTGTTATGGGTGCAGATGGCTAGGATTTAATTACGTCTATACACAGAGTAAACAATTTAAGCGATGTTTAGAAAGTGCCATACTGGTGCAGAAGTTTGAAGCTGCCCTGTAGTTATGAAGGGCTATGGTTGAAAGTTAATAAATGCGGCTGCATTCTCGCATAGCTTGTGCGGCGCATCGGGCAATGTCCCCTGACTGTGGTCGAAATGTGTGGATTTGGAACTACCACTGGTCCGCGTGGTATGCCAGATCTGGCGAGTTATCCATCCAGCACATCACTCACCCTACATACCTTGATGAGCTTAAATCTGGGCCAACAGGCCCATCTGCACGAAGGTCCCTCTGTCGCCAGGTGATATCTTACCAGGGGCGTACAAAATCTTGTGATGTGGATATGGTGGCTAGTACCCTAGAGGCGAGTACTCAAAACTGAATGGCACCGCAGTTGGCTATAGGGAGCCTGCTAGATGGTAAGCAGTTGCCTATGACTCGCTTGTTCTCAAACCAAGTACCAAACCATCACCTTCTCTCTCCTGACTGCTCTCGATTCTGATTTTTCAGCCCCTTTTATACTACTCGTGACGTCACAGCTGGAGCGCCACAACCAATCAGCGAGCGAGCTACAGAGGCACGGAAAGCGATCACGTGATTCGCTATCGTACCCATGCACTAAGCACATGCATGTGCTAAGCTTATGGAGAAGTATACTTTGAAAGGAATTTGCTGGTTTAATTAATGATAACTCAGCCATTTCTGGACCGATTTTAAAATGGTAAAAAGATTCTGGTCATGATCGATACCAAGAACGACAAGGCGAGTATAATTTAAAGGAATTACATGTACCAACTCGGTACAAAATATGATGCTTTTCTCTCCAACGCTAACATGTGTTGGCAAGCTATCTTTGATGCCGGCGCATGCACGCTAGGCGATCTCATGGACTTTGTCGTTTTTAGATCCTCTCTCATATGGCTCCACACACATGTACTGTCCTACCCAGGGGCGTGCTTGGAACGGACCCGGTCCGGTTGTTCCATACCCAGACTGGCTGGGATGGTCCGAACCTGACCGGTCGATCAATGCTACACGATCTATAATGTTTTAAGCACACATACTTTCCCTGTAACCTGCACGCTGATTGGTCGAGTCTCTCTCGTGTGACATCACCATTTAGTATAAAAGGAGCTCGTTTTGCCAGTAAAAATTGGAACGTGGGTCTGGTCCAAGTGGGAACGAACATTCTTCTGCTTACTGCATAGAGCTCGCATTCTGCAATCTACACCAAAGAAGCTTATATCAGTCTGGCTCCTCTCAGGAAAACCACGTTCATGCCGCAAGTAAGTTTTCGTATACCCTGGAAAAGTCACCAGGGGTAAAATTATGATTTAAAGAAAGGTTCCCCGCCACTAACAACTTCAGAGGGACCTTCAGTGCCGCGTGGCCTTTTGGCCGCAGTTACTATAAAAACAATATGTGAAACGATTGGTGTGCTCTAATATCTAGCCAGATCTGCCATACCATGTCGAGCCAGTGGTGAACAAACAATGCACGTATATAATGCCTCAGTTTTAATGTTTTGAACCTTGGTCCGGATGTAGGATATTGCTTTACACGCCGCTACGAGCTAAGCGATGGGGATCATCTTGTGCCGCAATTCACAAATCCTGCATACTTATGCTACAAACTAGCCTTTATAGCAAGGAAAGCATCATCATCTAGCACCAAGGGGTTTAATACCATTACGGTAAATTAGACATTGTATAGAACATCTGTTATTAGCTATAAAGCATCAAATGTAACTTATTCTCCACTGTTCCTGAGTATGTGCCGCATCAGTTAGACAGCTTGCGGCAAATCACCAAGTAGCAACTACGGAATCGAGCCAGCTCGCGCCACACTTATGTGGTGTACCAGCAACATGTGACGTTTATGAACATTGCACTGATGATGCACTTTAATTACATATACTTATTTTTTCATTTATCAAGTGTCGTTGACTAATAGGCACCAAAAAGGTCGGTTGTGACCCTACTATGTTTATTTTAACTGTATATACTTATTTTCATTTTGCAATATGCCGATGACGATCTTGTGACCTTACCCTTTTCATTGTACTGTATAAACTCTAATACAGCAATTAGTTAGTTCTTCAAAAATACTTGGACCTCACTTCGCTTAGGTTACACCATACATCATCAACAAGCACACCACCTTGTCTCTCCCCACGGCAACAATTTTTCATTAGGGTCGCTGCTCGTGCCCACCTAGTGGACACGACATGCGGCCACTACACCTAACTATGATAGCTCAATGGGATAGGTTAAAAGTAGCTAGGGACAACTACTCACCAGGAGACTGTTTATTGTAAAGCCTCTTTCCTGGTTGCTGCTGTTACGCTACACAAGCGCACCAGTCTCCATAATTGGCCACTTACTTTAAGGCCTGCTAAATCAAATACATGAGTAGCTGTCTCTTCCTACGCTTTTCCGGTCATCTGGCCCATTAATTGGCTGGACATCCCCACCCCCTCTGCCGCATTGGTTAGGACCGATCCAAGAAACTACTGGTGTTTCTTGACGGTCAGAATCAAGGTGTCGATGACTCACACACTTCACAGTGTATCCTCGGATATTTGTTAGTTAAGCCTTTTTGCCAACGTAAGAATCACTGCGAAAATATAATTATTGTAGTACGGCCAGCAGTGACTCTTGTGAGCATATTTTCTTAATCCTAAACTAGGTAAACGTTAGCTCCAGGGAGCGAATCTTACATGGTTCACTCTCGAAACGCTAGGCGATGGATAGAGACACTGATCGACCTCTAACTCAATGGTGACTGGGTGCGGCCAACGGGCCACACCTTTTTAGGAAGGTCACCATAGTTGGTTATCTGCCATAAATAGATACGTGCATTCTAATGCTTTCGTAATGTGACTTGTCCTTGTCTTGTTATTTGTGGGTGTGCTGCGGTATGCGGTGGGATCGCTCATCAATTCTAAAACTACCACCAGGCAACATGTATGCGCCGATGGCCTGAGGGCTCGGCTCAAAGGTACGCTCCGAGATGGATGCCTGAGCTGGGGAATGCAGGAAAACAACCCGTTACAAAGTTAAGAAAGTACTAAGCCATTTGCGCCCTAAAACATAAATGTTTGGACTTAATAATTAAAAGCGAGTCCAGGTCCTCAAGAAGGCCTGCACAAATAAAGTGGCAATGACTAACTCAGTACTTTAACCTACATGAGGTGACAGCGTTGAAGTCAGGTACGAACTGTCCCAGTCTATCTAGGTACGGAGTGGCTGGACCGGGTACGTTCCAAGCACGCCCCCCCCCCCCCCTCTGGGGAGAACGATAAGCGTATATAAAGCCATACACGAGAGGCTCAGAATAACAGAGTTCGAGAGATCGCATAACGTTAGCATGTGAAGAGAATGGCAGCTTATGAATACTTCGGGTCTGTATTCGTAATTCCTTAAAAATTTAAAATCGGTCCAGAAATGGCCAAGATATCCACGTTGCTACCGCACTGAATAGTTTCAAAATAACCAACGTCATAAGCAGATTTGTACTTGGTAATAGATGAAGGCCAGCAAGTCATGTGGCCAATAACCATACCTTGTCATAACGCGCGCGCTGATTGGTTTAGACGCACAGTTGTGATGCCACTGTTTAGTATAAAAGGGGCGGCGAAATCGAAAATCGCCAGAGAAGAGAGACCTGTAGTGGTGTGTCTGCCAGAGCAGACAGAGTCATGGGGCAACCGCTTACTGTTGGCACCGGTGGTATATAGCCTGCAACAGTGCATTTCGGATTTGAGCCTTGTCTCTGGAGCACACCCACCGCATCCGCAATATAAGTTTTTGGAAGCTCCTGGCTGATATCAACCGGGGTGGGGGCAATAACTAAATTAAAGAACGTTCCCCGCTACCAACACGTTAAAGGGACCTTCCGTGTGAATGGGCCTTTTGGCCATCATGTAACACCGCAAAAACAAGTATGTAGGATGGTGGTTCTTACGGATATCTCGCCGGATCTGCCGAGCCACGCTGAAAAAGCAGTAACTCAAACACCGCTCATATATTGTGCATTTCATTAACATTTTGACCGCAATCCAGATTGGGACATTGCTTGATGCAGCGCAAGAGCTATGCGATGCATCTCGTCTTGTGATCCGCACATATGTTCTTGCATCTACTTAACTTTCCATGGTAGCCCTTAAAACTATTACAGGGCATCTTCAAATCCGCGCAAGTACGGAATTTCTTTACGTTTGTATAATTCTTCATATGTGTTAGTACATGACTATCTACTAGCCATCCGCATAAGTTCATGGGTATGGGTCGCATCAAAGAGTTCGTCTGTAGATAGTCCATAGCAGCAACTCAGTATCGTGCCATCTCGCGCCTCAGATATTTGACGTTTTAACTACAGTGATTTTAAGACTATTTTTGTACCAATGACTAATCGGTACTCTGTAACCATTTTGATAGTAATATTTATAATACGTTCTGAAATATGTAGATACTGCAAGGTCATATGAGACCTTATTTTTATAGTTTATATATTTTATTGTATATAGTTATTTTCATTTATGTGCAGATGACTAATAGGCACCACAAGGTCGTGTGATCTCATGTATTTACTGTACTGTATTGGTTAGTAATATGGCAGTAGCCATCCATGTTATATCGTTTTGATTATTTTGTACACAACTGCTTAGACCGCACTTCGCTTAGGTTACACTATACAGCAACAACAAATGCACCCCCATGATCCCCATACAGCATCAAATTTTCACTGAGGTCGCTGTTCATGTTCTAAATACACAAACCTGTCATGCGGCTGACTAAACCTGACTATTCTAGCTCAGTAGGATAGGTTTAATAGTTGCTAGGGACGACCACTCCTTAGGAGACATTTGTGTAAGCCTCTTTTCCGGAAGCTGCGGATAAGTTATACACCGCACACTGGCAAGTTTGTATAAATTGGCCATTTACCATAGGGCCTCCTAAGTTGAGAGAATATGAGTAGTTGTCTCTTTCTACGCTCCTCTGGCCTCAGGGCCTGTTAATTGTTTGGACTTCCTCCACCACGTTGGCTAGAACTGACTTCAGAAACTATTGGGGTTTCTGAGCAGTTAAAATCAAAGTGTCGACGTCGCATGCATACCCCCCCCCGCCGCCCCCCCCCCCCCCCCCCCCCCTGTATCTTCGGATACCTATTAGCTAGTTTCCATACCAAAGTAGGAATCACTGCGAAATAATTATATTTTATCATAAACCCCAACAGTGCATTGTTTGGCCAATCTGGCTCAATCCTAAATACAGTTAAATGTTAGGTTCCAGGGTGCGGATCTCACATGGTCCCCACTCGAAACGCTAGGTGATGGATAAAGACACAGATCGCTATCTAACTCCACGGTGACTGGGCGCAGCCTTGGCGCCCTCCAGGCCTTCACAGGAATGTCACCATAGTTGGATATTTGTCTCTCTCTCTCTCCCAACCGTAAATAGATACGTGCTTTCCAAATGCTTATGTAATGTGACTTGTCCTAGTGTTGTTATTTGTGGTCATGATGCGGTATCTGACAGGGTCGTCATTTCATTCTGAAACTACCAGCAGGTGACTTGTTTGCACGCTGTAGGGCTGAGTGGGATGATCCATGGTGGTGACCATAATGGGCACCGGACATTCTCGCCAGGCAGACCTTTATGTTAAAGATAGGAAAATCACATAGCCACTTGCGGCCAAAACTTGATATTTGTACACCTAAAACTAACTGTTAGAGTAGGTTCTAGCAAGAACGCCCGCATAAATAAAGCAACAACTACAAAATAATATCTTTAACTCACATAGGGTGACTGTGTTGAATTCTATGGAAATCATCCGCCCACCTTCACTTTCACGTAAACCAGTGTGCATCCCAATACCTTTAATTACACTAGGTTGAATCACTCTCATTTTTAGCAGTTTGAATAGGAGAGTGACCCTTTTTCCCATCTCTCCTCCTCTGCTTCGGCGTTGTAGGCATTTTTCTGTGACGGAGGCCCGCACGAGGCACTTTCCTCTCGCAGCCAAAAGCCGGATTATATAGCTTATATTAAGTTTACTAAAACGGCCCCGTTAGGACTCTCCTTCGCGAGGATACCTCACAGAATATACAGATCAGAGATCTGTGAGGTACCTCTGGCGAGGATCAGTTAAAACAATAACACCACCACATACTTTTTATTTCCATTAGAAGCAAACGAGTACCATTGTTTTGCTCTAATATTTTAATGTCTCTTATCTAAATTTTATAATGGATCGACATACCGGTGACACCAACAGCCGGGACGAAACGGGTATGATTTAACTTCCATGACAATGGTCGCGCGGCCGCACTGGAACGTGAAGCGTCCACCGACTCCAGAGGTTGGTCTAAGTACGAACTGGAGAGACGCGAGTCCCGATCCGTCACCCCGAGATTAGCTAACCAGCCTCCTTGCTCCAACGCACCGTCTACCAGTGGTACCGCAGAATACGAGGGTGTCACGGAGCAGCGCGTACCCCCCCCCCCCCCCCCACACCCCCCCCCCCCCCCCCCCGGAGACTACTAGATCGGTTAGGTACCGCTGACGAGATGTAAAACAGACAGCACCAGTACGTCACTATATATTTAAATTGTGATGGCACAGAGCGCAGTATTTCAATTAACCCTTCTGCGAGTCCTTTATATGATTTGGGAGTTAATTTTAACACACGTTCATCAATTGATGATGGTTGTTGAATAGCAGTAATTTCATTATGTGCTGGGTTAATGGCTGCATATCCACTTATTCCTTGTTTATAAAAATGATGAGATTTGTCGATTATTGTCATATACATATCAATTTCTTTATGTTCGCTTGTATCACGATGAGATAAAATAGTTGATATCTCAACATCTAAACTTGCTGTTTTTCGTATATTTGTGTCGGTAGTAAATAAATAAAATATTTCTTTGTTCATTCATATTATTTATTAGTTCCTGCGGTACTAAGGCCATTTTACGTGTATGTTCCATTTTTTATCCTCCAAATAAGTCTCCCATTTACGACACTACTGTACCCAGCTGGATTAAGTGACCCTAGGAATAATCCCGTTTGGAGTGTTTTTCTTTTCTTTGAATTGGATATTTTATAATTTGCGAATGCACGAATATGACGTTTATATTTTGATAATTTATTACTGTACAGTTTTCAGGAAATTGATAGTCAGGCAATCGGGGATCGATCAATTCCAAACCGATGAAGTGTGGTTGGAGGTTAGCTAGTGATGGGCGGGGCATAGCTAAAACTGGAAAGGTCCATTGATGAGTCGATCAACGTGTTTGCCTTACACAATGTCACACAATGTATGATGATGTTGATGAGGTTGGCGAGTACGATGATGCAGTTGGTGGCTGCGCTTCCGGGGATGGTGGTGGGGTTGGGGTTGGTGGCGCTAGTGGTGATGATATTCTAAATGCGGATGATACGGATAACCGTTACAGTGGTGGTGACGATTGTGGCGATGAGGAGAATCATGCCTCTACAGCCATACAGATAATGGTCCTAAATACACACGGACTCAGAAGGAGGCTGCAATATGACGAGTATACAAATTCCCCTATATAAATATGATATATTTCTGTTGTCTGAGAACAAAACCGATGATGTTGATACCGAGCTAGTAGCAGATAAACTAAGTACATTACACTATGAAGTTAAACTGTTCAACCGTAAGAAGATAACAACTCGTAGAACCGGAGGCTTCTGCATTGGATATAAACAAACTATAAAACAACATTTGTATTTCCAAATCGGAATATGTAAAGTGGGTGGGTATAAAAACAGGCGTAACTGGGATAGATAAGGATATCCTCCTAGGAATGGTATACTTGCCACCACGAGGATCCATAGGCCTTGCCAATGGCCTTTGATGAAATACAGGGAAAAATCATTGCGTTTAACCATGATAACCGGTTCCATGTCTGCCGCCTCTGTGGGGATTTTAACGCGCACACAGGTACTGTTGTTGATTATGTAATCACGGATGATCTGGATGAAATAAACAGCATGTTCTTTGAGGAATATACAATTGAAACATTAGATATTGAAAGGTACTTCACGATTTTTGATATTCCACAAAGAAGGTACTCTAAGGATCATCTCAGAATTTATCAGTACGGTAACAAGCTTATAGAGCTATGCAAAAGTAACGGTCTACTTATCGCTAATGGCAGGGTTGGAAAGGATAAATATATAGGCAACGTTACATGCAAAGATGTCACTTTAGTTGATTGTCATTTGCAATCCGACCTTAATGCAGTATACTGTCAATTTCTAAACTTGAATTCGACCCTTTATTTTCTGATGCGCATTGCATGATAGTGTTTAATTTGCTGTCCAAAGAAGAAAAACGCAGAGATTGTAAAATCAATGAAAATAATGTACAAATGGGAAATATGTCAAATGAGATTATACGATAGGATGAAAAGAAATATAAACAGGTTTGTGAAATATTCCTGGTTGATTGCACTGCTGAAATTCTAGATATGCTTGACATCGAAAGCAACGTTAATAAAATTTGCGAGAAAATTGAAAACATCTTTACAGAGAGCACGAAAATGTAGCCTGTGTAAAGTTAAAAAATGCAGTTACAAAAATTAAACGTGGTCATAGACTATGGTTTAATGATGACTGCAACGCAGCAAGGAATGCCTATAGAAGATCCAAGAATTACAAGTCTAAGGTAAAATCCACAAGCAGTAGATTATACGTTGTAGAAACTACAAAATAAGAATGAAAAGGGCAATTAGAAAGTACCATAATGAAACAACAGCTAAGCTTTGAAAACTGAAAAATACTGACTCGAAGGAATACAGGAAGATGATAAATTCTAAGGGCCCCAATGACAATGTCAAGGTTACAATTGAAGAGTTGAAGGATCATTTCCAAGAATTATACGAAGGGGATGATCCAGAATTACCACCACACCCTCCTCTTGAGGAAGTAAACGACAGACTTATCATACGTGGCCAGGAAAATCGCATTTTAAATAAGCAAATTAATGAAGCGGAAATTTCGAAAGCTGTGGGATCTCTTAAGAAGGGAAAAGTATGTGGTATTGATGGCCTTATAAATGAATTTTTAAAATACACAATCGATAAAATGATGCCAGTTTGAATCAAATTGTTCAATACTGTGTTCAATACAGGGATAGTACCAGAAGTGTGGGCAATTGGAATGATAGTACCAATCTATAAGAATACGGGTTATCCAGAGTCAGCCGACAACTACAGAGGCCTGGGCAAGTTATTTACTAGTATTCTAAATAAGACTGACGGAATTTTCAGATGAATGTGGAATAATCAAATAAAATCAAGCTCGTTTAAAAAAAAATCATTCCACAACCGATTAGCTATTTCTGCTGAAATCTTTAATAGATTTGTATACATATTGTGGCAACACTTTGTATTGCGCATTCATAGATTACGAAAAGGCGTTTGATAAAATCTGGCGACAGCGTTGTGATCAAAGATGTTATATTACGAGATTACTGGTAACTTCCTAAATGTAATTGTAAATATGTATCAAATTGCTAAATCTTGCGTCATTTCTATCTGCCATAAATCAGAGTTTTTCCGGTCCGTCAACAACCTTAGAATGGCGAATCGAAATATTATTAAAGATATGTTTATTCTGTACGCGGATGACACAGTGCTCCTTGGAGATAATCATAATGAGTAACAACATAATCTAGACGCGCTGAATAACTACTGCTTGACACGGAAGTTAAAGGTTAATGGCGATAAAACAAAGATTATGTTATTTGGAAAGAAGCGCAATAACAATGCACAATCTAGTTTTAACGAATGCGTATTAGAAGTAAATTCATACAAATACCTAGGCATTCTGTTTTCTGGAAATGGTAGCTTTTATCAAGCCAGACAAAAATTAGTCGAACAGGCCACTAGGGCAATATTTGCATTGATTAAAAAATCTAGGGCATTGACTGTCATGAGAAAGATGAACGCGAGAAGAAGAAGAACCTAACAATAGACTTACAATTAAATCTCTTTGATAAAATGGTTATGCCGGTAATGCTATACGGATGTGAACACTGGGATTATGAAAACATCGAAGAACTGGAAAAGCTAAAAATTAGATTTTGTAAGCATATCTTAAAATTACGGATGTCAACACCTACACGTATGATATATGGGTATCTATCCCATTAAATTGACAGTTCAATTGCGAATGCTCAAGTTTTGGATTAAGCTTATGATTGATAATGGGACAAAATACTCATCAATAATGTGTAAAGCTATCAACCAATTTTTTAAACGAATACTCGTGGTCAACAGACCAAGATTACAAGACATTGCAAAGGGTTTTCTGATATAAAAAGCATACTTGATGCATGTGGCTACAGCTATGTATTGTCATACGAAATTATGGATAAAGCGACCGGTAATGCGTTGTACAACGTAATACCACAAACTCTTAAGGACCAGTTCATACACTCGTGGAATGCTTCTCTACATAATTCAACAAAATGCCAAACATACAGACAATACAAAACGGAATTTAAATTTGAAAAGTAAGATTTCATTACCAGATCATTTGAGAATTAGATTTGCACAGCTACGCACAATCAATCATAATTTGGCAATAGAAAGAGGGCAATTTGTAAATATCCCAAGGGAGAGCCGAGTCTGTAATTTGTGTGATACAGGGAAAGTGGGGACGAACACCATTTTATGATGGAATGTCAAGGATTGAATGAAATTAGGCGAAATTATATCCCGGACTACTACAGACGAAGACAGACAGCACACACATTTAACTGTTTGATGAGTACCGGATATCGCAGATTGCTTATAAATGTTGCAAAATTTATAAATGACGGTTTAAAATTAATCAAAAAAACCAGACTGCCCAAATAGTGATAATTACTTCCTGGAACCCTGAACACCTAGAATTTTAATTAAAAGAAAATCATACTAGTAGGTTGTTGGCCGGTTATGACAGGAGTTGCCGTAGCCAGCTGAACCTCATAAAGACTGGCCCTGAAATATCTAATTTTAACTAATACAAATATCCTTCTTGAACCCTAGCCACTCTGCCGTCAGGATTTTCACATTAATTAGAAGGATGAACTGGTGTTAATTTTTCGGCAGATTTGGTTGATGATGTTGATGTCGTAGACAGCAACATGGTCCGCTGGAGTCGCTGTAAAGTATACACCTGTTTCTTTCTTTGCTATTGACGCGTTAAACGATGGAATATTGGAATCCGAGTGGTAAAGGTTAAACTGTTGGGTTGTTTTTTTTGCCGGTTCAAACCTATAGGGTCACTGTTGGCAGGGATGCATGCTTATATTTGAAGGCAGGTAAATGAGCATTTATTTATATATACACCTGTGCAAAAGTTAAGCACCAGCAAAAACAATAGAACGTAGAAACATGATGGTACAACTAGGCTGCCATACTTTTTGTCCCCGCGTTAGCTGACATAATTCCAAGTACGAAATGCACATGCATGCATGACTTCACGCCGCTTGATGTCCGTGCGTGGCGGGAAACAGCACACGTGGTCAGTTATGTAAAAGTACAGTTTGAGGTGTAGAACATTACATACAGATTTAGGCGACAAGATTAGGAATTTTGTGTTCATGACCGTGGTTTATTTGTACAGAGAGAATTAGCTCTTGATTGTGAACCGCTATGGCAAGACGAAGGTTAAGTGATCGTGTGAAATGGCAAATCATAGGCATGCATACCACTGGTATGTCATGCAGAGAGATTGGCAGACAGCTGAACAATAACCATACTGTAATCAGTCGTTTGATTGCAAAACATGGGCAAACTAACGAGGTGAAGGACAGGCCTAGATCTGGAAGACCGAAGAAGACTACTGCCCGTGATGATCGAGCCCTAGTACGCCTTGTTAGGAGATCTCCATTCACCAACAGCAGAGTGCTCAGCCAGCAATGGGAAACGCGCAATAGAGTGTCAATGTCTACCGTCAAAAGGAGACTGTATGCTGCTGGCATGAAAGCTAGGAGACCTGTCAGACGTCCTCTCCTCACTGCACACCACAAAGAGGAGCGTCTGAGGTGGTGCAACGAAAGAAGACACTGGAACATGAGATCCTGGAGACGGGTACACTTGTCCGATGAAAGTCGGTTCCTGCTTCATGCCACAGATAGTCGAACTCGTGTATGGAGGTCCAGACGCACGGCGTACGACCAACGTAACATCATGGAAGAAGTTCCATTTGGTGGAGGTTCCGTTATGATATGGGGTGCATCTCATTTGATTGTAAGCTGGATCTGTTGACTGTACCTGGAACACTAAATGGACAAAGATATCAAGATTCCATACTGGATAGAGTTGTGGTCCCTCATTTTGTAAATCATGCACCTGGAACCCACCCTATATTCATGGATGACAACGCCCGACCACATCGTGCTAGAGCTGTGCATGAATACCTCCGCCAGAATGCCATCGAAACCCTACCATGGCCAACAAGGAGTCCTGACATGAACCCTATTGAGCATATCTGGGACATTCTGGGAAACATCGTGAGAAGGAGGGATCCTCCTGTGCAGAACCTACAGGAATTAACAGACGCACTCCATCTTGAATGGCAACGAATACCACAATGGCGTATCAGTCGGTTGGTGACCAGCATGAGACGTCGTGTCCAGGCCGTCATCCAGGCACAAGGTGGATATACCCGGTATTAATAATGACAGTCTCAAACTCGTGCACAGATGTTAAACTTCGTTTTCAGACACCATTAATGACAATCTAGCCACGTGTGTCAACTGTAGGGCAATAGTTGTCAGTTGTGTCAACGTAACCGTATTCAGGCCTCGTTTTCAAGTTCAAACAAAAACATACAGTGTTACCCCACCATCATAATCAGCATTCCTCTAGTTGCATTATTACCTCTTGCACTAAGATTGATGGGTACATAAATGTTTATGCTATTGCTTTCTTCATAGCACATGAATATACCCTCGCATGTGCGTAAAAATAGGGTGGTGCTTAACTTTTGCACAGGTGTATACATATGCCTATATGTAAATACACGCAACTCGTCAATAATTGGTGGGGGCGGGTCTCAGACGCAGAAATATCCAAGCTCCAATAATGCATTTTTAAGATTCGTGTTCGTATTCGTTGAGCTACTTAGGCCAGGGTCGCATCCCTATCGACATAATTAAAGTATGTAAACTGGTGTGCTGACCTAATCTGGACAGCTTTGTGGTTCCAGATCCACAAAAATGCAGCTACGGCCTCTCATAATATTATTTTTAATACATTATCTTGATCTTATATCCATCGATTTTCGAGTTTGAAATAGAATGGAATAGAAAAATTAGCGTTTGGAAGCATGGAGTGAGATTGTTGGGAGCATATGCGTTTGGACCCTTGACTCGCGGGTCTCTGTGTGGTGAGCCGGGCTAGGTCTTGGTATATGATGGTCTCATTCTGTATGGATTGATGTGGTTCAGATCCCTGAACTCACTGACTATCAATTTCCAGGGGAATATACAGGTATGCTGTTGGATGTTTTCGGGCTGGTTTGAATGGGTGCTGTTGCGACCTATGGCAGCAACAGCGCCCAGTTAAATTAGTTCCAAAATATTCAACAGAATGCCTAGTAAATGGTAGAGATATTAAATTCGTACAACGTGTCGGACCATTAAGCGTTAAAGATGGACTAAATCAAGTCAATCATGCTATAATTAATCATGAAGTCATCCTACACGTCACTTAGTTGACTGTGATGCCATGTGACGTCATATGACAGATGGATAAAGTGAAACGATCCACTCACCGGCACACGTAACACTTATACCGTTCTAATTGATGGGCAATGGACCTTTCTAGATTTGGCTATGCCTCGCCCATCCATAGTTAAGCTCCGACCAACCTTCGCCCATGTTAGGATCGATCGATCCTCGAACGCCCTGGCTACCAATTTTCAGAAGACTATACAGGTAAGCTGTTAGATGTTTTGGGTCTAGTTTGACTGGATGCTGTTGTTGCGTCATCGGCACCAACGGCGCCCAAACAAGTTGGTTTCAAAATATCCAACAGAATGTTTATTAAATAGTAATGACATACAATTCGTACGAAGCGTCGGACTAGACTAGCGTTTATGACGGACTAAATCGAGTCAGTCATGACGTAATGATGTAGACGTCACCCTACACGCCACTTAGTTAATCATGACGGCATATGATAAATGGATAAATTGGGAAGGTCATCATCATATATATATACATATATATATATATATATATATATATATATATATATATATATATATATATATATATATATATATATATATATATATATATATATATATATATATATATTACAATATTATGTATCTCCACAACTGTGCACAGTTCAAAGAATACACCATATCTATCTATCTATCTATCTATCTATCTATCTAGCTACAGACACACACCCTCTATCCGCCTTGATAACCGCATGGTTGCGTGGGGAGCCGGGGTATGCGGCAGATGTGATCTGCCTGGGAGGCCATGGCAATATTCATCCCTCGCTCATGTATATTGATGGATATTATTCAACGCTGCAGACTGTATAATATTAAATTGCATCATCTCTTTTCATTTTGTCTATATTTATATAGCGATATGTTGTGTTGTTCGCACTGATTCTACCGTTTTGATATTCAACCCCACAAAGGCAATGTGACAAACAGACCCGCTAATAGCAACTCTGACTGCATAATGTCATATTGATATGAACTGATTAACGCTGATAACAATTCAATAACTCACCACTCATGTCCCAAGTAGGCAAAATGTCAATTACTACGGTAATCTATTTCATATGTCATATGTCTACTAGTCGTCTTCCGCTACCCGATCCTGTCTTCAGTAGGGAAAACGTTTCAAAACGTTTTGCTAAATCTGCAAACTATGGACAATGGTGTTTTCGCATTCATTAGATCATATAATATGCAAACCTAATAAAGACGATTTTGCACGCGGAGAGCGCTCTGGGACGTTTTGCCTACTGAACGCAAGGCTGATGTTCACAAATCTATCAAGTAAGCGTATTTGATGGGGGATAAGGGTCTGTATTTGCCCTGATATTTGGTTCGGCAAAAATGTCCGAATTAGGGCAGATACGTCAATAGTATGAAATAACGCGCGTTATCAGCAATATCATGGAGATGATCATTGTACTAACATACGCCCACTCACATCGCTTCCCCGTTCGAGACCGTACTTGCAGACCTGTGATTTCTCGCTACGTGAAGTAACATTACGCTAGTGGACTGGAGGTAGCCAATCAGATTTCTGCCTACGTGCTATAGGACGATGGGAGATGATGGTCGAAGAGTCACTTGCCTTATTGGTTCCAATCTTATGCCACAAACAGGTCCGTCAGATACGATGACTGACTTGATTACATTACAAGAATATAATTTTTTGAGGGGTAGCCTTGGTCTGCCACTTTAACCCTTTCCCTATCACAGACAATAAACGAGAAATTCCTTTTAATGTAATGACATATTTTGAAATTAATTTGAGTGCATATGGCAGAAACAGCTCCAAATTAGTTTCAAAATATTCAACAGCTTTATAATATATATGGATGTTCACAATGGAGGAATCAGGTTTTAGCTTTCTCTAGCTAAGCTCCAACCCAAGTTGCGCCCGTGTTGGGATCAATCGACCCCTGGACTTTAAATAGTCAACAGGTTTATTATACAGTAAAGACATACAATTCGTACACCAACGCATATTCCGTTATTAATTAAGCGTTCGTCACGAACTAATTAGCTCCGTCATTCATGACGTAATTGATTATGACTTCAGCCTACTCGCCACGTAGTTGATTATGACGTCATATGATTGATGGATAATGCGGATTCCCTCCATTGGATACTGGCATTTCAAGGGTTAAATGGCTAAATAAATGGTGCGTAGGCCTATCTGTATAAATATTCACACCATTGTGGCAATCAAAAACATCAAACTTGATTTTCTAATCCTAAATAAATAATATTTATTTCACGTTTGTACATTATTTGAGCCATAAGATGACATCACTATTGCCTCGCGCGACATACTAGAAGATACATAGCTGATTGTCCTGCATTTAAGAAGCGTGTCTTTTGTTAATGAGTTAGGACCTTATTTGAACGCAGCGTTCAGATTGTTGATTGGCCGCTTTAGAAAATCCTTCGATGACATGTACGTCTTCATCGATGGAAGTGCTTCAAAGCGGTCCAGGAAGGCGCGAAGCTTGGGGTACGGCTTCAAACAGCCCGGAGAGAGGAGCCGGTGCTGGTCTAGAAGTTCGTACATCGGGAAGTCAACAATAGTCATCTGAAATAAAACAAGAACAGGTGGAAGTAAGCACGGTGTTAGAAAGTAACAATTATGAAATGCGTTACGATCCATTGACAATAATAAACATTAGGCGTGATAGCTGTAGTATACCAATGCGAGATTCCAATTTATACATCAATCATATGACGTCATAATCAACTGCGTGACGGGTAGGATGCCATCATAATCAATTACGCCATGAATGATATAGCCAAGTTCGCGTCACGAAAGTGTAATTGATGTAGTCCAGAGCCTGACATAGAGACCCGTATACATTTTCTACTTAAGAGAAATTGAATGTTGATTTGAATAATATACACATAGAACTTTAAAACTGCACTAGGTGGTATTTTGAAAAGGTGCGCATAACTCTGTGACAGACATATTTCAAAATGGCCGCCAATTGGCTGTCGACCACCATGACATTAACATCTATTTTGATTGAAACAGTGTACACCATACCAAAAGGAAGTGCTTCATGTCTACAATGGTGTGTTCCAGTCCCCTGTTTACAGTGGAGTTGTTTAATCGATTTTATACCGCTTAGTTACTGAAATCCAAGATGGCCGCCCATAGCAACCAGGTAAAACGTTGCCATGATCATAACTCAGAAACTATTTGACATAGAGGGATGAAAGAAGTGTCTTTTCCCACTAAATCAATGTTGCCAGACTGATTGAAGGGGGGGGGGGTGTCAATGTTCTCCGAGGGTTAGATCGTCAGAAATCCGAGATGTCCGCCCATAGCAACCAGGTAACGTCTTGCTATGATCATAACTCAGAAACTATTTAACATAGAGCGACAAATGAAGTGGCTTTCCCCACTAAATCAATGTTGCCTGACTGATTGAAAGGGGCTTCAATGTTCTCCGAGTGTTAGGTCGTCAAAAATCAATGATGTCCGCCCACTGCAGCCAGCTGAGAATTTCCCACGGTCATAACTTCGAAGCTTTTAGGCCTAGAAGGATGAATGGGGTGTCTTTTCCGGTTAAAACAAGTTTGCCTTATTGATTAAAAGGGGCTTGAATGTTCTCCTGGGTCTAGGTCATGATAAATCCAAGATGTCTATCCATAGCAATGGACCTTTCCATTGTTAGCTATGCCCCGCCCATCACTAACTAAGCTCCACCCACACCTCGCCGTGTAAGGATTGATCGATCCCCAAATGCCCTAGCTATCAATTTCCTGAAAACTATACAGGGAAGCTGTTGAATATTTTGTAACTAATTTGACTGGGTGCAGTTGCTGCCTATGGCAGCAACAGCGCCCAGTCAAATTAGTTTCAAAATATTCAACAGCATGTTTATTGAATAGTAAAAGCAAACAATTTGTACAACAACGCATAGACCGTCGTCAAATATGCGTTCGTGACGTACTTATCGACGCCATTCATGACGTCATTCACTATGATGTCATTGTACACATCACGCAGTTCATTATGACGTCATATGATGGGTGGGTACACTGGAAAGGTGAATTACAGATATGTCCATTTCCTACTGCCATTACCGGCACTATATATTTGACCTAATTTGACATATATTCATGACAGAGATGTCTAAGATGTCTGCGATTCATATACAATACTACAATAGGAACCTTCATCATATAGCAAGGAACAAGATATATTATGAAAAAAACATAGCAATGTTGCAATGAGTACAAAGAAAACGCATGCATTTATGAGTCGGCTAGCTGAACAACTGACCATACAAAATGATATAAACCTAAATACTTTTAAGTGTGCAATACACACTACTTATTTTGACAGTTGTGGCAAAATACTACGCACATTGGTCCTGCTTTTGCACGAGGACAACGTTTGGTGATACATTTACCACCACATTTGCACACAACAAGCTTTTCATCTGGTAGTGGCTTCAGATCTTTCACTGGCAAAATGGTGCCATGATCACAAACCCAGCAATGATTAGTGGGGTGGAGAACAGGAACTCTATCAATTAGGATATTGAGGACATTGTGTAAAATAAAAAAATGATCACTGAATATGGGGTTTAATTACACTTGACGTGGGTGGCAGCTGTGCCAGTGATTTTGGTGCAGTATCATTTGTCTGATTTTCAAGTCGGAGATGGTCAAAAGTTTGAGAGGAGGTCTTGCGTCCAGCGCCAGTCCATACACGAACGAGGTATTCATCAACCTTTTTCATTCACTCATCACTCCATTCATGGGTCTCAGCGAAATTTTCTGGATATTTCTCAGGCTCACACGCGAGTGCTGCATGTTTTGTCCCGATTATGCTGAGAGCGTCATCTCCTGTTAGCACCTTCACTAGAATCCGACACAATCGCAGGCCCAGTCTCTCAGCGAGAATGTGCAGGGGTGGGTGTCTTCTACGCTCGCCGGAGCCAACCCCCACCCATAACTCATGCAAACCATATTCTCAACACTCCACGATAAAACGCAGAAGGACTGACCACTGTATCTGTGTCATTAGATATCACCAGGACCCGCTCGCAGCCTCTATCTACCCCCCCCCCACCCCCTGCACAATGAAGTAGCGCAGCCTATCATCCGCTTCTTCTACACTGCCAGTCAGTGCATCAATATATCCTGACACTGAGGATTCCTCTGATGATCTCTCCAGGCTTATCAACTCAGCTGGGACCACCTTATCATCAACAATGCATCCACTGAAAGTGATAGGAAGTTGTGAGTGTTGTTCATAGGAAAGCACACGAGTAAGACGTTGTAACTTGGTTTTGTTACTCGACGATGGTCAGAAGTTGGCCATTTGCTGGTGTATAGGGACATTTGGACATATGAGTGCCATATCAACAGCTCAAATACCAACGCCGCACCGAGTTCTCTCACTCTCTCTGATAGAGGATTCACGATAGCTGTCAAATACAACATAGAGCCTGGTTCTGGAACACAGCGATTGGCCAGTAGAGAGCACAGATCGTATAGCATTTGCAAATGCCCAAATGAAGACAGATTGGGGAATGAACGGATTTTGAACATGAAGTCCAATATCACAGCCGGATTGCCTCGTGGAAATACCATGTCTTCACGTGCTAGATGCTTCTCGATTTCCGCCATGAGCGTGTTCTTTTCTGGTTTTGAGGCTATGTCGCCTTCAAAGATGATTGAAGATGGCAGAATATAGTGAGAGTACATTGATTCCAGCGACATTTCCTGCTCTTTCACAATATCTATGATATGCTAAGCAGCAGCTAGTATCATCTCCGAAACAACAACCGGAGCAATTCTCGGTGTCCGAGGCTGATTTGTAGTCTAGTTGGGGCAAGTTTCGTTTTGAGATAGTGTACGACAGTTTATTTTTCTTCTCAAGAAATCGTTGCATGTGAAACTCCTTGTAACAGCGCTCACAATTCACGAGAGCCTGACACAGATGCGCAGACAGTTCATCATCAGCTACCTGCTTAGTGACGAAGTTACGCAGCTTACGACCGGGTGTTTGATTTGAATGATGAACGGATTGCCTGGGTTGCACACAAATTTCAAAAGCCATGCTACATTTTTGTTCAGATGCTCTGCTTTTCGACGTATAAGATCATGGGTAACCATTGCAGATTCACTATGGTCCGTTGACCTATCGTTTGTCATCTCTAAAGTTGTTCGAAATGAGAAGAATCTCATGAAAGTTGAGCTGCCATTCAACCACAGCAGCTTTGTTTCTCGTCTGGCCCACGATTCCGTCCTTGCTCTTTGATGCCCTCTGGATAGACTTCTCTAACTTCATATCTGGTGCTACAGCGTTGGAGCAACCGGAGCCGTCCTGAACGACAAAATGGTCACACAAAAATTGTTCGAAGACTTCAGGATGAGTACTTTGTAGTTTCAAGGTAGAATGAACTATATCGGAGGTAGTTCAGTGAGTCGCTCTCTCGGAATATGGGAAGAGACAGATGCAATATGCAGAGTGCAGTTGCCCTCATGATCAGAAGAAATAACATGCTTGATATTGAATACAATCTGCTGGAACGCACGAAGAACTGAAACATCTGTTGAATAGAACTTGGATGCAAAAGCAGCTCAATAAACTTTAAGGTTGAATTGCTCTTGCTCTTCCCATACAGAGCCGCCATCACATCACAATCTATGGCCTTCCAACACAGAATTCAATGCCAGCTTGACAAACACCTCTGTCTCAATAAGCCCGTCATCAATGCCAAATCCTCTCAGATATCGTCCAGCACGATTCAGCAGTAGCTTCACCCAGTGAAAAATCCCCATCATGCCACGTATGTCCAGCAATGCAACTGGATCAGCCATCATGCTATCAGCGACTGTATGGAAGACGCCCTCCTCACAGAATAGTGGAATGGTGGACTGCGATGGGGGTAATCTGATGACGCACTGGAGCTCCGTGTGGATGGATTGTTGTTTGATTCAGGTAGTTAGTCCATCGCTTCAGCTACCTGTTCTTCATTAATGGGTGGGATCTGTCGTATATCGGTGTACTGTTTATAATACGCATATGTGTTGTGATATTTGAATGTACAATCCGGACTGAGAATCTTTAGTCTTTTATGTACAATGTCATCTTTGAGCTGAGCTACTTCGCGGACACGTTTCCACCCCACCATGTAGTTGCTCCTATTTATTGCCCTTCTTTTGGCAAACAATAAGTCTTTCGGGGTCAGGCAGTGCCGCAGGCTTGGAAATCAGAGGGTTAAGACCCTTTAGTGTTGGAATGTTTTTGCTTTTTCTGTCCGCCATAGATGTGATCAATTTACCATCATATGGCATGATAGAAAGACAGATTGATTAAGGATCAGGTACAGGAAAAGAAGCAAACTTCAGTCTCAAGTTAGTCTTAAAAGGTACTATCCCTGACTCTTGTTCCTAAACTTCAGTCTGAAATATGTGCATCTAAAATAATCCTGTGACAATCTTGGGTTTGCCTTAGATACATGTATGCACTTGCCCTTCAAGAGAAATTGAATGTTGAGTAACAGACACTTATTGACTTAAATGTGGGATTTTAAAAACCTGGGGTAAGCTGAGAGATATGAATGTTTTAACCGTACGTTTAAGTTACGGACAGCAACGAGATGGAATGGACATGCCCTTCATGTGGGTATAAAACGTTAGATATTCTGGAAGGTGTGGACTGTGGAAAGCTACATGTATCCAAAATGCTATAAAGATGTGAATATCTCATGAGTTCGGTTTGTAAAGATCTGAATATCAATCGCTGGAAGTGACCTACTGACATTTGCATGTGACTTTGACCCTGAATTACAAAGTTAACCTAAAAAACCGGAATCAGCATCCTCAAAACCCCCTATAAACATATATCATTTACTCTCTGCAACGTTTGGGTCAAAATATGTTAAAAGTCATTATGTCCGCTGGCGGCCATATCAGATTTTCCAAATATGGCAGCCTGGACCGCTTATGTCCGTTCTTTCAAAGTTCCACCTAGTGAAGCTCTATGCGTCTTCTACTCAAATCAAAACTCAATCTATCTTAAGCGGAGAATGTATACGGGACTCTATGGCAGGACCAGGACTAATGATGGACTAAGAGTTGTTGTAGGAATTGTATGGCTTTACTATTTAATAAAGATGCTGTTGAATATTTTGAAACTTATTTGACTGGGCGCTGTTGCTCCATTACGCCTCATCTGTTCCTATCACTTATAGATCTATATATTGCGATGCGCGGGTGCGTGAGTACGCGCACCACTGCGCGGTGTGTGTGTGTGTGCGTGAGTGTGAGTGCACCCCAACTGGGACATATAGTTCGTTGAGCGTTTGTAGTTTAATTCAACAGATTAAGATTTAACTTTTTGTCGTGTAGCTTATCTCTGCTGACGTGTGTAATCAGGCTACATGATATATAAATGTAGATATGCTAGTTAGATCATAATGACGAAGCGAAAAAGCGAAGTTTATTCACTTTCAAAACCATTTTAACTCTAGAATCCCAGTGAGTAGTATAAGAACCAAATTAGTCGACAGGATACAGACTAATGATTTTGGAAATTACGTGACGGTTAGCCGCTCTGCTAACGTGTATATTTAGACGGAATCCAGTTGGGTTTCTCATTGGGATTGCAATTTTTGATCGCAAGAAAGCGACAGACTTTCCCAAACAAAATGGGCTAGACAGAAAGTACCTAATCAGTTCATTCATATGTCAAGACTATTACAGCGCTTCTGTTGCAGATAAATGCGTAATTTATAGGTTTATAGGTCCTTGTGCACTTTAGAACACTTGATTTGAAGGTCGTGCGCAGTCAGTTGTATTTCTCTGCGTGTGACTATTTAGGCCCTTAATAGTAGGCCCTAGGTTGACTGCTAAGAATTGTTGCCGTCCAGGAGAAGGTATCGCTGAAACTAATTGTTGTCGAATAGGCCATGGCGGTAAGTTTCTCTGAAACCAATCCAGCTTTTTATCCCTATTCTTACTCCCACCTTAATATAAAATCATTGACCGCCTCCCCAGTCGTAAATAGCACAAGATGACATTGCAGTTCCTCACAGATTGTAGTAGAATATGCTGGCCTCTATATCAATGACTTTCCATACACAAGGGTGTAGGAACGTACTTTGAACTGGGCGGCTAAACTATGGGTGGGGCCAGTAGGGCCTACATTGGGAGTGCGCTATGGGGGATGCACTATGGAAGAGGAAACTCCTACAGGGGGGGGGGGGGGGGGGGCACTTATTTCTCGGCCCCACCTAATCTATTTGAGCTGATATGAAAATATTCTGATGTACGACATTTAATGGACCTTTCCACTGTATCCATCCATCATATGACGTCATACTCATCTACGTGACTTATATAATGACATTATAATGAATGACGTCATGAATGACGTAGATAAGTACGTCACGAATGCATATTTGAAGACGGACTATGCGTTGCTGTACACATTTTTTGTCTACTATTTAATACATAGTCTGTTGAATATTTTGACACTAATTTGACTGGGCGCTGTTGCTGCCATAGGCAGCAACAGCACTCAGTCAATTTAGTAACAAAATACTCAACAGCTCAGGAAATTAATAGTTAGGGCATTCTGGGATCGATCACTACGAACACGACGAAGTGTGAGTGGAGCTTAGCTAGAGACGGGCGGGGCATAGCTAAAACTGGAAAGGTCCATTGCGTTTGTAACGGAAGATCAGTTTAGCTCATGTCATATCAACTACACGATAAACGGTATCAATACTTGCTATGTGTGTGTGTGCGTGTGCGTGTGCGTGTGCGTGTGCGTGTGGAGTCCGACCTGACGCTTAAGTAACTGACGATATAATCAAATAGGTCATATGTTATTTGACGTTACATTCAATATGACATCGGTCCGTCAATTCCGAAAATTGTGTTACTAAAATATACGAATTGTATGTCATTGATGAATTTATAATTTACATAAACATTCTGTTGAAGATTCAACAACTGTCATGTTAGTTGCCTTCAAAATGGAGGAATCCAGTTTCTCGGTCAATAATATGACCTCATAATCAACTAAGTCACATGCAGCCTGACAACATAATCGATTACGTCATGAATGACGCGATTCATTCCGTCTTAATTGTCTGTTGCACGAATTGTATATTTTTACTATTTGATAAACATGCTGTTGAATATTTTGAAACTAATTTGACTGAATGCTGGTGCTGCCAGTTGAATTAGTTTCAAAATATTCAACAGTTTTCTTGTATAGTTTTCCGGAAATTGAGATTCAGGGATTGCAGGAATCGATCGATCCCCGCACGGGTAAAGCGTTGGTGGAGCTTAGCTACAGACATACGGGGGGGGGGGGGGGAATAGCTAAAACTAGATTCCAGCAATAGATTATGTGAATTCAGGATTCAAACTTCCAAATCGATTACAAAATGTGTGAAAAAGTGGGCGGAGCTTAGCTAGAAATGGGCCGAGCGTAGCTGGAAATGGATCCCTCAATTGTTTCCACAAACTACATCTTCTTCGAACACTCCATGTCAGAAGGACGGCCCAAACAGCCAGATGATAGTACCTGTCAGCTGTAGACAGCCAATAGTGGGTCTAGCATACAAGTTGTAGATGTCATTGGAAATTGTGATTTTCTAGCGAACAATGGGTCGACATTACAACATATTAGCGCTAGAAAAGATATATTTGAGACATTTTTAACCATCCCGTGTTCTATGAGGATAATTAAAATAAGATTTATTCTCTTTTTGCGAGAAGTGCCTTCTTATAAATAGCCAATTTTCGTAAAAGTAATTGTTAATTTATTAATTTCTCCAGCCTACCAACAATTTGACAGGTCCGGATAAAAAAGAAAATGTAAACTATGGTCACTATATACAGGTAAAATATCATTTCCGCATACGAAGAGTCGTCGCTGACAGCGTTATACAGGTTTACTATTGAATGTTGCTAATGGAAACAAGATTACCTGCCTAAACAAAATGTTATACAGCTTTTATGTTATATAATATCGACATTTCGTTATAAGCAAAATCATACCGATGTGACTAAAGGTATGGCTATGATACCGGCATTGGATACTATATTGGTATACCGCGAAGCCTTTGATATAACTTCATATGGGGTGGACTGGCTTGAGGCATACGGCCCGGCACTCGGCCAGTCTGGCGAGGATCTAAACGACGAGCACGACATCTAGAACGGCGTGACTTCAATGACATGCATGCGTACTACTACTTAGGTGTGATGCTGTGGCTGATGCAGGTCTTGTGGTATTTGTGCATTTAGGCCTAGCATCTTTGACTTCATAATCCTTTTCTTTCAGGGTGTGTAGCCATATCATATGACTGCTAAGAACTTTCCCATAAGGCACCGGTGGCTTGGCTTGGCTTGGCTTGGCTTGGCTCCAGTTAAACCCCAGTCCCCTTCCTGTTCCCTCCGTCCAACACCCCCCCCCCCCCCCGCCCCCCCCCCCCCCCGTCTCCCAGCCTCTTTCCCCTCTGCCTCTTCCCGTCCCATAAGTAAAGTAAAGTAACAGGGATACGCTGTATGATCGTGTGCTAGCTTACTAAGCAATGGTCAGCATCCTTACCTTTTGGCCCGTAAACCAGGGGTTCTCTCCCAAAAATTCCTCGAAGGATTTGAGCTTGCCTGCTAAGTTCGTTAGGTAAGCTGGAAGTAACTTTTCCTGAAAAGATACAGAAAGAATAAAGCATATAGCTTTACCGTCGATAGAGACAACCTATAGCTTTACCATCGATAGAGACAACCTATAGCTTTACCGTCGATAGAGACAACCTATAGCTTTACCATTGATAGAGATAACCTATAGCTTTACCGTCGATAGAGACAACTTATAGCTTTACCATCGATAGAGACAACCTATAGCTTTACCGTCGATAGAGACAACTTATAGCTTTACCATTGATAGAGATAACCTATAGCTTTACCGTCGATAGAGACAACCTATAGCTTTACCATCGATTGAAACAACCTATAGCTTTACCATCGATAGAGACAGCCCATAGCTTTACCATCGATAGACAACCTCTAGCTTTACCATTGATAGAGACAACATATCGCTTTACCATCGGCAGAGACAACCTTTAGCTTTACTATCGATAGAGAGAACATATAGCTTTACCATCGATGGAGACAACCTATAGCTTTACCATCGATAGAGACAACCTATAGCTTTACCATTGATAGAGATAACCTATAGCTTTACCATCGATTGAAACAACCTATAGCTTTACCATCGATAGAGACAGCCCATAGCTTTACCATCGATAGACAACCTCTAGCTTTACCATTGATAGAGACAATCTATCGCTTTACCATCGGCAGAGACAACCTATAGCTTTACTATCGATAGAGAGAACATATAGCTTTACCATCGATAGAGACAACATATAGCTTTACCATCGATAGAGACAACCTATAGCTTTACAATCGATAGAGACTCTCTATTATCTTTAAACGAATACATGAAAACCACGAGACAAAATGGATGAATCGAATTTAAGCTAGTAAGTCCACCAATATTTTGCTAAGCTCCAACCATACTTCGCCTTTGTTGGGATGGATCGATCGATCGATCCCTGAACTCACTGGCTATCAATTTCTAGAAAACTATACATGTAAGCTTGTGAATATTTTGAAACTAATGTAACTGGGAGCGTTGCTGCAACAGCGCCCAGTCACATTAGTTTCAAAATATTCAACAGCATGCTTATTATATAGTAGACATACAATTCGTAAAATCTGACAGACTATTAAGAGTTTAAGACTGACTAAATCCAGTCATTCATAACGTAATTTATTATGAATTCAGCCAACATGTCACATAATTGATTATGACGTCATATGATTGACTGAGAAACTGGATTCCTCCATTGTAGTGACCACTGCAGTTTGATGGAATGAATTCCTCCGATTAATTTTTCATTACAAATTTAATGTATTCTTGCAAATTATAAACGGAACGTTCGCGAATGTACGGCGTAACAGTTTCTCTTGAGAATGCTCAAACAGTAATGGAGGCATCCGATCTGCCACTCAAGTGTCTGACGTCATAATCAACTACCTCTGCATTTCGATGATGTCACAATCATAATGACGTATAGCTCAGTCACGAAAATCGAGAGATTCCTTGGCTGGTTGACGAATGGTATGTCCCTGATAAATTTACAATTTAATAATCATTCTGTTGAATATTTTGTAACTGCTTTGACCTATGCATTTTGTCATATGCAGCAACGTCCTTAAATCAAATAAGTTTCAAAATGTTTAACATATATATATTTACCTTGAAATTTAGTTTCTGAGAATTAAGATTTCAAAGTTTCAAGCCGCTTCAACCAGGCGTAAAAATTGGGCGGAGCTTAGCTAGAAATAGGCGGGGCATACTTAGAAATGGGTTCCTCCATTAATAATGTAATATAATAGTATTTATGGTACACGAGATCTCGTTGTTATCGAGATTACTTACGAAGTTAGGATTGTAGCACAGCTGGACGGTGCCATTGCGAAAGTCCATAGCCTGATTCTCCATGATATCAAGACGAATGTTTTCCTGTTCACTCTCGCCCACTGAAATGGTAAAAAGCAGTCAAATATACCTTAGAGAGATCATAATCTATGGTCATTTATGCGACCACCTATCTTGTCTGACCTCAACTGTCCATGATAAACAACTTGTTTGGCAACTTCATTTTGGCCGAATCCAATCTGTCACGCAAGTATATGACGTAATAAATAATCACATGTCACATGTAGGACGACATCGCAATACAAATGTGTAATGAATGACGTAGCTAAGTCATGAACTTTTAAAAGTCTGCCATGTGTACAAATTGTATGGATTTACTATTTAGGCGTAATAAACATTCTGTTGAATATTTTGAAACTAATTTGACTGCTGTCAAGTTTCAACAGTCCCTAGTCAAAGTAGTTTCAAAATATTCAACAGGTTAGTTATATAGTTACCATAAAATTGGGATTCGAGGAATTCAGTATTCAAAGTATATAAATCGATCCGAACGCGTGCAAAGCATGGGCGGAGCTTAGCAAGAGATGGGCGGATCACAACTAAAAGTGGATTCAAACATTGTCACGTGGTTGCTAAAACCAATCAATCAGCACAGTTGCATATCTAACACAATGTCATACAAAATAATGGCTAATAGACGTACCGCAGAGTAATACTGGGTCACATGCTTTATCAATAATGGTTGGTAGATCATTAACGAGCGGAATGAAAAGAAATGGGCTTAGAACACATCCTTGGTTCACCCCTACACTAAATAATTACTGTATTCGTTTTCCAGTTTAACAACGTATGGTTAAAGTAGCCATGGCGAAACAGGCCTTGTTATGGTTAAATGTTTAACATTCGAATCTCATCCCGATAATGGTAGCATCCCACATCCCAACCCTCGCTCACCGACCCGTTCCGCCGAACCTGTTAATACCATATTGGACTGATGTCATACTTACATAGATTATATTTGCGACCGATGTACCTAAGGATAGCGTTACTCTGTGTGACTTTGATATCACCATCAATATAATACGGCAACTGAAAAGTAAATCATATATTCCTCATATATACACTGAAATACGAGGGACCGTTCAATTTTATCCACCCATCCATCATATGACGTCAGCATCAACTGCGTGAGGTATAGAGTGACGTCATAATCACTTATAACTTGATAGATAGTGGTTGTGGTGGTTGTGATGGTGCTTGTTGCGGTAGTGGTGGCGGTGGTGTTTGTGGTGGTGGTGATGGTGGTGGTGATGGTGGTAGTTGTGGTGGGTTTGGTTGTGGTGGTGGTGTTTGTGGTGGTGGTGGTAGTTGCGGTGGGTCTGGTTGTGGTGGTGGTGGTTGTGTTTGTGGTTTGTGCTGGTTGTGGTGGTGGTAGTTGCGGTGGGTTTAGTTGTGGTGTGGTGTGGTGGTGGTGATGGTGGTAGTTGCGGCGGGTTTGGTTGTGGTGGTGGTGCTGCTGGTCGTGGTGGTGCTGGGGTTGTGGTAGTGGTGTTTGTGTTGATGGTGGTGATGGTGGTAGTTGCGGTGGGCTTGGTTGTGGTGGTGGTGGTGGTGGTGGTGGTGGTGGTAGTGGTGGTGGTGGTGGTGGTGGTGGTGGTGGTGTTTGTGATTGTGGTTGTGGTGGTGGAGGTGGTGGTCTTTGTGGTGATGTTTGTGGTGGCGGTGGAGGTGGTGATGGTGACGCTACAGGAACTCAAATAACCGTATTTACTCTGACTGAAATCAAGTTTTCATAACTTACGTTTACAAATGGTATGTCCGTTAATTTTGCCTTCGTATTCATCCAGGCCTGGCGGCTATATTCTGGAGCTGTAAAGGAAATGAACATAGCATCGTATTATGGGAATGTGCGACGACGACGACGACGACGACTACTGAGAAGCGGTCGAAATCGTTAAAAGGTAATTGGGGTCAATCATAATTATGTAAAAATATAGCCATTGACTAAATTCTGAATACTTTTGTCGTTCTAGTTCCAGCGTACGGGTGACCAGTCAATCTATTTTACAACCAGGACAAAATTGAAGCGCATGCATTTCTGCTGATGGCGCAATAATGTATAACTTAACGAAAATGGACAGAAAATTAATACACAAAATCTATAATTTAGATGTTCATAATGCACACGTATCCCCATGGAGATGTTCATAATGCACACGTATCCGCATGGCCCATATATCATAATTTGAGCAAACATATGCATTGCCAACACGTGGCCGTACAAAGCCTCTCTTCCAGGTGGGTGGAGAATTCATTTATTTATTAATTTACTTGCATCCAGGCCACCATGTGTGGGGAGCTTAAATAGAGTTGACCTAATTATGTAAGTATCTACATTAAATGAGCGCGAAATTTACACAGACAATATGTTCCATGGGATATAATTCTGGACTGAATTAATATTTTGAAAACAATTTGACTGAAGGTTGTTGGTGGCTTAACTTTCAGTCAAATCGTTTTCAAAATATCCATCCAGTCAAGAGTTATTGCATATGGATTGTATTGTCCTGTGACGCATAGCGCAGTCAAACAGTTAAACTGGTCTGTCCACCACCCTCTCGGCGCGCCAACGCGCGCATTTAGAAATATGGTCCACAGATTTTAACCCAATAATAACAGGCCAACCTTGTTGTTGTATTCAAGCGGAGGTTATGCAGCTTAATATAATGAGACACATCTAGGTCAGCATATCCGGACATCTTCCGGAAAGCAAGTGTATGAATGGCTGTGCAGCCCGTGTAACAAATTATCAGCTCATTAACTCACCGAAGTTAAATGGGAATAACTTGCGCATCAAATTATATGATCAAATGTACGATTTGAAATGGATATTTCTAGAAGTAGATTTCTGCTCTTAGGCACGTTTTATAAGTCTAACTTTCTGTTGCGCCGCGCTAAAAACGACTGGTTGATTTATGTAGTGGGCTCTGTCATTTTCAGGCAAATTTAGCTGGCACGGCACAAGAGAAGTTCGACTTATAAATCGGGCCGCTTCAAATTATCAGCACATCAACTGGACGACTTGGAATGACAAACTTGTGAGACGGTCAAATTATCAGGACAACAACTGCATAATTTGTCTCTAACCAAAGGCCCTCTAACTTGCGTGTCACGTTATTAAGACATCAACGGTGTGTGTGTTTACAGCACAGCTAACAAATAACCTAAATCTCTCTATAGCAAAATAAAACGTACAGTTGAATAGTTTGGACCTTTATTTGATTGGAATCCATTGCTGCCTAAAATGACTTCCAATCAAATTAAGTCCAAAATATTTAACAGAATATTTCTTACATCGTCTTCGAAATTGTTCTAACTAAGAAGTTTCTGTTTTGTTTTGCAAATATGTTAACTTATTTATAAGCTGCCCTGTATTAAATGTTTCCAATGAACCGTTCCGGTTTCAGCTATGCCCCGCCAATCTCTAACTAAGCTCCACCCACACATCGCTCGTGTTGGGATCGATCGATCTCTGAAAACCCTGACAATTAATTTCCAAAAAAAACCTACACAGGTAAGCTGTTGAATATTTTGAAACTAATTTGACTGGGTGCTGTTGTTGCTGCCTTAGGCAGCAACAGCGCACAGTCAAATTAGTTTCAAAATATGCAACAGCATGTTTATTAAATAGCAAAGAATTACAAAACCATACAATTCATACAACGTGTCGGACTATTTGAGATTTGATGATGGTCTATTGGAACCCTTTGCGAGGTAATGAGTGTGGTGTCATCATACACGCGGTGAGCTGATTATGACGTCATACGAGGTCAAGATGATCGATGGATACTCTGGAAAGGTGAATTGTGTTCTTTATATGATTTAGTAGATGATTTTACTGTCGCTTTTGCTTACCTGGTCCGACGGTGTACCTCGTGTCATTGAACTCCTCACCAACATAAGTAAGTAATAATCGAATCGGCTGCGCCAGCTGAAAAATAAGTTCATTGCTAGGTCAAAATTGTCCATTTTGAAAACGATGTTGCTGAGAGCTGTTGCATTTTAGCTTTTCACCCCAAAATTGGCAAATGTTTTTGGAACCCCAAGGGCAAGTTTCCAGCCAAGTTGGGAGAAAATCGCGCCAGTAGAACCAGTTACTGAAAAATATGCCAAATGTTTCCACTTTGTTGCTGTCTCTATTTGCTTCGTGAGCTCAAACTTGGCATGCGCCTTTTGGACCCCACGCACAGGCGTCCACCCAAGTTTGGAGAAGATCCCTCAAGTAGAACCAGAGTTATTACAAATGTCTACTGAGAATCAATAAATAAATTAAAATAGGCTGCTTCTTATTAAAAATAAAAAGTTGGATCGAAAACACGCTTTCATGATGTAGTCACTAATAATATCTAGATACTATAAGATGAGCACATTGTTTTCTACATTACAAATCAAACTATTGACAGCTCAAATGCTTTGAAAACCCTCCTTAGAGAAGAAGATGATGATGATGATGAAGAAGAAGACGAAATAATATACAAGTCATAAAGCAAAGTGGAAAACATCACTGGAATTACGAAATTTGTAAGTAGTTTGAAACCATCAAAGGCCATGTGAACAGACGAAGCACGAATAATCAAAGACCTGTCAACAGAATTGTCAGATATACTATCATATTTTCCCAACAGTCCATAGACAAAATGGTTATCCAAACTGAATGGAAATCAGCAAAACTCTGTCTCTTATAATAAAAGTGACTGCTCCTTACCAAGCAAATACAAACGATTTTTCCTCATATGCATTTGCAGTAAGATGCAACACATCATTTGGTCTAATTTACTGAGCTATTGTAACAGAATGGACCTTTCCATTTTAGCTATGCCCCGCCCATCTCTAGCTAAGCTCCGCCCACATCTCGATCGTGTTGGGATCGATCGATCTCTGAAGTCCCTGACTATCAATTTCCAGAAAACTATACAGGTAAGCTGTTGAATATTTTGAAACTAATTTGGCTATGGCAGCAACCGCGGCCAGTCAAATTAGTTTCAAAATATTCAACAGCATGTTTATTAAATAGTAGAAACATACAATTTGTACGTGTCGGACTATTAAGAGTTAAAGACAAGTATGGGTTTGTTAAGTATGACGTCACCCCCTGCGCGTGATTAGCAACTTGGAAGTGTGTATTTTGCTTTATTACATCATACGTGTTTATGACATCTTCATTTGTTTTGCGTATTTAACAATTGAGCTGAACCCGGAAATACGCCATCACTTAACAAGCCGATAGAATCATTTATGACATAATGATTATGACGACATCCTGTACGCCGCTTAGCTTATTATGACGTCATTACACTGGGATGCGGGCTGACATCCGCATACAGTGGCAACTCTGAGTATGTCTAACCTTATTCAAACAAGAAACTGTGCTCGACATCCTCGGACGACGCGATCTTCCCAGGAGCTTAAAAAAGCTACGTGGAATGTACGTGGTCTGAATGCAATATCAAAGAGGCAAATCTTAGGGGCAGACTATAAACACTATAACATCGATATTACATGCATTCAAGAGACTAAAGTAGCTAAACACTCAGAGCAGCAACTACAGCCAGGCCATAAGCTAGTACTCGTGGGGCAAAAATAGGTCACATACAGGGGCTTAGGCTTCGTAATCGGACGAATGGGGGAGGGGGGGAGACCATGTCATTATTTTTGGATATGCCAGTGATCGCGTTGCATTCATCGACCTGTCTATACCCAAGCGAAAACACATCACCACTAAGTGTCGCATTGTCAACGCATATATGGCCCAACTACCGAAAAAGCCAAAGAGAATCCAGCATTATTAGATTCCTTCTATGCAGAACTGAGCTCAGCCATTACAATCCCAGCTAGATGGCAACTGTTCGTGTGTGGGGATTTCAACTTCAAGCTTGGTAAACTCGGGATTGCGGACAAAAGTTCGGGGCTTGGCTTATGCACGGGATCGTATGGAGAGGGGGAATGCAACAGCAATGGAGATGCACCGGTGGCATTCCTTAGTTCCAATGGGCTATTTGCCACAAATACGGCTTTTAAACACCCATGCAATTACCGGATAACATGGACCAGACACATTGCTGATCACAAATCACAAAAGGGTCTAAGGCTACAACAGCAGTCTTCAATCAGACAGACCTCATACTATGCAGGACAGAAGCAAACCACTACTTCGTAATGCTCATTCATATGGAGGTATAGACCGCAATTCTGACCATAAGCCAGTCATTACACGTCTTCAGATGAACGATCTCTACCTGATGTATAAACGCCATACCAGGCAAGAGGGTAGAGTCACCTACAACCTAGCCAAGCTCATCAGCGGCACTGACACTCAAATGTCATACAAAAAGTGCCACAACAGCGAATACTTAAAGGATCTTGCTATTCAACAAGCAGACTCCCTAGCAGATGAAATCACTGCCACAGATGACTGTCACAAAATGTTTCGGGAAGCCTGGACCTTGAGAATTGCTGACTACACACCACCACTCACTGTACACAAATCTGAAGGACACTTTATCGGGGCAAAGCCGAGGCGGTTCGAAAATGGTTCAAGGAACAGTTCACTGACCACGATGATGAGCCCTTGCACCCGTTCTCAGGAGACCCCAGGCCATTACTAACGCCAATTAAAACAGCAGAAGTTGAGAAGGCACTTAAAGCCCTGAAAGATGGACGTGCAATCTGGACCTGATGGCATGAGCAATGAACGATTCAAATATGCAAGTGACATTATCTCAAAACCGATCACGTGCCTAATTAATTCGGCTTTTATGCACCACCTTCCAATCGACACTGTAGGCCAAGGCACCCTTATCGCACTACCCACGCCCAAGAAGCCACCTGCCCCAGCCAATCTGCGGCCCATTGTGCTCCTCAACAGCATATGGAAAATCTTATCCAATGTTACTCTATGCCGCATCCGAGACAAGATCGATGACTTCACTGGATCATGTCAAAGTGGCTTCAAACATGGACGCAGCTGTGCAGACATTGTACGGGCTCACCGCATGCGCGTGTTGGTAGTCATGTCCAAACACTGGGATTTCCACAAAATTGGCATTGACATGTCACGAGCCTTCGACATAATTAAATTCTCAAAGATCCTAGATGTACTACGCCAGGCCAGTTGCAATGAAGATGAGCTAGGACTAGTGAGACTACTGCTTGCAGACACCAAGCTGAGAGTACGAGTCAAGTCAGTGAAGTCTGTAGAGTTTAAGACATCAATCGGCTCCCCACAGGGAGATGGTCTATCTCCGATGCTTATCACCTGTTACCTGGTGCATTGAAATCCGTACGGAAAAGTTCCACAAGACCAAACCCCCAGTGTCAATACTGGGTATGCCGCTAGAGATGGAATATGCCGATGGTGTGGACCTCATAGATGAGGAAAATAAACCCCTTGACAAACTTCTCCCAATAGCTGCAAGCAAATTAAAAATTGAGTATCTCTTTATGAATGAACCCAAAACAGAGTTCACCCACATATACATATCTACAAAGCATGAAACTAAAGAAAGTGGAGATCCGCTTCGTGGTGGCGAACCATGGAGGAAAAGTAGAATCCTGGGCTCACTGCTTTGCAGTACTGCTGGCATTGCTGCACGCTGCGTCATGAGGAGCAGAGCTTTCCCGTCTTCCTGGAAGCTATGGATTCGTAGATCAAAGATTCCCTTGATTAAAAGACTACGTTTATACAATGCAACCTGCGTCTCCTTGATGATGTATAACTGTAACAGATGGGCAATTCCAAAGGCAGCTCTAGACAATCTCGATGCCTGCCACCGCAAACACCAATGCACCATCACTGGACACCGATGGCCAGACAGCATAATTTCCAACGATGCACTATACAAGATGTGTAATACGTCGCCGCTGTCTGTAAAAGTCGCCGAGCAAAGATTGCCCATGTTTGGCCATGTACTAAGGATGCCAGAGGACACACCAGCACAGAGAGCCTTGGAATTCGCCCTACTCGGGGCCAGCAAATACAGAGCCAGGAGAGAACGTCATTGTATAAATCTGCTAAGCGTGCTACGAAAGCAGGACTAGGTACACTCAAGTCAAGAATGGACTTGAGGAAGCTAAGGATATTGGCTGAGGACAGGACACAGTGGGCAAAAGTGAAGAAGCCCTGATTGCGGCTGTAGGATGTTTCTACTACTATAGCCGCAGAATACAGTAATCATTCATTCATTCAGACCCATTTGAGATTTTGCAGAAAATCATGCATAGCCTTAGGATTATTGCGGAGAAATTTGCTTTTTATTTCCCAAGAAATGAGACTTCAAGAATACTTGGCATCTATTAGACTAGCTTTAGAATATACAAGTACAGTTTTAGACCAACATCACATAACGGACCTGATGGAGCTGTAGGATGTTTCTACTACTACAGCCGCAGAATACAGTAATCATACATACTGAGTGAATGTGTTATACCAGCTTTGACGTGTTGCGCGGTTCTTATTTAATCAATCAGTGCCGCAACTCATTGCAGAGTTGCCGAAAAGGGAAATATATTGATATCACTGGGTTACTGGTTAGCATTAAGCACTGATTATTTTAGCATGCCTACCCTGATGACGCAGCTTACTGTGGCCCATCGTCCTATTGCCCGATCCTCGCCCTCCCACTACGTTCCCGTATCGTTCCTCGAACAGCGTAGCTATGTGATTGGGGGTATGTTATTACGATGACTGTGGCCGGGGTCTCCATGAAAGGGTTAAACAAACGGACGGCCTTGTCACAAATGCTAAGAAACTGTCAAACAGACAGTGGATTTACAATAGTTTTAAATCGAACGAAACAGGCGCAACGAGAACTGACGCCTATAATCTCTCGGTTATCAATTATCGTATAGTAACACTAATAATAGGACAGACATGTGCTGTTGAATATTTTGAACATAATTGGATTCTAAGATTAGGCAGTAACGTCTTCCAATCCTATTACGTTCAAAATATTCAACAGCACATTTTACTTAGTCTTTGTTTTGGAAACATGTTAAGTTATAGGCCTCTATGATCCGTATTCTAACAGGTACTCACCCCTCTGATTCCCCAATAAGCGAGCGTTGTCTTCTCTTGTGACATCTTGCGGTGTGATTTTGTAACAAAATTACTTTCTCGTTATGTAAGTAGCCTACTTCGTGCTTCGCGACGAGATCGAATTGCCCTTACTGACGATACGCTCGCGGCTTTATATATAGTCTATAAATGTTTATAATGAGAACGTATTTCTAGGTGATGAATTAATGGATCAATAAGTTTGTTCTTATACAACGACCAAGGCGGGGAGAGTCTAGCTTAGGGAGCAAGAGCGAGTTTAACCGCGTCCCTCTCGAATTACGTAATTAACCGTCTTGAGTAATGCTTATATGTACCGGAATCGACACACTTTTTATAACATAAGCGATGCCCTGCTGAATATTTTGAAACTGATATGACTGGGAGCTGTTGCTGCGTATGGCAGCAACAGCTTCCAGTCAACTTAGTTTCAAAATATTCAACAGTTTTCCAATATATTCTGGAAATTGAGACGATGACATTTCACGGGGTTTTTAAGAAGTCATGCAGGTAATTACGAAACTCGTAACAAACCTTAGGGATCTACTGAATAATTAGAAGAAACTATTTGAGGCGAAGCCGTTTCTTGCTGAGTCAGCGTCGCGTTTTTCAATAATTTTGTATTTTGCATAACTAGTACATTATCCAACCTCCATCAATGGGCTAAAAGGAACTGGGTCAACGTAAATAGTCACGTGCATGTATAGAGCAACAGGGTGGCGTTGGGGGTGTGTGTTTAGGGTGGGTGGGGATGTTGGGGAGCGGGGCCACACTGAGTTAATAACAGCTATGTGACCCCTGTATAATTATAATCTCACGGTAATCATTCATTTTTCTATGATTTCGGTAGCACCAGGGACCTTAAGTCAAATTAATTTCAAATTAATTGGCAGAATATTTCTGGAAAATTTGTCATAATTTAATCAGCGCTGTCTTGTTTTCTTTGGGCTGTTATTCTCAGGTGAGCTATTATTAGACTTCTCGGGGGTCGGTAAACACGGACAACCCGTCTGCTGGTTGTCTAGTCGAGAGCTGAATATATCCGGTGTGCACGCGATGATTCGAAGAACGTAATAAGTTGTATGTTTTTGCTTATTTAGCTGAGTAAATGATTTAAGTCAGCGCAATAATTTCAATTGCTAATAACTCTGGACCTGCCGAATATTTTGAAAACAATTAGACTGAAAGTCAGTCGTTGGTGGCGCCACCAACAACTCTCAGTCAAATTATTTTCAAAATATGCAGCATAAGAAGTGTTAAATCACATTGAAAATGTCGTCTGCAGAAATCCAGCAGACAGACGCGAACTGCAACCCTAGAAAGAGAAATAAACAGGGATTGATTATGCATGATGTGAGTCAGGGCAACGTTGAAACTAACCTTATCCAACCAACGTTTATCCCAAAACTACCGATGATGATGATGATGATGATGATGATGATGAAATTGTAGGTTCTTATCGATTAAATATGGGCTACTTCATTGTGAAATTCCACTGTATCGGCACTGATTCAACCACCGTTTTTCTACTAAATTTGTGTATGATTGTAATTACACATATAACGTTGAACGCTATGTTTCACGTCGGAGTAAGTGCAATCAATAAGTTTGCTTCAATCGCCTGGCAGTAGGGCCTATTGCTCTTGCGAGAAATAGACTACTGTCATTCTGTCATTTTGTGGATAACTTAGTTGTGTGGATACGGCAGAAACATAATTGTGGTACAGTCTACTCCTGCATCTGTCCACGTAGTCCATGGACTACATGCAGTGCCTTGCCAGGGCCGTGGGGGGGGGGGGGGTGTTGTTGGTGGTTTGGGGTTGGTGGTGGCAAAGAACATGTTTGGAGTTGGGTGGAAGCGAAAGGCATACCAAAAGAGGGTTTGGTTGTTCCTCCTCGGAATTTTTTTTAATCTAGATGCTCGCAGATGGCATATCCTGCATTTGCAGAGGGAAGTATGGACCAGGCTGTTAAATTATTCTTTTTAGCCATTTAATTTCTTCTTTTTTTGTTCACTCAATTTTTGGAGTCGTTCAGTTGTGAAAACAGAACTGGATAAGAAAAACTGGATGAACAAAAAAAAATGAAATAGAATAACTAAAAATAGAATCAATCGCCAAGTTTGTACCATATCCAGTTATGCAGTTTCTCTCTTTACAAACGAAAATAGCTCTCCGGACATCATGTCCAGACAGCTATTCTCGTTTGTAAAACGAGAAACTGCGTAAAACACAATATTAACTCCAAAAAAATGTTTGATAGAAAAATTAGGGGCTGGTCAAGGTACAAAGTAAATGGTAGAGGAGCGCGAGAGTAACAAAACTGTCAGTATTAAAGAGTAGAGATACCAAAGATGATCATATCTTTTGAGACAATCATGGTCAACTAGCAAATGACCACACAAAATGTTGCTCTCATGCTACTCTACCATTTTCTGTATGATATAGATCTAGGAATAGACCTTTCCACCATCATATGACGTCATAATCAACTACCTGAGGTATAGAATGTTATCACGATCAATGATGTCATGAATGACGTAGATACGTACGACACGAACGCATAGTTGAAGAGGGACCATGCGTTGTTGTACGAATTGTATGTCTTTACTATTAAATAAATAACCTGTTGAATATTTTGAAACTAATTTGGCTGGGCGCTGTTGCTGCCATAGGCAGCAACAGCGCCCAGCCAAATTAGTTACAAAATATTCAACAACTTAACTGTATAGTTTTCAGGAAATTGATAGTCAGGCCATTCGGGGATCGATCAATCCCAACACGGCGAAGTTTGGGTGGCGCTTAGCTAGTGATGGGCGGGGCATAGCTAAACCTGGAAATGTCCATTAGGTCATCAGATATCAAAAGGTTACCAATTCTTCACACTGCTTATCATCGGACAAATGTGTATTGGCTGTCATAGTGCTAATAAAGGAATATCTTGATGTTAGCTTCTTGAAAAGTGAGTACTAGATTTCATCTTACAAATCTAAAGGGGTAGTGTTCATTTATTTCATAAAATGCTGTTAATAGGATAATTGACAGAATACCCATTTGTGAAAATAGCAAAAAAATGCAACCTAGAGTAAGGACTGGCAACTTAAAATGTTCCTTATAGCGGTCTCCATTATCTCCTACATGTTATCTGCCGATTACTCAAATAATTAAGTTACCAGAGGTCAAAAGGTTGCCAATGTTGCCTGTGACTTAAAATCAGGTAAATGTGCATTGTTGTGACTGACACAAAGTGCTATTAAATGAATATGTTGATGTTACCATCCTGAATAATGAGTGATAGACATCATTTGACGCCCATTTGTGGGGAAAAAAAACAATTTGGGGTATTGAAAAATGAATTGAACATAACATCACATCCACATAAGCTAGGTAATGAATGCCCACTCAAGATATTCCTTCTCGCGTCATCTACAATTTCATATATATTGTGTGCAACTCACTCGAGTTATTAGGTCAACAGAGGTCAAAAGATCACCAATTCATCTTTCCAGAGTAGCCATCCATCATCTGATCTCGTATGACGTCATAATCGGCTCAACGCGTGCATGATGACGTCACAATCATTACGTCACAATTAAGGGGGCCATATAGACCGTCATCAAATCTCAAACAGTCCGACACGTTGTATGAATTGTGTGCCCTGGTAATTCTTTGCTATTTAAAGAAACACGCTGTTTAATATTTTGAAACTAATTTGACTTGGCGCTGTTGCTGCCGAAATTGATAGTCAGGGTGTTCAGAGATCGATCGACCCCAACACGAGAGAAGTCTGGGTGGAGCTTAGCTAGAGATGAGCGGGGCATGGCTAAAACCGGAAAGGTCCATTCTGGCCGCTGCTTACAATCTGGGAACTGTCCATTTTTGTGAGTGACAAAGTGTTAATAAAGGAATAGTTTGGTGTTAACATCTTGAAAAGTGTGTTATAGACACCATCTGGTAGATCTAAAGGGCCAATGTTCTTATATTTCATGGAATGCGTTAATCTAGCAACTGACATGATGTCCAGCTTTTTAAAATAGTAATGAAAACACAATCATGTGGTAATGAAAATTTAAATGAACAATAACAGCATCAATAATGAACATTCATAAATGATCGTTCAAATTGTTGATATTTTTACCCTCTACATACCACGCATGTCAAATTAGTTTCAAAATATTCAACAGATTACTTGTATAGTCTTCTGGACGTCATATGACGTCATAATCATCTACGCGGCGTGTAGGATGACGTCATAATCATTACGGCATAAATGCTTCTATTTGGCCCTTCTTTAACTCTTAATAGTCCGACACGTTGTACGAATTAAATGTCTCCACTGTTCAATAAATATGCTGTTGAATATTTTGAATCTAATTTGACTGGACACTGTTGCTGGCAGCAACAGCGACCAGTCAAATTAGTTCCAAAATATTCAATAGCTTACCTGTATAGTTTTCTGGAAATTGATAGTCAGGGAGTTCAGAGGTCGATCGATTCCAACACGAGCGAGGTGTGTGCGGAGCTTAGCTAGAGATGTGCCGGACATACCTAAAATGGAAAGGTGAATTGCTGGACAGTAAGGGTTTAAGATAGATTGGAACACAAGTTGTGCACAAATGTTACACCTACTATCAAGATTACAACTTGTACAACGTAAACAGACATGGTCCTTGAATAGAACCATCATGAATTTATGGCACTTGTCACATGATGGCGGGGCTGGCTTGGCCTATAAATAAGCACAAACCTACAATAAGCAAGCAGAACGAAACAGGAATGGAAGGCAGACAAATAATTTTCAAATAATTTGATCATAAATTAAATGTTAACCCTCCCGCACCCCACCCAGCAACGTTACAGCAAAGATCGCATTGATTATGACGACAAGAACGAAGCAGGCAAGATACACCCATAAACTGATCCTCAAGGATGTATAACGGAACCATATCGTATAGCATTCGGGGTATATTTACTAATCAATATAAATTATACTCCTAACGAAGGCCAAAACAATATGTGAAGAAACAACAAAATGTAAACAAACTGCTGTAGCACACGGTAAAACCGCAGACCACACATCTAAATCAAGAATTTTGAAACCACCGATCATTGCAAACAGGTCCGCAAAAGTGAGGCAGCCACTGTAAATGTAATGAAGTCTGTAGAAAGCTTCATGAATCCTTTCATTCTCGATTATATTGATAAGCTGTTCCGTATTTAGTCTGGTGCTCCTGCACCTACCCATATCCAAATTGATATCATGGCTGCTGAGTCAATTGGGAAACTGGCCAAAGAGACTTTTATAACAGATGGACTTGAATGGAATACAGATTTATTTGAACCAATAAAAGAGCAAAAATTGAAAGCGTTTTGTGACATGACAAAGAGTGCTCTTGAGAAAAGAATCGTGCAATAGAATAAGACAACATGGAAATATTGCCTTCCAGTTATTGGTACTATCACAGAATAAGCTAGAGAAGCTCAGAACTGTTACATTATCTACTTATGCTGGTACCATCATCAATTGGCACGGCTGATGGGTACCTGCTGAAAACAGAGAAAACTAAAGGGGGTCCCTACTTAACCAAGGGAATATCAAATGCAGTCACACCATCTGATCACAAAACACTGAACATTGAAGATCGAAACGCCACTTTCTATTATATGAAAGCGGTGCCAGGAACATTTAAGCAAATAAGCCAGAAACTGATTGATATTGGTACAGTAGGGAAATCAAATGTAATATTCAGTACGGACATGTACAAGGAAAATTCTATCAAATCAATGGTAAGAACACACATAGCTTCTGCAGAGAAACGTATAATCAAGGGTGAAAATACAAAGAGAGCTGAAAATTGGGAATTCCTTAGTATTACCGAAAACAAACAACAACTAGTGCAGCTGATGCTGAAATTCTGGGGGAAGTGATACATTTAGTTCAAGACTACTTAATAAGATGGTCATTGCTATTTGTGAGGGCAAGGCTTACGAATTAACATCTACTGATCGCAACACAGTGCTGATTTCAGAGATACAAGCCATAGAATCTGACCAAGAAGCAACAGACACAATTAAGGGTTATTCTCTATTGTGCTTATACAACAAAAGAGGGCTATGACTTTGTATGTATCAGAAGTCCACCTAGAGATGTATTTTTAATTTTCCTGTACTATGCCCAAATCATGAAGACACACACATTATTTAATACTGGTTCTGAAAACAATAGAAAGCTGTTGAACATTTCAAAATTGGCTAAGAATTTTACACCGCTTTACTGTTCTGCCCTTTTGGGTCTTCATGCCTTCACCAAATGTGATATAACGAGTGCATTCAGAGGAATAGGTGAAGTAAAACTCATCAGACTCCTACAGAAGCAACCAAGATATCAGGAGGCTTTTCAGACCATTAGTGAGTCATGGGATATCACAGAGAATCTCTTTCTTCAATTAGAAGATTTCACCTGCTGAATGTACAAGATTACTTCCATAACAAACGTTGACACACTTCGTTTCTCAATGTTAATGGCAAAATGTGGTGATACAGAGAAAAATATCACTCCCAAGAAAAACGGTGACTTATCCACCTCACCTGAGTGTTTGCCTCCGCGAGCACATAAAGAGGGTTAACTATCAGGTAGCTATTTGGAAGCGATCACACTTCCCAAAGCCATACATCCCTGAAGCTACTGAGAATAATGGCTGGACTGTATGGAGTGAACAGAGACTCGAGCCAAGTGGTGTGATGGTGAGATACTGCCATCTATGTTGGCTGATATTCTAGAGAAGGAATGTGTAAAGGATGAGACTGAGCAGGAATACAGTTCTACTGACGAAGATAGCGAAAATGGAGAAGACTCAGCAGATAATAGCGACAGTGACGAATTAAGAGGAGTTCAAATATAGTTAGTGGATTTATAGTCGGTGGGTAAAATAAACAACAATAAAAACATTTTGAATGCTCTTTTATTGCTCTACACAATTTCGATGATATGCTCATTTCAAGTTTAGTTTACAATGATTGCATTTTTCATCGAGTCCCAAAAATTGGCTATACTGTCAGTTGTCATAGCAATAATATTTTATTAAATGAGTAAAGTTTTACTCATTATATTTGTCAAACTGTGCCTTTTAACCAATCTTAAGTGGTTAAAACTAGAATGTTCCTTTACCGGTGCTTGGTCAGTGATAGCAACATATGGTTGCTATATTTTAAGCTGTGGCGAATATTTGTGACCTTTTGACCTCTGCCGACCTCGTTATGAAACTGATTTGCATGTAAACCAAATGCAATCGTAGACGATACTATAAGCAACATTTTGAGTGGTCGATCACCAATCTAAACCGATTCTATCAAAAAATATCTCAGTTTTTAATACCATTACCCCTTAATAGGGGCTGCTTCACTTTGGGTATTAACTCTAATATAACACATCAAAAACCATATTGAGTCCCAGTTCATCACATGTTAACATACATAATCTTAAAGAGGACATCGAAAGGTGTTGAAAAAAATATAGTTTCGTTAATTAGTTGGGGTGGGGGGTATCCAGGTGTGGCCCTCCAGCCCACGGACTATATGGCCTTTTTTGTTAACTCTACCCATTAATATGGGTCAGTTTTGCTATAGGACATACGCGCGTCGTGCAACTGTAACCCATCAAAACATAGTGAGGCCCAGTTTATCACGCGTTAGCATTTATATATAATATGCTCAGTTATTTGCAATTCGCTTAGGGAAGGGTTTGAGAGAGGCTACCTGGTGTCCGTAATCAGTGCTGTCTTCTTTTCTTTGGGCTGTTATTCTCAGGTGAGCTATTGTTAGACTTAGGAGGTCGGTATTCACGGACAAACCCTCTGCTCGTTGTCGAGTAGATAGCTGAATACATATTCCTGATTTCACACAATGATTCGAAGAACGTAATAACAGTTGTGCGTTTTTGCTTATTTAATTGCATGAACGCTGCAAGTCAGCATGCAATACTTTCAATTGCTAATAACTCTGGTCCTGCTGAATATTTTGAAAACAATTTGACTGAAAGTCGTTGGTGGCGTAGCAAAATTATTTTCAAGATATGCAGCACACGCAGTGTCAATACCCCCCCCCCCACCCCACCCCCTTGAAAATGTCGTGTGCCGAAATTCAGCAGGCAGACGAGTTAGAGAAAGGCAACCGTAGAACGCGAAAAACCCCGATAATGCATGATGTGAGTCAGGGCAATGCTGAAACTAACATTATCCAAACAACGTTAATCCCAAAACTAGCGATGATGATGATGATGGTGGTGATGATGATGATGATGATGGTGGTGGTGATGGTGGTGATGATGATGATGATGATGATGATGATGATTATGATGATGATGATGATGATGGTGGTGATGATGATGATGATGATGATGAAGTTGTAGTTTCTTATCGACTGAATATGGATTACTTCAATATGAAATTCCACTGCATCGACACTGATTCAACCACCGTTTTACTACAAAAATTTTGTAATGATTTTAACTACACATATAACGTTGACAGCTAGGTTTCACGTGGGGGAAACCAGCAATCGACAAGTTTGCTTCGATCGCCTGGCGGTATAGCCCCTGCAAAGAATGTGCTACTGTCAGTCCGGCATGTTGCGGATATGTCTGGCGCACGCGACCGTTTTTTTAACGCAAGGCGGATAAACGCTGACGCAATACGGTCGAACTTATCCGTGTGCAGTTAAACGCGTGTCCCACTCCCGTCGAATTTTCTAAACGCAATGATATCAACCCATTTTGATTTTAAAATGACGACCGCAGCGGCATCGTCATGAAACGTTAGTCTCTCCTAACCTATAGGCATATGCACAAATGACAAAACAACAGTTTTGCTTTACTCAGTCAGCCGTCGTTACTTTGCTTAGTCAGCCGCCGTAGTTTAATACTTTCAATTGAAAATACAATTACAAATGTAACTACATTAACCTTCATAGGTGCTAGACGCCCAGGAAAAAACCGGATAGCTGTTTCCGGAAACCTGTGTCCGTAGCTCTCAGACATAGCACACCTCAGGTAGGATGACGGACTCCATCCTGATGCCAGGACTTCATCCTGAAAAATATAAGCAAAATATTTTCTGCGCAGAAATTATTTCAAACCACATGATACATCACTAAAACATATTTTTTCACTTAAAATTCTCAAAACATATCATATACAATAAACTATTACTAATAAAACTTGTCGACACTCCGGCGACTGCCCGTAGAATGACCAACACCAGTGTCCACAGGACACATTCACTCAGGCCCCAAGCCGAAACGTAGAGACCGTAATTATAGACTATACTGTCGAAACGTCACCAGTTATATTGAAACGGACCGTGTGCGGCGTGATCGGTTTGCGTTTCTCAGTTTGACTACCTGATTTTTGTCTCACCTGCGAAGCAGAAAGCGAGACATTGGGATCACTAATTCCAGCGACGTCGTTGGCGGTGGCGGCGGCGGCGGCGGCGGCGGCGGCGGCGTCGTCCGTCATTTGCGCAGTTTTGTTTAAGGTTTTTTTAATCAACTTATTTTTCAACACTGGCTCATCCGATCTCAATGACACTACAGAAGCGATCTATACTATACATGGATGTGATCTACATAACATTAGTTTTAATTTGGGGATATTTTAACTATTTTTTCACGGTTTTGGACTTTTTCATGTATTTTGCCAGTGAAATTTTTGTTGAGATTTTTTAATCAAGTTATTTTCTACACTGGCTCATCTGATCTCAATGAAACTGTAGAGAAGTGATCTATACTATACAGGGATGTTATCTCCATAACAGTACATTTCATTTTTAGGAATTATAATTATCTTTTCATGGTTTGGACTTCATACTTTTTTCATGTTTTTCGGGTTAAGGTTTTTTTTATGAACCATTCTTTTTCAACAACGAATATCAACAAAATTTGACTGCAGCGTTATATACTATGCAAGGGTACTATCCGCATCATTACCCATTTCATTTTGGGAAATTTCTCCTCCTTTTTCACAGTTTTGGACTTTGAATTTTTTTCATGGTTTTTGTGTTAAGGTTGTCTATGGGCCATGTAACTGAACTATGGTCATTCAGATTTCACTGAAACTTTACAGAAGTGTTCTATGCAATACGATCTGCATCATTACTGATACAATTTTGTTCAATTTTTACTACTTTTTCACGGGTTTGGACGTTGAACTTTGTTCATATTTGATTTGTTGCATTTTTTTTATGAACCATTCATTTTCAACAATGGCTCACCAGATATCAACATACTATGCAGGAGTACTATCCGCATCATTACTAGTTTCCAATGGAAAAAAATTTCAAGATCAAACTATTCGCAGTTTGGTAAAAAGCTCCATGTTTGATTGGTTACACTTGTTTGTTGATTGCATTACTGAATATGTGTGTTACAAACCATGTCAAGTTTGCTTTGACAATCAACGTTATCCATGCCTTTACAGGCAAGACATTGCACGCTTCAGCGTTCTTGCTATATATTTGTTATCCTATATATTTGTTATCTGGATCCGTCACAGACAATTACTAAAATATAATAAACGCAGGCCTGACGGGTCGATAGCAGCGCGTGGATCTGTATCCTCTTGGGTTTCTAACACAAAGGGATCCGTTTAAAAACGGTCGTCTGCGCGAGGCATTAGTTGTGTGGATACGGCAGAAACATAATTGCTGTACAGCCTGTCCCTGCATCTGTCCACATAGCCCATGGGCGACAAAGGCCTACCCTGCACCACCCACACCTACCAATCAGCCAAACTATATATTTCTAGATATTAATCAGCATGGTTCAACGTAAATGGTAGCGGAGCTGCATGAGAGCAACAAACCTGGCCATATTAAATGGTAGATGGCCATACCTTTTGAGATAATCATGATAAACTAGCAACTGACTACAAAAAATGTTGCTCTCGCGCTACTCTGGCATTTTCTATATGATATAGATCTAGTAATAGACATTTCCACCATCATATGACGTCAATCAATTAGGTGACGTACATAATGACATCGCAATCAATGACGTCATGAATGACGTAGATAGTTGAAGACAAAGTATGCGTTGTTGTACGAATTGTATGTCTTTACTATTAAATAAATATCCTGTTGAATATTTTGAAACTAATTTGACTTGGCGTCCAGTCAAATTAGTTACAAAATACTCAACAACTTAACTGTATAGTTTTCAGGAAATTGATAGTCAGGGCATTCGGGGATCGATCAATCCCAACACGGCGAACTGTGGGTGATGGGCGGGTCATAGCTAAAACTGGAAAGATCCATTAGGTCAGCAGATAACAAAAGGTAACCAATTTTTTCCACTGCTTAACATCGGACAAAAGTGCATTGACTGCCAAAGTGCTAATAAAGGAATATCTTGATGTTAGCTTCTTGAATAGCGAGTAATAGTCTCAATCTTACAAATCTAAAGGGTTAGTTTTCATTTGTTTCAAAAATTTTGTTAATATGATAATTGACAGATTGTCCATTTGTGAAAATAGCGAAAATCGCTATTGTGGGGTACTAAAATGAAATGAAAATACCTTCACATCTACATAAGCTAGGGAAAGAATTGACAACTTAAAATGTTCTTTATAGCGGTCTCCATAATTTCCTGCATGTTATCTGCCAATCAGTCACAATAATCATGTTACCAGAGGTCAAAAGTTTGCCAATGTTTCCTGCAACTTAAAATCAGGTAAATATGCATTGTTGTGTCTGACAAAGTGCTATTAAATGAATATGTTGATGTTACCATCCTGAATAATGAGTGATAGACATCATTTGACGAATATAAATGACCAATTTTCACTTTTTCATGAGTGACTGTTACTATGACATCTGACAGTATGCCCATTTGTGAAAATAACAAAGATGCAATTACGGGTTGCTGAAAAATGAATTGAACATAACATCACCTCCACATAAGCTAAGTAATGAATGCCCACTCAAGATATTCCTTCTCGTGGCATCTACAATTTCATATATATTGTGTGCAACTAACTCGCGTTATTAGGTCAGCGGAGGTCAAAAGATCACCAATTCTGGCGGATGCTTACAGTCTGGGAACTGTGCATTTTTCGTGAGTGACAAAGTGTTAAAGCGATGCTAATCTCATCTCAAATGTTGCACTGCACTGATAGAATATGTTTTATAGAAACCATATCATTCATATCCTGTCACATTCCCTGATCTGTATCGCAATTATCTGCTTTGTAATATCGAGTAAATGTTGTAGTGATCGACACCATATTGTCTCCTCAAGCTATTGTGTGTGATGTCATGTAAGTTCCAATGCATCACATTCTTTATTATGTAATGCTCATCCCATTGAATATTTTGAAACTAATTTGACTAGAAGTTGTTGCTGCCTATGGCAGCAACAACTTCCAATAAAATTAGTTTAGAAATATTCAACAGCTTACCTGTGGGATTGCTTTTATACCACATTGCCAAACTATAGCTGGCGCCTCTATGACTGAGCGTATATACCGAGGCAGACACACTAGGGGTTTTCTGATTGACTATCATAGGGTGTAGAAATGTACCAACATTTAATACTAAATCCTGAATATATTTCCTTAGCGGCGTGATAAAAAGCTTAAAATTACCTGAATAGCTATCAAGAGATGGGATTAGTTATCCTTTGTCACATTCATTCTCTAGAACGTCTACCACCATATAGGGAAATAACTCACTTTCACACCACTTATGTTCCAATCCGTGTTCAGTCGAAGTTGGTGCTGGGATGTCAGGCTTTTGTAGATGAGCTCCCTTCCGAGTACGTGGCTGAAAGCTAACTCTCTCTATATATGTACTCACAGAGGCAAACACTTGAATGATGCAGGTAGAGTTGGTAAGTGCACATCTTCTTTTCGTGGAAAAATATATGCATTGATATGCCACGCGGCCCATTATAGAGTAAGATCAAATGCTTATAAACTGTTTGAATTGACTCCGGTTACCGTAGTACTGTATTGAAAGCAATACGACAGACTAGTTAGATCTGTTTTATATTGATTTTATACATAAATACAACTTAGACAACTGACGATATTGCCGATATTCGGAAATCAGATGATGACGATAGCGATAATATCGCGACATTCTCGATATTATCAGGAAATCGGCCAGCTCTACCCTTGATCCAGGTAGAATTGATAAGTGCATAGCTTCTTTTCCTCGTGTTGTGCTTATTCTCAGCATCACCCTTCTTTGCCTTTAACATGGAGAAACGAAGTGCATCGACGCTTGTTAATGGGTCTTTCAATTTTTAGCCACGCCCGCCCATCTCTAGCTCAACTCCACCCATACCTCGCTCGTGTTGCGATCGATCGATCTCTGAACTCTCTGACTATCAATTTCCAGAGGATTATAAGGTAATCTGTTGAATATTTTGAAACCAATTTGACTGGGCGCTGTTGCTGCCTATGGCAAAATATTCAACAGCATGTTTATTAAGTCGTGGAGACATACAATTCTTACAATGTGTCGGACTATTAAGAGTTAAAGAAGGGCCTAATAGAATCATAACGTATTGATTATGGCGTCATATGAATTATGGGAGTCGGCGTGTGCATTAGTCAGGTGAAAGTCTCTAACTGAAGACAGGTGTACTCTGAGGGTGTTCCATGACTCACATATGACTGTAATCAACTGTCCAATACCAGAATATGCCATTGGGAAATACTGTCTACCGATGTGAAAAAAGGCTTCAGAACTTAGAAGTAACATCTATGAAACACGCAAAATCGCATGCATGTATGTGATGACAAGGCTGGTGCATTTCACTGTATTTAGGAGGGAAACCAACCAAACACGGTCCATGCAAGATAACCAAAATCCAAACCTGAGCCGTCCTACCTAAATTACCATTACCAATCATATTCGAGCGTCTGGATATTTATTTAAATATGAGCAAAGCTGCATCATTCGACATTTCTGAAATCCACCAGTTTCTGAGTTCCAATAATGTGGTTATCCTACCAATGAGTCTCGTAGCAAAGTCTCCAATCGGCCATCCAAACCTTATGCCCTAAGAATTTCATTTATTGCTTTGGGGCAATAGATTGCCACGTTATCATTCTTACAAGGCACCGTTTTAGACTATTGGCATCAGATCCTATTCTGGTAGAACCTCTGTGAATCCGCAAACACTCATTTTTCCCATACCATTTTGACTTAATCACATGCAAAATGAAAGATTATAATCATAACTATGTGGGCATTTCTCTATTATGAACCTTTCCATATAACAGGCTATGCCTTCATACACATGCCTAAGCTAAATGTGATTACGACGTTAACACTTGCACAATATCTTCATTAGTCTTTATGGCATCTTTAGATACATTTAACAGTGCCATATTTTATTATTGGATGGCCAATTACGGTCAATAGGCTTTCAAACTGTTGGTGTGCATTCGAGATCGCAGTGGAGCATTTTCGTCAACTAGATGATTTCACGTGCCAAATTACAAAATGACTAACCAATAGCAAATGTTGGTGCATTTTACATGTTGATGGTAATGTGTGGAGATGCAGAGAAAATGCTCACCCCAAGAAGATGTGGACATATCACCCCTACCTGCATGATGAGATTACCTTTGCGAGCATGTAGATAAGGTTATTGTAGTTTGGATCGATCGGTCAGGTGCCGGCCGTACCAGCTAAGCTGGGTATGCGCCAGCCGTCCTGGATGCGTTCCATGAACGCGCGCCCCTGGGCAGAGCTATAAGCATGTATGAGCCTATGAGAGAGATTTCGTCATAAAAACTACTAAGTTCGTTAAAACGCGTAGCGCACATGCGCGCGCTTACCACTGCATTGGCAGAGCACTTATATCACATCCAAGGTAGGATAGCACTTTTAGTGTACCGAGTAGGTACAATGTAATCCTTTATAATTGCTAGGTCCCGCCAAATCTGGTATGAATCAAGACCAGGATTCAACGGGCTTTCCAAATCTGTAAACTATTTCAAAATTGGTTAAGAATTGGCTGAGTTATCCACAGAAAACCCCTTTGATTATCTTCAAACTATTGCTGTGACGTCATAACCACGTGTACGCTGAAGTTCTAGAATGTTCTAGAACATTCATCTGCGTCATTTATAGCTGCGCACTGATTGGCTATTGCTCGGCCGATGATTGGTTGAGGCCTGCGCCTATGACGTTATGAGTAGTATAAAAGGAGATGGAATCCAGAGTTCGAGGGCATCCTCGGCCAGGGGCCGAACAGGTTGGATCTGCAAAAGCAGCTACGATCAGCCAAGACCGTATTAAATAGATCACTTCGGTCTTGGTCAGCAACTGTCCCGTAGAATTTTGTAACTCCCGAACATTTGTTCGGGAGCATTTTTAGAAACTTTTGACAATATTGTTCTCGACTGAAATAAGAACTAACTCGGAACACAATCCTGCGGTGGGGCCTTTCCCAGCCTGAATATGTGATTCTACAGATGTAGAGGCAGCGATGTTCTTTGGTGGATAACTTGCCGGATCTGCCAGCCAGGCCAAAAAGTGGTTATTCAACCGCCCACGCACTGATGTCGTGCAGGTTTATCTAAACTTTTTGACCGCAGCAAGTAAACTTTGCCCGGTACGTCTTAAGACCTAACTGACGTACCCCACACCGTTAACCTTAGTTATATATCTTCATCCGTATTCGACAACCTCTGCTGATAATCGGGTTGTTCTTAACTCTCACATCCGTACCGTCGGTATACGGGAACTTTCTTCCTAGCCGTAATGTTATTGTAGAACTTACTGACTGCTCGTTAGACATTCTTACATTATGATTACCGTCCTGCGTTCGCTCCGCTCCCGTTATGGACTGCATTCGGGAATCCTGTTTGCGGGAACCGACATGCGGGAACTTTCCAGCTTCCAGAGAACACATGAACTCACGTCACACCAAGGGTGACGTATCAATTTCAGTAACACGATAGCCCGTCCTTAAGAATGGCTACCGACTTTTCAAGTAACTATACATAACATCTTTAATTATTCCGTTAATTACAACTTTAATCATTATACTTTATCTGTGTAACCGGTCCCGATGACTAAAAGGAACCGTAACGGTCTTAGGACTGCTAGTTATAATTTCTTTATCTGTTTATAGTTATTCTTATTTTATTGTAAGGTGTTTTTACTAACCTCACCGTAGTAGGTCCAACAACCTGCACTATATGTATTATTCTGATCATTTCACATTGTATTACTTGTACTGGTTAGTTTTATATATGGCGAGCAGCCATCCGTTCATATATTTTGTTTATTTGAAGAAAACGTAGGACTGCAGTGCACGTAGGAAACACTATACAGCAACATTTATATATGCATCACTTTCTCCCGCCACGAACAATTTTTCACTGAGGTCGCTCTCCGACCTATAACTCTGTTTAGCCCGGCATGATACCGACTAAAAGCCTGTCTATTTAGCTCAATAGGATAGGTTTAATATGATTAGAGACAATTTCTTCATCAAGAGACACAGTGCACGCCGCTTTTCCGGTTGTTGCGATAATTTATCCCCGCACTCTGGCAAGGTTGTGTACAATTGGCCAACATACCTATTGGGCCTCATATTTATAAGTTATTGTCTCTCTTCATGTTCCACTAAGCCTTATGGCTTCTTAATTGTTTGGATGTCCCTATCTGCACCCTGGACTGATCCGACCCTGGGAAACTATTGGGGTTTCCGAGCGGTGATGGCCAGGGTGTGGTATCACACACACTTCACATGTATCTTTTGATACCTAGTAGTTAGTTATCCTTGCCAATATAGGAAGCACTGCGAAAACATATTATAATTATTAATTTCTTTCTCATCTTCTAGGAAGTCTCCCCCGCACCGCAGTGCATAACTGGGCAACTTGCATTTAAACCTAACATCAGGTTAAAAGGTTAGCTCCATAGGACCTGGTGACGAGCGAGATACGCATCCCCACCGAATTCTTTAAGAATGTCTTGGCAAGATGTTAGGATCTGGCACGCCCTCACGGGAAGGAATTTCACGGTGGATATTCGTCTCTCTTACCCCCACCATAACGATAGATCAGGTGCCTAAACTTGCTTTTATGAAAAGTAACCATTGTCCTGTGACATTTTATGTAGTTATGGAGCAGTATCTCCGGATTCTCACCCAGCTCGGGGGTCTTGCGAAACAACATGTATGCACGTTGTCGTCTTGAGTGTCGGTGTCCTAGGACATCCACTTTCCATGACAGCCGTATCTAAAAGCTAGGTAAGGCGCCCGCCATTTGCGGCCTAAACTAGTTCTTGTCTCTAAAAACTAAATGTTAGGTTAGGCATAGAAGAAGGCCCGCATAAATAAAAGCGACACCTACTAATTCAGCATATTTAAGAATAGATAAGACGGTGACGTGGGAATCCCTCGGGAATCGCTCGTCCCGTCTTCGCGTAAAACAGCACGCAACATTATAGTCATAATTTCACTAGGTATGGTCTTTCCTTTATAGCATTTTGGTTGAATATTAGAGTGGGCCCTTTTTGGCCAATACTCTTCTCCCGCTTTAAGCAGTGGCAGCATTTTCCTGTGACGGAGGCCTGCACGAGGCATTTGCCTCTCGCAAGGATTCAGTGATGACGGCCCGCGTGAGGCTACTACTTCTCACCCAAATAGAGCATAAGAAGTATTGCCCGCGTGAGGCACATAACTCTTCACCACCATAAAAGATAACTTTCTTTCCTTAGCTTAGAAGTATAATAACTTGTATTAAGTTAATTAGTGATCTCGTATGCGGGATTCGCCTTTGTGGGGATACCTCTGCGGACCTACGAGTCTGTGTGGTACCTCCGGGAGCCCCGCGTTTAAAAGTTCATCAGGCTGTCTCTATATCTTGTATTTTCGTATGCTCATTTTTATCTAGCAAACTTGACGGTCTGTTTAGGTAAATTAATTGTATAGACTTATTTTAGTTAGGTCACCAATCAAATATTGTAAGTCCATAGATCATGAAATTGCTATGCATAGGCATACCGGTGACACAAACTCATGGGCTGATACTGTTGTGTTCAATCTTCGCGACGATGGTCGCACGGCCCCACCGGATCGATTGAGTTCAACCGGCCTTAGGAGCCGGTCTTTGTTACCCGTAGGGCAGTGTCGCGCGGGATCCTTAACCACGAGACAGGGAGCTAGCCAGGGTCATCACTCGCCGTGTACACGCAATGCAGCAAGCCGACACCAGACGCTGGGACAGGCCGTGTAAGTCTTTGGAAGGGAGACTATCTACGAAAAGAAGACATTAAGCTCCACCCACAACTCGCTCGTGTTGGGATCGGTCGATCTCTGTATTCACTGACTATCAATTTCCAGAAAACTATACATGTAGGTTATTAAATATTTTGGAACTAATTTGACTGGGTGCTGTTGCTCCCATACATTTTGCTTCCTATGGCAGCAACAGTGTCCAATCAAGTTGGTTTCAAAATATTCAACAGCATGTTTATTAAATAGTAGAGGCATGGAATTCGTACAACGTGTCGGACTATTAAGAGTTAACGACGGGCCAAATAGAATCATTTATGACGCAATGATTATGACGTCATCCTACACGCTGCTTAGCTGAGTATGATGTCATATGACGTCAGATGATAGATGGATACTAAGGGTTGAACATAGATTGAAACACAAGCGGTGTGATAGTGAGATATTGCTTGGTATGCTCGCAGATAGTCTGGAATCTGATAGTGAACAGGAAGACAGTTCAACTGATGATGGTGGCAGCAATGAAGGCAGTGACAGCGACTAATGGACCTTTCCATTTTTAGCTATGCCCCGCCCATCACTAGCTAAGCTCCACCCACAACTCAGCGTGTTTGGATTGATCGATCTCCGAATGCCCTAGCTATTAATTTCCTGAAAAATATACAGGGAAGCTGTTGAATATTTTGTAACTAATTAGACTGGGTGCTGTTGCTGCTATTTATTAAATAGTAAAAGCAAACAATTTGTACAACAGCCCATAGACCATCATCAAATATGCGTTCGTGACGTACTTATCGACGTCATTCATGACGTCATTCATTATGATGTCATTGTACACACCACGCGGTTCTTTATGACGTCATATGATGGGTGGGTACTCTGGAAAGGTGAATTGAGAGATGGTATGTTCAAATACAATTAGATGATTTCTTGTTTGGTAGGTAAATCATACAAATAGAATGATTTATCACTACATTTATTTATAGATGCAATGTTATGTTCGTTTAATTTTTGTTTACACACTACTTTCACTTTTCTACTAATTTGGAAAATGGGCGTTCTGCCAGTTACCATATTAACACCATTCCACAGAATAAATGGAAATTGACCCTTTAAATTTGTCAGGCCGTGCGTATCATTCAAATTTCACGATATTAACACAAGCGTATTCCCTAATTAGCATTTTATGCGTCAAAATGCACAGCAGCCATATTTTAAGTAGCGACCACAATAGGCGCGCTTTTGCAATCTGCTGGCCTAATTACTCAACTGATTTGCAAATGACACATAGAAAAATGTTAAAGGCTGGCACACGGAACCTTTGGAGTGACTATTTTTACTATAGATTATGGGGATTTGAGGCTAGGTTCATTTCAGTTTTCAGTACCCATAATTGCAGTTTTAGCTCACCCAGGTGAGCGTATACAATCGCTGTCTGTTTGTTTGTCTATATGTCTTTCGGTCAGTTGGTCGGCCGGCAAATGCGTCACCATTTGTTAAAACCAAATTTGGCAGACACGTGCTGTTAGACAATATCTATTGAGGCTATGCATATGAAATTGCAACACTCGCAAATAGCAGAGTTATGGGCCTTGCTATATTTTCAAAGTATTCAAGCCTATGGGAAAAATACACTTGTGGCATGTTTCATCATTTATCGATGTATTAAATTCTAAATTGGCAGATATGTTCCTTTAAGCAATATCTATTTGGGCTAGAAGAATGATCTGACCACAAATAGCAGAGTTATGGCTGTATTTTCAAAGTATTGAAGCTTGTGGGGAAACGTTTCTGGCACATTCCGTCATAAGTTCCTTTAGTCAAATACTTATTTGGACTACGAATATAAAGAGGTCACATCTTTAAACAAAGGCCATAACTCTGGTTTATTAAGACTTTTAAAACTATTTTTAGCTATAGTTAAAATACATTTGTTTCGTCAATGGACCTTTCCATCTTTAGCCATTCCCCGCCCGTCTCTAGCTAAGCTCCACCCACACCTCGCTCGTGTTTGGATGGATCGATCTCTGAACTTCCTGACTATCAATTTTCAGGTGGGTTGGAGTGGGGTGTGTGGGGGTGTCATAAATATGAAACCATCAGGGTATGGGCGCTAAGTCCTCACATTTCAAATTAAGTAACCAGAGTGTTATGTGGGGATCATTGATAAGAGAGTGGCTGCCATGAATGTGCCACAGAAGTATTTGAAAAGACTTTTCCAGTTTATCCATCAATCATGTGACGTCATAATCAACTACGTGGTGTGTAAGCTGACGTCATAAGCAATGACGTCATGAATGAAGTAATTAAATTAGTCACGAACGCATAATTGATGACGGACTAAAGCATTGTTGTACGAATTGTTTGTCTTTACTATTTAAGCAGAAACAACACCCAGTCAAATTAGTTTCAAAATATTCAACAGCTTACCTGTATAGTTTTCTGGAAATACATACATTGAGAAATTTATTCAGGTATTGATCGATCCCAACACTGGTACAGCATGGGTGGAGCCTAGCTAGAGGTGGGCAGGGCATAGCTAAACCTGGATTCCTACATTGGGAGAGACAACAATATCATCTACTCTATGGCTATCGGTCACCAGGCAAGTGGTTATATATAATTGTTGACGTTTCGACAGTATAGTCTATAATTTCTGTCTCTACGTTTCGGCTTGGGGCTTGAGTGAATGTGTCCTGTGGACACTGGTGTTGGTCACCGTTGGCTACCGTGTATACATGGACGTTTTGGTAACGAGTTTAGTCATTCTACGGTCAGTGCCGGAGTGTCAACAAGCTTTATTAGTAATATTTTATTGTATATGATATGTTTTGAGGATTTTAAGGGCAAAGATTTGTTTTGTTGATGTATCATATGGTTTGAAATAATTTCTGCGCAGAAAATATTTTGCTTATATTTTTCATCCTACCTGAGGTGTGCTATGTCAATGAGAGCTACGGATACAGGTTTCCGGAAACAGCCATCCGGGGTTTTCCTGGGCGTCTAGCACCTATGACGGTTAATGTAGTTACATTTGTAACTGTATTTTCAATTGAAAATGTTAAACTACGGCGGCTGACTAAAGTAAAGCAAAACTGTTGTTTTGTCATTTGCGCATATGCCTATAGGTTAGGAGAGACGATATAAACATCAACGGCGTCCTTTAACAAGCACTGACACCAATAACAAACAACAGCTATGTTGGACGAGTCCATAGACATTAGAGCGGATGAATCGATGAAGTCTATCGTTAAAAACACAGCAGAAGTACTACGCTAGAATGCGCAGTCCATGACACGCTTTGGCAAATCTCCACGCTTTCGGCAACTCTGACGTTCGGAACCCCCCCCCCCCCCCCCCCCCCGCACACACACCCCCACCGCCCATAACACACGGCAACACCCAGGGGTGGGTTTTGTGGGAGGTCTCTCCTAATGTAGAGGCTGTCTCGTTAACCACAATCATATGGGTAAATTATATAAACAATTTGGTTGAATTCCGCCAACTTTGCCATTCTGTCTCGCCCTGAGGGTGAAGCCTAATGGGGCGGAGCTTAATGTAAACATCGCCTCGCAGTCCGAAATCGTATGGGTAACACACATACCATATTCAGTTGAATTCAGCGAACATTGCGACTCTCTCCATCACTACCTCAAACCCCACCACACCCTCACCCAAGAGGCAGAGCCTAATGTAAACATTGTAACGCAATCCGCAATCATATGTGTAGCTCAAATACCAAATTTTGTTGATTTCCTCTAACCTTGCATTTCTACGCCCCCCCCCCCCCACCCACCCCATCTCCTTCTCACCCCACGGTGAGGGTGGCGCCTAATACAGCCGTCGGCTTGCAATCCACAGTCATATAGGGAACTCATATAGCACATTTGATAGAATTCCACCAAACTCCTTCGGAAGAGCTAGCAGGACGGACAGACGGACATATCGACGGAGGCGATTGCAATTTCCCCGTAGTTTTTTTCAAAATTCGCGTGGATAATCAGTGATGTCCCACCTTTACTCTGGGTGATTAGTTGCAAAGGGAACCGCTGAGGATTGCGTCCAACAGTTAAATATTTAAAATTCTCGAGAGCAGGACCAAAATTTTGGAACAATCTACCATCTGACATTCAAAATTGTAACAAAATTGAGCCATTTAAATCTATGTTAAAAACTCACCTTTTCACAAGAGCATATTATTACATTTTGTAAAGCGCCTTTGAGCGGTTTAGTCCGGAATCGGCGCTATAGAAATTTACATACATACATACATACATACATACATTAAAAATACATATTGGAAAGGGAGGCCTACGAAGAGTGTTAAAAGAAGGGCTGTGGTAGAACTGGTTCCGGAGTGAGCAGAGGTCATCAGCTACATGCAAATAGAGGACAACCTGCAACAAGGTAGTGCTAACTGTGAGACAAAATGAGAAATGGCTAATGAACATCATATTCTCGACCCTTGTACGCGATGAGCTGCTCTACAACAAATACACACAGCTCTACAACAAATACACAGGGAAACACAAGTCAGTTCACTTAGTTGTCATTGAAGAGGAGAGCTTGCAAGTTGAAATCGGAAAGCGTGGCGTTGTGATAAAAAAAGATGGATGTGGAAGCGACGAATGAAGAAACAGATGTAATCATCCTCCAACAAGTCTATTGTGTTTATGTGTTTTGCTTATGATGGTCTACCACCATAAGGCCTCTTTGGAGAACATGGTGACGATGAAGTCTCCAACGAAGGAAATGTGTGTGTGTAGTGGACCCGGGAGATGGTGATCAACAAATTAAACTAACGGGTGCAGCACTGTCGGCTAAGTTAGCACATGGAAATTGAAGCCGCACGTTGCCAGTGCGTCAATAAAATAAAAATACATATACTGCCAGAGCCGTGCTGGAGTCAGAGTACAATAGGCGTAAAAGCCTAGGATTGATTGTGACAGATGCATCCACAGATAGTCCCATATGAATCGTCAGTGTGTCAGTATATCAGACATGTGAAAACTGGTCGGCCAATCCTTGACTTTTAGTCTTGGTGCGGTGGTCCAGTGGAAAGATGCCTGGTTGCTGATGCTATGCGGAGTTGCAGGATGACGGTTCGATCCCCCGACCGGGAGATGGTGATCAACAAATTAAACTAACGGGTGCAGCACTGTCGGCTAAGTTAGCACATGGAAATTGAAGCCGCACGTTGCCAGTGCGTCAATAAAATAAAAATACATATACTGCCAGAGCCGTGCTGGAGTCAGAGTACAATAGGCGTAAAAGCCTAGGATTGATTGTGACAGATGCATCCACAGATAGTCCCATATGAATCGTCAGTGTGTCAGTATATCAGACATGTGAAAACTGGTCGGCCAATCCTTGACTTTTAGTCTTGGTGCGGTGGTCCAGTGGAAAGATGCCTGGTTGCTGATGCTATGCGGAGTTGCAGGATGACGGTTCGATCCCCCGACCGGGAGATGGTGATCAACAAATTAAACTAACGGGTGCAGCACTGTCGGCTAAGTTAGCACATGGAAATTGAAGCCGCACGTTGCCAGTGCGTCAATAAAATAAAAATACATACATTAAAAATACATATTGGAAAGGGAGGCCTACGAAGAGTGTTAAAAGAAGGGCTGTGGTAGAACTGGTTCCGGAGTGAGCAGAGGTCATCAGCTACATGCAAATAGAGGACAACCTGCAACAAGGTAGTGCTAACTGTGAGACAAAATGAGAAATGGCTAATGAACATCATATTCTCGACCCTTGTACGCGATGAGCTGCTCTACAACAAATACACACAGCTCTACAATAAATACACAGGGAAACACAAGTCAGTTCACTTAGTTGTCATTGAAGAGGAGAGCTTGCAAGTTGAAATCGGAAAGCGTGGCGTTGTGATAAAAAAAGATGGATGTGGAAGCGACGAATGAAGAAACAGATGTAATCATCCTCCAACAAGTCTATTGTGTTTATGTGTTTTGCTTATGATGGTCTACCACCATAAGGCCTCTTTGGAGAACATGGTGACGATGAAGTCTCCAACGAAGGAAATGTGTGTGTGTAGTGGACACAGGTACAAGTTTTGAGAAATACAAAACTGTAGTTGAGTATATTCTACCTGCACACGCCCTGTCTAAATGTGATAACGTTGCCTGATGGTTTGGAATAGGAAACTTGGTAAAACAGAAGCACCATGATAAGTTGTTGTCGTCCATGAATGCTTGTTATCAGACGCGTAGCCAGCATGGTCAATGGAGAGGTTCATATTTATGGAAAGGGGAACTCATTTATGGAGGGCAGAGAAATGTGTGCTGTTAACACGTTTTTGTCTAGAATGGCTTCTAGACATTTTCCATCAAAATATGAAAGAGCGTATGGTGTACCAGTATGTTTTGTGATTTGTCTCTGACGTTGAAAGCGTTAACATTTAGTGCGATTATAAAATGATGATAGTTCGAGTTTAAAATGTATATTGAGAAATGGCGGAACACTGGAGCGTGGGTGGGTGCGCACGTGTGCGCGCGCGCGCGCGTATGTGTGTCTGCTTACCAGTCATTACGTGTTAAATGCCTATTGTTGTAAACGGTATGTTCAAGGGTGACAATTATGCTTGCATTTTGAAATGTTTCATGAGTAGCTTGTCTCGCTTGAAGCTAACATTTATGTCTTGCCTAAGTTATAAGGGGCTATTTTATAAGTGTAAATGAGGTCTTGTTGAATGGGGTGGTATACAGATGGAATACAAATTGGAAGGGGAATTGTAAAATAATTCTAAAATGGGGGTTTGGGATGAGGTTCTGACTAAGAAGTGGGTCGGTGAATTTATGATAATTGTAATATTTTGTATATAAAATTGGATGCAGTTTGGTAAATGGGAAAGGAAAGTTTTATCTTTAAATGTGGGAAGGGGTGGGGGGGGGGGGTTTGTACAAATATCAAAATCGAGGTCGGGAGGTTTTTTGGAATAAGGGAATGGGGAATTGTACAGTAATTAATTGTATTCACTATATATTGCTATATAATAAGGAATATACGTTTTAATTATTATTATTTGGTAAATATTATGTATGTATTTATTAAATATTTCTTTTTGAAAATGAAATAAATAAAAGAACCAGTAAAATGAAAATGTGAACAAATAAACATGGAAAGATGATGATATATACACCCATGTGCAGCCGGTGTGAGGCCTGGCCCAGCGGATGCCAATGTGGACCCCAGGTCTGTGTAGGACTGCCACCTCGGTTTCCGTGGGATGATGTCCTGGATTGGTAACCAGACTTATTATAAATTAATATGAATTAACTTCAGTTGGAATTTATGGTATATTATATGACATTGTGACCTCAATTTACAAAAGTGAAAGAAAATCTTGCTGTTGTGGTTTGTTGCTGCGGTCTGATTGATGCGCGTGTGTGAGTGTGTAGCAGAGATAGGGTAATTGCGCTGGTGTGTCTGGAGGGGTATATATATGTGCGTGTGTTTGTGGTTGTGGCCTGTATATGTGTAAGTGTACGTACGGGAGTTCGTGAGTGCGTGCGTGCATGTGTGCGTGCTTGAAAAGGTGCTTGTGGATGTGGGTTTAGGTACGTGTGGCTTGGTGACTGGGTAGCTCTTGATGTGTGTTTGCTTGAATGGGTAATACAAGGTAATGGTGAGTGGTTTGTCCGCAATAAGTTTTTCGATAATTTTTGTTGAGGTATGTGTTGGAATCATACAGATAACTCTGCAAATATTTTCTTTTATTGCGTACGCAGATGGTCGTTAGACCTGGGTGTTTTATGCAATAGGAGAACGGTCTTATAGTCAGCCATTAGGTGTGTAACTTTTGGACACTCTTTTGGTATCTAGTCTGGGGCTTTTCCAGGCACCGCCTATATGGCTGGCGGTTTTGTTTTCTAGTGATTTTGCACTCGATTCATAAAGTACCTCTGATCCCCTCCCTACAAAAAAAAAAGAAAAAAAAAGAGAGCACATTACCAGGAAATAGACGTTCCAGTTTCAGCTATGCCCCGCCCATCTCTAGCTAAGCTCCACCCACACCACGCTCGTGTTTGGATCGATCGATCTCTGATCTCCCTGACTATCAATTTCCAGACAACGATACAGGTAAACTTTTGAATATTTTGAAACTAATTAAACTTTATTAAATAGCAAAGACATACAATTCGTACAACGGGTCGGACTATTTATTTCATTTTGTTAGATATCCATGGCTGGTGGAACCTGGTGGATGCAGGTTTAGAAGGAACATAGATTTTCTGCATATTCTCGCCACATGTCTTTCAAGGGGGCTGGTCTTATTGCGGCAGAATTGTTCTTGAGAAAGCTGCTGTGTCAGCTTTCATTTGTGAGATATTTGTTTTTTCCATTTACTTACTGGACGACTAATGAGTCGTACGCTGAATGGACGGATGCGACTGTCAATCGGTACTCAATTGAGGAATCAAGTTTATGGATCAATCATATGACGTCATAATAAACTACGTTACATGTAGACTGGCGTCATAATCCAGTACGTCATAAACGACGTGATTTAGTCCGTCACAGACGCTTACTAGTCCGTCAAGTTGTAGGAATTGTATGTCTTTGCTATTTAATAAACATTCTGCTGAATGCCATAGACAGCAACAACACCAAGTCAAATTAGTTTCAAAATCCTCAACAGTTTACCTGCAAAGTTTTCTGGAAATTGAGATTCATGGAGTGCAGGGATCGATCGATCCCAGCACGGGAAACGCGTGGATGGAGCGTAGCTAGAAATAGCTAAGACTGGATCCCTCCATTCGCTTTCGGTAATTGGACGAGAAATTGAACATACGGTGGTGACGTAAATTTATATATTTTATCAGAAATAAAATTGTATTGGCTAAAATAAACTTTATATCACGCACGCACGCACGCACGCACGCACGCACGCACGCACGCACGCACGCACGCACGCACGCACGCACGCACGCACGCACGCACGCACGCACGCACGCACGCACGCACGCACGCACGCACGCACGCACGCACGCACGCACGCACGCACGCACGCACGCACGCACGCACGCACGCACGCACGCACGCACGCACGCACGCACGCACGCACGCACGCACGCACGCACGCACGCACGCACGCACGCACGCACGCACGCACGCACGCACGCACGCACGCACGCACGCACGCACGCACGCACGCACGCACGCACGCACGCACGCACGCACGCACGCACGCACGCACGCACGCACGCACGCACGCACGCACGCACGCACGCACGCACGCACACATGCACGCCCGCATGACCGCACGCACGCACACGAATGCAATACCATCTGCCATTTGCTGGGCTCAGTAATGATAATGCATGTGTCTGTCTGTCTGTCTGTCTGTCTGCCTGCCTGCCTGCCAGCCTGCCTGCCTGCCTGCCTGCCTGCCTGCCTGCCTGCCTGCCTGCCTGCCTGCCTGCCTGCCTGTCTGTCTGTCTGTCTGTCTGCCCGCCCTTCTGTCTGTCTGTCTGCCTGTCTGCCTGTCTGCCTGTCTGCCTGTCTGCCTGTCTGCCTGTCTGCCTGTCTGTTTGTCTGCTTGCCCGCCTGCCTCTCCATACAGAATATGTAATAGTTATAAAAATATTTGGTCTGACTATAGGGTTGTCGGACTATAGGGATGTCGGACTACAGGGTTGATAAATTGGCTGCCATGTGGGATCCAGAATATTTGACAGTAAGTTATATTTTTGGTTGGGGGGGGGCACATTCAGTTATTTCTGAGCTGTACTGTAATATAAAACCATTCTACTCCACTTGGGAATTCCAAATTAGTCCATGGGCCAGGAGCCAGATTTTGGCCGATTGGCACCAAACAGCGGTACCAAACGAAACAATGCTTTTCTAAAGGTTTATTATCTGTAGTTTCCAAATCTGCATGCTGGACATCTGCACGCTGTAGCTTATTGGTAGTAATTTGCTCTCAAACATAAGGACTATTAAACAAAAATGAAACGTTTTGGTGGCTGTTTTATTTAAGCAACTCCTGTGTGAATCAAAATGTGTCATGTAATCTTTCTCTAATTTATTAATTATATACCGCTCTTTAAACCTGACATCATAGTACCATTAAACTAATAAACAACCCGCTGATATGAAGAAATAACTAACCTTTTGCTAGCTATTAACCCTTTCAACACCATAGAAGTAAGAACGTAAGTTCTATGCAATGTAAAGATACTATGGTGAACATTCTAAAATGTATTCAATTGTATGTGGCTACTGGTTCTGAGACTAAGAGCTTCAACCCCAATTAGTTTCGCGCCACACACCAGCCTATCCGCATGTGCCATGTTGGTTCAATCCTGAGCTTACACTCATCTGTACACACACTTTCGTCCCTTAGATAAGCACTGGCAGCTAGGGAGTTAACATAAACGAGAGTACATAAATGATATGAACTCCACGATGACTTGAGGCGCGTGCAATTCAGCCACTCATTGAATGTCAAGCTTGCCATCTTCACTACCATCCGTGATTGCCCTGGGGGAGCAGGATAATTACGCATATGGTAGTTATCTAATACCGTGTGCTTGCATATCATCAGGATCTTTCATCTGGCTGGTGAGATAACACATACGCGTCTTTATAGTGAAAGTGTAAGTATACAACTTACGCTGGGACACTGTCACTGGGTCATTTGCACAGTTGGCCACACTCCACAGTTTGATATTCACGTCGTGGAGTGGGACACACTATCCAAAACTACAAGTGACCGTGTCCAACGCCAAACTCCCACCATTAAAACGTGGACACAATATATTTGACAATCCTCTTTCGTATAAGCCTAGGGTGTATATAATCCGTAGTAGAGTGTGTAAGTCAATGGCGGTGTGTGTCACTGTCGATGTATGTTAGTTCACTTGTGTGTTTATCTATGGGCGTGGCGTGTTCATTTATTCATGCATGTGATGTGACTGTCCCGTGCGCGCGTGCAAGGTGTCCTCTGTGTGCTCCTTTATGGGCGTGTGTATATATCCATTGCTGTCCTGGATTGTGCTGTATATATTCCGCGTCCTGGTGCGCATGTGGTATATCTGTTTATGAATCGTGTGGTCAGTTGTGCGTTCTTATGTGTGTCTTTGTGCGTGTGCTGGAACTCTCACGTTCTCTGTACGATAGTACCCCCTGCTTCCCCATAAGGTATCCTGTGAAAAGATAAAACATAAAAACACTGCTATAATTCTTTAGCATTCTCATTGAATTCAGCACAAATACAATATGTCCTCATAATTAACCTAGAAATAGTGGAAACAATCTTTTGAACAATATTTGTACATTACAACTTTAACGGAGAACGCTTATCCCATTATATTGCTTGATATACCATAACTCTACACTGTGTAACGTGATCAAAAGTATAATTATAGCCTCCATGATAGAAATAGAAACATGAAAATTATTTTTCTTAAAATGCCCTAGCTTATCACAATTTATCTTCCTGGGTTGAACGTATGACGTCATAGTTTTAACTAGCTGGCAGGAATTAATAGAAACATAGCACTTTTTCACAATTTATTAGTCCTTAGATACTAATATCCCAGAAACTTCTTATATAGAAGTTTCGATTTGTGCTCAACCACAGAATTGTGTGTTTTATTCAAAACACATCTTGTGTTCTCTTTTAAGTAGTATGCAATATTATGATAGTCTAGGATGCTAGCTCATAATATCTCCGCTTTCTATCAAAATTCATTACTCGCGCATCCTTGATTATGCACTTATTGCTTATTACTAATCTATCCTTAGGTTTCATGGATTACATACGCTTGACAGTAGCCACGCCTAGACGCGCACACGCGACTATACGACTATAGGATACGGCTGGATGATCGACACGCCCCGTGACACGTGACAGACTCGACTGGACAAGTCGTAAACTTTAGAGCAATAAATGGACACAGGCTATCAATCGACACGCCAACAATGGAACAATCAGTTATTAGTCGAAATGTGCGGAGTATATCTCCTGTCATTCATTGTACCAATGTTATAACATGTTGATACAGGATTATATATTATATGCTAATTGTTAATTAGTTAGATTAGTTCATTATACTCTTAGGCCACATTCACAATCACACACGCCATCACTTAATACACACAGCTTTGTTGACATAACGACATAATCATATTTAGGATTTGACGAATGTTGACGACAGACAGTTAGTTAGAAGCGAGAGTTACGGCTACGGGCTCGGACGGACTTCGACAGGGGTCTCTGACGGCTAGTGATAGCTGTTGAGTAGTGGGTATGCCAGAGCTATGTAGTTAGCTGGCTGGTCAGTTAGAGAGAGAAGTACTTACGGTTAACCTTGTAATGTTTTATTATAATACTTCTTTCTTAGGAATCGATTGTAGTTAAGTAGAATAGGTTTAGAATAGGTAAGCGAAACGTGACCAGAATTTGGAATTATATGTGTAAACTCTGGAATTAAGAAAGTTCAGCGAACGAGTCATCATTAATAGAATACAGCATTGTGCCATCCATTCAATCTATCTCCACTAGAAGAAAGATCTCGGTCGGTACGCGGGTTGTGACGGTGGCGAGCTAATCACCATAAGAACCATCCACCAGACCACCAGTCTTACACTCCCCGGTACCATATTTAGCTCTTAAAGTATGTCGATGGAGACTATCGTGACATGGAGGCAGCTGTCCGGGTTCCACTATTCCTTTTTGTTTGCACACCACAACTGGTAGCGGAGTTTATTTGCATGATGAAATGGAGTTCGGGCAGCATACAATGCAGACGTAAACTCCTGAAGGACTGCATGTGGCAAGTGGCATTGCTCGCCCTAGGAAGACACTATAAAAGGGCTTACATCCCTTGGGATTGTAGTGGCCTGAAAAGGCACTGACAGTATTACACCCAGTGAATGCATGGCATCCCAGCAGTGAAGAGCACACACGATTTCACTGCACATCTACTAGTTTGTTGATATTGATTAGCATAGTCCTGCTCTTTATACCACACTGCTTGTCGATGGTACAGCTAATTTTGCTAATGAAAGCAAGACATAGAATCTTGGCAACTATTGTTACTGACCTGTATCCGGAGATGTTTAGTATGTAGTAACATAATTATGTGTAATAGCTTCCTCGTGTGCTGCATTGAGCTCTCCAATTTTCTGAACATGTTCCCTGGAGATACTGATGCATTTCTCTCCATATGTCACATACACTACTATATTGCCAATTTGCGTTTCTCTTGCTTGCCAGTCCTCTGCATTATTAACCCGGCTATGTTTGCTGACAGAGCATAACACAAGACGCCTCCAACTTTTAACTTTATGTGCTGCCACAATTTTAGACAATGAAATCCCGCTGTCTTGGCGACGGAATGGCAGCTCAACCAGTTGATGGCAAGTTCTATTTAAACATTGGGTCACACCAAATGTAGATCTACGTCGTTTCTCTTTGTATCTACTTGATCCAACGTTCTCTGTACACATCGACCACGACGGCATTTCTTCCAGCATCAGGGCAAGTTTTTCTCAAGATGTCTGGTCCTAACTACTGCTCTATATGAATTTCTCTACTGTTTGCTCAAACAAATGATGATATGCTTTGAGCGTGACTTCCTTGCTAGTGTGTTTGAGCCACTCCTTCACCTGACTAAGTACTGCCAAAAGACTACAACTTGAGCAGATGTGACATTCATCAATCAAGAGCAGAACACCCACACACACACACACGCACACGCACACGCACACGCACACGCACACGCACACGCACACGCACCACACACACACACACACACACACACACACACACACACACACACACAGAGCTATTATTATTCCAGGCGTGTGAGAAAACAGGTCTCTGAGTATCTAACGCCGTAGTACAGACCATACGTAATAACGCATACGTAGCATAGTGTCTGAACAGCCGCTGCCTGCTTTTGTTCTCGATATCTATTATATGACGCTGAAACCTTTAAATTGTATAATCTGGAATGATAACGATAGATTAAAGAGGTATTAGCTATGAGCTAAAAAATTAATTAAACTGAAGTTTTGTATTTGACACGTCATTGCCGCCGTCGGGAAACCCTTCGGGTTGGGTGGTGCGTCATGGCTCAAATACACCGAGGCGTAAGCGGCCATAAAAACCAAACCAACAACAAAAACAGCTTGTATATTTAGTCCATGCATGGGCCAGATGGATTGGTTGGTACCAAATGGTGGTACCAAAAGATCTTCATACCATAGAAGGAGGATGGTAAGGCAATGCCAGATATGCATGCTGGGCATTCCAAATGAATAAATATTATGAGTTGAGGAAGAGAGGGTGTGTAGTGCACAGCTATTGGCGCACTTAATCTCTGGTGGTGTATCGGGTTTGCATTGTCCGTCCAAATGTCCATCCACTTGTCCATCCATCGAGTAATCATATTTCATGCTATATATCTCTTTATACATTTAACTTATATACACCTGTGCAAAAGTTAAGCACCAGCAAAAACAATAGAACGTAGAAACATGATGGTACAACTAGGCTGCCATACTTTTTGTCCCCGCGTTAGCTGACATAATTCCAAGTACGAAATGCACATGCATGCATGACTTCACGCCGCTTGATGACCGTGCGTGGCGGGAAACAGCACACGTGTTCAGTTATGTAAAAGTCCAGTTTGAGGTGTAGAACATTACATACAGATTTAGGCGACAGGATTAGGAATTTTGTGTTCATGACCGTGGTTTATTTGTACAGAGAGAATTAGCTCTTGATTGTGAACCGCTATGGCAAGACGAAGGTTAAGTGATCGTGTGAAATGGCAAATCATAGGCATGCATACCACTGGTATGTCATGCAGAGAGATTGGCAGACAGCTGAACATTAACCATACTGTAATCAGTCGTTTGATTGCAAAACACGGGCAAACTAACGAGGTGAAGGACAGGCCTAGATCTGGAAGACCGAAGAAGACTACTGCCCGTGATGATCGAGCCCTAGTACGCCTTGTTAGGAGATCTCCATTCACCAACAGCAGAGTGCTCAGCCAGCAATGGGAAACGCGCAATAGAGTGTCAATGTCTACCGTCAAAAGGAGACTGTATGCTGCTGGCATGAAAGCTAGGAGACCTGTCAGACGTCCTCTCCTCACTGTACACCACAAAGAGGAGCGTCTGAGGTGGTGCAACGAAAGAAGACACTGGAACATGAGATCCTGGAGACGGGTACACTGGTCCGATGAAAGTTGGTTCCTGCTTCATGCCACAGATGGTCGAACTCGTGTATGGAGGTTCAGACGCACGGCGTACGACCAACGTAACATCATGGAAGAAGTTCCATTTGGTGGAGGTTCCGTTATGATATAGGGGTGCATCTCATTTGATTGTAAGCTGGATATGTTGACTGTACCTGGAACACTAAATGGACAAAGATATCAAGATTCCATACTGGATAGAGTTGTGGTCCCTCATTTTGTAAATCATGCACCTGGAACCCACCCTATATTCATGGATGACAACGCCCGACCACATCGTGCTAGAGCTGTGCATGAATACCTCCGCCAGAATGCCATCGAAACCCTACCATGGCCAGCAAGGAGCCCTGACATGAACCCTATTGAGCATATCTGGGACATTCTGGGAAACATGGTGAGAAGGAGGGATCCTCCTGTGCAGAACCTACAGGAATTAACAGACGCACTCCATCTTGAATGGCAACGAATACCACAATGGCGTATCAGTCGGTTGGTGACCAGCATGATACGTCGTGTCCAGGCCGTCATCCAGGCACAAGGTGGATATACCCGGTATTAATAATGACAGTCTCAAACTCGTGCACAGATGTTAAACTTCGTTTTCAGACACCATTAATGACAATCTAGCCACGTGTGTTAACTGTAGGGCAATAGTTGTCAGTTGTGTCAACGTAACCATATTCAGGCCTCGTTTTCAAGTTCAAACAAAAACATACAGTGTTTCCCCACCATCATAATCAGCATTCCTCTAGTTGCATTATTACCTCTTGCACTAAGATGGATGGGTACATAAATGTTTATGCTATTGCTTTCTTCATAGCACATGAATATACTCTCGCATGTGCGTAAAAATAGGGTGGTGCTTAACTTTTGCACAGGTGTATATATACATAAAATCTGAAAACCATGTCTGTGTCATGGGGACAATCTTTGCTACAGTTGAATAGAATATAAAATTCAACACGGATAACAAACATCCATGATGAAAATCGATAATGCGAAGGGTATGCTGTGGAATTGGGGTGTAAGTTGGGCAATTCCTGCTCAATACTCTTGTCTTACATTTTTTATTTCTCTATTAATCTCAGATTGAGTGAACCTAATAAACCATTGAATCTGAGGGTAATGATTACGAAACCATGCTACAAAGTCCAAAAAAATGAAACCAGAACTCGAAGCCATGAACAGATTCCTGATATATTTTATGAATGGAAATGTCATAATGACTTTGTGATATAGGTACCCGGAATGCCAGTTCCGGGACACTGGGTTTAACATTGTGACAAACAGCGATAAGTCAGTTACAGGGTAAGTTATTTGCCCGTTATCAAAAGTGTGTGTGTGTGTGCGTGCGTGCGTGCGTGCGTGCGTGCGTGCGTGCGTGCGTGCGTGCGTGCGTGCGTGCGTGCGTGCGTGCGTGCGTGCGTGCGTGCGTGCGTGCGTGCGTGCGTGCGTGCGTGCGTGCGTGCGTGCGTGCGTGCGTGCGTGCGTGCGTGCGTGCGTGGGAGGGAGGGAGGGAGTGTGGGGGTGGGGGGGGGGGGGTGTTGGGGGGGGGGGGGTGTTGGGGGGTGGGAGGGGTGCAAATACATTATTAGACCCCCAGATTATTTTAGGCGTGGCTTTATTTCACCATAGCCCCCACACGCCCAGCCACAGTTCTGCCGCCACTGCGTTCTTCAACTGGATTTATTGATATTCAGATTAAAAAAATCTTCGTTATCTATGTCTAATAGCCACTGCCATATATCGTAGCTAAGCATAGACATATCGGAGAGATTAGGCGTAGGATGAATAAAGTCTGTGTACAAGCGTGCGTGTGTGCGTGTATTCGTGCCTGTGTGTAGGACAAGAAGAAATTGTAAAAGAAATTTAGTTAGCTAATCACATTTTTCAGAGCTAATATAATTGTATTATGTACCGGTACTTCTGGTTCCACAAGTATTCGAATGCCTTTTGCATATGCACGCATTTTCCAGTTGAGATATTACGTAACACTTTTTGTGTAACATATTTTTAATGGAAATTAAGATTGACAGAGTGCGGGGATCGATTGATGCCAACAAGGGCGTAGGTGAGCTTAGCGCATATATGCCCGTGTAATCGCCTGCTTGTGCAATTGATTAATCCAGTTTCTCCGTCTATTATATGACGACACAATCAACTACATTACATGTAGGCTGACATCAAAAGCAATTACGTCACGAATGGCGCGATTTAGTCCGTCATAAACGCGTAAAAGTCCGTTAAGTTGTATGAATTGATGAATCCAGTTTCTCACCCAATCATATGACGTCACAATTAGCAATGTCACATATAGGGTGACGCCATAATCAATTACGTCATGGATACGCCAGGCCAGTTGCAATGAAGATGAGCTACGACTAGTGAGACTACTGCATGCAGGCACCAAGCTGAGAGTATGAGTCAAGTCAGTGAAGTCTGTAGAGTTTGAGACATCAATCGGCTCCCCACAGGGAGATGGTCTATCCACTGTGCTTTTCACCTGTTACCTGCTGCATTGAAATCCATGCGGGAAAATTTGACAAGACCAAGCCCCCACACCCACACCCCAACCCCTGTGTCAATACTGGGCATGCCGCTAGAGATGGAATATGCCGATGATGTGGACTTTATAGACGGGGAAAAGAAACCCCTTGACGAACTTCTCCCAATAGCTCCAAGCAAGCTAAAAATTGAGTCTCTCTTTATGAATGAATCCAAAACAGAGTTCACCCACATAAACCTATCTGAAATTAAGGAAAATGATGATTCACTCCGTGGCGGCGAACGATGGAGGAAAAGTAAAATCCTGGGCTCACCGATTTGCGGTACTGCTGACATTGCTGCACGCTGCAACATGGGGAACATAGTTTTCCAGTCGTTCTGGAAGCTATTATTCGTAGATCAAAGATTCCCTTGAAAAAAGACTACGTTTATACAATGCAACCTGCGTATCCTTGATGATGTATAACTGTAACAGCTGGGCAGCTCCAAAGCCAGCTCGAGACAAACCCGACGCCTGCCACCGCAAACACCTACGCACCATCACAGGGCGCGATGGCCAGACAGCATAATTTCCGACGATGCACTATACAAGATGTCTAATACGTCATCGCTGTCTGTAAAAGTCGCCCAGCAAAGATGGTCCATGATTGGCCATGTCCTAAGGACGCCTGCCAGAAGACACACCAGCACAGAGAGCCTTGGAATTCGCCCTACTCTGGGCCAGCAAAGACAAAGACAGGAGAGGACGTCATTGCATAAATCTGCTAAGCGTGCTACGAGGTGACCGTAAGAAAGCAGGACTCGGTACACTCAAGTCAAGAATGGACCTGAGGAAGCTAAGGATTTTGGCTGAGACAAGACACAGTGGGCAAAATCGAAGAAGGACTGATTGCAGCCGTAGGATGTTTCTACTACTACAACCGGCGAATACAGTAATCATACAACACTTAATACGGTGTCAAGTTGTACGAATTGTATGTCTTTACTATTTAATGAATATTTTGAAACTAATTTGACTGGGGACGCAGTTGCTGCCACAGGCAGCAACAGCACCCAGTCAAATTAGTTTCAAAATAGTCAAAAGCCTACCTGCACAGTTGTTTTCGAAATTGAGATTCAGAGAGAGCAGGGATCGATTGATCTCAACATTGGAAAGCGTGGGTGGAGCTTAGATAGAGATGTGCGTTGCATAGTTGAAAATGGATTCCTCCATTCCGGCCTCTCCAATGTGAACGAGAACTTCTCTTTTGACTGGTGTGATCATAAAAGCGCTAAGTTGACGCAACGGTGGTTAGGTTATACAAGTTCCGGAGTTAATATCTCTGGTTCATTCGGGGACTAGATTAGCTCTCAGTAGACAACATAATACACACATTTAAATTAAACTCTTATTAAATTTGATTGATATGAACACGTCGACATACTTGGGAAAAATCCTACATAGACACATCCGACTATATACTAAACAAGGGAAGTCACTCATTACAATGTGGATGGTGATGGTGGTAAGTAAATATAAGTTATATCCCCTAACATGATGGATTCTTAAGACCAGTGGCAGTGATATCAGACGGCCAAGAGAGATCATAACTCTACCAGATCCTTAAGGAAATAGACGAGTTGTCCCCCATTGTTAGCTATTATTTCATTCAGACTCATTAAATAATGATCGAAACACCAGACTTTGGTTAAGATCCGGGCATCAGAGTTGATTACTAACTGATCAGTTAGCATCCGGACGATCCGAAACGTTTGTCTTTGAGAGATATGATCGTATTAGGTCACCTAAGTATATGACGTCATAATTAATTACGACATATGTAGACTGACGTTACAAACATGATGGCGTATTATAACTTCGTCATGAGGCTCGAAACGTCCGTCAGGTGTACGAATTGTCTGCCTTCAATAGATTTACAATTTAATGGTGTTACCCAACATTCTGTTCAGTATTTAAAAAATAATTTGACTGGTGGCTTGAAATTTGGAGTCTTAGGAATTCAGGATTCAAAGTATATAAATCTTTTTCAACACGCGTAAAAGTGGGAGGAGCTTATCTAGAAATGGGCGGAGCATAGCGAGAAATAGGTCCCTCCATTGGTATCACCGCGTGACAGAAACCGCTATTCCACCAGTAATAACCTATGCGAATACTAACAACCCAATATAGAATAGGATGGCTGTGGATTGGCAATGGTAGGTAACACTGCAAGGATGTAGCCACGTATCTGTCTTCTTTACCCCAAGATGACCGACACAGACACACCTCACTGACAAATATTGATAGGAAAAAGCAATGAGACAGACCGCCGGAACACCTCCTCCCCACACCACCCCACCTCCCACGCCGCAACAATACGTTATTTACGCCAATAGTGTGTTGCATTGGCAGCAACAGCTCCCTGACAAATTAGTTTCAAAATATTCAACAGTTTACCTGTATTGTTTTCTGGAATTTGAGATTCAGAGAGTGCAGTGATCGATTGATCCCAACTCCGGCAAAGCGTTGGTGGAGCTTAGCTAAAGATGGGCGGAGTACGCCTAAACCTGGATTCCTCAATTAAGCGTTCGTGACGAACGTAGCTACGTCATTCATGGCGTAAGTCACATAGTTGTTTATGACGTCATATGATTGACTGAGAAACTGGAATCCGCTTATTGCGAATTGGGATGATTGATTACTTTTGTCTGTCATTTTGAATATCCTAATGTTATCTGTTTCAGCTTGCCCAGCCTATCCGGTTATTGTTGAAATATGCTGGTGTCTACGTGCGTGAATGCTTTATACGTGCATGTCTGAGCGTGCGTGCGTGCGTGCCTGCATGCAAGCGTGCCTGCGTTACACGTTGTTATTGTATTATAAAGTATACATATATGTATTACAGCACCGGATTACAGCAGATCCTGGCATGAACGAAAAGCAACACTAGGTATCCCATTTGTTAATGTAAGTAAAAGTGTCTGACAGTCATTCTATTACACGCGCACGCGGGCACGCCCACGCACATGCACACTTTGCAGTGGTGATTTTGGCTCTTGAAATCGCCACAGTTTCTTTCAATTTGGAATTTGGCGTTTGTTGCAATGAGCTCAAAATGTGTACCTGAGGTCCATGAGATTAGAGCTGTTGGGATTTTTTTCAACATGGCAGTATTAGTATTAATCCAACACTGGAGAGTTAGCAGTCTAGGCTTATGGGCCAAGCGAGAACAAGTACCAGGAGTGGGCGAAGACAACGCTTAACCCTTCTCTGACTGCAGCGGTTAAAGAAACTACCCTCTGTATTAATACGCAACTATTGAAAATAATAACCACTCAAACTGTATACATTGCTCTATGCTCCGCGTATTTGTACATACAATCGCCAGCTATCATCTAGACAGTGTCCGATATTTTGGCTCTCAATAAAAAAAACCCGCGTTGAATCGCGTCTATGTATTTTACACATGTCCGCTCTTTGCGGCTTTACAACGTACTTGGATAGTACAGACCTCAGTCTAGATTCACGTATTTACTCGCACACGTTTGTCAATCGCCTTTTCCATTCACATAAGTCTGGACGCAAGTGATACAGGTTTGACTGAAGAACAATAGTTAAATACAGATGACTATTTGACAGTCGAGCACACAATTCTGAACTCACTAGTCACCCATCCATCCCTCCCTCCCTCCCTCCATCCACCCATCCACCCATCCCCATCCATCCTTCCATCCATCCACCCAACCAACCAACCAACCAATCAATCAATCAATCGAACACATGATTAATCGATGGCTGGCTGGCTGGCTGACGGATTGACTGGCTGGCTGGCTGGCTGGCTGGCTGGATGGATGGATGGATGGATGGGTGAATGGATTGGTGCGTGGATGGATGGATGAATGAATGGATGGATGGGTGGGTGGGTGGGTGGGTGGGGTGGGGTGGGGTGGGGTGGGGTAGGTGGGGTGGGGTGGGGTGGGTGGGTGGGTGGGTGGGTGGGTGGGTGGGTGGGTGGGTGGATGCCTGAACGGATTAAAAGATGGCTGGCTGAGTGAGTGAGTGCGTCCGTGCGTCCGTGCGTGAGTGCTTTGTGTACATATAAGTGTTGCGCGCGTGCCTGCATGTGCGTGGGTGCGTGAGTGCGTGCGCGCGTGCGTGTGTGAACGTGTGCGTGACTGTTTGCGTGCGCGTGTGCGTGATTATACGCGTGCACGCCCAAGTGTACGTGTTGCAATTTTAAAACTGAACTATTCATATTATTACTTCAGTGAATAGCGAGTAGACCCCTACGATCTTTCTCACAGGTATGCAATGCGAGGCTTTAGAGGTATATTTGTTAAACGGATTACAATAAAGTCAATAATAGACCTGCGCTCGTCTAATTTCAGTGTTTTTTGGGGGACCAACAGTTAGAAGTACGCTATATCTGTAATATTATATTTCAGTGGGCGAGACAGAGCAGGAAATAGGTCCTTGTAGATGTTATGCTGAATCAGGCCATGGATTTTCGCAATGCTAACGTTATGTTGTGCTACAATCCGAACTTTGTAAGTGGAGATGCATATTCTAGGCCATACAGTTAGGTCTATACCATGAATTTAAATGTGTTCTCGAGGGCTCAGCATCCAACCTACAAACCAAACAATCAATCAGTCCGGCTGCCTCGCCGCCCGGCAACCCGTCCATCTGGCCGTCCATCCATAAGTCCATTCACATGCCTGATATACCGGTATGCATATGTATATATACAAATACGCACGTGCGCACGCACGCACGCACGCACGCACAGCATGCTCTTTTATTTTTTTCCAAGTGAGTTAACATGGTTCCTTTAACCATTTAACCATCATATCAGCCAAAAGCGGCTTCTGCTGTGTTCTTGAGAAATGTCCATTTGCAGACCAAGAGAAGACTATTTTTGGAAATTTACCACTGGAATGCCTGGCGCGATAACCGAGCCAGTCATCCCAGTGGTATATTTTCAAAAATAGTCTTCTCTTGGCCTGCAAATGGACATTTTCCATGGGAAAATTGAAATTTCCGTGAACTAATTCGAGGGTTAAAAAGTTAATACAGTCCCACCCATATCTCACGAGTCCCAAACTCATTGACAGTTCGAGTACACGTGAACGCGGTTGCGAAGTGCGCGTACGCAGTGGATGCGGAAACTACGCGCCCGTTCTGACAGGTAGAGTAAGCCTGCATTTTTAAAATACACCATTTTAGAGAGGTTGAATCTTCGCCGATGCTATCTAACAGGCATTGATCTCAGCATGAAATATGATTTTCATCATCCCTTGAACGCCAGATGTCTATAGTTATTAAATAATGTACGCAATACGACTGCCTACGCGCGCTGTACTGACTCACCGTGTTTATTCACTAAATTACTGTAACAATTATATCCCACATGAATATTATATCTTATAGGCTAAAACCGTGTGTAAAACAGTATGAGAGTAGGCCTATCTGCAAACCAGATTATGTATATATACAATTAAATGTGGTGATAAACAGCATGCCATGTATATAAACGTGGAATGAAATCCTAGGGGTTGGGGTGTGTGGGAATGGGGTATATTGGCGTATTTAGTGAGAATTGGGCAGTCCATGGGGCATGGGCACCTACTAAATCCCAAGTGTCATATCCTATGGATGTCTTGGGCATTCATAGCCTTCACTTTGAACTCTGTTTGAATGGATATACACAATTTAGAGGTGGGCAGGTTCCGATTCACTCTACCCCAGGCTCAGATATTCTCAATGAAACTAATGTATTTTCGGAGTGTGTATTCCACGTCACTTGAAATATGTAATATTATTTATATAGGCGTAGAAAATTCTCCAAATGTTCGGGGCTTGGTGGTGGTCGGGGATGGGGTGGAAAACCAAACAAAATCTGGCTGAGTGGGGGTGGGGTGGTGAGGGGGAGGGGGTGGGGTGGTGGTGGTGGTGTTGTTTCGCCCTCTCCTACCAGGAAAAATTCTGAAATTTAGTTGTTCTGAGATGGCATCTTCTGCACATTTGAGGAGTAAATATGGAATTTCAGGTTTAAACACTCAAAAAGTTGGGGGAGGATGGTGGTGTGGGCCGGGGAGGGGTGGGGGTTGGCTGGACACTCGTATGTTTGCCCCAGAGCCTCCCTCTTTATATGCTTATGTTAATTCCTGAAATTCCACACAACCTCCCTAATATCTATGTCCTCACATTGTGCGTGGTATATGTCTTCTTAACCTTCGGCCGTTGAATTGTCAGTATCTCAATATGAATCCAAGCACACTAGAAAGCAGTTTAATATTTTGAAAGTAATATGACTGCCGCCTATATCAGCAACAGTCTCAAAATATTCAACATAGTATTCCGTACATTATGGAGAATTTCGCATTTCTGGTCAGTATACTGTTAACCAATTCAACTCAAGTTCTGAAGCTTCAGTAGGGTAGTATTTCATTTTCAAAGCAGCCATAACCTGTTGATTATTTTGAAACTAATTTGATTGGAAACTGTTGGTAGGTATTAATTAATTTTAAAATAATCATCATAATATTTCATCCATAAAGAAAATGCTATTTGTGGCCAATGAAAGGCGAATACGTTCTTGAACGCGTAATACAGTTCTCTGTTGATGCTTAATATCTAAAATGACTTTCATAATTGCATGTAGTGGTGGGGCGGGTGGGGTGGTGGTGGTGGTGAGAGAAGGTGGTTGCACTTAGATTTCTGATATAGATATATCCAAAGAATTTACCATTTTCTATTAAGTCCCTAGATCTCTTAAGATGGTTCATGCGTTAGTATGAAAACTATTGAATGATGAAAAGTATGCAAAATTGAACAAGTTTTTTTGAAAAGTATGGAAATCGAAATATTGTCAAAATAATATAGATAATATTAAAAACATTTATCACTTTTGCTAATAATTGCAACAGCTGCAAAATTTATCTGTGTGGAATTGGACATTCATTAGATACACTATAAACTGGTCCTAAGATAATCATCATTCTGGATCCAGGGTTGAGATTCAGCATACATTGGGTAGTGGTAGACTCCGATGATAATGTCTGTCCTCACCTTGTACCTTATGCTACTAGCAAGGAACAAAATCAAATTTGTTCAAAATATCACTCAAAGTTCAACATATTTTGGTTAAAAATCACAACCACTCTGAACTTCCTGGGGAGAATCCTGTGGAGCAAGCGCTGGGAATACTATAGGTTTATATATTATATATTCAGACCTGTCTATTAGCAGCACTATTTTGTACTTTCCCTTATTATACCACTGAGGTGCTGACTGCTGGCCTACATAGATGCCATATCATATACAATTTTACATAGAAAGATACCAATGCACCTAGCTATGGCCCGCCTACCTCTAGCTAAGCTCCACCCACACTTCGCCGTGTTAGGACTGATCGATCCCCGGATGTCCTAACTATCAATTTCCTGAAAACTATACAGGTAAGCTGTTGAATATTTTGTAACTAATTTGACTGGGTGCTGATGCTGCCTATGGCAGCAACAGCGCCAAGTCAAATTAGTTTCAAATTATTCAACACAATATTTATTAAGTAGTAAAGACAGACGTCATTCAATATGATGTCATTCTACACGTCACGTAGTTGCTTATGATGTCATATGATTGATGGATAAAGTGGAAAGGTCTATTGACAACCTATATATTTGCAGTTTATGTAGCTTTGCTAGAAATACAAAACATTTGAGAAACCGACCGTCGACCAACAGAGCAAAATGAATCGCAACTAAAAACTGAGTAATTGTATAAATGAGATTTGTTCCATTTCCATAGGGAGTCACAGATGACCATGATACCTATGGTAACCAGAGAGGTTAATGTAGTAAGAATTACAAATATGTCCAGAGGAAAGTGTCAGTGTGGACACATTCTGGTGCTCTTTGAGAAGTTGTACATGTTCATTTCAACTATAAAACATTCTTTTAAACTATGACTATTATGAATAGAATTTGGCTTCTGCTATTGTCTCCACCCAAATCAAGGTTGGCAAGTTTTGGACACTAGTGGTGGATGCCATGACTCATGCAACTTTGCATAAATAGATCACATATACGCCAATATTTTAGAAAATACAGAACAAATATCTGAAAGGTTCTCAGGTAAAGGTGAAAACAGCTTCCGCTGAGTATCTGGCATTCCGCCACAAGCCTGGCGATCGATTTTCAACAAACTATTGATCACCAGTATGGGACGTAATCACGCTACTTTATTGGCCAAATCGATGTCTTATAACACAACATTTATCTCCCTTACATAATTATTTCAATGAAACCGTTCCGAAAAGCAATTTGTAGTAAATCAGTGTGGTTAAAAAACATAGACGCAATCAATCGCATTCAGCAGGAAAACCTTTCCATAACCAAACTGAAATACCGCTGATGCTAGAGTTAATGCCAGCGACACCTCTTCCAGTATCTGCGTTGTTTTCAATTGCGTCCTATGCATGGTAATGTTAGCTGTGACTATAGCGACGTATATATAGGCGGCTGGACGATTGTCGCGATTGAAAAATGCAAAATCAGAATTCCCGTTTTGCGTGTTTTCAAATTTAAATTTCTCGCGTATATATCTTCGTGTATGCGCGCACTGCTTACATGTGTGAGATGGAGTTTGATTGTATTTCAGCTATATCTTGTAAATGGCTATCAAAATTATGTTGACATGTACACGTTAAACCTAAAATCCTAGTCTAAATTATTTCTTTGAAAGATTAAATATCAACAACAACAGCTGTCTAAAAACATGTGTAATATATTTATTTACACGCCTATGTGCAATATTCAAATACATCCATTTTTGGTATCCTTATTATCCTGATGCCAATCAGGTGTTAGTTCACCGTTCCAGAGTGGCCATCTATCAATCTGACGTCATATGACGACATAATCAGCTAAGTGGCGTGTAGGATGACGTCATAATCATTACGTCATAAATGATTCTATTATCCCAGTCTTTAACTCTTAATAGTCCGACATGTTGTACGAATTGTATGTCTACTATTTAATAAACATGTTGTTGAATATTTTGAAACTAATTTGACTGGATGCCCGGTCAAATTAGTTCCAAAATATTCAATAGCTTACCTGTATAGTTTTCTGGAAATTAATAGTCAGAGTGTTTAGAGATCGATCGATCCCAACACGAGCGAGGTGTGGGTGGGGCTTAGCTAGAGATGGGCGGGGCATAGCTAAAAATAGAAAGGTCCATTACATGTACATCTTCTGTAAAATCCAGATAATGTCTTACAGTTTCTTAAAATATACTTACAATACTTTGAAAACAATTTGACAGAAAATCATTGGGTATCTTAAAATGTAAATCAGAAAAAATATTTTCAAAATAATGTCTAGCATATCCTGAATTTTTTGAAAGCATATTGCCCTTAGAAAGCAATGACCTTGAGTCAAAATGTTGTCAAAATCATCTGCATAGGATTAACTATTGGGTGTATGAATTATCTATATGTCTGCGTGAATAGCTAGGCTATGACATAATTAGGGTTTTTTGTAACTAGAGACATGACTGATAACCATCGATCACGCACTGAGTTTCTTTACAATTCAATCTTGACTACACGTCTATAATTACATGGTGATAAAGTTACGCCTACATGCTTAATGGCCTGTGACATTTCTGAATTCAACTGTTTTCAGTTTAATGCAGCTACACATGGCATTAGCTTTGGGGATGTCTTAAATAATATGATTGGAAGTTGTTGCTGCCTAGCTTCCAGACAAATCTGTATTAACACGTTCAGAAAGTTACTTTAATTGTAAATAATCTGTCATATCTGTAGACCATAGTCTATTACCCAAAGTGGTAAATAAACAAATAAAATACAGGGTAGTTGTTGCTGCCAGGTAGACAGAATTACATGTTATTGGTAGCACATAATACATGTAATTAACCTTTTAGTGACTAAATTTGTTGAAGAAATTAAAATATTTATTTCAGTCATCGAGCCAGTCATTCCAGTGGTAAATTTTCAAAAATAGTCTTCTCTTGTCCTGCAAATAGACATTCCCCATGGCCACTGCAGAATCCGGTCTTAGCCGGCTTTGTCCGTAAAGGGTTAATTAACATTTTACTGGTCAAATATGTCTCTTTACATGTACATTTGTAAGGCAAGAGAAGTCTATCTTTTTTGAAGATTTGCAACTGGAATTACTGCATCTATTATTAAGTAATACTTGATAGATTGTGTTAGTATTATATTGGGTCATCAAAGACGAGTACCATGTTGGCGTATGTGTGAATCCATCGAGGGTGGAGTTCCAGATACTAACAGTCACGCTAGTATTCCGCTTACGTCCATAACCTATATAATTCTATTAAAAAGTTAACGAGCTTTGAAATAAAATATTTAATATGCAATCGGGATAGAACATGCAATTTATATTGCAAACTGTGCGAAACCTACATTACCTCAAAATTTGTTCAAGTAGCCAATACACGTGCATTTGTTTACTTCGGTTCTTACTCTTCCAGTCGAATTAGTTTCAAAATATCCAATACTATGATTATTACATAATAAAGAATGTAATACATTGGCACTTACATGGCATCACACACTATAGCTTGAGGAGACAAAGCAAATAATTGTGATACAGATAAGGGAATGTAACAGGATGTGAATGATATGGAATCTATAAACCATAATCTGTCGCTACAATACAACTGCTATGAGATTAGCATCAATGCATACATAAACCAAGTATGATTGCTGTATGCGAAAAAGACAGCCCGGAATAGGATTTTGGGACTGACAGAGCGCTGAACGAACTAACTAACCAACAAATGAACATCACGGCTTAATTGAGCCAGAGATACAAAATTTGAAAAGTTATTGAGGACATAGAAAATCAATATCGTCTAAAATGCTTCAAATTTAGTGTTGAATATTTTGAAAGAAATGTGACTGTATGCTGTTGAAAGCAGGAATGGCGTACAGTAAAATTTGTTTCAAAATTTCAAACATCTTACCACTATGATTGCTATGAAATTGAGATAATTGGGGTTAATGGTTTAACGAGTTTAAACAATTCAATTTTAATTTAATTTCTATCATAGTGACCTATATTATTGGTAATGGTGTGGATGTATGATATGGTGCAGACTGCAACATCTTCAAAGATTATTGTAGCTGAGCTGGGTACGAAACGGCCATTCCGTATTCGCTCCAAGCACGCCCCCCCCCCCCCCTGAGTAGGGTAGTATGCATATATAGGCCCTATGAGAGAGGTTTTTCGTTAGAACGCGTGGTGCGCATGCGCGCGCGTCAGGGCTTCCCTGACAACACGTCTCGGAATTGGAAGCGAGTGCTTGCCTATAGTCTACTGAGTTGGTACTTGTAAATATCTTAAACTATATCTTCCTCGTTATTCTTAGGAGGGATCAGGACAGGGAAAAAACGAGGATTACAGAACTTTTTACTGTTTTAAAATCGGCCCGGAAATGGCTGCGTTATCCACGGAACTCCCGTTAAATTATTTTCAAAATATTGCTCTTGACGTTGAAATCGCGTGTATGCATAAATAGATAAAGAATATACTGTGCACGTGATAGCTTTTAGCTGCACGCTGATTGGCTAAATCTCGGCCGCTGATTGGCTGAGGCACCTACCTCTGACGTCACGAGTAGTATAAAAGGGGTGAAAAGTCGAGAAACAGGAGCATCACCAACATGGAAGTCAGCCCGCGCAGGACTGCTGGACCATCGGGATTGACGTGTGTAACTGCTAACATACGGCGATTCCCGCATCATCCAGTGCCATTCGGATTTCAGCTCATCCGCGGTGGAAAGGAGTCCTCGGCTTCCACAGTTTTTTGATACCTGCAGGCGGTCATCCAGGGGTAATATAATAACTTAAAGTAATAACTCCCGCATCCAGACTTTTCTAAGGGAGTCTTTCCGCGGAAGGCCGTGCGGGCCCATATGTAATCTTACAGAATGTAGAGCTGATGGCGATTCTTGGTGGATGACTTGCCAGATCTGCCGACCACGCTGGAAAGTGGACTTCAACTTCCGCACTGCACAGGAATCGCCGTGTGATTAATTAACCTTTTGACCACAGTCTGGTGGAACTTTTCCAGGTGCACCACAAGAGCTATGCGATGTATCCCGCACCGTGTGGCAGTTATTGTACATGCATAGTAATATATTAGCCCTCTCTGTTAATGGGCATCTTCCAACTTTCATACCACCGTCTCCGGACGGAAAACTTTACAACTACTGTTGAAATTATTGTAGCAGCTAAGAGACTATCTAATGGACATCTCCTGAACTGTTCTGACTCACTGTACTGAGAGTGTGCCGTATCCGACCTACCTGGAGAAGCCAGCTTGCGGATACCTGCCTGCGGATGTCTTCCTGCAGGAATCTTTCCAGCATTAGCGAACGTGCCATCTCGTGCTATTTATATGTTAGCACCTCATTTTCAGTAACTCATGAACTTGTTCCGTACCGATGACCAATAGGTACTCAAGTAGCTATACTATTGAACATCTAATTATTATTTCCGTATATGGTACTGATGACTAATAGGTACCTTACCGGTCTTATGACCGCATCCTTATAATTTCTGTTTTACTGTGAATATTATCCTTGTTTACTGTAGGTGCTTTCAACTAACCGCACTGTTAGGTCCAATGATCTGTGATACTTGTTCTAATCATATATTTATTCTAACCGTATTTATCATGTGCAAATGTTAGTTGTGTATATGACAGATAGCCATCCAGTTAATATGTTTTGTTTATTTATAAAAACTCTGGGTCGCAGTACGCCAGGAAATACTATACAGCAACATTTATCCGCATCACTATATTCCAACCAGCATAAATTTTACACTGAGATCGCTGATCATGCTCTAATTGCTCGAGCCTGACAGGTTACCGACTAAACCTGGTAGCTCAATAGGATAGGTTTAAAGTGGTTAGGGACAATTTCTCCATTAGAGACGCATAGTGTAAGCCTCTTTTCCGGTTGTTGTGGTAATGTAGCCCCACGCACCGGCAAGGTTGTGTAAGATTGGCCAGTTACCTATAGAGCCTCATATATATATTGAGTTATTGTCTCCTTTTACGATCCACCAGCTGCAAGGCTTATTAATTGTCTGGATTCCCTATCAACACGTTGACCGGATCCGACCCTGGGAAACTATCTGAGGTTTCCGACCGGTGATAGTTAAAGTGTTGATTTACATTCATCTCCCTCATATCTTCGGACACTTGCTAGTTAGATAACCCCGCCAATGTAGGAAGCACTGCAAAAACAATAGTTAAATATGTGAGCTAGCTAGGTTATATACCTGCCCACAGTGCAATTCTGGGCATTCTGGAACTTAACCCTAACAGCAGGTCAAATGTTTCTGGGTGCGATCTTGGAATCCGCCACGCCCTCACGGGAAGGACACTCGCGGTGGATATCCGTCTCTCTATCCCCACCGTAACGACATATCAGCATTTAAAACTTGCTTATGTGAACTCAGCCATTGTTCTGGTGTGTTATATGTGGTTGCGGGGCTAGGTAGCCAGATTTTGATCTGATTCGGGGTCCTTGTGTCGTAACATGTACACACGCTATCCTTAGAGGTAGATGCTAGTCAAGGCGATCTACGGGAAGCTGCGCATCTGCGCCCATTGGAGTGTCTGGATGAAGCATTGGAGCTCGTCACGCCCTCATGGGAAGGATGCTCGCGATGAATATCCGTCTCTCCACCCCACCATAAAGACATGTTAGTAACCAAACCTGCTTGTGTGAAATGTAGCCATTGTCCAGGTGATGTTGTATGTGGTTGCGGAGCAAGATAGCCGGATTTTCATCGAATTCGGATGCCTTGTGTCGTAACATGTATGCATGTTGTCCTTGGCGGTAGATGCTATTCCAAAGCTACCTATGGGAAGCTGAGCGTCTGTGTCTATTGGATAACTGTATCTAAAGTTAGGTAGGAATCCCTGCCACTTGCGGCCAAAGCTTGTATTCGTTTCTAACAACTAAATGGTAGGTTAGATTGTAGCAGAAGGTCTGCATAAATAAAGCGGCAACTACCAATACAGTAACTTTGGAACTACATAAGACTGACCTGGGAATTCTTCGGAAATCATTTGTCCCGTCTTCACGTAAACCAGTGTGCATCACATTAATTATGGCTTCACTAGGATTTTCAGCACTTAGCATTTTCAGTTGAACAAAAGAGTGGCCTTTTTTGCCAGTTCTTTTCCTCTGCTGCGGTGTTGAAGGCATTTTCCTGTGACGGAGGCCCACGCACTTTCCTCTCGCAACAACAATATTTTCTTTGTGTGTGTGTGTGTTAGGGGTATAGTAGGTTATATTAAGCTACCTAATGGCGTCGTTGCAGACCTCCTTTGCGGGGATACCTCTGCGGATTCAAGGATCTGTGTGGTACCTTCAGCGAAACCACGTAGAAAGGACACCGGATGGCTCTATGTTGCATATTATTGTGCTCATTTACTGTCAAAGGAGTGATATTGTTGGTATAGTACTTATTAAATTCGTGACTGTTTAATTATTAACATCCTATCCATTACTCTAAATTAGAATGGACAGACATACCGGTAACACAATTAGTTGTGATGATACCGTGTGGTTGAATCTCGGCGGCAATGGTCGCACGGCCCCACTGGAACATCAGTGTTCCACCAGCTCTAGAAGTCAGTCTTTGGACCTTCTGGAGAGACGTGACACGGGATCCACAACCGCGAGATCCACTGCTAACCAGCCCTCATGCACATTGTGCACTTGCAGTGCGATGGAATGGAACGACATGGTGGTCCAGCACGTACCCACGCAAGCTACATTATGTGGGAACTATATAGTATCAACAAGAGTGACCAGAGTTTACAAACCCCTGCCCCAGCCCGTTCCCTTCCGATTTTTTGTGACATTCTAAAAATATTCGGATTTTTCGGGTTATGGCCACAGTTGTGTAATTCTAGTGTATAGTCACAACGTTAGCTGTTTTGAAACCTGAGGGATATCGGTCCAGTACCTTCCGAGACATCCATAGATTCGGATCCGGATCTGATCTGACCCTGTTCCGGATCTCGGCCAAAGTCTGGAAATCCTATTTTACTATAACAGCCTTTGTTTTGTTAAAGGTCCAAAGTCACATCATTTCATTCCATATAATTTAATGTATTTTAGTTGTGAAGTTGAATTAGACTTGTGCGATTACGTGATTAAATCGAAAATCGTGATTATGTTTTAAATCGTGAATTTATATGATTAACATTATATAATCAATGATCGCGAATAATACCGCATACAATATTTCAAATCCTAGTTGAATTATACTTGTGCGACGATTAGGTGATTAAATAAAAAATCGTGATTATGTTTATATGATTAAATTTATAAAGTCGAGTAATCGTGAATAATTTCTACCGCATACAATATTTCAAATCCTACCTTTTAATTACCTTTAATGCGATCGGTCACGAAATTGGACATTTTGCTCAGTGAATGTATGTTCATTTGCAGATCAAGAGCAGACTATTTTTGAAAATGTATCACTGGAATGACTGGCTCTAGAATCGAGCCAGTCATTCCGGCGATACATTTTAGAAAATAATCTTCTCTTTACCTGCAAATGGACGTTTCTTAGCACCATCGCAGCTTTCTTCATTGTTATGCTTTTCAGTGTTACGACTGGTTAATTTGTACCTAAGCTGATTAATCGAGTTATCACGATTATTCTTAAATAATCGGTCGTGATCACTCAAAGCAATAATTGCACAAGCCTAAGTTGAATCAGAGAACTGTATGGCCTATCACTAATGCCACTTCACTATTAAAATTTTTTAAATTAATTTATACCAAATGAAATCATCATACGTTAAGCTTTATTTCGTTTCATTACATCGTGGTACACGATTTAAGCCTCTAAATGTATACAACTTTTAACAATTGTACTTAAATCATTGTGATGTGAATTTGGGCCTTTAACATTTGAGCCAGTTCTAGACATGGGACAACATATGTATGCGCGCGCGCAAGTACTCACATGTGCACGCATACAGACAGACAAACATACCAGAATGCAGTACATTCTTGCCCATTACAATGTGAGGGTAATAAATTGATGTTGCTAAGAACATGTTCCCTCCCCTGTACCACTGTTTTCCTGATAATGCAGGTTACTAGGCTGTAACTGGGCCAATACTGGGCCATATTGGGCCAGAACTGTGCCAATGCTGGACCATATTAGCCCGGTACTCGGCAAGTACAAGGCCTACTAAGCTATGTTATCAGGGTTGTGATTTCAGCATGCTTCTTCTCTACTTCAGATTACTGTGGTTGACTTCCCAATGTACGAGCTTCTGCAACACCACCTCGCACTGGTTCCGGGCTGCCTGGATGCATGTCCCAATCTTTGCGCATTCATCAAACGATTTGAAGCTCTACCGGCGATTAAGAAATACATGTCATCCGATGAATTCATGAGGGCACCAATACACAATCCACAGGCCTCGGCCTGCACTTCTCACTACGCGATAGCATGTCATTGATCGCCGAGTGTTTTAGAATTTTATAGAAAGAGACAAGGAATACTAATGCCTATTTGGATATTTTGAAGGCAATCTGACTGCTCAGGTAATGCGGGGTACTTGGCCGTACTGTGCCAATCAGGCATCGGATTAGTCCATTACAGAACCAGTAAAATACATTATTAGGGTGTGGGTCGTTGCTGCCATAGGGAGAAACATCTACCAGTCAAATTGGCTTAAACTATTCAACAATTTATCAGTATGGTTATTGTTCAAATTATTGTACACAACTTTAAAATGAAATATATTTGATACACCTTGAAATCACAGTTCCGTCATGCATATTTTATCCACCATAAAATAAACGAGACTGTACTGGACCGAGGCACTGACTCACACCTTTGCCAATCCACATAGTGATTCCAATGACCTAAATATTTGACCTCTTGACCTGATCGTCAAGCCGCATACAGTTCACCATAATATGAATAGATGTCTCAAATTTGGTGATTCTAGCTTCTTGCACTTCAAAGCTATGGCCAAAATGTGTATTCTGATATGCACTTAGTGACGCCATGACGTAGATATTTGGCCATTTGCGTACTTCTAGCATACCATAATAGGCTATGAATGGTTGTGCAAAATGTGGTGATTCTATTGTCTTGCGTTCCAGACTTATGGCCAATATATACATTCCGATATACACATAGTGGCCATGTGACCAAGCTATTTGACCCTTTGATTTGAAACTGAAATTACTGTAGGCCTACATTAATCTCTCCCCAATATAGATGGATGTGCCAAATTTGGTGATTCTACCTTCTTGCATTCCAGTCTCTGATAACGCAGCCTACTGGGCCGATTCTCGGCAGATACAAACAGTATCAGAATTGCGCTATCTGGGGTGTTATCGCTAAAATGCATATTCCGGTATGCACCTAGATCCTAGATACCAGGTGACCTATGTATTTGATCCTTTTACCAACAACTTTAACTCTGTGCCCAAATATGATTGCCTCTGAGAAATCCGGTGATTCCAATTTATTGCATTCTTGAGTTATGGCCAATAATTTGTATTCCGGTAGGCCTATGCACTTAGCCGTCAGCAATATAAGTCTATGTTCCACACTTAAAGTTGCTACCGTCCTCAATTCCCAAAATGTGGGTTCCGGTATCAATCTAGTGACCCAGTGAATTAAATATTTGACCCTTTTTCCTAAAACTTAAACAACTATCCAGGAAATTCTGGATGCTGTCAGATGGTCACTCCCTGCATTTATGGAGATAAATATGAATCAATCAAGATCATCAGTTGTTAAAGAGTTTCTGAAATATAAATACAATTTGAAATTTTCGATGTTTTAGTTGTAGGTCCTGGAGCATTATACCTACATACTAAATTGTATACACAAATTCTGGCGCACCACCTATATTTGTTGTTATTTTTCGTTTTTCTGTAAGCTCTTGTGAGCGGAAGAGTTTCTCAATTTCGGGAAACATCGTATTTACTAAACTATCCAATGGGGCGCGCCGCTAACAGTGATCTCCCCAGAGGGCGTGAGTGCGTTGCGAGGCATAAATATACTTCCGCGTTTATCAATGGCGTGTATCGTAACAACGCCAGAGTGCCGTATCGTTGCAGTAACGCAAAGCCGGTTTAGGTAACAAAATGGCGTTATATTGTTGTGTTCCTGGCTGTAAAGTTAAAGGAGGTGGAAATAGATTCCCGAAAGAAGCAGATATTCTATGTAAGTTGCGAATAGCCGTGAAAGAAACGATACGGTGACGAGCAAACTGGATGTCGAGATCGACTGAAGTCGTTTACAGTGATCATATAAGCTTACGTACGTATTACGACGGAGTGGTTCAAAGAAACTCTAACATGTATGTTTAAATAAATTTATATTGTGATATTTTATTGTCCACATTGTCAAATACATGAATAAATCGTATCTATATCGGACACGTTTTTGCGATCGCCAGTCTTCTTCTTCTTTTCGATCGCTGGTATCACACTTGGAGAGCCGTTCTCAAGATGAAATCTGTGATTTTCTGCAGTTCTTCCACAGGCCCATACAGCTTTTCAAGAAAAGAGGTTGACAAAGGCCAGATCTCTTCTCTCAGCAGCTGATACGTACTGCAACATTGAAGTATGTGCTCTGTGGTCTGTTCTGCTTCTCCACAAGGACAAGCGGGCGATGTCGTAAGGTGGAACCGCCTGTACATGTGTTGGTTTAGTCTGTTATGTCCAGTTCTGAGACGAAAAATGATCACTTGCTCTGGCCTCGAGAGATGATGGTAGGCATCTTCTGATTGAGGTGTTCTATAGAGTGACTTGATGATAGTCTTCATCTCTGTATGCGTAACCATGTTTTCTGTCTGATTCTCTTCACAAAACTTGATCTTTTAAGTCTTCCTGATGACAGCTGTGCTTGCCTGATCTTCATCGGGTGGCTGTTGAACGATTTGAACTTTGCAGCTTGGATCAGTGCTTTGCATTCCCTTCCTTTACTAAGTGGGGGGATGCCTGCTGTCTGCTCCATTTTTTCTATTGGTGTTGATCTCATTCCACCAGTGATGATGCGCAGTGCCTGGTTTTGTACTCTGTCGAGGTTCTGTTGATGAGATTTAGCTGCTGTCATCCATGAGCTGGATCCATACTCAAGGTGTGGTCGTACGACACCTAGGTAGATGGTCTTGAGGATCCTTTCATTGGCACACACTTTGTTCCTGCCAGCTTCCTCATGATGTTTAGCTTTCTTCTGGCCTTTGCCTCTGCGTTCTGGATGTGCTCCTTCCATGTTAATCTTCTGTCATAGGTGACTCCCAGGTATGTCTGCTTGTCCTCGTACTCGAGTGGAGTACCACCCAGTGTCAGATTGCCAACGTTGGTTTTGGTGGACAGTGAGAATAGCATGGCTGATGATTTTTCATTGTTGATGGTAATAATACACCAGCGATTGGCCCAAGCTGTAATTCTGTCCAAGGCGAGCTGCATTCTGTACGTGGCAGTTGTTGTGTACTCCTCGGTGCACCAGAGTACGAGGTCATCTGCATAGAGGGCTGCTTGGATCGCATTGGGCAACTCTGCTACAATGTCATTAATGAAGAGTATGAACAGAGTTGGTGATAATACTCCGCTTTGTGGTACCCCTTGTCTCAGCAATACATTAGGTATGACTTGGTCCATCGGAACATGTTGCCTCCGATGCCTGTGCGCCGGAGCTTCACGAGGAGGCCATCCTTCCACACCTTGTCAAATGCCTTCTGCAGATTAATAAAGGCAGCTAGCATCACCTTCTTGGCTTGAAGTGTCCTCTATGACCTGTGCAAGATGTGTTGTTTGATCTTCTGTGCTCCTGTATCTTCTGAAGCCAGCCTGCTCCGAAACTATAGTGTTCTCCGACTCCAGGTACCACTGCAACCGCTGGTTGACGATGCGCTCCATGGTCTTGCATATGCAGCTTGTAAGACTGATAGGATGGTAGCTCAGCACTTTCGTCTTGTTCTTCCCTTTTTTCAGAATAGGAGTCATTCTGGCCTCCTTCCAGCACTGAGGAACCTCTCCATTGGTCCAACTGAGATTAAAGATATCTAGCAACTTGCGGAGAGATGCATTACCAAGATGTTGGATCATTTCATTCGTAATGCCATCTGGCCCGGGAGATTTCTTCTTCTTCAATTGGCGGATAGACTTCTTCAGTTCTGCTAAACTAATGTCAACTTTCATTGCATCGTGAGTGTTGGTGTCTGTTCTTTCCTTTTGCTCTTTTCTAACCTCTTTTTGACGCATTCGTGGTATAGAAATGTTGCTTTCTTTTGCATATGCCTTCACAAAGGCATCTGCAGCCATCTTTCCTGACAGTGTTTGTCCATCTTCTTCAATAGTAATTGTCTCTCCCCGGACACCCTCATCATTCAGTGCTTTAGTCAGTCTCCATAGCTTTGTTGTGTCTCTCTCTAAATTAAACCCTGCCGTCTTTTCCCTCCAGCTTTTTCTTTTGGCCTCCAGCTTGGTCTTTAGATACCTGGCTTTAGTTTGTTATAGTGTGAAGTGGTTTTCATGACAGGGATTACCCTCTGCATCTTCTCTGGCCTTGTCTAGTTTATCATGTGCTGCTTGCAGTTCTGTTGTCCAGTAGGGGCGGCAGTTTTTCTTGAACCCTCGAGGAATCGCTTCGTTGGCAGCCTTGAGGATGCTTGAATTAAATTCCTTGACTGCATTGTTGATGTTTCTCACTTCTACTGCTATATTGTGGGTAAGCTCATTGGAACGAATGCCGATCATACTCCAATTTGCCTTTTTGTAGTTCCACCTTGGATGTTGAGGTGAACTTGTTGAAATACTTCCAGAAAGAGAGAGGAGGACTGGGCGGTGGTCGCTTCCTCATAACTGCGACCCGACCACTCTACTGAGGTTTCTGTGAATGTCTTCTGTATAAAATGCCAAGTCCGGCGCTGTTGTCGAGTGCCACCGGCGCGAGTAGAAGGTAGGCTGATCTGTGGGATCGTTGACAAGTAAAAGGTGCTTTTCATCTTGCCATGCTTCAATGTCTTCTCCTCGTTTATCAAGTGTTCTGTATCCCCAGCTCTGAGACTGGCTATTAAAGTCTCCCGCAATGAGGAAGTGGCAGTCTGGGACATGGATTGTGTCAAGTGAGAGATTCTTGTCATTAGGGCAGTAATAATTGACAATGCCAATCACAGAGTTGCTGGTTGTTACCTTGATCTTGATATATTCCGCCTCTTCCATAAAGGTTTTGATCTGGCTGGCGTTCACGCCGTTTCGGACCAAGGTGATCACCCCGCCTTTCTTTCTTCCCCTTCGATCACACCGGGAAATCTGGTAACCTCTGATCTTAAATGGTTTTCCTTCTTGCAGGTGTGTCTCTTGGATGCAGCAGATATCAATGTTGTTTTCGTACAGAAACTGTTCGGGCTCTGATTTCTTGTTGGTAACCCCTTCTGCATTCCAGTGCATGATGTTGATACTGGGGTTCTCTTTGGGTTTGGTCTTCTTTTTCGGTTGGCCAGTAGCTCTCCATCCTCGTCTCCTGGCTCCACAAGACGAGTTGATGGGACCTCCAGTAGCTGAGGGTGGGCTCCTTCGAGGCGTGGAGCCCGCGCCGTACCTGCCTGGCGGATCCTCACAGGGCGAGCACCATTTCGTTTGATTCGATCTCCAAGTGTCATTCATTTGCGTTGTGCATAATGCGCTGGTTAGCCCCTCCAAATGTCTGGATTGACACCCAGTGGGTTACACCCCTGCGCCACGTTGAGGCCGAGCATATAGTCTTAAACAGGGGGCGATCGCTAGTTATCATCCCAGGTTGTGGCTATTAAAGGGTGGTCTCTTAAGACAAGTCAGTATGGAATGTACCGGTACAATGCCATGCATACGGTAGTTTCTGTAAAACCAATGGTCGATCAGTAAACCTGTTTTAACCGTTTAATGCTAAAATTAGTTCCAGAAAAATTATATTTTCCCATAGATAATATCTAGTTGAATACCGAAAATAAAGAAAATTGTTTTTGAAAATTTTCAAGGGAATGGCTGGCTGCAGGTGGACCGTTACAGATTTTATAACATTTAACATCAGACATAAATCACAGGTAAGCATAATGTATACGTCATAGGAGGTGTAACCCCAACATTTCCTTGTCAGGACTCACACATATCAATTTCCAAATCCAACTAAGCAATGTATTTGAATCTCTATTATGAGACCACCTGCCTTAAGAGACCACCTTTTAATTATCCCATGGGAGGTCTCTCAATGCAGGTTTGAAAGTATCTCATCAATTTCGTTTGTTAGCACTGATGTCATCCATTTTCAAATAAACATTATTAAAGATCATTTTTGGTTAAGCAAATCAGAATGCTTGCATATCAATGTCCATTTGCAGGTTAAGAGACTCTTTAAACAAACTTTCTACTGGAATGACTGGCTAAATTTTCTAAAATAGTCTTCTCTTTGACCGGCAAATGGACATTTCTCAACAGAACTGCAGAATCAACTTCGCAGTGGTATTGAGGAATGGCTATTTGCAGCACAATAGAAAAGTAATTTTTGTAAGTTTATCACCGGAATGACTGTCTCGCTTGTCAGTCATTCCGATTGTACATTTTCAAAAGTAGTCTTCTCTTCCCCTGCAATTGAACATGTAATCAGCAAATATTTACATTTAAAAAAATCAAATTTAGCCATTAAAGCTTTAAAGCAGTGATCTGTATGTGAAAAAGGCTTCAGATCACAGAATCAGTGCTTATTTCTAGCCCCATTGAGAGGAGGGCTTCAGATCACAGAATCAGTGCTTATTTCTAGCCCCATTGAGAGGAGGCCTTCAGATCACAGAATCAGTGCTTATTTCTAGCCCCATTGAGAAGAGGCCTTCAGATCACAGAATCAGTGCGTATTTCTAGCTCCATTGAGAGGAGGCCTTCAGATCACAGAATCAGTGCTTATTTCTAGCCCCATTGAGAAGAGGCCTTCAGATCACAGAATCAGTGCTTATTTCTAGCCCCATTGAGAGGAGGCCTTCAGATTACAGAACCAGTGGTTATTTCTAGCCCCATTGAGAGGAGGGCTTCAGATCACAGAATCAGTGCTTATTTCTAGCCCCATTGAGAAGAGGCCTTCAGATCACAGAATCAGTGCTTATTTCTAGCCCCATTGAGAGGAGGCCTTCAGATTACAGAACCAGTGGTTATTTCTAGCCCCATTGAGAGGAGGCCTTCAGATCACAGAATCAGTGCTTATTTCTAGCCCCATTGAGAGGAGGCCTTCAGATTACAGAACCAGTGGTTATTTCTAGCCCCATTGAGAGGAGGCCTTCAGATTACAGAACCAGTGGTTATTTCTAGCCCCATTGAGAGGAGGCCTTCAGATCACAGAATCAGTGCTTATTTCTAGCCCCATTGAGAGGAGGCCTTCAGATCACAGAATCAGTGCTTATTTCTAGCTCCATTGAGAAGAGGCCTTCAGATCACAGAATCAGTGCTTATTTCTAGCCCCATTGAGAGGAGGCATTCAGATCACAGAATCAGTGCTTATTTCTAGCCCCATTGAGAGGATCCATTGCTGGCCAGTAGGTTCCAAGCAAATTAGTTCCAAAATTATCATAAACTTACCTCATTGTTGTCTTGTTTTTTTTATTGAATTTGGCCAAGCAGATAATGAGTAGTAGTCTTTTAACACATTAACCTCTATATGCCAGAAAACAGGATGTTTTATATATATGTGTTTTATATGTTCAATATTAGGAGACCAAGTTGACGGCGAGCTATTGTTGCTCCTTATGCCCCATTAATTTCAGAATAGTCCAGATCTGTCATGTATATTTGTATTGAGATTGAGACATTGGCATTACATATGTTAAAGGGTTAAAAGATAAAGTTGACAGATGGAAAGTGACCATGGCATAAGCTCAGCCCATCCCCACTCATTCAGGACAGTTGATCTAATAATGTGTGTGATCTGTTTTCTAATTATTTTACAGGTACCTCCTGAAAGCGCCTGAAACCAGGTACTATTTCAAATGTGTTCAAATTTGATACTCCATCTACACCATATGGTAAGGGAAGACAGGAAAGTACACAAAGAAATAGGAAACTAGTTACGGATGTGATGGGTGCCAGTCTAGATATTGGAAATCAAGTCCTCAGGGAGACACTGGAGGAAGGTGAAAGTACTTCATCTATCAATGACACTCACTTCCTGTGTAGCTGTCCAGTGTGACCTTTCCGACAGAGCTTGTTTGTATTCGAATTTCGATAGAGAGATTTCTGGATACAATCAAATTTAATACAGGCTTTGATAATTATGACCATTTTATGCACAGTTAAGACTTGTGAATGATAATATTTGCTCAATTATGACTTATTAGCGATGAAATTTACTTAATTGTGACATATTAGTGATGATATTTGCTCAGTTGTGATTTATGAGTGATGAAATCTTCTCAACTGTGAGCTAAAAGTGATGAAATTTGCCCAATTGTGACCTATGAATGATAATATTTGTTCAGTTATGACTTGCGAATGATAATATCTGCTCAATTATGACTTGTGAATGATGAAATTTGCTTTAATTGTGACTTATGAACAATGATATTTGCTTAATTGTGACTTATGGGTGATAATATTGACTAACTTCTGCCTTATGAGTGATGAAATTTGCTCAACTGTGACATATTAGAGATGAAATTTGTTCAGTTGTGATTTATGAGTGATGAAATTTTCTCAACTGTGAGCTAAGAGTGATGAAATTTGCCCAAATGTGACTTATGAATGATAATATTTGCTCAGTTATGACTTGCGAATGATAATATCTGCTCAATTATGACTTGTGAATGAGGAAATTTGCTTTATTTGTGACTTATGAATAATGATATTTGCTTAATTGTGACTTATGAGTGATAATATTGGCTAACTTCTGCCTTATGAGTGAGGAAATTTGCTCAATTGTGACATATTAGAGATGAAATTTGTTCAGTTGTGATTTATGAGTGATGAAATTTTCTCAACTGTGAGATAAAAGTGATGAAATTTGCCCAATTGTGACTTATGAATGATAATATTTGCTTAGTTATGACTTGCGAATGATAATATCTGCTCAATTATGACTTGTGAATGATGAAATTTACTTAATTGTGACATATTAGTGATGATATTTGCTCAGTTGTGATTTATGAATGATGAAATTTTCTTAACTGTGAGCTAGAAGTGGTGAAATTTCCTCAATTGTGACATATTAGAGATGAAATTTGTTCAGTTGTAATGTATAAGTGATGAAATTTTCTCTACTGTGTGCTAGAAGTGATGAAATTTTCCCAATTGGGACTTATCAATAATAATATTTGCTCAGTTATGACTTGTGAATGATAATATTTGCTCAGCCGTGGCCTGTGAATGATAATATCTGCTCAATTATGACTTTTGAATGATGATATTTGCTTAATTGTGACCTATGAGTGATAATATTTGCTTACTTCTGCCGTAAGAGTGATGAAATTTGCTTAATTGTGACATATTAGTGATGAAATTTGTTCATTGTGATTTATGAGTGATGAAATTTTCTCAACTGTGAGCTAGATAGTGATGAAATTTGCCCAATTGTGACATATGAATGATAATATTTGCTTAGTTATGACTTGTGAATGATAATATTTGCTCAATTATGACTTATGAGTGATGAAATTTTCACAACTGTGAGCTAGAAGTGATGAAATTTTCCCAATTGTGACCTATGAATGATAATATTCATCCAGTTATGACTTGCGAATGATTATATCTGCTCAGTTATGACTTGCGAATGATAATATCTGCTCACGTATGACTTGCGAATGATAATATTTGCTCAATTATAACTTATGAGTGATGAAATTTTCACAACTGTGAGCTAGAAGTGATGAAATTTGCCCAATTGTGACCTATGAATGATAATATTTGCTCAGTTATGACTTGCGAATGATAATATCTGCTCAGTTATGACTTGTGAATGATAATATTTGCTCAATTATGACTTATGAGTGATGAAATCTTCACAACTGTGGGCTAGAAGTGATGAAATTTTCCCAATTGTCACATATGAATGATAATATTTGCTCAGGTATGACTTGTGAATGATATTTAATCAATTGAGACTTGAGATCGGGTTAAATTATGGATCTATGATCCATATCTCAAAGACTGCTTGTATGATCTTCTAAAATTTTACCACAAGAAAGAGTGTGATCGTGTAATAGGCGCTGCCAGTGTTGGCCGGGCGTTATCCAAAGAAATCCAGAAAATGTGAAAATATTTGGGGAATTATATAAATAAGAATATCCCAGTGTTTCAGCTCTGTATGATATAAGGTTAATTATAATTGTATATGGATCATAGGATGCATCTATTGCACCCTTTAATGGCTAAATTTAGTCAAGACCTTAATATCAAACCATTTGCTTATTGAATGCCCATTTTCTGGCCAAGAGAAGAGTATTTTTGAAAATGTCCCATTGAAATGACTGTTTCGGTTATCGGTCCAGGCATTCCAGTGGTACATTTCCAAAGGTTCTCTTCGCTTGACCTGCAAGTGAGCATTTCTCAAGACCACTGGCTGGTTTTTGCCTTGACCAGTAAACTGTTAACAGGCAGGCATGCATGCATGCAGCCATGCAGGCAGGCAGGCAGGCAGGTAGGCAGGTAGGCAGCAGACAGACAGACAGACAGACAGACAGACAGACAGACAGACAGACAGACAGACAGACAGACAGACAGACAGACAGACAGACAGACAGGAAGGTAGATAGATAGAAAGATAAAAGAGGATCCATCTCTACCAGCAAGCAATAAGGAAGTAAGCAATAGGAAGGTGAGGCTATGTATTGGCTAAATAGATAGATTGATAGATAGATAGATGATTGCTACTATGACGTAAATGGTTGCTACTGCAATACAAGATGTGCTACCATGAGAATAAGATTGACCATACCCAGGGCTGGGGTGGGGAGTGGGTGGGGGAGTAGAAACCATTGTTCTAAGTATCTAGTAGGGCACAACGGCCTTTCTTGCTTGATGAATGAAAGTTACCACTACTAAATTCTCCCCATGGTCTTTCACCCTCAATAGCTCAGTTCAGAACTGTAACACATTTAATACACTTCTAGCAAGGCATGCATGTAATGGATTGGATTGTATATATTTGGTAGGCCTTATAAAAAGTTATACATATTATAAGACCTTATAAAAGGTTATACATAACGTGGTCTATCCATACATGTATGGACACTACAACCTGCTGTGATACAGTTAACTCAAACAGTTGTTTTTTTTGCCTAGCCTATAGGCCTACATAGCCTCCCTTCCCAGTGCTGGTACTGGTAGAGATGGATACTCTGTCTAATCTTTGCCCACCCGCCGCCTAATTCTGGAGACGCCTCTGCTTGTCAATTTACACTATCGCATTATCTAAAAGTAGATTAAATAATGCACCGATGTCATGAGTGTTTATGGTATAAATTGTTAAAAATAGGTGTTAAGGGAAACATGATAAATATTATTATGTCAATGTACAATGACGTAAAAACTCGAGTTAGAGTAAATTCTACCTTATGGCAATATTTTACATGTCGAACGGGAGTAAGACAAGGGGAAAGTTTGTCGCCGTTCCTTTTTGCCATGTATGTAAACGATCTTGAAGATGAGCTGTATAGAAATGGAGGGAACGGGGTGGATATATATATGTTAAAATTATTTCTAACACTATATGCCGACGATATAATATTAATGGCAGAAAGTAGGCGCAGTTTGCAGAGAGAGAGAGAGAGTTAGATATTAGATATAGAGCAAGGTGTTTAACCGGGATTATTGACAAAACAAAGGTCATGATTTTCAGGTGGGGTGGGGGGGGGGGGGTGGGGGCGTAGACTCGGAGATGGGGATAAGTGGTACATTAAAATAATGCATACATAGTTAATGCGATGCATACATGGCCGAGACAGTTAACGCGGAACAGCCTATGAAACCATATCAGCTGTAACCGTAATCAGTAATTATCGTTGCATTGACATTTTTCAAGAACCTAAACATTAATACTCGTTAATTGTTCCAAATCATTATAAGCAGTGTTGCTGCAGTGCTTGATTAAAATGCTTGATTAAAAATGCTCAATTTATGACTTTTGCAAATTTGATTCCAACTTCTTTGAAGCAGCTCAAAAGGAAGATATTTTAACTATGCCCGCTATCTCATTGCCCTATACACATCGACGCTAGTGGAGAGGGTCATGCTTATTGTTTGTGAGTTAATCTGTCAGTCTGTTCATGGCTATATCTCACAAAAGTATAGCATGATTTGTCCGAAATTCTAGCCCTTCAACCCCGAGCTTGCTCGGAGCTTCCAGAATCTCAATTTTAACACAGTCATACAACCATGACATATACGATACTGACTATTTTGAAATGTATTTGACTGGAATATGTTACCACTATAGCCGTCAAAATATTCAACATTATTAAAACTATTTATCAAATTGTAAATAAATTTTCATATTTAGTCTTTCTGGTTCTGCGCAATACTGGGAAATCGCTGATACGTGTTATCTCGCAGTGAAGTCAAGATCTAGAGCGCTGATAGCGCAGTAACCTGTGAACACCTAACTTATCAGCTTTATTTAGTAACACATACATGGCCGAGAGAGTAAGTGCATTGTATCATTCACTTTTAAAATTGTAAAATCACAGGTTCAAATCTCGTTGTTAGCAAAAGGTAAACATGTCTACAATTACTCTTTACCCATAAGACATCACCTCAAGACCAACTCGCACAGTCAGTGAAAGTCAAGAATAGTAGCTGCTACACGTTAACACCTAATTAGACACAGCATCCATTGGTATACCGGTGATCATACACGCACAACATTATGTGTAAACACTCAACTATGTGTAAACGCTCATCTACAAACAATATTACACACAATGGGCTGGCCTGAAGAGCTATGGTCATGCATGCATGATGTAGGCTGTGCGGTGTGATGAGAAAACGTACCAAGGCCATTGCGTGATATGGGCAACTATGCAGATCGAAATCTTGAGAAATGAAGGAGAAGCTCAGGGATCCCAACATTCCGCTCATCATTTCCACTAATCCTTACGCATTATCCGATGACTGTGATAGCGATGGACAAACTCTTCAAGTATATGAATTATTTAGAAACGGTTTGCGGTTTTGATGTGGATGCTGCTATCGAGTTGGAACAAGAGTGGAAACAAGAAATAATGCAGTGATCCCTCACCCACCAACCTCTCAATGGGCGCACTACTCCCACATATCAGCTCCTGAACATCGACCACATCTCACACATGTAGCGCAGCAATGATACTAACACATAGGCGAGGTAGTTAACGCGTTAGATCTACGTTTTTGTGTTTATTGGCAAACTAAAAATCACAGGTTCAAATCTCACTATTAGCATTTGTGGATAACTCGGCCATTTCTGGTCCGATTTTAAAATGGTGAACAGTTTTGAAATTCTCGCTTCGAAACAGAAATAATGCAGTGATCCTCGCCTACCAACCTCTCAATGCGCGCACTACTCCCACGTATCAGCTCCTGAACATCGACCACATCTCACACATGTAGCGCAGCAATGAGAACACATAACTTATCAGCTTTACATATTAATACATGGCCGGGGTAATTAATGCGTCGGATCCTTATGTTTATTAGCAAACTTAAAACCACAGGTTCAAATCTCACTATTAGCAGTTGTGGATAGCTCGGCCATTTCTGGTCCGATTTTAAAATGGTGAACAGTTTTGAAATTCTCGCTTCATTATGGTCCTAAGTGGTACCAAGAACGACGAGAATAAAGTGATTTCTCGGTAAAATATAAGCATACACTCTCTCACACATAGTCTCCGTCGGTATCACATGACATAACGGGCCACCCACAGGTACTGATCGCCTTGTGATCCCCACACATAATATGTCTGAACGTCTATTTAGAGACAGGCATCCACAGGGACATACACCATGATTACTGTTTCACAGCTTCACGCTGCTGCAAAGCAATTCGGCCGTAAGAGGCTACTCTAAGGCCAAGAAAGCTGACCTGCTCCAGATGATCAGACATGTCCGTGCCAAGGAGTGGCAGAAGTGACTCTCCTGAGCGACGAAGATGGGAAGGTTTCCAGTGCATACCAAAGATGATCCTTGGAATCCCCACAAGAAAGCACAGCGGATACGTGAGCTTCCTCAGTTGGACGATGAGGTGACTGCTAGCTTGCGAGCCAAGACTGTAGCGAGGTGGAGGGCGGACCATCCACTGGCGCGCTTACCTCTCCTATGCAGGATCACTAACCATGTAATGAAGGGGCTGAGGTCTGAACCCTTAGCCCGGAGCAATAGGCGAGAAGGCGAACACATTCTCGACCAGCATCTCGGCGAAAGGGAGACAGAGGATAGAGACGCCAGTCAGTATGCTGGACATTCTTCAGAGGTCTAGAAGGAGACCTCACAGGCCAGCTCATGCAAAAGATCCAGCAGACTGTCCAGAATGCCTTCTACCTCCGCTACACCCATACCCATCGCATCCATCACATCGAAGACGGTAGGGTGATGCTCTTCCACAAGAATGCTTCAGGGAGCCCGTCGCTGAACACCATAGGAGCAGCTCAGGACTGGGTGACAGCAAGAGACCAAGCCTGCCTCGACACAGACAATATCGATTGACCAACAAAAAGTGGGCTTTCGTTTGATCAATCAACGTTGAGGTCCGGGCTGTCATCGGCTGCTAACCTCTGCTTGGGACAGGCCCCCTCCCAGACTGGCTACGACAGAAGAAGAGTATGACTGCCCTCGACAACTACAGGGACAACATGTATCTCTGGAGATGTCTAGCAGGCCACCCAGAAGCGAGAGCTGATAGAAGTACAGCTCCTTCACGAGAACTTGCCACACAGTTCTACGGCAAGACAGTGCCTGATGTCCGCAAGACCTCGCTAGATCAGCTGGACACGGTAGAGTTCTTCGACAAGATCGGGATTCACGTGTATGTACCAACCAAAGAGGGCACCTGGCACATGATCAGGCAAGCGGCTCACTACCGTGACACCATGACAATCGGTGTGTGGGACCACCACGCCTTCTACATCAAGAACATCTCCAAGCTGGCACATACACTAGTCTGCAGTAACTGTCAGCAGAGGTTTACAAAGGCATGCCATCTTGAACGCCATGCTGGTCACTGTACAGGCGGCAAAACAAAAATCGTGTGTCCTGGCGAGAAGGTTGAGGCGCCAAAGTCTGCGTATGAGAAAGCCTTCTATCCGCCCCAACCATCCAGTTCAGCGGCTACTCGTTGGGTCGAGTATGAGTCGAGAAACAGAGGCTTACACTTACACCATGTAGAGTGTGGGCATGGTGGCGAGCGTTGGATCGAGGGTGCTCCCGTAGATGGTTATGATCTGACCACCAACACCGTTTACCAGTTCCATGGCTGTCACTGGCATGGGTGTCCACAACACAAGCCAGGTGAGGATGCTGAACAAAAATACCGCAAGACAGTCCTGAGAGAGGAGAAGCTGAGAGCGTCTAGATGCACGCTTGTGGTACAGTGGGAGTGCTGTATAAAATGCTGTCCAAGCGTCCCTAAACGAGGTCGGACTGTCCCATACCCACACTTCATAGTTTACGACTTCGAAGCACTCCTAGATGGTATCAAGACTCATCCTACGGAGACTCCCACGACCAAGAGTCCTCACATACCTATCTCTGTGTCAGTTGGCTGCTCCTTAGATGGTGCCACGAGTGAGCCCACTCACCTCTGCAATCCTGACCCCAAAGAACTGATCAGAGAGTTCATGCTGGTGATCCAACGGCGAGCATCTCTAATCCTGACAAGGGTTAGGGGCACAGTACATACCAACATACCTGGACAAGCTCACAAAGCGACAGCAGCGACTGATCAACGAGTGGTGTGACCAAGTGCATGTACTGGTATTCAACTCTGGGCAGTATGACCTGAACCTCATCAAGAAGTACCTTGTCGATGAGCTGACTGACAGTACAGGTACACTGAAAGTCTCCAAGAAGCCTAGTCAGATCATGTTCCTCATAACACATGAGCTACAGTTTCTCAGTGTGCTGAACTACCTCGGCCCAGGAGTCTCGTACGAGGTATGGGTCAAAGCCCACGGGTGTACACAGCAGAAGAGCTGGATCCCATACGAATGGTTTGACACACATGGGAAGCTCAACTATCCAGTGCTTCATGACTACTCAGCATGGACATCTAAGCTCAAGGGTGGCTACCTCTTGATGCGAACAGAGTGGGAACAATGTAACCAGACATTCAGCGAGCACGGAATGTGGACATTCGCCAACTGGCTGCAATACTACAACAATTTGGACGTCAGTCGAGTCATCAAAGCCCTAGAGCGGATGCAGGAGTTCTACACAGAACGAGAAATAGACATCCTCAAAAATGCGGTGTCTCTCCCAGTTGTGTCACTGCAGTACCTCCTACGTAGAACCGCTCAGCACATGCCCGATGTTAGCCTCTACTCTCCGGGCAAGGAGGCCTACGAGATGCTGAAGGACGCGGTTGCTGGAGGGCCCAGCATCATGTTCACCAGATACCACGAGGCATGTGTGACACGCATCCTTTAGAGTGAGCATGTCTGCCAACGTCTACTCGGCTATGACACAAATGCTCTGTACCTGTCAACGATGGCCAAAGAGATGCCCTGTGGTAAGGAGACAGTGAACCATTGGTCCGTTGCCAGTGGTGTAGCCCGCTTTAAAGAGGAGCTCCTAGCAGACCGCTGGTTTGGATTTGCTGAGGTGGATATAGAGGTCCCCAAGGCTCTGTGGGAAAAGTTCGAGGAAATGCCCCCACTCTTCTATAACGGGGATTATGTTCTTTTGGGGGCTTGGATTGTGTGCCTCGATGTAATGGGGCGGGATGAGTCATGGCGCATGATGATTTCATTCCATATAAATAAATTTCGTAGGGTTAGTTGTGAATTTGAATGGGGGACTCGTGCCTCTAATTCAATTTGACAGCTTAAAGAAATTATATTAATTAATATGCGTAGTAAAATCATCGTGTGCTGGGATTTATTTCGTTTCATTGCATCTGGGCGCAATGTTTAGGCCTCTAGGAGCATGTGGTTTTAGCAGTTTTGTTTTCGGGCTTTCTGCTGTAGATATGCACCTTTAAGATCTATACATATATACATGATAAAATGGACCCTTCCAAGTATATCCCTTGATCATATGACGTCATAATCAACTACGTGATGTGTAAGATTACATCACAATCATGACGTCATGAATGCATTGATATGGTCAGTCTTAAACGATTAATAAACTGACACATACGAATTCACCTTTCCAAAGTATCCATTCATCATCTGACCTAGTACGATGTCATAATCATTGCAGCGCGTGTATGATGACGGCACAATCATTACGTCACAAAGGGTTCCATATAGACAGTCATCAAACCTCAAAGAGTTTGACACATTGTATAAATTGTATGTCTTTGTAATTCTTTGCTATTTAATAGACATGCTGTTGGATGTTTTGATGCTGGCTTGACTGGGCGCTGTTGCTGCCTTAGGCAGCACCGGCACCCAGCCGAGTTAGCCTCAAGATACCCAACAGCTCATCTGTATAGCTTTCTGGAAATCGCTAATCAGGGTTAAGAAAAAATAGCTCCTTCAATGACATGAAATAACATGCCGAATCCAAACACGGTCATAGTTTCTACATATGGTAGAAATGCCTAGAAAACTTTAGCAGATTTGATCTACGAATTGTAGTGTATGGTATTATTCACCCCATAGGTAATATGTTATATATTGGTGAAAACTGTATAAATAATATGCCCAAACCATGTTTAAGCTGTATAAGACTTCCTTTACAAATGTTATTATGCTGTTGAAGGGTTTGTGAATATAACGCTAAAGAGAAATTCACTGTATTAGATATAAGATTAGGCATTTAGATACTTGTATAGCATACTAATTTAATTGTCAATATATATATATATATATATATATATATATATATATATATATATATATATATATATATATATATATATATATATATATATATATATATATATATATATATGGCCTATGGATTATTGTGGAATAAATCAATCAATCTGATTAGTGATTACTGGACGGCAGCGACATCTATGGCTCGGTCCGAAGATGATACTTTAAATCACAGAAACGTAGAACGACGTTTGAAAATGTCGAGTTTGGACACTATCAAAGTCATTGTTAAATATATTTATATATTATCAATAATGATACGGTATTAAACAAAGCAACTAGCATCAGCATACATACGAACTATAACTACTTAAATAGACAAGACCCGAATAACAAAAGTACAAACTCGCGTAATGTCAAATACGACTGCATTAGAGAGAATGCCTCACAACGCACCAACGCCGCCTGTTGCGGCCTTGCGCCCCATTCACCTTTCCGGAGTATCCATCCATCATCTGACCTCGCATAACGTCATAATCAGCTCAGCGCGTGCCTGATGATGTCACAATCATTACGTTACAAAGGGTTCCGTATAGACCGTCATCAAATCTCAAATACTCCGACACGTTGTATGAATTGTATGTCTTTGTAATTCTTTGCTATTTAATAAACATGCTGTTGAATATTTTGGAACTAATTTGACTTGGCGCTGTTGCTGCCTTAGGCAGCAACAGCACACAGTCAAATTGGTTTCAAAATATTCAACAGCTTACTTGTGTAGATATTTGGAAATTGATCGTCAGGATGTTCAGAGATCGACCTATCCCAACACGAGCGAGGTATGGGTGGACCTTAGCTAGAGATGGGCAGGGCATAGATAAAACCGGAAAGGTCCATTGGAAAGAATTCAGAAATTTTTTAATATATCTAGACAGTAGTAGTGGTGTCGGGGTCAAAATGATACCACCTCCCTCAACTGGCCGCCGTTCAGCGATCCGTGGCCCCTACCGCCCTCTCAATCCCTGGGGCATAGGAATTTGAGCCATGTGTATAAAACTCCCGTGCGGACCCCACATGTTCGGGAGAACCTCCTCAGGATACCGGCCAGTGGCCGGCCTCTCTCTCTATTCTGACCGGTATCCTGAGAAGGTTTTTCTATATGTGGGACATTTTTGTACCTATCCTACCCATCTTCTACCCCACCCTGTTGATATTCCAGCCGGCTGGTGCGTGTGTGTCTGTGGTGCTTTAACCCCACACCGGGGAGTGCCGCGTGGGTCTTTATCTAACCTGGTCATATTACCCCGGCCCTAGTGTCTTACCTAGTTTCGAAATTTCAGGTAAGTTCTAGTGAGGTTTTTGAGCCCAGTCTGCAGCCTGGGAATGCTATGCAATTCCACAACTCTATCAATCGACCCACCGCAACACTACTAAAATCTCACCTCTTAGTAATCTTATCTCTGAGCGTGAGCTGTTCAATCGCTGTTATACACCAACACAGCAATGTGTGAACCCATAACTTATCATCTATAATAATGCATACATAGTTAATGCGATTCATACCTGGCCGAGACAGTTAATGCGGAACAGCTTATGAAACCATATCAGCTGTAACGGTAATCAGTAATTATCGTTGCATTGACATTTTTCAAGAACCTAAACATTAATACCCATTAATTTGTCCAAATCATTATAAGCGGTGTTGCTGCAGTGCTTGATTAAAATGCTTGATTAAAAATGCTCAATTTATGACTTTTGCAAATTTGATTCCAACTTTTTTGATGCAGCTCAAAAGGAAGATATTTTAACAATGCCCGCTATCTCATTGCCCTATACCAATCGACGCTAGTGGAGAGGGTCTTGCATATTGTTTGTGAGTTAATCTGTCAGTCTGTTCATGGCTATATCTCACAAAACCATAGCATGATTTGTCCGAAATTCTAGCCCTTCAACCCCGAGCTTGCTCGGAGCTTCCAGAATCTCAATTTTAACACAGTCATAGAACCATGACAAATACGATGCTGACTATTTTGAAATGTATTCGAATGGAATATGTTACCGCTATAGCCGTCAAAATATTCAACATTATTAAAACTATTTATCAAATTGTAAATAAATTTTCATATTTAGCCTTTCTGGTTCTGCACAATATTGTGAAATCGCTGATACGTGTTATCTCGCAGTGACGTCAAGATCTAGAGTGCTGATAGCGCAGTAACCTGTGAACACATAACTTATCAGCTTTATTTACTAACACATACATGGCCGCGAGAGTAAGTGCGTTGTATCATTAACTTTTAAAATTGTAAAATCACAGGTTCAAATCTCGTTATTAGCAAAAGGTAAACATGTCTACAATTACTCTTTACCCGTAAGACATCATGTCAAGACCAACTCGCACAGTCAGTGTAAGTCAAGAATAGTAGCTGCTACATGTTAACACCTAATTAGACGCAGCATCCATTGTTATACCGGCGATCATACACGCACAACATTACGTGTAAACACTCAACTATGTGTAAACGCTCATCTACAAACAATATTACACACAATGGGCTGGGCTGAAGAGCTATGGTCATGCATGCTTGATGTAGGCTGTGCGGCGCGACGAGAAAAAGTACCCGGCCATTGTGTGATATGGGCAACTATGCAGATCGAAATCTTGAGAAATGGAGGAGAAGCTCAAGGATCCCAACATTCCGCTCATCATTTCCACTAGTCCTTATGCGTTATCCGATGACTGTGATAGCGATGGACAAACTCTTCAAGTATATGAATTATTTAGAAACGGTTTGCAGTTTTGATGTGGATGTTGCTATCGAGTTGGAACAAGAGTGGAAACAAGAAATAATGCAGTGATCCGTCGCCCACCAACCTCTCAATGCGCGCACTACTCCCACGTATCAGCTCCTGAACATCGAGCACATCTCACACTTGTAGCGCAGCAATGATACTAATACATGGGCGAGGTAGTTAATGCGTTAGATCTACGTTTTTGTGTTTATGGGCAAACTAAAATTCACAGGTTCAAATCTCACTATTAGCATTTGTGGATAACTCGGCCATTTCTGGTCCGATTTTAAAATGGTAAACAGTTTTGAAATTCTCGCTTCGAAACAAGAAATAATGCAGTGATCCTCGCCCACCAACCTCTCAATGCGCGCACTACTCCCACGTATCAGCTCCTGAACATCGACCACATCTCACACATGTAGCGCAGCAATGAGAACACATAACTTATCAGCTTTACATATTAATACATGGCCGAGGTAATTAATGCGTTGGATCCTTGTTTATTAGCAAACTTAAAATTACAGGTTCAAATCTCACTATTAGCACTTGTGGATAACTCGGCCATTTCTGGTCCGATTTTAAAATGGTAAACAGTTTTGAAAGAACGACGAGAATAAAGTGATTTCTCGGTACAATATAAGCATACACTTTATCACACATAGTCTCCGTCGGTATCACATGCCACGACGGGCCACACACAGGTACTGAGCGACTTGTGATCCCCACACATAATAGGGTCTGAACGCCCATTTAGAGACAAGCATCCGCATCACATCGACACAATGGTCCACCGCACAGGTACTGATCGCCTTGTGATCACCACACATAATAGGTCTGAACGTCCATTTAGAGACAGGCATCCACAGGGACATACACCATGCTTACTGTTGCACAGCTTCACGCTGCTGCAAAGCAATTCGGCCTTAGAGGCTACTCTATGGCCAAGAAAGCCGACCTGCTCCAGATGGTCGGACAGGTCCGTGCCGAGGAGTGGCAGAAGTGACTCTCCCGAGCAATGAATATGGGAAGCTTTCCAGCGCATACCAAAGATCATCCTTGGAATCCCCACAAGAAAGCGCAGCGGATACGTGAGCTTCGTCAGTTGGAAGAGGAGGTGACTGCTAGCTTGCGAGCCAAGACTGTAGCGAGGCGGAGGGCGGACCATCCACTGGAGCGGTTACCTCTCCTACGCAGGATCACTAACCGAGTGATGAAGGGGCCGAGGTCTGAACCCTTAGCCCGGAGCATGAGGCGAAAAGGCGAACACATTCTCGACCACCATCTTGGCGAAATGGAGACAGAGGATAGAGGACGCCGATCAGTACGCTGGACATTCTTCAGAGGTCTAGAAGTTGACCTCATAGGCCAGATCATGCAAAAGATCCAGCAGACTGTCCAGGACGCCTTCTACCTCCGCTACTCCCATACCTATGCATCCGTCACATCGAAGACGGTAGGGTGATGCTCTTCCACAAGAATGCTCCAGGGAGCCCGTGGCTGAACATGATAGGAGCAGCTCAGGACTGGGTGGCAGCAAGAGAGCAAGCCCACCTCGACACAGACAATATCGATCAATCCAACACCAAGTGGGTCTTCGTTCGATCAATCAACGTTGAGGTCATGGCTGCCATCGACCTCCCAGACTGGCTATGACAGAAGAAGAGTATGACTGCCCTCGACACCTACATGGACAGCATGTGTCTCTGGAGATGTCTAGCAGTCCACCCAGGAGCGAGAGCTGATAGAAGTACAGCTCCTGCACGAGAGCTTGCCACACAGTTCTACGGCAAGTTAGTACCTGATGTCTGCAAGACCTCAATGGATCAGCTGGACAAGGTAGAGTTCTTCGCCAAGATCGGGATTCAACTGAAGAGGGCACCTGGCACATGATCAGGCAAGCGGCGCACTACCGTGACACCATGACCATCGGAGTGTGGGACCACCACGCCTTCTACATCAAGAACATCTCCAAGCTGGCACATACACTAGTCTGCAGTCACTGTCAGCAAAGGTTTACAAAGGCATGCCATCTTCAATGCCACGCTGATCACTGTACAGGCGGAAAAACAAAAATCGTGTGTCCTGGTGAGAAGCTTGAGGCGCCACAGTCTGCGAATGAGAAAGCCTTCTATCCGCCCCAACCATCCAGTTCAGTGGCTACTCGTTGGGTCGAGTATGAGTCGAGAAACAGAGGCGTACACATACACCATGTAGAGTGTGGGCACGGTGGCGAGTGTTGGATCGAGGGTGCTCCCGTAGATGGTTATGATCCGATCACCAACACCGTTTACCAGTTCCATGGCTGTCACTGGCACGGGTGTCCACAACACCAGCGAGGTGAGAATGCCAAACAAAGATACTGCAAGACAGTCCTTAGAGAGGAGAAGCTGAGAGCGTCTAGATGCATGCTTGTGGTACAGTGGCAGTGCTGTATAAAACGCTGTCCTAGTGTCCCTAAAGGAGTTCGGACTGTCCCATACCCACACTTCATAGTTTACCACTTCGAAGCACTCCTAGATGGTATCAAGACTCATCCTACGGAGACTCTCACGATCGAGACTACTCACATACCTATCTCTGTGTCAGTTAGCTGCTCCTTAGAGGGTGCCACGAGTGAGCCCACTCACCTCTGCAATCCTGACCCCAAAGAACTGATCAGAGAGTTCATGCTGGTGATCCAATGGTGAGCATCTCTAATCCGGACAAGGGTTAGGGCACAGTACATACCGACAGACCTGGACACGCTCCCAAAGTGACAGCAGCGACTGATCAATGAGTGGTGTGACCAAGTGCCTGTACTGGGGTTCAATTCTGGGCGGTATGACCTGAACCTCATCAAGAAGTACTTTGTCGATGAGCTGACTGACAGTACAGGTACAGTGAAAGTCGCCAGGAAGGCTAGTCAGACCATGTTCCTCATAACACCTGAGCTGCAGTTTCTCCATGTGCTGAACTCCCTCACCTCAGGAGTCTCGCACGAGGTATGGGTCAAAGCTTACGGGTGTACACAGCAGAAGAGCTGGCTCCCATATGAATGGTTTGACACACATGAGAAGCTCAACTATCCAGTGCTTCCTGACTACTCAGCATGGACATCTAAGCTCAAGGGTGGCGACCTCTTGATGTGAACAGAGTGGGAACAATGTAACCAGACATTCAGAGAGCACGGCATGCGGACATTCGCCGACTGGCTGCGATACTCCAACAACCTGGATGTCAGTCCATTCATCGAAGCCCTAGAGCGGATGCGGGAGTTCTACACAGAACGAGAAATAGACATCCTCAAAAATGCGGTGTCTCTCCCAGGTGTGTCCCTGCAGTACCTCCTACATGGAACTGCTCAGCACATGCCGGATATTAGCCTCTACTCTCCGGGCAAGGAGGCCTACGAGATGCTGAAGGCCGCGGTTGTTGGAGGGCCCAGCATCATGTTCACCAGATACCATGAGGCAGGTGTGACACACATCCGCCAGAGTGAGCATGTCTGCCAATGTCTACTCGGCTACGACGCAAATGCTCTGTACCTGTCAACGATGGCCAAAAGATGCCCTGTGGTAAGGAGACAGTGCGCCATTGGTCCAGTGCCAGTGGTATAGCCCGCTTTAAGGAGGAGCTCCTAGCAGACCGCTGGTTTGGATTTGCTGAGGTGGATATAGAGGTCCCTAAGGCTCTGTGGGAAAAGTTCGAGGAAATGCCCCCCGCTCTTCTATAACTGCGAGATCCAGGTAGAGGCCGTCTCTTCTGAGATGCAGGCATATCTAGAGCGTACAGGGCGCCAGCAACCCACCACCCAGAAGCTGGTCAGTGCCCTCTCTGGCAAGAAGCGGCTGCTGTACACACCAACACTCAAGTGGTATATAACTCATGGCCAGGGAATTACTGCTGTATAACGCACCATAGACTATGAGGCCAAGCGCCCATTCAAGTGGTTCATGGAGAATGTTACAGAGGCACGCCACTCGGGAGATGTAGATAAGAGCAAAGCGCTCTTGGCAGATCTCTTCAAACTCCTCGGCAACAGTGCCTACGGGAAGCTCCTCGAGGCCCTAGAATGCCATAGCAACACCAGCTTCACGAAAGATGAACGCGTGGTAGACAAGGCCCTGCGTAGTGCATGGTTCGAAGATCTCGTGGAGATCGGTGAGTCATACGAGCTCCAGAGTCACAAGCCGAGAATCATTATTCGAAGGCCCTTCTGGGTGGGGATAGCCGTTTATGAGCTCGCGAAGCTGCGAATGCTGGTGTTCTACTACGACTTCCTCGATCGCTACGTAGCTCGTGACAGCTTTGAGTACCTGCAGATGGACACTGACTCCACGTATATCGCTACAGCAGGCGCCAACCTCGACGACGTCATTCGCCCTGAGATGCGAGCAGAGTACCAGGCTCATAAGCGGGACTGAATAGCTTGGGACAAATTGTGAAGGTGTCTCCCTGACGAGGGTGGGTCACCGGATCGGGGTTACAGGTGGAAAGCTCCTGCTGCATCGTCCATTCGATGGACCAGAAGAAGTTGTTAACCTCCAGAAGGGCATCCTATGGGTAGATGGTGTGTCACATGTCTCCAAAGTCAAGGTGCTGTTAAACTCCTTCAGCGAGTCAGACTCACTAGCCCGCAAACGACTCATATAGTCCTAGAGCTACGTTTATTAGCCGGCGGCAGAGTGAAGCAGCTATCCCCTGCCCCTGAGGGGATGAAGATCACTATCAATCCGGATGGAACAGGGCTCGATCTGGCACAGATATTTCTCGAGGGGTTCACTCTGTTCAGGTTAACATTTCATATATAGCCATGATTCTCATAATACTGCTCGTGCAGGCGTCTACAGCAGTGGCACAGGGCACTGAGACTGCCATGATATTGGATATCAAGTGGGCCAACTTCCAGGATGACCCCCCGGTACAATCTTTGGGTCGACCCCTTGCGGAGAAACATTTACGACCGCTTTCACCCACGTAAAGAGATCGAGTTTGTCTGCCACTTCTATGGGGTGCAGAGGGTAGGCCGTGGTTGTCTGTTGGAGACCCCTTCTCAGCACCAGATTCTCTGCGTAACATGTGAACATGCCAGAGTCTGCTGTGGTTCACATGCTAATCACTTTAGCCTCCTCCCAGGTGAGCGTTGTCAAGGTAGATGGAAGCCCCTATGGGTGGTTCTATCATGCCGATGCGACTCTGGCAGAGACTACGTGTTTGTCTGAGCCTACACAGAATAGAGAGAGGCTGGCCACTTGCCGGTATCCTAAGGAGGTTCTCCAGGGTAGTGGGGTCTGCACGGGAGTTTTATTTTCTTCACGGCCTTCCATATCAGCAGCTCCCATCTCGACCACGAACATCACATGTCTCAAATTCCTATGCCCCAGGGATTGAGAGGGCGGTGGAGGCCACGGATCGCCGAATGGCGGCCAGTTGAGGGAGGTAGTATCATTTTGACCCTGACACTACTACTACAGTTCGCCGGCGACAGACAAAATATGCCTACTACCAGTGGCAAGACTGTCGGTGATCGAAAACACCAAAGCTACACGCCGAGAGGACAGAAACGAAACCGCAAAGAATTCTATCTTAGCATCAAATAAATAAGTTGCATAGTAATACTTGTTGTTTATATAAGACCAGCTATGAATCGCAAGCAATCACTAAGTGCAAAATCCACTGGTTTCTCTGCGAAACTGAGATAAAGTCGATAAAGTCGACAGTCATATTTGTGTTTACATCGTTTATATTTGTAGAATTGATAATTTGCATCTTCTTGGATATTGGGTTGTCGTATGCATAAAAATCGATGTTACAAATGAGAGTATTGACGCACGTGCGTGCGTGCGTGCGTTGTTCGTGCGTGTGTGCGTGCATTGCGTGCGTTCGTGCGTTTGTTTGTATGGGGGTGGGATGGGTGGAGGTGGGGGGTGGCGATGTGCGCCAGGGTGAAGATTTATCTCCAATCCTTTTCATCCTATACCATAGCGATGTAACAGAGTACCTTCAAACTCAACAGTGCACTGGAGCTAAAATTGGAGACGATTTAACCACATATGGATCAATTTAAGGAAAATTAACCTTAAGGCTGGTTCGGAAATGTCAAATTTCAAACCGTTTTAGTATACAATTATATGAATCTTTATTCGTTTGTCTTCGCTGGAGAGGATGGGTTTATAACTTGCGATTCCTACTCTCAATCCATTTCCTCCTCACTACACCCTTTCCCGTCGATTTGATCAAGACCATCACATAGTATCAGGGGTGAGATTATCAAAACTAACATGCAGATCCGCTGTATAGGCTGAACAATTATCGAGAATATATATAAGGGCAATTAATGAATAAGCCACTCATGAGCTGCAAAGGTAAATTGTATGAATCTAAATGAAAACTTCAATGTGATGGTCTTGACGTATGTGACAGTCTTGTCAACATGTTATGGAAACAATATAAAAATCTTTTTCCTGATATTGTGCAAAGGTAGGGCTATTGATAACACAAAATACTGGGGTAGGACACATAAAACCATAAGGCATCTCTATAAAGAAATGTACACATTTCCATGACTTAAAAATAAGGAAAAATGGTCTTGACTGTGATGGTTTTGACAGTATGATGTGTTTATCGATGCTGTGCTTTTGTTCTTCTCAATGGATGCAATGGTGCTAGGATTATCAAAATAGGCTGTCATTCTAAATATTAAAATTTATTATAGGAATGGAGAAATGCCTTTGGGGAAACTTGGGCAAACGTTCGGTCCTGACATCTAATTAATATATTCTTCAAAGTAACATGGTTCAGATATCAAATTTTGCTTATATGGTTACACTGCTGCGTTTTGCCCACTGTTGCAAGATAGTGTTACAGGAGAGCTATGACATGGGCGATAACACTTTTGAATTGATTGTCACATATATTAACGAATGGCCATGTTCATGGGTTGTGACGTTCTAGACAAAATTTTCCTTCATAAGTTATTGAAAATGTTTTTGTCTATAGCAAATTTTACGTTAGAAAGAACTGGTTTTTCATTCCCACATACACTGCACTGATTGGTGGCATTGTTATACACAATACAATAAGCGATGCTGCTTATATAAGTTATATCATCCACAGAATTGTATGCTTTACTTTCTGAAATGGCATTTTTGAGAGTGTGACATGATTCACAAGTGATCCAGACATTCTAATTGAGCATCCACATTGCTTCTATATATGTGTCTAATCCTAATTTTAGTTGCACCTACTGAAATTTTCTTAATAATAAACAAATTCGTAGGTACATCATCAATATTTGTTGACAAAGACCTCTGACACCATATGGTACGTTTTCCTAAAATTGACCTATATATGAAAATATTAGCACTATTATATATCGATGATACAGTGATTTTCGCTGAACAGAAAATGTACCTCCAGTTATTATAAATACTTCGCCTTGTGGAACAGAAAAATAAACACAGACACAACCAAAATAATGATATTCGGCCGAAGAACGAAAGAATCAGAACAATTTACAATAAATTGTAATTGTAAATTTGCAAATAATTGAAAGCTACAAATACTTAGGTATACATTTTACAAGAAACGGTAGATCCATTAACACAATTCAATATTTAAAAGAACAAAGTAAAAAAGCAATATATGGACTATATCGTCGCATCATTAATGTGAACCTACCACTAGACTACCAATTGAAGCTTTTCGATGCCACAATTTTACCAATGGTTGTCTATGGTAGTGAAATATGGAGCCATGAAAACTATAAAATTCTGGAACAACTGCATTGTGACTTCTTAAAGCATATATTAAATGTAAAGAAGACTACCACGACAATCATGGTTTATGGTGACTTAGGAAGATACCCTATTGAAGTCACTGTTGAAGTTAAAATGCTAAGTTTTTGGGCTACCATCGTGATGGGTACTGAGAACAAAATCTCCTCTAAACTGTGTACCGGTACCTACATGTATAAACGCTACATGGAAGAAGGGGCTCAGTATATGGGGTTAAACCTATTGAAACTATTAAAAATAACACAGGATTCGGTTGCATATGGACAGCCCAAGAAATTACAAATAAACTGAAGATTCTTAAATAAATAAAGCAAAGATTAATAGACCAATATATCGAAATGTATAACATACAGAATATTTAAATCTATTTGCGGTAGAGAAGAATACCTCACAAAGCTAAACGACTATAACGGAATAGCACTGTGTCAGTTTAGATTATCAAATCACCGTCTTCCAGTAGAAACAGTTAGTTGGAGTAATATACAAAGAATAGAAAGAAAATGCTCACTCTGGGAGTTGAAAGACATCATAACGAATAGCCTACCATTAACCTTTCTTATGCACATTTTTCACAGAGGATCGGAAAGTACTATAGAATAAGACTGAATCACTCCAAGCTACAACAATTGCTTACTACTACTACTACTACTGCTGCTGCTGCTACTACTACTACTGCTGCTGCTGCTGCTGTTGCTGCTGCTGTTGCTGCTGCTGCTACTGCTGCTGCTGCTGCTACTGCTGCCGCTGCCGCTGCTGCTGCCGCTGCCGCTGCCGCTGCCGCTGCCGCTGCCGCTGCCGCTGCCGCTGCTACTACTACTGCTACTGTTACTGTTACTGCTACTGCTGCTGCTACTACGACTACTACTACTACTACTACTACTACTACTACTACTGCTGCTGCTGCTGCTGCTGCTGCGGCTGCTGCTGCTGCTGCTGCTGCTGCTATCGCTACCACCGCCGCCACCACCACCGCCGCCGCCACCACCACCACCACAACGACCACCACCGCGACCACCACCACCACAACCACCACCACAATCAACAACAACAACAACAACAACATCAACAATTGTAACAGCAACAACAATAACAACAACAACAACAGCAGCAACACTAATAATGTATGTATGATTACTGTATTCTGCGAGAGTAGTAGTAGAAACATCATACAGCTGCAATCAGTCCTTCTTCGCTTTTGCCCACTGTGTCTTGTCCTCAGCCAAAATCCTTAGCTTCCTCAGGTCCATGCTTGACTTGAGTGTACCTAATCCTGCTTTCTTGAGGTCACATCGTAGCACGCTTAGCAGATTTATGCAATGACGTCCTCTCCTGGCTCTGTATTTGCTGGCACCGAGTAGGGCGAATTCCAAGGTTCTCTGTGCTGATGTGTCGTCTGGCATCCTTAGCACATAGCCAAACATGGACTATCTTTGCTGGGTGACTTTTACAGACAGCTGCGGCGTATTACACATCTTGCATAGTGCATCATTGGAAATTATGCTCCTCTGGCCATCGGTGTCCAGTGATAGTGCGTTTGTGTTTGCGTAGGCAGGCGTCAAGTTTGTCTTTGGAGCTGCCCAGCTGTTACAGTTATACATTTTCAAGGGTACGCAGGTTGCATTGTATAAACGTAATCTTTTTACCAATGGCATCTTTGATCTACGAATCCATAGCTTCCAGAAGGACTGGCAAGCTATGTTCCCCATGATGTAGCGTGCAGCAATGTCAGCAGTACTGCAAAGCAGTGAGCCCAGGATTTTACTTTTCATCCATGGTTCGCTGCCACCGAGTGGATCGTCATTTTCTTTAGTTTCATGCTTTGTAGATAGGTCTATGTGGGTGAACTCTGTTTTGGATTTATTGATAAAGAGATTCTAAATTTTTAGTTTGCTTGCAGCTATTGGGAGAAGTTCGTCAAGGGGTTTCTTTTCCTCATCTATAAAGTCCACATCGTCGGCATATTCCATCTCTAGCGGCATGCCCAGTATTGACACCTGGAAGGAGGGGGGGGGGGGGGGTGGGGTGGGGGGGTGGTAGTCGTCCTGTAGAGTTTCCCTGCACAGATTTCAATGCAGCAGCCAGATAACAGGTGAAGAGGACAGGGGATAGACGACCTCCCTGTGGGGAGCCGACTGATGTCTTAAACTCTACAGACTTCACTGACTTGACTCTTACTCTCAGCTTGGTGTCTGCAAGCAGTAGTCTCACTAGTCGTAGCTCATCTTCATTGCAACTGACCTGGCGTCGTACATATAGGATCTTTGAGCGCTTAATTGTGTCGAAGGCTCGTGACATGTCAATGCCCATTTCGTGGACATCACAGTGTTGGGACATGACTACCGACACAAGAATGCGTTGAGCCCATACAATATGTGCACAGCTGCGTCCACGTTTGGAGCCACTTTGACATGATCCGGTGAAGTCGTCGATCTTGTCTCGGATGCGGCATAGAGTAACATTGGATAGGATTTTCCGTATGCTGTTAAAGAGCACAATGGGCCGCAGATTGGCTGGTGTGTGTGTGTGTGTGTGTGTGTGTGTGTGTGAGTGTGAGTGCGCGTGCGCGTGCGCGTGCGCGTGTGCGTGTGCGTGTGCGTGTGCGTGTGTGTGTGTGTGTGTGTGTGTGTGTGTGTGTGTGTGTGTGTGTGCAGATGGCTTAATGGGCTTGGGTAGCGCGATAAGGATGCATTGGCCTACAGCGTCGATGGGAAGGTGGTGCATAAAAGCTGAATTGATTGTTGCGGGATCGGTTTTGAGATAATGTCACTTGCATATTTGAATAGTTCATTGCTCGTGCCATCAGGTCCAGCTGCACGTCCATTTTTCAGGGCTTTAAGTGCCTTCTCAACCTCTGCTGTATTAATTGGTGTTAGTAATGGCCTGGGGTCTCCTGAGAATGGGTGCAAGGGCTCATCATCGTGGTCAGTGAACTGTTCCTTGAACCATTCTCGAATTACCTCGGCTTTGCTCTGGTCAGTCCCGATAAAGTGTCCTTCAGAGTTGTGTACAGTTAGTGGCGGTGTGTAGTCAGTAACTCTCAGGGCTTGGGCTGGCCGAAACATTCTGTGGCAGTCATCCGTGGCAGTGATTTCATCTGCTAGGGCGTCTGCTTGTTGGATAGCAACATCTTTTAAGCGTTCGCTAATGTGGCACAGAACGTTATTGCGTTCCTGGCGTAGTTTGGTGCGATCTTCACTTTGGCCACTTTGATAGATGCGCAGACGTAACGCTTTCTGTTCTGCCGACAGTTTTACTACGAGAGGGTCGGCAGTGTACCTAGTTCTGTTGTTTTTTAGAACACCTAGCTAGTGCTAGTGATAATAATAATAATAATAATAATAATAATAATAATAAAAAACAAAAACCAAAAAAAAAAAAAAAAAATAAAAAGAATAATAATAATAATAATTAATAATAACAATAGTAATAATAATACTAAATTATTACATTTTTCTCCTGGTTAGGAATTTAATGTCACCCCTGGCATCAGTTGGGTGTGACCTGTTATTTTGTTCAATTTCGCAGCCCCTTCCCCTAATTGTGGTAGGCACCTACATTTCGTAGGCTTTAGGCGCAGTGCCTAGTGTGCTTAATTGATAACGATAGTAATTTATTTCCACAATAGACCATCGGTCTTTGGGTGTACAGTGGTACAATTATTATTGGCGGATAACTAGGAACACATATGTATGTACAGACTCACACACACGTGCATGCACACGCACACGCGCGCATCCACACACACACACACACACACACACACACCCACCCACCCACACACACACCCACACACACACACACACACACCCACACACACACACACACACACACACTGGCACGCGCGTGCAGGCACACACACACACACGCACGCACGCACGCACACACTGTCACGCTCGCACACACAACACACACGCACGCACGCAAGCACGCACGCACGCACAAAGATGTCTGCATACACACACACACACACACACACACACACACACACACACACACACACACACACATACATTTTGAAGATTTTGGATCTCCGGGTGATGATTACTTTTTCTACTCCGTCGATGGTAAGATATGATGTGATGGTTGCTGCGACAACCTTCTTACCAACGAAGCAGTAGAACTATGATTGCCGGCTCGCCTCGTTACTAGATGGACGTAACGATATTTATTTATGACAATCGGGCCTATCTGACTAATCGAAGATTCCCGACTTCGGTGAAGTGTTTCTCTTCACTCTGGAGATCCTATTCAAACACAACCCAAACTATTGTCTTGCAAAGCAAGAGGATGCTTTTATTATATCCTATTCTAACTGTACATTAACTATTAAAGGACTTTGACAAATTACGAATAAATACTGTGATGATATAAAAGACTCTGATAATTTCGACTAGCAAAGACTCTGATAATTTCGACAACAACGAACTCTGATTATCTACTGATAACTCCAATAATATACTTTGACAAGTATAACCTACAACTAGCTAACGCAATGATGCTAGCTACGGAACCCTGATGTTGGATTGATTAATTCTACAATAGGCAAAGTGCCTTATTTATTCATTTCGGTGTACCCGAAGTTCTATACATATTACGATATATAGATATATACATATCGTAATACATATTCTTTGTTTCGATGATTCTTCTGGGTAGGTTATAAGCACAGCTTGATTGGTCTGGACAATCAGTCCGCCAATCAACGTCTGCTTATCCCCTCCTAGAAGCTTCTACCTATTCCTGTTGGTCGTCCTGACCAATCCATGATCACCTATATTTCGATTCTTTCTCTGAAACGTGTTCTTCCTAATTCTTTGCCACAGAGTCTGATCGACGCTCATTGATCATGACGTCATCCTTACCACTCAAACTTTGGGCTTCTCTTCTATGGAGCTACTGCTACACATAGTCAAAGCGGTGTTGGCTGGTTCTGATTTGATGCGATCTGTCAGCTAACTAACAACATTATGGAATGTGTTATTTGTAGCATGCCTTTCTATGATTGACATATATACACCTGTGCAAAAGTTAAGCACCACCCTATTTTTACGCACATGCGAGGGTATATTCATGTGCTATGAAGAAAGCAATAGCATAAACATTTATGTACCCATCCATCTTAGTGCAAGAGGTAATAATGCAACTAGAGGAATGCTGATTATGATGGTGGGGAAACACTGTATGTTTTTGTTTGAACTTGAAAACGAGGCCTGAATATGGTTACGTTGACACAACTGACAACTATTGCCCTACAGTTGACACACGTGGCTAGATTGTCATTAATGGTGTCTGAAAACGAAGTTTAACATCTGTGCACGAGTTTGAGACTGTCATTATTAATACCGGGTATATCCACCTTGTGCCTGGATGGCGGCCTGGACACGACGTCTCATGCTGGTCACCAACCGACTGATACGCCATTGTGGTATTCGTTGCCATTCAAGATGGAGTGCGTCTGTTAATTCCTGTAGGTTCTGCACAGGAGGATCCCTCCTTCTCACCATGTTTCCCAGAATGTCCCAGATATGCTCAATAGGGTTCATGTCAGGGCTCCTTGCTGGCTATGGTAGGGTTTCGATGGCATTCTGGCGGAGGTATTCATGCACAGCTCTAGCACGATGTGGTCGGGCGTTGTCATCCATGAATATAGGGTGGGTTCCAGGTGCATGATTTACAAAATGAGGGACCACAACTCTATCCAGTATGGAATCTTGATATCTTTGTCCATTTTGTGTTCCAGGTACAGTCAACAGATCCAGCTTACAATCAAATGAGATGCACCCCCATATCATAACGGAACATCCACCAAATGGAACTTCTTCCATGATGTTACGTTGGTCGTACGCCGTGCGTCTGGACCTCCATACACGAGTTCGACCATCTGTGGCATGAAGCAGGAACCGACTTTCATCGGACCAGTGTACCCGTCTCCAGGATATCATGTTCCAGTGTCTTCTTTCGTTGCACCACCTCAGACGCTCATCTTTGTGGTGTGCAGTGAGGAGAGGACGTCTGACAGGTCTCCTAGCTTTCATGCCAGCAGCATACAGTCTCCTTTTGACGGTAGACATTGCCACTCTATTGCGCGTTTCCCATTGCTGGCTGAGCACTCTGCTGTTGGTGAATGGAGATCTCCTAACAAGGCGTACTAGGGCTCGATCATCACGGGCAGTAGTCTTCTTCGGTCTTCCAGATCTAGGCCTGTCCTTCACCTCGTTAGTTTGCCCATGTTTTGCAATCAAACGACTGATTACAGTATGGTTAATGTTCAGCTGTCTGCCAATCTCTCTGCATGACATACCAGTGGTATGCATGCCTATGATTTGCCATTTCACACGATCACTTAACCTTCGTCTTGCCATAGCGGTTCGCAATCAAGAGCTAATTCTCTCTGTACAAATAAACCACGGTCATGAACACAAAATTCCTAATCTTGTCGCCTAAATCTGTATGTAATGTTCTACACCTCAAACTGGACTTTTACATAACTGAACACGTGTGCTGTTTCCCGCCACGCACGGACATCAAGCGGCGTGAAGTCATGCGTGCCTGTGCATTTCGTACTTGGAATTATGTCAGCTAACGCGGGGACAAAAAGTATGGCAGCCTAGTTGTACCATCATGTTTCTACGTTCTATTGTTTTTGCTGGCGCTCAACTTTTGCACAGGTGTATAGTTGATATACAAATTTCGATTGTGTTATTAATTCCTACAGGACGCTACAATGTCTCTGTCCTGTCCATTGCCTATAGTGAATAAGCCTGTAGGATACGAGAGTTAATAGGCACATGAGCTGTATGATCTCATTGCCAGCTGGTGTTGTTGTACTCTCGTAAGAGAGTCGGAATGTCTACAGTCATCAACTATATACAGTCTGTCACGTACGTTCCCCTCTAATCTTATCACTCGATTATTTCCTAAACTACTGGCCAAAACGACTGCTGAATATTATAAAAGTGTGTGCCGATCCCACAGCAACAACTTTCATATCAACTATTGGCAGATACACATCAACCCAGAACCGGAGGTCCTATTCCATTTAATTCAACTTCTAACTTTAATGATGAATACATCATCCGACATTCTTATTCAGTTTCGATTCAGTTTCGTCGAAACTGTACATCAGCAGCACTGGTTGATGTCAACCAGTACGTCGTAATACACATCTAAATAATAACGTACATAGTGACGCGGTCCATTAGCTCACCTGGTAGTATCAAATATGAATTTCATTTAGGACTTACTCGTAAATATAAGATATCCGGTGGGGTCATGACTTCCCACAAGACAGTCCCATATCTACAATTTGTACATGTATACGTAAATATATAATCATTGTAAATAATATATAATATAAACATCAACGTAAATATATAAATTGCGCGACCTGCAACAGCCAGCCGAAGTATGTGCAAAATTTGTTATCTTCTAGCATTGTGGAGACAGACAGACAGACAGACAGACAGACAAACGCACAGACGGGCAGGCAGACAGGCAGGCAAGCAGAGTGGCAGGCGTGCAGACAGACATACAGACAGACATACATACATACAGACAGACAGACAGACAGACAGACAGACAGACAGGCATGCAGGCAGACACACAGACCGACAGACCCCCCCCCCCCCCCCCCCCGGTGCAAATAAATAGGATAATTACAGCGGGAAACTTGAAAGGGAGGTAATACTGTGGGTGCGCTATTTATTGCGCCACAACAATTTATCAGAAAATTTAAGCGCTTGCTCCACAATTGATGTGATATCTAACTAGCAAATGGGGTCGATATTTCTGCATATTGTAATATCCAACACATCTTGGTAGAATAAACAAAGAATATATTTATTTGAAATAAATAAAGATGGCATCCATTTTGTGTTCAGGGTTGCAGATCTATTGGTGAATATTGACATTTCCGTTCTTTAGTGATACCTATGTCTCGCTTTTTATATGAATATATGAAATGTATTGGTACTGAACGAAATTACACGTTTTGACCATATAGAGATCTACAATGTAACATATAACGTTGGCATAATATAACAGTTTAACTAGAATTTACAGAAACAAAAACATAATTCGAACGAACATGAAATTACATAATATATACAGTCAGCCTTCTGCGACTAGCCACATTGTTCTGGAAGCAAGAGGATGGCGCTTCTCCAAGACAGGTGGTCCGAATACCACCTGTCTAAAATACGCACAGTTGCTAATGGAGGGATCCAATCTGTTACCCAAGTAATTGACGTCATATTAAATTACTTTATTAGAGGGCTAATGTCATATGCGAATTAAATGTCTCGCCCGTAAAAAGGCAATATTTGTGATTCCTTTTCAAAGGAATTTAATAAAACCTGAGCACATATTTTATATATATATATATAGGATGTGTTGTAACCCATCTTTGACACACGATTTCTAAGAAAATATGCGGTGTACTTCATTGAAATTTGGCTATTCCTTAGATATCTTTCGGTTTCTGCGTAAGCTGAACATTTCGACTCTGCGTAAGTAGGATTTTAGATGTTGATAAAAACATAAATCTGGTTATTGGGTGTTTGGAGCGAACTCTCCCGTGTTGCATTAATGTGCTTATTATTTTCAATAATTGCGTATTAATACAGAGGGTAGTTTCTTTAATTGCTACAGTCAGAGAAGGGTTAATTGATGACAGCTGTGTCTCCATTCTGGTTCCCAGGCCATGGTATACATTTAAACAATGAGCCATTGGTCAGGCAAGGTGGAGACTAAGCTGTAGTCAATAGCCCTTCTGGTGATTTATGGTCAGGGCTTCCCTGACACCCTGTTAATCAGCTTCCTCGCACCTGATTGGTATGTCATTTGGTTTGCAATCAGAGTGGTTGGGAATAGGAAGCGCTAGCCACCTGTACGTAAGTTAGATTCAGTTTCATCTTGACGCCTTAACGGCCACCATGTTAAATCATGCTATTCCCACCCATCCCTCCTAAATGGTCATCATTGTTATTTGGTGTGTTACTATAATTTAGTTAGTTTATGGTTTAGTATGGCACGGTTTATAGCTGCTGGATATTAATGATTAATATTCCTGCTGAAGCTAAGGCTTCTCGTTGCTTTGATTATTTTGCAATGCACTTGTACGAGCGTACTATGTATTATAGAGATTATGAGATAAGGTTATTTCTAACTCTAGTTATGGCTTGTTCTATACTGCTTTTTATGCTGCTTGGCTTATTGATTTGCGCTGCTGCTATTATAGAACATATTGCATAATAAACCGTTGTCTTCGCCCACTCCCGGTATTTGTACTTGTTTGGGCCATAAGCCTCTGCTAACTCTCCCGTGTTGAATTAATTCAATGGATATGAAACGAACGAACGAAAGAACGAGACCAATCGGAGCAGCCACCCATCCCCTAACGTTTCTACTTCAGCAGTCCAATAGTCTGACGATAGTATGGTGCGAAATTTAGGCCTGTTTTATACGTCTGACTGTCTGTCGCGCCGCGCGAATGACGACTAGTTCGACTGTAGCGCAGAGTTGACACGGCTATTGATAATTTTGATTTATTCTGTTGCGCCGCGCTAATCTATTGTTAGGAAAACACAGAGTGATTGCCAGAGCGAGAGCGAGCGCAAGGGCGATAGTTACTGAATGGTGGCCTAAGAGTTGGCATGCAGTAAATATATGCATCTGTTTGGAATTTATTTAATTTTAAGATTTATTTCGCTTGAACATTACACCGACGTGCACAAATTAAGGCTCTAGAAGTATACAATTTAAACACGTTTGTTTTCACGCATTCCGGTGTGCTATGCACCTTTAATGGCGTTAATTAATGGCGTAAACTATTTCGCGTAAGGAAACAAACTTAATTTAATGACAACTAACAACAGGAAAGCTGTTACATACTTTGGACATTATTCGACTGGAACTTGTTGCTTCTTAAAACAGCAATAGCTGTCAGTCAAATTGGTTTCAAAATATTTAACAGAATACCCCATTAGGGATAATCTCTCATCTTGGTCTGTAACTTTGAAAGTGTTAAGGAACAGTCGCGGCGTACATATGGGGGGGGGGCAGATTTTTTGAACTGAGTAATTTTATGGGAAATATTTTGTGGAAACATATAAATTACCACATATCATTTCCTAAAAGAAAGAGTTGTCACTCTGACTGTGCGTGCGTGCGTGCGTGCGCATGCACGTGCTTACCTGCATGAATGAATGAATGACTAAAAGAATGAATGAATGAATGAATGAATGAATGAATGAATGAACGAACGAACGAACGAATTTTATTTTCGGACCATTGCCCAATCAGATGCGACATATAAATCAAAGTCGTGCTTCAGTCTAGTAACGCACTAGCTCGACTCGAAAGCTCAAAAGCACGAAAGTGAGTCGCCCCTTGCCAGAAAAGTTGATTTATATGTCGCACTTGTGTCGCGCTAGTTAGGACTCTATCATTTTCAGGTAAATTTAGCTAGCTCGGCACATGAGAAGTTCGACTTATAAATCAGGCCTTACACACACGCTGTTCCAACAGCTCACTAGTCCGACGATTATACCTCGTAGTCCGACAGTGCAACAGTCCGCCATGGTAGGCAAGTTACACACCCAGTAGTCCAACTGGACAATTAACCCCACAAGAGTAATTCTATAAGAAGGTAAGCCTACAATTGCTTCAACACCGCGCAGGTATTGGGGTAGGATAAGACGTGCGCGGGGTTATTACACATTATCACAGGCCTACCGAATCCTTGAAAAGTAGGATTAATGTATATCAGAAAAAGCAGTCTCGTGCGCTATTTAAAGGAGTGAAGGGCATACGAACAAAAATAGTAATGAAACCCGGATCTACACTTTTTGAACCATGGTCACAGTCTCGAAATCTCAGTTCCGAGCGAAATTGGTTCAGTAGTTTTTATTTTTTCAGATACATCTTAGAATGTACGCACGTACGCACGCACGCACGCACGCACGCACGCACGCACGCACGCACGCACGCACGCACGCACGCACGCACGCACGCACGCACGCACGCACGCACGCACGCACGCACGCACGCACGCAAGCAAGCAAGCAAGCAAGCAAGCAAGCAAGCAAGCAAGCAAGCAAGCACGCACGCACGCAAGCACGCACGCACGCACGCAAGCAAGCACGCACGCACGCACGCACGCACGCACGCACGCACGCACGCACGCACGCACGCACGCACGCACGCACGCACGCACGCACGCACGCACGCACGCACGCACGCACGCACGCACGCACGCACACATACACTTACGCACACACACACGCACACGAATGCAATACCATCTACCACTTACCACCTGCCTGCCTGCCTGCCTGCCTGCCTGCCTGCCTGCCTGCCTGCCTGCCTGCCTGCCTGCCTGCCTGCCTGCCTGCCTGCCTGCCTGCCTGCCTGCCTGCCTGCCTGCCTGCCCACCCACCCACCCACCCGCCCGCCTCCCTGCCTGCCTACCCGCCTACCTGCCTGCCTGCCGGCCTGCCGGCCTGCCGACCTGCCTGCAAATCTGTCTGCCTGCCTGTCTGTTTACAATGTTTGGGAATGGAAATTTGTTTTCTTCTGGAGACTAATTCTGGAGACTAAATGAATTACTGAATGATTTATTTAGATCCAGATCATTATATATTTAATGGTACTTATATAGAGTAGGTATTTTTGACAATATTCTATTTCATTATGTTCATAATTTCATATAATTTCCAAAAAATATGATTTACACTGAGTCTGTACGCATAAAATCATATTACTTATCTCAGCAAATATATAGGCTAATCTATTAAATGAGAATTGTTGCCATCAAATCTGGTCTGGATTATTTTAATGTAACATGGAGTTAGCAAGGATAGAAGTTAGTAATTTACACAAACAGATGGATGGAAACCTAGACAGATAGATGGATAGATGGACGTGCATGCGCGTGGTGTGTGCGCGCGCGTGCGTGTGTACACGCGGGTGAGTGGGCGACCGGGTGGCTAAGTTGAACCACTTTATCGCCTATTAAATTTATATTGTCGGATTATAGGCTTGTCGGACTACTAGGTTAGTAAATTGGCTGCCATGTGGGACCGTTAGACTATTGGGTTGTCGGACTGCTAGTTGTGCTACTGGGCTATCGGACTACTGGGCTGTTGGACTACTGACGCTACCCCGCTTTGCCAACCATGGAATGGTAGCCATATCTAATATAGATACTAATTCTGATATAGATAATAATTCAGGCATAGTGGCATACAATACAGCTCCGAAATAAAATGTTTCCAAAGCAAATACAGAAACACGTTAGTCCGTACAATTTTGACCACGATATAAGCAATGCTATGTTGAATATTTTGGACTTATTGATTTGGAAGCCAACGTTGCCTTAAGCAATGGTTTCCAATCGTTATCAAATTAAGTCGAGAATAAATATATATATATATATAAATATATATATAAATATATATATATATATATATATATATATATATATATATATATATATATATATATATATATATATATATATATATATATATATATATATATATATATATATATATATATATATATATATATATATATAAAAGCTTCATACATTTTAAAATGTAACTTGTAAAAAGAAATTTGAACTTATTTTAATTTATCATTATCATTCCGGATTATGTAATGTAACGTTTACGGTGTCGCTTTACATTAGGATAACATATATCTAGAACGAAAGCGGGCAGAGTTTCAAACAAACAGGATATCGCGTATGCGTTATTACGAGGGTTCTGCATTACGGCGTTCGAGACTCATATACAATTTTTTCACACGGCGGGAATAAATATAGCTGTATAACATTAGGCCTTCCAGTTGAGATATTACGTAGTGCACGATGTCTGCTGAAAAGCCAACTCTAGGATACTGGAATGTCCGAGGGGTGAGTAGAACACTACTGCAATAGACCAATATTCTACAGAAGTTGAACACATTATGGTCAAATACATTTTTTTCTTAATCTTTCATCAACTAGATTTATTGATATTCAGATAACAAATCTGCCTTAACTAGTCTTAATAGCGACTGTCATATAACATAGCTAAGCAATAACATATCGGAGCGATTAAGCACATATTTTATTAAAGGACAATTCCGGGCTGATAAACAGTGTTCTCTATTTGAAAGATTATAACATTTTCAATGAAATTACGCCAGAATACTAGCCAGATAGACATAGCGTAACCAAATATCGCTAGATAAAGTTGGTAAAAATGACAATTTTTCGCACATCGGGGCGCCGCCATTTTATCACGTCTAGTGACATCATTCCCGCACCGCCACTAGGGATACATGGAGGCGCGAGGCTATATATATATATATAAATGCGGGAACATATTTTAAAGAAGGATATGTAAACGGTAATAGCAACGGAACCGCTGAAGCGATTTCAATCAACTTTGAACCTCCAAACAGGTGCCGACCTCAGGATTAATATACTAATACGTATGTTAAAATCGGACACGGGGTTCAAAGGTCTGGAATATAATCTGGAGGGAGGTTCTGATTGTTCATATAGCCAATCCTCTGCTGTGACAAGTCATCAGTTGTTACCCAAGAGTTCCAGCCACCCTACATGGGTATGTTGTTATAAAACACAGTTGACATCATCCGCAATTTGTCTAGTTTTTTAAACAGTCACAAGATTATTTGGTATATCACAGACCTTTATTTCTTATTTGCATGTTACACAATTTGGCTCTTCTTGTATGGCTCAAGTTCGGTATCTTCCACCTGAAAAGAATGTTTACAATGTTTCCTACTTAAAGAAGATAATGAACCTGCATAGGTTATACCCAGCTCAATTTGAGGCACACTAGATCTAGGATCATGTTCGCGATAATATTCTGGTAATAAATACCAACCGTGTCATGGATTGTGTATTACCCGGAAAATGTCTAAAAACTGTCATCATAATGGACCTTTCCAAGTTTGTCGATCGATCATCTGACGTCATATGGCGTCATAATTAACTAAGTGACGGCTTTAAGGCCTCTTTAGTTTGAGGACCTACGTGTGGGACACACATCTACATCATTGATCTACAAAACACAAAACACAAAAAGAAATATTAACAAAAGCACTAAATAGTTGTTGTAATCAACATACAAATAAAAGCTCACTAAGCACCACTTGTATCAAGAGACCAACACATTTTAAGAAAACATTTTTTTTTAAATTTCCATAATAATTTGAACAACGTATTCTACGCTCTTAATCCTTTAAGCCTTACATTTGTTGAAGACAATTTCAATTTTTTCATAGAAAATAACCATCTGCAGACCAAACGTAGACAATTTTCGACAATTTACCACTGGAATGAATGGCTCTGTTATCGAGCCAGTCATTCCAGTGGTAAATTTTCAAAAATAGTCTTATGGTCTGCAAATGGACATATTCTCAAGCCTACCACAGAGGCCGTTTTGGGCCGGTTTGAGCGTTAAAGTGTGTTCACTTACTACAGGTTGCACCAAATGTGCATATCTGTCCGCATAGTGACACGCTATGGTTATGGTAATGAGATACGAAACTTGGATTGATATGTCTGACACCACAGTATTTGAGGGTAAATTATACTGGTACACTGGTTGGCTACAGATCATGCGCCGATTGGATGGGCATTCTAGCTATGACGTCACAAGTATTATAAAAGGAGCGCAGAACCAAGAATCGAGACCACACTTCGACTAGAGTGAAAGGTGGTAGGTTGTGTGGCCAGAGTAGTGCAAGACGTGGGCAACTGCTTACTGACTGCTGGTTTCCTTATAACTGTGCCTATAGCAGTGCCTCTCGGATTTGAGATCTTAAATCTCTGGCCCGCAATGGCCGCATCTGCGTCCAAACCTTTGAAATGCTTTCGGGAGGATATCATCCGAGGGAAAATAAATAAATAAAGAAGAGAACCTCATATTCAACAGCTTCAGAGGAGCCTTGCTGCGGATTGGCCTTGCGGCCCCGATGTAACAACTTCGTAGTATGTAGAACGAATGGTGATTCTTGGTGGACGACTCGTCACTGACGAGTCGTCCACCAAGAATCACCAATCACCAAAGAATCACCAAAGACCACTACATTAGTAATTAGCAAAGACCACTGCATTAGTTTTTATATAAAACCCTAACTTGACTTATTGAAAAATTACGAGTTTCTGGGGCGTTTTGCTCAAGGACGACTTGACCTACGTCGATATAATGCGAGCGTATTTTTTATAATGTAACTGGAATGACTAAATATAGTGGAATACATAGGCTAAGATCAGACAAAACAATAATTTATCAAAAATAATCTGTATAAATCAGATTAAAATGCGTAATTAGTGAAAATATATCAGCCAATAACCGGATATGTCTAATTCGTAGGGAGTAACTATGTAACGCGATTGCTGATTGGTTGAAGCATAGATAACGCATTAGCGTGTATCAATATAAGGACGCTTGTATCGGGGAGCTTTGAGCTATACGCTGTTTGAAAAAATCAATATTTTAACGTATGCCTGCCTACCTGTATATCGACGATATCGTTGAACATCGCTGCTGGGATGAGCTTTTTAGTTGAGAAATTGAGAACACCTAACGATCGAGTATTGTTAAACATTATAAACACTAATCCATCAGTCAATCAATCAGCCGCTATTGCTACATGTAAATAAAAGACGGCGTATAGCGTGTGTTGATACCGTTATTCAAACAGCAATACAAAGACACCGCTGATAATCCGTCAAATGACCATTCAAGTGTAAAAGATATCACAATATCTTCCATATATTCCTTCATCCATTTAGATATTTTGATAAGTAAATAGAAAAAAATATTTTGCCTGTAAGTCGTTACTGCATTAGGCAAGTAGGCATGCGCAAATTAATTTCAAAATATTCAGCATATTAGTGATAACAACTTTGTGATCTGTCCAATGTTCTGAGCTGTGAAAGGGTTAAGACGCCCAGACACGTTTGTATACGCTTGATCAGTTGTATTGGATTTCTCAAGCTTGAGTTCCTCGAGAGGGAGATTCCGCTGTTATCCAATCAAATACTGACACGTCACACTGACGTTTAGCACAACTGACAGAAACATGGCGGGTATTTTTGCAATTTGTAGGCCAAACACGGCAACTAACATCGGCCTTGTAAACTCATTATTTATTTTTTTAAATTAGATCAAATGGAATACTAAGGATGATTTGGGGATTGTGTTTACAATTAAATGTGGTGGTTGAATCTGATTTATGGGCATTAACAACTTTGAGTTGTGCAAGAAAACATACAACAAATCATGGTCTTAAACAACGCAATAAGTAACATGCACAAATAAATATACACACACGATAAAATAATCGATAATTAAGCACACGCAAAGTTATCAGTTTCCGTTACACCTTTTCACTGCGTCCCTCGTGCGTCCTCGGGGACGCAGAGGGTTACTTTTTATGCGTCCCTCTACCATTTTTATGCGTATATACGTGCAAAAGGACGCATAAGGGCAACTCTGCTCGTCAGATCTTGTAGATCGCGGGGGTATGTGCTGGTCCGCTAGTAGATTTCCGCCTGTCACACCGCAAGTGCACGCTGACCGGGATGGCTGGTAGCTGCGGATCTTGGGGTTGCGGATCCTGTATGACGTCTCTCTGCAGTATAAAAAAACTGACCTCTAGAGCCGGCGGAACACTGATGTTCCAGTGGGGCCGTGGGACCATTGCCGCCAAGATTGAACCACACAGTCTCATCCCAACTATTAGTATCACCGGTATGTCTATCCATACTAATTTAGATTTATGGAATAATTTGTAATTAAACGGTAAAAATGTTAATATATACTATGCAAACAAGATGTTCGTTTGACAGTAAATGAACACACACTAATACACAATATAGAGCTAACTGGTGTTCTTTCTACGTGGTGTCGCCGAAGGTACCACACAGGTTCTTAGATCCGCAGACGTATCCCCGCAAGAGAAGCATCCGTAACGAAGTCACTAAGTAGCCTAATATAAGCTAATATACCCCTAGCATACACAAAGAATATATTGTTGTTGTGAGAGTAAATTGTCTAGCGCGGCAGCTGGCAAAAAGGGCCACTCTTTTGTTCAACAGAAAATACTAAGTGATGAAAATCCTAGTGAAGCTACTGTTAAGGTGTTGCACGCTGGTTTACTTGAAGACGGAACAAACGATTTCCGAAGAATTCCCAGGTCACCGTCTTATGTAGTTCCAAAGATACTGTTTTGGTAGATGCCACTTTATTTATGCGGGCCTTCTGCTATAGTCTAACCTAACAATTAGTTGTTAGAAACGGAAACTAGCTTTGGCCGCAAGTGGCATGGATTCCTACCTATCTTAAGATACAGTTGTCCAATGGGCGCAGATGCTCAGCTTCCCCTAGGTCGTTTTGGAATAGCATCTACCTTCTAGGACAGCAGCGTACATGTTACGACACAAGGCATCCGAATTCGATGAAAATTCGCTAACCTTTCTCCGCAACCACATAAAACATCACCTGGACAATGGCTACATTTCACACAAGCAGGTCTCGTTCGTTACTAACATGTCTTTATGGTGGGGGTGGAGAGCTGGAGATCCATCGCGCATCCTTCCCATAAGGGCATGACGAGCTTCAACGCTTCATAAAGACACTCCAATGAATTGGATGGCGATCCGCATCTCGTCCATCACTGCGTGCTACGGATCTTACAGTTGACCTGACGTTAGGATTAAACTTCAATATGCCAAAATATGCACTGCGGGACGGTAGATAAACTAACTAACTCATGTTTATAACTATATGTTTTCGCAGTGCTTCCTTCTTTGGCAGGGTTATCTAGCTAACAAGTATCTGAAGATATGGGGTGGGGAGGGGGTGGGTGTGTATGTAAATCAGCATTTTAACCATCACCGCTCGGAAACCTCCAATAGTTTCTCAGGGTCCGATCTGATCAATGTGCTGATGGGGAATCCAAACAATTATAAAGCCATACTGCTGGTGGATCGTGGAAAGAGACAATAGCTTGATATAGATGAGACCTTATAGGTAATTGGCCAATTTTACACAACCTTGCCGGAGTGCGGGGCTACATTACCGCAACAACCGGGAAAAAGGCGTACATTATATGTCTCTAAACGAATAAAATTGTCCCTAACCAATTTAACCTATCGTATCGAGCTGAATAGTAATGTTAGTCGGTAAAATTCCCCTCTCAAACAATTAGAGCACAGTCAGCGACCTCAGTGTAAAATTGATGATGGCGGGAATAAGTGATGCGGATATAAATGTTGCTGTATAGTTTTTCCTAGCGTGCTGCGGTCCAAAGTTTTCTACAATTAAACAAAACATATTAACTGGATGGCTATCTGCCATATACAACTTTCCAATGCAATAAGTAGATTATAATTAAATTAAGTAACTAAGTATCATAGACTGATAAACTTAGAAGGTGCGGCTAGTTGAAAGCACCACAGTAAACAAGGATACTATTCACAGTAATAAAGAAATTAAAACTTGCGGTGCTAAGACCGGAAAGGTCACCGGTACCAAATACAGAAATAATTTTTAAATGTACAATAATATAGTTACTTGAGTACCTAATAGTCATTGGTACGGAACAGGCTATTATGTCACTGAAATTGAAGCACTAACATATTCATAGCGCGAGTCAACACGTTCTCTGGAGCTGGATAGATTTCCGCAGGCGATTTCCGCAGCTGGTTTCCGCAGGTTGGTTCCGCAAACTGACTCCTCCAGACAGAGTAGATATTGTACATACTCAGAACAGTGAAACAAAGCAGTGAAGAAATGTCTATTAGATAGTCTTAGTAACTAGTATACTATTCATACGGAAGTGAGAAAGTTATCCGCCCGGTGACGGAAGTAATAAAGTTGAGGCATGCCCATTAACAGAGAGGGCTGAATGAAATTTTTAGGCAGTTACTTAAATTGGCACATAGTGTAGAATGCGTCGCATAGCTCTTGCAGCGCACCTAGTAAAGTCCACCAGACTGTGGTCAAAAAGTTAATTAAAACACACACGACATGCAGTGTGGAGGTTGAAGTCCACATTTCAGCGTGGTTGGCAGATCCAACGTTTAGTTTATTACTCCCGGATGGCCACCCGGGAGTTATCAAAAAGCCGAGGGCATCCTACCACTGCAGATGTGCTGGGATCCGTAAGACACCAGTAGAAGTGAGAATCACTGGTAGGTCAGCAGTTACATCCGTCCTCCTGATGGTCCAGAGGTCCTGCAATGGACGGCTTCCACCCGGACAATGCTCATGAGTCTTGATTTTTCACCCCTTTTATACTACTCGTGACGTCAGATGCAGATGCCTCAGGCAATCAGCGGCCGAGCAGTAGCCAACCAGCGTGCAGCTAGATCAGTGACGTACTTACCATGTTCTAGAACATTCTAGATCTTTTTACGCATACACGCGATTATGAGCAATATTTTGAAGATAATTTAAGGGGGTTTCCGTAGATAACTCAGCCATTTCTGGGCCGATTTTGAAACAGTTAACAGTTCTAGAAAGCTCGTTCTATTTTGGTCCTGATCTGTACCAAGAATACCGAGAACGGAATGATTAAAGGTTATTACAAGTACCTACTCAGTACAATATTGGCATGCACTCGCTTCCAGTCCTGTGACGTGTTGTCAGGGAAGCTCAGACACGCGCATGCACATCACCCGCTTTATTGGACGTAGCCGATTCTAACGAAAGCTTCTCCTCTAGGGCTTATGTACGTATACTATCCTACCCAGGGGGGCGTGCTTGGGGCGAATCCGGAGTGGCCGTTCCGTATCCAGCTTAGCTGGGAGGGTCAGTACCCGTCCGGTCAGTCCGCACTACAATCTGCCGGAATATGCTGAAAAGTGGTAACCAAATTCCGCGCAATGTCTCGTGTGTGATAGTTAACTTTTTGACCACAGTCTAGTGGGACATTGCCTGGTGCACCGCACGAGCTATGCGGTGTAGCGTGTGTTGTGTACACGGAAGATACACATGCATTTAGGCTTGCACGATTTTTGCTTTGAAACATCGCGATCAATTTTATAATTAAAAAATCGCGATTTACGATTAAATCGTAAGTCCAAATTCCCAAAAGTATAAATAGGGGTAACGTGACTTGTTTCTAGAAAAAGTTGAAATAAATGACACAGAAATATCACGAAATTAGAACACATTTTCATGGGACGAATTCTTACCATCCTACGTCTATGTTTAATGTATAACTTATATCCGTCATCGCGGGAGTGAAATTATTAATTGGGACCGCTTAAATATTGCGTATAATTTAATAAACATTATTTATTTCATCAAAATTTGAGATAAAATGTCTCCGTGAAAAAAATTTAAATTACGGGAGGATGTATCAGCTTCCGCTTATAGCTTCCCTTTGTAGGACGAGTTTAGGTCATTACCTGAGTAATGCGAAGACGCCAATATTAGTACCCGGGAAGATACTGCACAATCCACATATATATATAGGACTTTAGCTTTGAGTAGGTACGGGTGTAACGGTGTAAACTCGTCCTATAGTGCAGTTTATAATTACTTTCAGAATGTACGATTTACATTTAAGGGTAAACAACAGAACGCACGGTTCAAAATCAAACACTCTGGAATTCTGTTGCTTTATTTTCTATAATTTGACACGACAACTGAATAAAAAAGGAAAAATTATTACACCGCCTGAAATTGATAACTCTGGAATTAAAAAGAATTATGTTCACTGATTGCCTAACACTCTGCAACTAAGTATATACGTGCCATTTCACGCCAGACTCAGGGTCTGCAGCGAAAGAAAGAAAATTATATGGCGATTCGACTGACTAACTAGCTGGTTTTCTCAATGACAAAGGTGTTACCTCGCTAATGTTAGCTTATTTATTGTAGCGCTTTGTGTTGTGATTAGTAATTATTCGACACGTGCATGGCATGGTGGGATATAAACAAAAGGAACACAGGCGTGAATCGATTATAATTGTACTCATGTACTGATAAAATGCGACGGAAAAGTACACACTTCAGATTTTAAGAAAACATGACATTTTTGACAATTTTCCGATTTTTCGTCAATTACATCGTAAACATCGCGATTTAAAAAAAAATCGAACATCACGATTAAATCGAAAAATCACGCAAGCCTACATGCATTATATAACTTTCAACTGTAGCCCGTCATTACTACAGGGCAGCTTTCAACTTTCAGCTACAGTACGGAACGTTCAACACTCTGTTAAATTAAGATGTGTAAGTTAGTATGACTGTCTAGTAGATATCTGCATCCGCAATCGTTCTTCTTCAACATCTTTGCGAGTGAGCCGCATCAACAGTTCGCCCGCAGATAATTCCCAGCAACATCAGAATCATGTCATCTCACGTTCCTCATCTGTGACGCATCATCTACAGTGATCTATGAACTTTTTCCATACTGATGCCTAATAGATACTCGTCTAACTGTATTTTTGTATTATTGTATTTATGTGTTTCTTTATAGGTACTGATGACTAATAGGTACTGACCGGTCATCTGCGACCGTATTTTATAGTTTATATCTTTAATGTATATATATTATCTTTATTTGTGCTTATGACTAATGAGCACCACAAGGTCGTGTGACCTTATTCTTATTATCAATACTGTGATAGTTAGTTTTATATATATGTATATATATATATATATATATATATATATATATATATATATATATATATATATATATATATATATATATATATATATATATATATATGGCGGCAGCCATCCTAGTTACTTGTTTTGTTTATATTATATAATACTATGACCGCAGTACGTTAGGTTACACTATACAGCAACAATAAATCCGCACCACCTTTTCCCCCCAGCATCACCTTTTCACTGAGGTCATTGTTCATGTTCTCATTGAGCGAACCTGACATGTGATCGACTAAACCAGGCTATTTTAGCTCGATAGGATAGGTTTACAAATAGTTAGGGATGATCGCTCTTTAGGAATCATTTGTGGTAGCCTCTTTTCCGGATGTAGCGGATATGTAACACCACACACCAGCTAGTTAGTATAAATTGGCCATGTACCTTAGGGCCTCCTTATCAACATATGAGTGATTGTCTCTTTCTACGTTCTTCTAAGGCTTTATAATTGTCTGGATCTCCCTTCGACACGTTGGCGCGATCCGACTCTGGGAACTATTGGGGTTTCTGAGCGATGAAGACCAAGGTGTCGATTTCGCAAACACCCCCTCTGTATCTTCGGATACTAGTTAGTTTAGATAGCCATGCCAATGTAGGAAGCACTGCGAAAAACATTATATTATTTCAACTGGCCAGCAGTGCATCTCTTGGCATTTTAACATAACCGTAACAACAGGTAAATGTTAGTCCCTGGGTTCGGATCTTACACGATCAGCCCTCGACACATCAGGTGACGGACAGGACACAGATCTCCCTATAACACCTCACAGTAACTGAGTGCGGTCTTAGAACCCACCACGCCCTCACGGGAAGGCTACTATTGTTGGATATCTGTCTCTTACTCACCACCATAAACATATATCCGCTTTCTAACTGCTTATGTAACTATGATTTGTCCTAGTGATGTTGTATGTGGTTGTGGTGTGGTAAGTAACAGGATTGTTATATGATTCTGGAGCTGTCACACCACGACATGCCCGCACGTTGTCTATCTGATGGGGATGCTCCGTAGGGTATGTATTTAAAAGATGGGTAGAACTACTTGCCACTATGGAACATAGACCTAACAACTAAATGATAGTTTAGGATCTAGCAGAAGGACCGCATAAATAAAGCGGCAACTACCAATACAGTATCTTTAACCTTCATAAGGTGATGGTGTTGAATTCTACGGACATCATCCACCCATCTTCACGTAATACAGCATGCATCACAATAACATACTTTCACTAGGTTGACTCACACTACACACTTAGCATATGTTTGAAAAAGAGGGTGCACTTTTTGCCATCTCTCTTCCTCCGCTTCAGCGTTGAAGGCATTTTCCTGTGACAGAGGTCCACACGGGGCACTTTCCTCTGGCAAATAAAAGATTTTTGGTATGGGTATAATAGTTTATATTAAGTTTAATAAGTGACCGCATTAGGACGCTCCCTTGCAGGGATACCTCGTGGATTTAAAGATCGGTGAGGTACCTCTGACGAGCACCAGGATAGGCAAGACACCAAATTAGTTCTATGTACTATATTCTCTCTCGTACTAGCAAACTAGTAGCATTGTTTGTATGTATTTAATTATTATTAATTATGTCCCCCCCCCCCCCTCCACCCAGGGGCTACAATAGACCATCGTGTAATGTAGCTCACGGGGTAGTGTCGGGACGTTCTGGTGTATCATGTCGACTCGCCGTGCCGCAAGTACACGACGAATGATGACGCTGGTTAGCATCCGGTCTCAGGGTGACGGATCCTGTATGCGACTGCCCTGCGGGTAACAAAAACCGGCTCCTAAGGCCGGTGGAACTCAATCGTTCCGGTGGGGCCATGCGACCATCGTCACGAACATTAAATACAATTGTCTCATCCCAAGAATTTGTGTCACCAGTGTGCCTGTCCATAGCAATTTCGTGATTTATGAACTTACAAGATTTGATTTGGTGACCTAAAAATATAAGTCTATACAATGATTTTACCTAAACAATTATGAATATGCTAGATAAAACTAAATAAGAGCATACGAAAATACGAGACATAGAGACAGGTAGATGAACTTTTAAGCATGGGGCTCCCGGAGGTACCACACCGACTCGTAGGTCCGCAGAGGTATCCCCGCAAGGGAGGCTCCCATACACGAGACGTAACTATTTAACTTATAATAAGTTATTAAACCTCTAAGCTGAAAGGAAGAAGATTATCTCGGACGAAAAGTTATGTGCCTCACGCAGGCACTACTCCTAGTGCTAGTTTCGGTGAGGAGTATTATCCTCGCATGGACCATCGTCACTGAATCCTTGCGAGAGGCAAGTGCCTCGCGCGGGCCTCCATCTCGGGAATGTGTCGCCACTGCTTAAAGCAGGAGAAGAGTAGTAGGCAAACAAAATGGGCCCACTCTAATATTTCAGCCAAAAATGCTTGAGAAAGAAAAGACCATACCTAGTGAGATTATAACTATAGGGTTGCGTGCTGTTTTACGTGAAGACGGGACGAGTGATTCCCGACGTATTCCCACGTCACCGTCTTATATGATTCTTAGTATGCTGAATTAGTAGTTGGCGCTTTATTTTTGCGGGCCTTCTGCTTTGCTTAATTAGCTTTTAGTTTTTCGAAACAAGAACTATTTTTGGCCGCAAATGTCTGGTATCTACCTACCTATTAGACACGGCTGTCATTGAGAACAGATGCCCTAAGACATCAATACTGAAGACAGCGCTCATACATGTTACTTAGTAAGATCTCCGAACTGGATAAGAATCCGGACATCCCGCTCCGTAACCACATAAAACATTACAGGACACAGGTTACTTTTCACGAAAGCATTATTGGACAATTGTTCTATCGTTATGGTGGGGGTAAGAGAGACGAATTCTCACCATAAATGCCCTTCCCGTAAGGGTGAGGCAGATCTAAATATCATGCCCAGACATTCTTATGGAATTCGGTGGGGATACGTATCTCGCCCGTCACCGGGTCCTATGGAACTAACCGTTTAACCTGTCGTTAGGTTTATATACAAGTTGCCTAGTTTTGCACTGCGGTGCGGGAGGATGGTTCAGTAAATAAAATAATAATAAGATATGTTTTCGCAGTGCTTTCCTACATTGGCAAACGTGCTAACTACTAAGTATCCGAAGATATGGAGGGAATGTATGTGATACCACACCCTGGCCATCACCGCTGGGAAACCCCAACAGTTTCCCAGAGTCGGATCAGCTCAGGGTGCGGATAGGGACATCCAAACAATTAAGAAGCCACAAGGCTGAGTGGAGCATGAAGAGAGACACACTCGTGGAGTTATGAGTCTTACCGGAGTGCTGGGATAGATTATCGCACTACCGGAAGAGAAGAGTATACTACAGATTTCTTAGCGAAGAAAGTGTCTCTAATCATTTTGAACCTATCTTATCGAGCTGAATAGAAAATGTTTAGTCGGTAGCATGCCGGGCTAAACAGAGTTATAGCACGGACAGCGACCTCAGTGAAAAATTGTTGGTGGCGGGAGAAGGTGCTGCATATATAAGTGTTGCTTCTTCTTCTTTTCGTTCGCTGATCATACCGCCAGTCCTGTAAGTGACTATCGACATGATCATAAGTGTTGCTGTGTAGTGTTTCCTACGTGTACTGCAGTCCTATATTTTCTATAAATAAACAAAACATATGAACTGATGGCCACTGGCCATATATATATATATATATATATATATATATATATATATATATATATATATATATATATATATATATATATGGTCGAGTTGCTTAAATTCGTGAGTACTGAAATTCGTGAATTTGTTTTTATCGCTCTCGTTCTATGATGTAACGTTGCATGGAACACATCTACCAGTAGCCACGTCTTGATTGACAGTTCTGAAGCTTTTGACACGGTTTTGAGCAAAATACGGTCAAAACAAGAAACTTTTCATACAATTACTGATGGTAGTGATAAATATTGCAAGTTTCCTAAATTTCTTATATTACTTACTTGCGCTTATTTAGCACCTAAAATGAGCAATTTTTACAATCCAAAGTTACAACCCGCTTTGGTTAAATTTTTTCGCCGCGTCGGATTAGCCTGATTGACGGGAGCACGTCTAAATTTTATTGGAGAGGCTCTAGAGGAAGGGGTGGGTGCTTATTAATCATTTACCAATATGTCAAAATTAACATAAAGTGCACACATGTTTTTTTTAACGATAGAAATTTTTCTTAATTCTTTCCTTTATGCCTGCTGAACATGTCTTAAAGACCCTAGCATTAGCTCATTTCTTCAGCTCATTACTATTTGTGAATTTCATGTGACGTCACTACCTAGCGAAAGCGGCATCCATTTGGGTTTGTTTTTTTCTTCTCTTCAAATGTATTCAACTGCTTTTATAGTTTATACATTCATTTGTAGGACTAATTTATCGGTTAAAACTGGCAAAATTAGCAGTTGAAACATTCAACAAACTAATACAGTGATATTTAAGGATTTACAAGCATGTACCAGACAGCTGAAGATGCATAATCACCAATTCACGAAATTCGGTACCGCTATTTCACACATAACCTGGCGAGGTGGGTCAGTTCAAATGCTTGGGATTTGTTTAAAAACTAAAATTTTGTACTGAAATTTTTTCGTTTGTATTCAGAAGTGTTATTTCACATTGTGTTAAATTCTTGCGCAGATCTGTTTAAGAGTTTTCTTTCACGAATGTATTAATTGCTTAGATTCACGAACTTCGGTACCCATAGTATATATATATATATATATATATATATATATATATATATATATATATATATATATATATATATATATATATATATATATATATATATATATATATATATATATATATATATATATATATATATATATATATATATATATATATATATAAACTAACCAGAACAATCAATACAGTGTAATATGATCAGAATTATATATTTTAGCACACGTTAACGAACCTACTACGGTGGGGTTAGTAAAAACACCTTACAGAAAATGAGAATAACTATAAACAAATACAGAAATTATAACCAGCAGTCCTAAGACTGTCACTGAACCGCTTAGTCATCAGGACCGTTCTTACGGATACAATATAATTAGAAAAGTACATATAGCGAAATAATGAAAATGTGAAGTATAGTTACTTGAATACTCCGTAGCCATTCTTAAGTTAGGCTATCGTGTTACTGAAATTGATACGTCATTCTTTGGTTGACGTGAGTTGATGCATTCTCAGCAAGCTGGAAAGTTCCCGCAGGTTGGTTCCCGCAAGTTGGTTTCTTGGAACAGGATTCCGGCAAGAACACTCATGGTGGGAGTACATCGCTCAGCACTGTAAGCCTAATAGAATGTCTAACGAGCAGTCAGCAAATGATACAATATCATTACTGCTGTGAAGAAAGTTCCCGTACACCGATGGCACGGATGGAAGTTGTAAACAACCCAATCACAAGCGGGGGTTGTCAGATGCAAATGAAGATACAAAACAAAGCTTAACGGTGCTGGGTATGTCAGCCAGCTCTGAAGATGCACCGGACAGAGTTTACTTGCTGCGGTCGAAAGTTAGAAGAACCTACACGATATTAGTGCGGTGACAGTTGAAATACCACTTTTAGGCGTGGCCAGCAGATCCGGCGAGTCATCCATCAAAGAACATCCTGCCTCTACATTTGTAGAATCACATATTTAGGCCGTAAAGGCCTGACCGCAAGTTTGTGTCGAAGTAGATGTTGATCTTCGTGAACAGTAATCAGAACGTTCCAAATTGCTCGCGTAAGTAGGGAGTTTACAAAATTGTTCTTCCTGCGGTGGGTTGGCTACTGCTAGCTACGGGAGAGAAACAGAAACTGATCTTACTGCGGTGGGTTGACTACTGCTAGCTACGGGAGAGAAACAGAAACTGAAGTCATATGCGTAATATCTGTCGATCGCAGCTAGTACAGGACCAACCTGTTCGTCCCCTGGCTGATGATGCTCTCGATCTCTGGATCACGTCTCCTTTTATACTCCTCGTGGCGTCACAGGCGCAGGCGCCAACCAGTCATCGTTCGAGCAACAGCCAATCAGCGCGTAGCTAATAATAGCGCAGTCGAATGTTCTAGAACATTCTAGAAGTTCTGCGTCCACGTGGTTATGATAATCAAGACGGGGTTTCCGTGGATTACTCAGCCATTTCTCAACCGATTTTGAAATGGTTTACAGATTAAAAAAGCCCATCGAATTAGTCTTGATTAATGCCAGATTCAACGGGAATAGATAATCAAAAAGAATTACAGGGTACCATTTCGGTACACTAAAAGCCCCATCCTATCTTGGTCGTAAACTATGTAAACTACGTGCGCCATCAAAAATAGCATCTAAGCGCGCGCATGCGTATTATGCTCTCTCTCATAGGCCCATATATGCCTATGGCTCAACCCAGGTGTTCAGGGAACGAATCCAGGATGGGCGGCGCGTACCCAGCTTAGCTGGTACGGCCGGTACCCGACCCGTCGATCCGAACTACACCAAACCATCATAACATCACATCCTGCATCGCGTCAGACATCGTAACATCTCATTGTACATCGCGCATCGCCCTATCTACAGGCCGATGAAACGATGGCCCTTCTAAGCCTTCATTTATTTCTGTACATATATGAAGTTTTGAGACTTACCAGGTATTAGGTCTTTAACTCTCTTATGAGGCGTTTTACAAGATAGATCAATCATCGCCCTATCTACAGAGCGGTGAAGCGATGGCCCTTCTAAGCCATCAAATGAATAAAGTTTCAAAACAGCCTCGTTTTAAAGTGTTACGTCACATCACGTAAACCATCGTGCATCTTGTAGACCATCGCGCATGACGTATACCATCGTTCATCGCGTAAACCATCGCGCATTGCATAAGCCATCGTGCATCACATAAACCATCACGCTTCGCGTTAGCCATCGTGTGGACCATCGTGTAGACCATCGTGTAATCCATCGTGCATCGTGTAAGCCTTCGTTCATCGCATCGAGCATCGTGTAAGTCATCGTGCATCGTGCAGACCATCGTGTAAGCCATCGGGCATCGTGTAGACCATCGTGTAGACCATCGTGCATCGTGTAAGCCATCATGTAGACCATCGTGTAAACCATCGTAACATCGCATCGTGCGTCGTGTCAGACATCGTAACATCGCATTACACATCGCGTATCGCCCTATCTACAGGGCGATGAAACGATGGCCCTTCTAAGCCTTCATTTGTTTCTGTACATATATTATGTTTTGAGATTTCCCCGTTATTAGGTCTTTAACTCTCTTATGAGGCGCTTTACAAGATAGATCAATCATATCGGACCAGATAAATGTAAACGTAATGAGGACGCTGAAGCCGCGTCGCTTATATTATTCAACACAAAAACCAGACAGTGAAGTCATATGTCAACAGCAGCCGTCTCGGTCGTCGTAGCCGCCTATTTATGAGACTATCACATGCATGATGATGTATGATCTGGGAGTAATAAATAAATCTTGAAATCTTGAATCGCGCGCTCCTGGTGGTTACTATACACGTGTGGTCAACGTGATGTAGATGGTTATGCACAGTATTCCAATTGTATTATGATTAATAAAACTGTGTTATTGTTTTTGACTTAATATAATTATCGTAAGACGACTTTAACAAACTATTGACTTTGATATGTATTGGGCTATTCAAAACCTTTTATTGCGTGTAATTTAGCGAATCACGTGATTGACTGGTCTAATATAATTAACAATCATGGAGTATTAGAATCAGCTTGAAATGGTGTTAAATTACCATTCATTAATGAACATTTTCTCATTGCTAAGAGGACCCAGCGTGAAAAATAGGAACAATTTATTGACGAGGAGATAAAAACTTTAGTACATCAGGACGCTATAGGAAAACCTGATTATCGATCAAAATGTTTGTCACCCATTGACGTTGTAAAAAACTTTTTAGCTATGCCCCGCCCATCTCGAGCTAAGCTAGATAGGCAGTAACAGCACCCAGTCAATTTAGTTTCAAAATATTCAAAAACATGTTTATTTTAAATAGTACAGATTTACAAAGTGTACAAAGTGTCGGACTATTAACCCTTTCATGACGAAGCCTCTGCAGGGGTCTTGAAAAATGTCCATTTGCAGGCCAAGAGAAGACTATTTTCTCCGATAACCGAGCCAGTCATTCCAACGGTAAATTTTCAAAAAATAGTCTTTTCTTGGTCTGCAAATGGACATTCAATAAGTAAATATTTTAATTTTTTAAACAAATTTAGTCATTAAAGGGTTAAGAGCTGGGTCGTATAGAATCATTTATGACATAGTGATTATGAATCCTACACGCTACTCTCGAAAGGCCCATTACACAGTTAGTGTACGGAATTTAAATGTGTTTATGAAGGCATTGATAGTATAGTCGATTTTATCGAAAATAATGACAGGCTCATGAAGGTTGATTTACAAAATGCGTATCATCACATTAATGTGAATCCTGAGTTCAGAACCTGATTTAGTAATTTCCTAAAAAAATAATTTATCAATAAAAAATTATTCCTAACGTAATCGCGGACAGCTTATCTCAAAGCACGACTCAGTACGAATAGATGATTCATCCAAAGATTTTTCTCTACATCGATCAGATGTTTGGACCTCATACGGTAGTTAGATTTGCGTCATTTCAAATGCAACAACCTCCTACAACTCAGAAACATTCGATCCAGAAGCAGACGCGGTAGATGCGCTGCCACAACGATTGGTCAAACGAACTGAACTTTGTAAACCCACCATTCAAACTCATTCCACGAGTATCGGACGTGGTTATACACTAGGCAGCAGAAGCAACAAGATTAACTCCATATTGGCCCAGTCAGTACTGGTGGGCCCAGCCTAAAACAAATAGCAATAACATCTCCAAAGCGTGTACTAAACAACCGAAAAGCTGTAAGACTTTGTTGTGTAGGCGCAGAGCCTCTGAAGAAGAGGCAGTGGGTACTCTACGTTTACAGGGTATCGGGGAAAGCATCTTTGCACGACAAGGGCGGGTCAGAGCGTGCCAGAAAGTAACTGCTATTATGTTGGGTTCAATCAATCCTGTCTACATACACCCGACAGCTGAAGATGGTTGCTGAATTCTGTCTGCAGAGAGTCGTCATGTTTCCGGCCACAGACCCACACTTGATCAGTAACTGTTTATGTCAAATCAATCAGAAAAACCCGAATCCGTCCTCAAGAACACATCAGCGGCATTGCAATCCATTTATGGAACCTTAGATTTTCCGAGTTCTATAGAACTGCCAGTCATTAAACACATCTAGTGGGCTCTCCTGGAATCTGGTACTATATACGACCTATGCGGAAATCTAAAGCCATTTATGTTCAGCCTCTGGTGGACATATTTATAGGGCCATCTACTCAGATGGACATAGACTAATTCCGTCTCAGGAGTATTATATTGCAGCAAACTCAGTTCACTTTGATGCAAACACAGGTTAGACGACTGTACGTGATGTTCTGAGAAGGAAGGTATGTGAATTGGATTTCATGGTATCAATAATGATTCACATCCAAAAGGATTTGAAGTCGGTATTCCCCAGGCATCAACCCTAAATGTTTGTCTCGTGAAGACGCCTTCATGACTACATCGAGATTACTCATTACTCACACTTAGGCCTCCTTACAGAGCTCTGTTATCTGACACAGTCACTAATATGTTAAAGCAAACAATCAGTAAAGCAGATTTCACCCCTCTTGTTTCAACTTAATCTTATAATGGTTAAACCTGCAAAATGGCACCTGCCGTGCTCTTGAGTGATGTACGTTTGCAGGCCAAGAGAAGACAATTTTTGAAACGGTAACCGAGCCAGTCATTCCAGTAGTAAAACTTAAAAAATAGTCTCTTGGCCTGTACATATACACTGTCAAAGCAAAAAGTGGTATTTTCTTGAATATTAACCATTTAATAATCAAGCTGAACAAAACGTGTGCCAACAGAAAGTCATTTTTGTAAATTTATGTGTCAAATTTACACACATTCTCTAAATTTTCTTTGAGATATCCAGAGTTTTAAAGGGTTAATTGATATAGGTAGCATTTTGAGCGCTTTGAGGTGCTGTTGAAACAAAGAGCGGTTAACAGGTTATAAACCTAATGACATTAGATCACCATATGCAACAGCTGCCATCAATGCAGGTTTCTACGACGAAAACGTTATGAAGGTCGATCGGCGGAGAAACAGATCTATCTTTAGAGAACATTATACCGTACACTCTAACATTACACCATGTTTTACAGACGTAGTATTGAATTCTGTTTGGTGTATTAACCAATCAAGGTTTTTGGCCCCTATTCTGTGTAACGGTATATGACTCTCTCTATTTGACGTAATTTGTTTATGTTTTATTGAAATAAATGTTTTAAACATATGTCACCCTCACAATTTTTACTGCCGTCTAATTGATGTTAGTCTACAAGTGAGGTCAACATATATTTCTAATTGACATTCCATAACGGAAGTTACCGTTTGGGCATACGCGTCTTTCGCACCGGCGCCTTAAGTAAGTGTAATCGATTTTATCAGAGTTATTTGATAATTAGTGGCGTGGGGTTACTGATCTTGGAAGATAATGACATCATTTATTTCAGTTTTATTTAATTAAATATTTTAAATATACGAGACATGTGCTTGCAGGGACAAATCCCGGCGATGCCAACCGAGGATGAATCCAGTTTCCGCTTGTCCATGTTGGGATCGATAGATCCCTGCAATGCCGGAATTTCAATTTCTATTAAGCTATACAGGTAAGCTGTTGAATATTTTGAAACAGCTCCCAGTCAAATTAGTTTCAAAATATTCGACATAATATTTATTGAATTGTAAAGACAGACAATTCGTACAACAACGCTTAGTCCGTCATCAATTAAGCGTTCGTGACGAACTTCTCTACCTCATTGATCCTATTCGCCACGTAGCTGATTATGACGTCATATTATTGATGGATAAACTGGACATGTCAGTTCTGAATGACCATTCATATACGGTACAGCTCATAGATCGCTTAACATGACTCCAATTCCCACAAAGCAAACTTTTGAATATTTCGAACATAAAGGAACTTTCCAGTTTATCCACCAATTATATGACATCATAATCAACTACGTGACGTGTAGGAAGACGGCATAATCAATTACAGCATGAATGACTCCATTTAGTCATAGGCAGCAGTCATATTAGCTATCAAAATATTCAACACCTAACCTGTATGGTTTTCGGGACACTTAGATTTGAACAGTGCAGCGATCGATTGATCCCAACACGGACAAAGTGTGGGTGGAGCTTAGCTAGAGATGGGCGGGGCATAGCAAAAATTGGAAGATGCCATTGGACTGGAACAGTGGCGTCGCTAAGTGGGTGGTTTGCGTTATTAGAACCATAATCCCCACCCACTCACCACCCACCCACCTTACTTGAGCCATGGTCACGGGAAATATAAATATGAAACTAATGGAATCATAAACATAAAACATAACTTTTACCATACCATTGTGGTACTTTCACACCCATCGTGTGTCAACAGCGCCTCAAAGCGCTCAAAATGCTACCTATATCAATTAACCCTTTAAAGTTCTAGGTATCTCAAAGAAAATTGCAATTCTCACTCAGTAAATGTCCATTTAGAGATGTCAATGTGTGTAAATTTGCCACAGAACTTTACAAAAATTACTTTTTGTTGCCACACGTTTTGTTCAGCTTGATCATTAAATGGTTAATATTCAAGAAAATCCAACTTTTTGCTTTGACAGTGTAAGCCTACATGTGCAGGCCAAGAGAAGACTATTTTTGAAATTTTAGTTTGGAATGACTGGCTCGGTTACCGGTTAAAAAATTGTCTTCTCTTGGTCTGCAAATGTACATGACTCAAGAGCACGTCAGGTGCCATTTTGCAGGTTTAACCATTATAAGATTAAGCTGACACAAGGGGGGTTAAAAAAGTCACCAATTCTCAAAACCTGCAACGAGGGCGACGCGTAGACAGGCCTCTATGTACAACGCGCTGTTTAATAGCGTAAATGATACTTACTCCTAAAAATTACTCTGTTTGGAAATTGGACACGCAAGCAAATCTGGGTTAGTGCGTATGATTTGCATTATTAAGTACGATTTTGATTTTTGTAAATAAGTGGTATCTAAACATGTTTTTTTGGTCTCATGTTATATATGCAAACTTATACCTATAATATCTACCAGATATAGAGATGACGAGGGTAGGGATCAAGGTGGGGGCCACTGCCTCGGTGTATGTTTTCTGTCAATCTCATCTCATATTCTTAATAATTAACATATTAATATTTCTTACAGGGCGACCGGCTTTTCATGGCTTTTGTCGGGAAATTAAGTTTGGACGAGCGCGAGAGCTTCCGACTTGCCCTTTTCTCTTCTTCTTTTCGTTCGCTTATCATACCGCCAGTCCTGTGAGTGACTATCGACATGATCATAAGCGTTAAGTGTGTGGATCCATGGTTTATTAGAGTGCGCCGTGCGGCCTGGAACCTCCGTCTTCAGCACTCGAGGTTTCTGTCAGGGTTACCTCACCCTTACCTCCTTTAGTCGCCTCGTACGACACGCAGAGGATACGAAAGGTGTATTCTAAGCCCCACCTACAGGGAACTTGCCCTTTTCTGACATATATGCCTGAGTCCATGCACTAATGTGTCGTTGCGCCCAAGTTAAACTTAAAGACCGTTTCCCTCTAGACGACCATTTCCTTGGGAGTCGATACGAGTACGTACTAGTAATTGGGACCTTGAAATAGTCGCCAGGTTGGAGATGATTTGCTCGCAAGTGGTCACGGTGCGCAAAATATGGTCGGCGGTGCTCGCTGAGTTTTGAACATTTTCAAACTTCCCGCGAGCTCCACAAGCCTTCACGGTCTCAAAAGCCAATTTAAACTTACTCGGAACGTGTGAGAAGGCAGATCGCAATGACTTGCAGGCCACTAGTGGTCTCAAGCTAGCTCACAAGAAATAGGTAATGCTGTCAAACCGAGAAAGTCTCCGCGATCGCCCCTCAAACGCGTTGTGAGTACCTTACAATCAATCACCCACGAGTCTGTATATAGCGACACACCACAAGAGGTCTCAAGGTGTGAGAGATAATTTATCGCAAGTTGATGCAGTTTGCCACTGGAATGACTGGTTCGGTTAAAGAGCAGATTTATCGCGAGTTGATGCAATCACAACTAGTCGCGTTCAATCTCTCGAGACCACACGTCTCAAACCACTCATACTAACATCTACTCCCAAGTAAATGGTCGCCTAGTGGGAGATAGGCTTAAAAACCACCACATAGATTGCGAGCGTGCGGTTTGTCTCCTCCACTGCTTTCATATGTGAGCAACTGAGCATGCGGAAATGCATACAAATCAGCAAATTAACCCTTTTTGTGTCAACAGCGCCTCAAAGCGCGCAAAATTCTACTTTTGTCAATTAACCCTTTCAGTTGTCAAGATATTAAAAGAAAATCCAAATATTTGCTCACTGCATGACGATTTGCTGGCCAAGAGAACTCTCTTTTTGTAAATTTACCACTGGAATTTAGGAAAATATTTTTTCAATAGTCCTTTGACCGGCTTGGTGATTATAGTGTTAATCGTCTAGGAAACCTAGATTTGTGCTTAGTTAGTGTCCATTTGTAGGTCAAGAGAAGACTATTTTTGAAAATTTACCACTGGAATGACTGGCGCGGTAACCGAGCCAGTCATTCCAGTGGTAAATTTTCAAAGATAAACTTCGCTTAACCTGAAAATAGACAGATCTTGAGACTACTGCAGTGGCGGTGTTACCGTTATAACAACAAGTTGTCACAGGAGGAGTTAAGCTATATCTTGTCTATTACAAATGGCAAATGCATAAATATAACTCAACTCATTTATTTATAAACACTAAATATATTTGTTATCCTCACAGTGCTTAAGAATCTTGAATACCTAAATCATATATGGCTACTCAGACTAACTAGGTCGACTTGAATTGCACTATATAAAAACGAAAACGGGTAAGATTTCATAAATATTGCTAACTCAAAATTATATATTGAGCGTGGCTGAAAAAAATTCCGGTTATTTGATCAGATGTCAATAAGATGATGCAAATTCGGGGCCTGTTTAAACATCGACATTTTTCGGATAAATCCGGAGAGATTGTCGACCCGTTCTTATATCATACATAATCTGTACAATTTCGCTATTTCAATGCCCAGTATTTTCTATCAGCTAGACTACAGATGGCCTACAGGCTATGCATGGCAGTAGACACGCGGATCCCACATGCTGGTCGACTGGAAATGGGCGCCATAAAAATTTCTAAGTATCATTAAGTGCACTTAAAATAATGATATCTATATATCAGGGCAGATACATTTAGCTTTTTCCTGTGGAGAACTCCTATTTACCCTGTTCAATGAGAGGACGAACCATCTCTCAGATCCTTATTGAAGTTCTAGGTCAAGTTCAAGTTCGCCTTATTCTCCCAGGCTATTACAATACGCATATGGGGGTTATCAGTGTATAACACTATTATTATGGCAATGGAGATGCGTGACATATTTATAGTGGGCTATGCGCGTCTGGTGTTATATTATAATGGGAGTAATTACATGTATTAAACTGTACATTGCATTATTATAGTAACATCAGTTGGTAGTAACAGTAGCAGTAGCTGTTGCAGTAGCCGTAACTGTTGCAGTAGCAGTTGCTGTTGCAGTAGCAGTAGCAATAGCAGTAGCTGTTGCAGTAGCAGTAGCGGTAGCAGTAACGGTAGCTGTTGCAGTAGCAGTAGCTGTTGCAGTAGCAGTAGCAGCAGTAGCCGTAGCTGTTACAGTAGCAGTAGCTGTTTCAGTAGCAGTAGGTGTTGCAGTAGCTGTTGCAGTAGCAGTAGCTGTTGCAGTAGCAGTAGTAGCAGTAGCTGTTGCAGTAGCAGTAGCAGTAGCTGTTGTAGTAGCAGTAGATGTTGCAGTAGCAGTAACTGTTGCAGTAGCAGTAGCAATAGCAATAGCAATAGCAGTAGCAGTAGCAGTAGCAATAGTAATAGCAATAGCAGTAGCAGTAGCTGTTGTAGTAGCAGTAGCTGCTGAAGTATCAGTAGCGGCAGTAGCTGTTGCAGTAGCAGTAGCAGGATCTGTTGCAGTAGCAGCAGTAGCAGTAGCTGTTGCAGTAGCAGTAGTAGCTGTTGCAGTGGCAATAGTAGTAGCAGCAGTTGCAGTAGCTGTAGTAGCAGTAGCTGTTGCAGTAGTAGTAGTAGTAGTAGTAGTAGTAGTAGTAGTAGTAGTAGTAGTAGTAGTAGTAGTAGTATTTAGCTCTGCAATTGCTGTCCGAATTTGCTAGTTTCTAGCGCGATTTTGTAGATAAATTTTATACATATATTTCTATTAGTATTTCCTTTCAAGCTTTATGTTTAATTTGTAAATTCTTGTCTTGGTTGGAGCGGATTTTGTGTCTCCATTTTCTAAAGGCACTCCTCTTAACTGGCGGTTTCCGCCATTTAATAGGTCTCCTTTTACTGTGGCCAATGCAATACGTTTCTCCCCGCGCCAGTTTGCTATTTCTATAGCTCGTTGGCCAGCGCATTATATTTGGTAAGATCGCTCGAGTGAGTAGATTTAATTCCTTTGTCATTTGTAAGCACACGCCTAGTTCTTTAATCATATAAATCTTTATAGTCAGTTGGCTGTCCCCGGTCAACTCGAACAGACTAACAAATATATGACTACTATCTATTCATATATTTGTTAGTATACTTTAATCGGTTAGATGTTAGTGAACCACTTAATAAGTGGTTCAAACTAACAAATATATGACTGTACTATCTATTCGTATATTTGCTGGTAGGCGTCAAGGTTTCAAAAGGGGACACTATTTATTTAGTGTTTAGCTCTTTCCCTGACGTCTTGGTATTATATATTTGTATTATTCCCCTTTATATATTGTAGTAGTATGGTTTTCCTCTTTTTCTAAAAACATCATGGCAACCTCCTATAAGCGTACCCTGAGTATTAAAATCACGACAAAGGCTTGCGGTGTTTCGACAATTGAGGTGTATCATGGGTTGAAGGATGTAATTGGGGCAGGCCCACGGGTCCTTCAAGGTCTCATTAACGTTTCCAAATCTGTATGCAATGTCACCGTGGTTAATGAAAGTGTGAAGGAAAAGTTGCTCGACGAGGTCCTTGTCGTGAAGGGCGAGGTGTGCAATGTGGAGAAAATAGATTCTGATCGTCTGTTTGTTAAGATGAAGGTTCCGTTAGAGACCCCAGATGAACGGGTTATCAATGAATTGATCAAGTATGCAAAGTAGAAAAAGTAGAACACGGAACCTATCCATTTGCTCGAACCTTAGAAAATGGCAGAAGAAGAATTTGGTTCGAAAAGGTAGAATAACCTCTACCAAGTAAGGTCATGGTAGATGGTCGATTTATCTTGCCATTATGGTACAGGGGGCAAATCAAAGAGTGTAGAATCTGCTTAAGCACAGAATATCTTGCAACACATTGCCATAACAAAAACAAATGTCTAGTTTGTGGGTCATTTTATCATTTTAAGTGGCGATGCCCACAGAACAAATCAGTCAAAAAGGGTGCTGATACAAGTGCAGAGCAAGTTGTTTCTAAAGAAAATGTCATAGAACCGGTAATTGCTGAGATCGTAGCTGAAGTCCATGTTAATGAGAAGCATGGTGAAAAAACTAAGAATCAAATCGCTGTAGTTGCAGGCGATGAAATTGAGGTTCTAGATGAGGGGCTAAGTCTTAATCCAGTAGCAAATCAATCCAAGTCTGATGTCAGAGATGTTAATTCCACACAAGTTGAAAATGATGATAAATACCCTCTGGAAGAAAGTTTTAATTTAGGACAAATAAAATTCAGGTCCCAAGATCCTGAGTACACTCAATCTAGACGATTTAAATAATTTAGAGAAAGTAATTGGTGTCTCGGATCGATTGAGTGGAACAAAGCGACATAAATATGGAGACAGTTCTGAATCAGAAATAGAGGAAAGCGATATAGAAGAAGATAATATAGCAGTGGCTGAATCCGATATATCAATTCAAACACAGAGTTCTAAATCACCCGATGAAATGGTCATGTACAGGTCAGAAGCAGGAGAGGTGTTAGTTCCATATGTGACGGCAAAAAGGGTTAAATATAGGCATCTGCGTCATTATTCAGATATATTAAAATATAAGCATTTGGAAAAAGTTGAACTAAGCAGTACAGCGTTTGAGAGTAAAATAGGTAAATGGTCTAAGAGAGGGTCGAAAAAACCCAAAATCTAATTAGCTTAATAATGGCGGTTGTACACATCATTTTATTACTTCTTACGCTAATTTGTACACTCAATTATAGAGGCTTAAATAGTGACATAAAACAGAGTCACTTACTAGAGACTCTGAAAATGAGCAGATTGACATTGCTTTGATACAGGAAACAAAGTCAGAATTATACGATAATTTAGAAAAGATTTCTGGATCCAGAATATTCTATTCGTTATCTCAAGATAATAGTGCTAGCGTAGCAATTCTTATACTCCCTCGTTGTTCAGCCTATGTAAATATAATTTCTTCAGTATCAGATGCAAATGGTCGCTGGGTGAGAGTCATGATAGATATACAAAAATACGTTTGACTCATCAACTACGTCGTAATTTTTTTAATGAGATGTCTACAACAGCACTGGATCGCATCACTGAGAACTTAGTAATGGGTGGTGACTTTACTTGTGTCGTAGATAAAGAAAATGACAGGAATGCAACTTCAACTTATACTGATACATCACATAGACTCTTAAAACAAATATGTGATAATGACAATTTCGTTGACACCTATAGAATATCAAAACCTCACAGTAAAGATCTTACATGTTTTGCGGAAGATGGTAAAGTTGGTTCAATTATCGACATAATTTATGTGAATAGTTTGTTGACAGGGTACTGGAGAGATGTTAATATTAAGCCAGTCACATTCTCAGATCACAACATGGTTTGTGCATCCATTGTCAATGCTGACTGTGTAACAAAGGGAGTTGGGTTTTGGAAATTAAACACAACACTGTTGGGAGAAGAATTTTATAAGAATAATATAGAGAGTTGTTGGCAGCATTGGATTAATAGGAAAGCATCATATAAGGGCACATTGCAATGGTGGGAGGATGTAAAACTGGATATATAAATTATGTTTCCCGAAAGTATGCTATTAGTAAAACACGGGAAATACGCAAACGTACGAAAACACTTCATCGATCACTGATGAAAATTAATGCTAAAGTAAATGCTAGTGAAGATAATTATTATGAAATACTGGTTAAAATTAAATGTAAAATAAAAGATATAGAACAATATGAGCTTGAGGGTGCAAAAATTAGAGCAAGAGCCCAGATGCATCCAGAAGGCGAAAGGCCAACCCGAAATTTTTGCACATTAGAAAAAGCATTGGCAATAGATAAGGTGATGTGCTCATTAAACATGCCGGATGGTTCAACCATCTTCAACAACAATGAAATGAGTACTATTGTATGCGATTACTATGAGTCATTGTACAAGTCAGAGGAAACTGATGATGATGCAAAATTGGATTTGCTAGCAAATCTAGACTAAAAGGTGTCAGACACAGGCAGTGAATTCTGTGATCAACCCTTAGCACTAGAAGATTTAACTAAATCCATTAAAGGTATGAAACTGGAAAAATCACCTCGGTGTGATGGCCTTCCAGTTGAATTTTACCAAACCTTTTGGCACTTTGTAGGTCCAATAATGGAAGAGTTGGGTACTGAAAAATTGTAGAAAGGCCATTTACCACCAACTATGGCTAGGACATACGTAAGGCCAATATATAAACGAGATGACAGACGTCTAATTCAGAATTACAGACCAATATATCTACTATGTGTAGACTACAAATCCAGAGCACTAGCATTGAAACTTGGTAGTGTTTTAGGAGAAATTATTGTAACAGAGCAGACATGTGCTGTACCTAGAAGGATAATTCTAACCAATACCATGTTAATAAGAGAACTTATACAACTGGTTGAGAAAGATAGCATCCCTTCAGCTGTGATTGCCTTGGACAACGAAAAGGCACTTGACCGTGTGGCTTTGCAATCGTTTGGGTTAGGCACAAACATTATTAAATGGGTCCAGACTTTATATACGGATATCAAGAGTAGCTATTTAGTGAACAATCAATTATCCAGAGAAATTGTCTTGGAACGTGGTGTTAGACAGGCGTATTCCCTATCGCCATTATTATTTGTTATTGTGATGGAATCCCTTGGCATAGCATTGAGGCAAAATAAGAACTTTCAAGGCATATGTATTCGTGGCATAGAAAGACCACTTAAGCTGTCACAATATGCTGATGACACAACTGTGTTTGCTAGTTCAAACAATGATTTTACAATTTTAAATCAAGTACTAGAAAAGTTCCAAAATGCGTCTGGTTTGAAAATCAATCAAGGAAAATCCAAAGTATTATTTTTGGGGCCATGGAAAGAGCGGAATGACCAGCCACTTGAAATCAATTGGCCCTATGATACCATTAAGATGTTAGGCATCTATTTTAGCAGGAAACCGAATGCAACACAAAATTGGGATGAACGAGTATCTAAGCTTAAGAGAATATTAACAAATTGGAAGCGTCGTCGTCTTTCAATTTTTGGTAGAGTGTTTGCTGTCAACAACTTGATATTATCTGGGACATGGTATACAGCATCTGTTGTACACATGCCAAAACATGTAGAAAAGGAGGTTAATGAGTTGATATTGTCATTCATATGGGAAGAAAAGAGTCATTTAGTTTTCCATCGTATTCTCAATAATGCTAAGTTAGAAGGAGGAATTGATTTAATTTATATTAAAGTGAAATGTGTTTCTTTAAGGCTAAATTTTTTGACTGATCTTATTAAATCAGATGCGACGTGGGCATGTGTTTCACGAGCTCTCCTGGAGAGAATTGTAGAACCATTTCTGATGGAGTGTGTTTACCTCAAAGAAACTACCTCCGAAGAGCCAAATGATACCAGATGTGTTTAAAGATCAAGTTAAGGAATTAGAAATATTTGACAGATACATGCCTCCACCTACGTGCTGGAAGGAAGTACTAGAACAGCAATTGTGGGGCAATAGTAATATCTGCTATAACAATGCAGTACTTTATCTTAAAAAATGGCATTCAACGTGTGTCTGATATGATACACCCCCAAACACGTAGATGGATTTCAATGCAAGAAGTAGCTAGAAAAACACATGTGAGGCATATAGATGCCCAGCGGTTCCTAAATAAAATAAAACATGCTGTACCAATTGAATGGTTTCGTCTACCAAATGTAAATCATAATAGTTTGACTCCGCAACCTGCACTAGTTCTTGATGATGAGATGTTAAAGTACAAAATGAGATCCAAGGAATGGTACCACGTTATGAGATGAAAACAAGTAACACCTCCCATAGCAATTAAGAGATGGGATGACTCAAGCTATACACCATCCAGTTGGAAATATGTATGGAAAATCTTCATATTTTCCATACATACCAAATATGTCTCGTGATTTATTGTGGCGATTACTCCATCGACGTCTATGGGTGGGATACGTGACATACAAGTGCGATGTAATGACTTCTGATAGGTGTTAATGAAGTCAAACACACGAGGAAACAATCGAGCATTTATTTGCAGAATGTCCAATATCGTCACAATTTTGGGAGTATATCAGCCAAATCTTGGCACAATTTGGAGATAAGTCAATTGTTCTAGAAACACATGTAGTGTTATTTAGAGAATTTGGATCAAGCTGTGAAAATATCGCAAAGTCTGATAAGACTATTTTAATAACAATGCTAACCATAGGTGTTTGCGCCATTTGGAAACATCGGTGCGCACAGACGAAAAATCCTTCTATGGACAATCACAATAGAGCAATAAAGGCAATATTCGTTCATTGCTGCTGAATCATATTCTTTGCGATTATTTTAGATTAAAACAGCACGGTAAAGAAATAGTATTCAAAGACACATGGTGCAAAACAAACATAGTTTCAATAAAGTTGGGAACTGTAAAAATAAATGAGCCTGCACTAGCGTAACTCATTCAATTACTATAACTGCTTTTCTGTGTCTTTTAATTAATCTGTGTCTTATAATTCATTTTAGTCTGCATTTTTATGTTGTTATGTTTAATACTTCATGATAACAAATAAACAGACTGAGGTAATTTAATAATCAATCGATAAAGTAAGTTGCCATTGAATTATAAAATAGCCCCGGGTAATTTTAGAAACTTGCACATGATGTTATAGGGTTATTTGTTTCCTGGTAAGTTAAAAAACCTTACGATAAAGTAAATCGACAGTCCACTGGCGTCAATGAGTGACTTCGTTGTCCTTGATTAACTTTTCAATTGTTGGACGGTTGCACTCTCCACATGGGTTTACTACCACACCTGGATTGCATAGTAATGCCTTTGATAAGTTTGTTTTGCTATCAGACCATTATCAGCTTATTGTTGTGTACCTATACCGTTTAAGTGGTATGCATTTATAGATTGTATTAATGTTCGTTAGTTAGATATGTTATTTATTTTTGTTTTGGTGTAATATTAATCAGGTTTACTAGTTCACCATTTCTTTTCTGGGGGTTTGCAAGCCTTTTTAAAGGAGTTACTCCGTGAAGTTTGTCCAACTGCGTCAGCGTCGGATTTAAAAAAAAGAAGAAAAAAGTAGTAGTAGTAGTAGTAGTAGTAGTAGTAGTAGTAGTAGTATTAGTAGTAGTAGTAGTAGTAGTAGTAGTAGTGGTAGTAGTAGTAGTAGTAGTAGTAGTAGTAGTAGTAGTAGTAGTAGTAGTAGTAGTAGTAGTAGTAGTAGTAGTAGTAGTGTAGTGTCTTTGGTGAGATGTGTGTATTTGTCTATTATGAACTAACTTATGTCGATGTTGTGTGGTTTACAGTCTTGGCTTTTTGGTAAATAGTAAGAACTTACTTGATTTTTTAAGCACATACACTTTGCGCATTAATAGTAGTTCTTTAGTGTTATTCAGTTTTGTACTTATGATGTAATATTGTGCAATATAGTTGTATCGCACATCATTGCATTTAACACATGTGCATAGAAACTGACTTTCATACTCTATCTCATTATATACAACACTGAGTTGTTCTTCCCTAGCAATATTTTCGATTTTTAATTTAAGGTTCAGTGTCCTGAAATGAAAAGGAATAATAGCTTCTCTGAAGGACAATGTAGTAAGGTTGGTTGACCCGAGTCCCCCACTGGCTGTCAAAATCACGGGCCAGATGTACCGTAATGAATGACGTAGCTAAGTCCGTCATGAGCTTTTAAAAACCTGTTAGTTGTACGAATTGTATATGTTTTCGAGTAAATAAACATTCTGTTGAGTATTTTGAAACTAATTTTACTTGGCGCTGTTGCTGCTATAGGGATTTGAAATTGGGATTCTGGAAATTGACGATTCAAAGTATATTAATCAATCCCAACACGTGCAAGGAATGGGCGGAGCGTAGCTAGACTTGGGAAGGGCGGGACATAGGTAAATGGGGGTTCATCCATAATACGAGGGTCATCAATGGAATACGCCTGCTGAGCTTAATGTGTTTTCCGATTTGTTGCTTTATCGCCGATAGAGGCATCCGATTCGTCACTTAAGTAGCCGATGTCATAATCAAATACGACACATGGTAGCTGACGTCATAAACAAAATGACCTAGCGCCATCACAAAAATCGAGAGGTTACTTAGCGCAAACGCTCATGTTCAAGATCGCTTTATTCTACAGGGCTGTTGCAATAGCATATCGGGGTAACAGTGTATAATAATACTACTACTATTACTATGGCAATGGAGCTTCTACTCGTGTAGCAAATTTATAGTGCCTAGGTACAGCTCGTATTGTACAATAATGAGGAGCAATTACATGTATTAAGCTGTACATTACATTATAGTAGTAACAACAGTGGCGGTAGTGGTGCTAGTAGTTGCAGTTGTAACAGTAACAGTAGCAGCAGCATCATCATCAGCAGCAGCAGCAGCAGCAGCAGCAGCAGCAGCAGCAGTAGCAGTAGCAGTAGTAGTAGTAGTAGTAGTAAAAGTAGTAGTAGTAGTAGTAGTAGTAGTAGTAGTAGTAGTAGTAGTAGTAGTAGTAGTAGCAGCAGTAGCAGTAGCAGTAGCAGTAGTAGTGGCAGCAGCAGCAGTAATGACAGCAACAGTAGTAGTAGTATCATCATGTGCTTTTTGAGATGTGTGCATTTGTCTATTATGTACTTGTACGTGTTGGAATTGGACAGATGATTCCCTCTATCAATCCAATACTGTTCACCGAACGTGTCTGTGAATACCTTCGGCTGATATCGTTCAAACGAGAATATTTGAAACTAATTTACTGGGAGGTGTTGCAGCTGCAGCTTACCTGTTTTGAAACTGTGATTTTCTGAATGGAGGAGTCCAGTTCCCTCTCATCTCTAGCTATTTTCCGCCCACGTTTTTGCCAGTGTGGGGATCAATCGATCCCTGCGCTCTCTGAATCTCCATCTCCAGAAAACTATGCAGGTAAGCTGTTCAATATTTCGAAGCTATGGCAGTAACAGCGCCCAGTCAAATGAATTTCATAATATTCAACACAATGTTTATTAAATAGCAAAGACATACAATTCGCACAACTTGACGGACTATTAAGCATTTATGATGGACTAAATCACATCATTCATGACGTAATTGATTATGACGTCAGCCTACATGTGAAGTAGTTGATCATGACGTCATATGATTGATCAATAAACTAGATTCATCAATTTCTGCATCTCCAATGTGAGTGAGAACTTATCTTTTGGCTGGTGTGATCATGAAAGCGCTAAGTTGACACAGAAGTGGTTAGGTTATATACGGTCCGGATAGGTTTGCTCGATTATTGTGTTGAGTGATAGCGATCGATTATTAAAAAGTAATCGTGATTACTCGCTTAATCAGCTTGGATACAAATTACCAAGACATAACAACAAAAGAATATCAATGACGAAAACTGCAATGGTGTTTAGAAAAGTCCATTTGCGTGGCAAGAGAAGACTATTTTTGAAAATGTATCACCGGAATGCCTGGCTCGATTTCCGATATTGCACCTCCTTTCTAAGAGAGGGGTTGGCAGTGGTTCATGCCATCTTCCTGGTTCTATGTGGAGTTTGTAGGAGTTAGTTCGTAGTCTGCACAAGGACTGTCGGTACTTGGTTATTGATGCCATATTCAAATAGCTTTTGTATGATTCACCATCAAGAAAGGGCTTGCATAGCCTAGTTGTGCTACCCGTGTCTAGCTTCACCCCCCCCATTCCTGATGGAAATTGTCAATTGCCCTTTGTTTATAGACTTCGATGAAACTGTTTTTGGCAATACCATTTCCTTGCGCTAACCAAACATCGTTGAAACCTCTAGTACCGACCTTATGTTTTAAAGAGCTTACCCAATTTTTACAGCTGTTGTTAGTATTCTCAGCCTCGCGTAAATCAAAGCATAGAACGTTATACATACATCGCGTAACTCTATTTGGTTCGAAATTTAGAAGTTTGAACCAATATTTCATTATTCGTATTTCCCTAATTAAGCAAAGTGGTACCCTCCCAAGCTCACCATAGACCATACAGCATGGTGTGCTTTGTTTGGCGCCTAATAAATGTTTGCAGAAACGGATGTCATTTTTCAATTTCGTGTGCCTGATGGAAACCACAAACATCATTCCCATAGCATAGTACTGGTAGAACGATTTTATGAAATAAGCTGCAATGATGTGCATGAGATAGATTGATAGAGACACACCTCACTTGCAGATAGATGTTGACAAGCAAAAAAAGAGACCAACCGTCTGAAACCTCCACCCCACAACAATTCACCTTTCCAGAGTATCCATCATCAGCTGACGTCATATAATGTCATAAGCAACTAAGCAGCGTGCATGATGACGTCCTAATCATTACGTCATAAATGACGTCTAAATGGCGCAAATTTACCTCTTAATAGTTCGACACGTTGCACGAATTGCATGTCTCTACTATTTAATAAATATGCTGTTGAATATTTTGAAACTAATTTAACTGAACGCTGTTGCTGCCAAAATGGCGGGAAAATAAAAAAGTGCATGATAACCGAATCACATTCGTGATAAAGACATGACAAACAATATAAGATAACATAATGATGTACAAATTAATGGACATATATCGCAAGAGGTGATACCTCAACCTAAGCATAGCTCAATGGACAATTCCGGACTAATGACGTCATATGACGTCGTAATCAGCTAATCGGCGTCTAGGATTACGTCATAATCATTACGTCATGAATTAGTCTATACCCCGTCTTTAACTCTTAATAGTCCGACTCGTTGTACAAATTGTATGTCTCTACTATTTAATAAACATGCTGTTGAATATTTTGAAACTAATTTGACTGGGCGCTTTTGCTGCCAACATCACCCAGTCAAATTAGTTTCAAAATATTCAATGGCTTACCTGTATAATTTTCTGGAAATTGATAGTCAGGGAGTTCAGAGAACGATCGATCCCAACACGATCGAGGTGTGGGCGGAGCCTAACTAGAGGTGGGCGGGACATGGCTAACAATGGAAAGATCTGTTTTCATGTGATGCCAGTCTCAGCCTTAAGTTCCATTCCATCTGCCTTATTGTCCTCCTCCGGGCTCCGGTAATGGATCTCGATTATTACATGACTGTCCCTGACCTCATCCACGCGCTGCTTCTGCTACACATTTTAATGAAGATGTTCTTACTGCATGATCATTGGTTCGTACAACACTGATGACTATTATTAGGTTTGCAATTGCGTCTGCTAGATTTTTGAATATTTTCCGGGGCAGGACTCATGTTCGTCATTATTGGAGTCAGTAATTCGTGTTCCATTTTCCATTTCCTATCGAATGCGTTCAGTAATGCATTGTCCAGCTATCCCACCTGGCTGTTTACAAGTAAATGCGAGGAATGTAGAAGTGCGCTGCCCCTATTTGTAGGTGGCAACCTCTCTGGCTCGATTCTCATTTTGCTCGTTATCATTGTCTGATACTGCTTAATTCGCATTGTAGCGAGGGTTTCATATATTTTTCGCACCATGCAATGAACAAAAGACGATTAATCTAACAGAACTGCTGGCCTCGGATGAAGTCACTAGACAGAGCCGAGTCGGCATGCGCCAGAATTGTTTTTGGATTTTACGATTGCTTCAAGGAAGAATGATTTCCCCTGTCCGTATGAAGCAGATATCCTCTCCTTTCAACTTCAAACACGGATGAATATGATGTAATTTCGCCCATTTCCATATTTTAATGATACACGAGGAGCACAAAAATGCCAGTATCCTCTGATATGACACTAACAGGTTGTCGGTCCCTGGCATATTTCATATTGCCATTTTACCCGATTTCTTTCCGACTCTGCGTAATTGTTCATGTTTTTTGGTTGAATAACCATCATAGCCATCAAAAACGACACAAGCTACTCCATATTTCTCCACTACGAATGTATTGTAATTCTCTACTATCTGTTTGTAGCTAATACCTGTTCTCCATTTTATCTGATCTAAAAAGCCATACGCCTTCAATCACTTTTAATCAGTCCTTTATACAGTTTTGAAGGTCATTGTAGTAACGTTGTAGGTTTTTTGTATGGCATTTTCTAGATATGACCTTTCAGGTTTTCTCATAAATCTGTCACTGAAAAGGTTGTCGGTACAGCAGTAAATTCGTAGACGAAGTATGGGACTATGTTTGTATCTAGGCATTCTGCGAGAGGAGTACACCATAAGAACAGAATTACAGCGTCAATGTGACCCGGTTGCTTTTCCAAGTAATTTGACGTCTCTTCAAAGAAGATTGAGAAATATTCAGACATACTCCTATGCCTGCGACCACCACCAATTATCAGATTCCAGAACGGCTCCCCAGGAAAATGCTAGTTATGTTATGCAATCTTTTAAATAGGCCGTTCAATCTTGCAACTTCGTTTTTGAGCCAGCAAACAGCGCTACAATTTCCTGACCAAGCACATGCTGTGGGAAGATGCACATTTAGGTATTCTTAGCCTGGAGACACGTGGTGAGGTCGCATGTTGTTCTTCCAGGAGCAGAGAGTTTGTGGTGAGGTCAGCGGTGAGGGATATCATGGAAAACCTCAAGTTCATAAACTGGAATGACCAACGCAAGAAAGTCCAACTGAAGAAGAACACACATGAATTTCAACTTAGATCAACTACAGTCCTGTTATTAACGCTGATGATAATTGCATGATAAGAACACATTATGATTTCCAGACTGTGACGTGATCACAAATTAAAAAAACATCAGTTTCATGTTCATGGTCCTAAACTTGAATCACGTTGCCTTGTACGAGAAGAATGATCTTATTCATTCACTTGAGGAGCCACAAGAATATGTCTCATCCCACAAGGCTTACCATGTGTCTGGGAGCGGCATTGATAGAATGATAGTTGCGCATGCATTGATAACGGCTGTGGAATTTAATACATACAGACACAGGCATGTGCTGTACTATTTTCAATGGTTACTCATAATAGGTTGCCGTAAATGTTTTAAGGAGACATATGGTAACCTAAACCTTAGAAAGCTCATTGATGTCCATACCAAATTCAATAGATTAAGGTAACCCGTTTCATGCCCCTAAATAAATTAAGGCAATCTCATGTAGAACGTTTTCAACAGGTTACCATAACAGCACAGGCCTGCAGACAGGTGTATGATGCTTTTACATTGGTACTGAATTGGACAAGGAGACTAGTACTAGAATAATCTTTGACAACCACAACAATTAGATATTGATCATGACGACAGAAGATAATGATATATTTCTACGGAATATGATGACATGGTTGTTGGCGAATCAGCACCGATTATAGAAATAAATTCCTGGCCAGCAAGAGAACGAAAGTTGGTCCCAGACAATTGTTAGTTGACAAGCGTATACAGTTCTGCAAGAAGCCAGTTGTGACTGTCACGTGTAATGGCGTTCTGACAAACTCCAATAACCCAGACCACTGGCTTGTGAGTCATCATTCTTTGTCGACAGCCTTGGTTAGGAATAGTTACTGGCACACATGCCAGTGCAACATATGAAAGCAGACTTGGCTCAGGTTTTGGCTTTGCTTTACCACTACTCCATGCTATAACTGGTTCAGATATATCCGTCAAAATGCCTGGCTTGGGCAAGAGGAGTGCATTCAACGTTCTCTTAAAGTCGCACCGAACGTCCGTACAACCATTTTCAAAGCTAGACAAGGAGAGTCACCATCACCAAATGTGATAGCTTTGTAGAAAAACTTCTATGTATGTCTGTCGGCACAAAGACAATCTCGACTCAACAGTCTCAGATTAGAATCCTGATACGCCTAGGTGGAAAAAGTATTGAAGGTTACTCTGAATCAAAATGTTAACATGTTTCTTTCTACAGCTGGCACTTGCCTTCCAGACTAGCCACAGTTGCAAGCCAGTCTCTGCACTCAGGATAATACCTGACCTTTGTATCTAGGTTAGACCAAGTAGATTGCCAAACTAGCCTGTTCTGTTGGCAATGCAGACAACAGCCAAGACAGTTGTACCGTTGTAGACGACTTCAAATGCGTCTGCAATGTAAGCTATTGTGCAAGAAAATGCACCTGCAGGAAAAACAATCCATAGACCTCTGTAAATGCGAGCCAGACCAGAATACCTGCTGCAACTCTCACAGCATGAAACCAGTGGAAGACACGATGGCCTTTTGAATCTGAATATCAGGGCTGTCCTGTATGATCTAGTTTTCTATTGTGTTAAATCAAATATTTTGATTGAAATATCGACAAAAGTTTGTTTTAATGTGTGTCAATCTGGAATTCAGTAATATCAAATTAGTAACATTAGTATCTAATGCTGGTGTTGCCACTGGAATCAACTCAATGATTCATTCAGCTATTAAAATATTGGCATATACAGCTTTTGAATGGCGGCCATCTTGGAATCCAGGATAGCCGCCTAAAATATCCACCTCACAATGCACCATCTGATTGCTTAACCACATAAATGTGGCTATTGTCACTTGAATTACGTTCATAGCACTTTTAGTTTTAGAGATATGGACCTAAACAGCCTCCCAATGGTGGCCATCTTGAAACTCAAAGATGTTTTCAACAGGATTAAAAATGCAAAGCTATTAGAATCTACATAAAGTCTCAGAGTAGAAAAAACACGATGGCTAAAATATGCCGAAATTGATCTGAGGTGTGTTACCTTATCGATATATCAGTCGAGCCTTGAATTTGGCCGCCGTCTTGGAATCATAAAACACTTTACTAGTAACATACAGACACATTTCATCTCCCTGCTATGATTGGAAGAGCAGCGAACTCTTATCATTTTCATAGGCGTAGCGATTATTAAATGGTGCAATTTAGGTACCAGAAGTTAACGGTTTGTCAAATTTTCCCCCAAAGCCGATTTTTGGTGACTTTTTACTGGGGTCCTACTGGCATGCATCTTTCAGAAAAACTAAAAATCGATTACATCCGAAATTTTTTGCACAGCTCTTGCGAATTTTGAGTTATTCCAGCGGACTATTAGGTTTTCGAATGGAAAAGTTTAAAGTAGCTGTTTTTCTCTATATTTTGAAACTAATTTGCCTGGGTGCTATTGAATATTTTGAATATTTTGAAACTTTCTTTAATATTTTGAAACTAATTTCACTGGATGCTGTTGTTGCCCAGTCAAATTAGTCTCAAAATATTAAACAACATCTTAATTAAATACTAAAGACATACAATTCATACACCAACGCTTATTCCGTCATCAATTAAGCGTTCGTGACGAACTTAGCTACGCCATTCATGCCATAATTGATTATAACGTCAACCTAGACGTGACGTAGTTGATTATGACGTCATATATTTGACTGGGAAACTGAAATCGCCCATTGCGAATTGGGATGATTGATTACTTCTATCTGTCATTTTGAATATCCTGATGTTATCTGTTCCAGCTTGCCCAGGCTATCCGGTTATTGTTGAAATATGTTGGTCAAGATTTCAATCAGGACACGTATATCGCTGGGCCTGGTAAGTTTAAAGTTATGATCAACTAATAAATTTGAAATTATTTGGAATGGAAATGTGTCTCTTATATTTAGAAATTAATAATACACATCTACGTTGTCTGATTGATATGCATGATCTGTTTGTTTGACCGTCGATCTATGTATGCATATTGACCCCCATACCACCCATCCATCATTTTGTCAGATATTTATCCTTTATGCCTACATCTACCCATGCGACCATATGGCTGCCAGGTTTCCTCATCTCAGTCGATAAGCCCGCCGATTTTGTAGTTATAGTATTCGGTCATTCAGTTGGTCAGTTGGTCGGTTGGTCAATATGTTTACATTTGTGGTAGCATGCTCGCCAGTTTATATTTATGTTTCAAATACTCGTAGTTCAATACACCAAGAAGTGGCCGATTCTCTACTATAATACATACGTTTGCGTGCATCGATGTAGCGACTGACGTGTGCGTGTGTGCGTGTGTGCGTGTGTGCGTGTGTGCGTGCGTGCGTGCGAGCGCTCGAGCGCGTGCGTGGAAACAGGTAACCCGGGACAAAATACTGACAACTAAATAATTCCAGAAAACAATAAAGGATTACCTAATTAACACATATTATTGCTTCTTCTACTATTACTACTACTACTACTACTACTACTACTACTACTACTACTACTACTACTACTACTACTACTACTACTACTACTACTACTACTACTACTACTGCTACTACTACTACTACTACTACTACTATTTTTTTTTTATCTTGTGGAACTCCATAGCACCCAAAAATATACTTACTGAAAAGAACATTAAACATAGGATAAAGCAAGAGAACAAAAGATTATATCAGTCATGTGTATAAATAAACAATAAATATATGGTGGTCAAACGATTAATCTAAAAATTCAAAACAGCTAGATATTTCCCTTTAAAAATTCCAAGCAACTAGCTCAACAACATTCCCTTAAAATTATAAAAGCTCACGCTAGCATAGGCTGAGAAACAAACACAGCGATTGGACGTATTTAAGACACACATTCAATCGGGACCAAATTAATCAATAATCAACGCCCCGCAGGATAATCTATAAAAAGTACACGCTAAGATATTACGCTGAGCTCAGTGAAGCGACAATGCAACCTACATAATTGAAGAGGGTTGAAACTTAACAAACAATTTATAACATTACAATTTACTTTGAAAAAGAGATTCTATAATTATCCCGGTACAAACACTTATGTGTATACAGGCTAAGTATTTTAAATCTATTATTAGGAATCAGTAGATTGAATGTTAAATTTATTTTAGTCGAATGCAATTTACTTTTGGATTCAGATTCTAAAATTACCCCGGAACAAACATTATTTATAAAAAATGTTGGATTATTTATTAACTTGCCAAAACAAAATGGGTTAACCTGTTCAAACGACCACCTAAATTTAGGAACCCTTTCATCTCAATCTGATTAGCAGAGTTTTAGAGCGCATGTGCGCATTGGAGCTGTTACTGTGTGAAGTAAATGCTGATGTTTCACATAGCAACAGCCAACACACATGCATGCACACGCACCCACATTCCAAAACCACCAATGTTGCATGTGTATTAAAAATAATAATTAAAAATATATAATTAGCTTTTAAATATGGAAAACATCAAAGCAAAGTAGTTTGAAACAAAATCACATCTCCAAGCGCACAAATGCATGTATATTATTAAATAAATCATTCCAGAGGCCAATTACGGTGGCTAGGAAATAATCAGATTTGCCGAAACAATGGAAATCAAATCATCAGAGCACCAACTAACTTCAAAAGAGTGAAGTCTATTTTTAATTAGTGCATCATTAAATTCACAATTAAGGCAATATGAGAACAAGGCATGAAAAGCGCACTTCAATTTTTCAAAACTGCTGGAGTTAAGCTCTGTATATGATTCACTGACTATCGTACAATGATGCTTCCAAATGGCCCAGACCGCCACACCCAAACAAAATAACTTCTTTGCATTATTAGTCAGGTCATAAGCGTCTAATTCATGAAATAGAATTGCATCTTGGGCTATGTTGATATCAAGTGTAACAATTTTCCTAAATATCTGTTCAATGTACATCCAAAATTGAGAGACAGGTAAACCCTCTATAAACAAATGGATAATGGTTTCCTCAGTGTCTGTACCGAATAGACAGTGGTCATTATTTTCTATGCCCACCCATAGTTTTCTATGAAGCAATCACCAAACAACATCCCTTGCTCGATTAGGTATGTGTGGTGAATGGATATTTTTTCAAACCACATCCCACCTTAGGGGAGATTGTTCAGTCCTTTCCCATGCGGCTACAGCCTTTGGAATAGTAATATTCTGCAGCATTAAAATATTATGCCACCCCTTATTCCTTAACTTTTATGAAAAACGTCCATCAGTACTTTCCAGGATTAACTTGGACCAAGCATCTTTCCCAGACCCATTAGGGAGAAGAAACCATTCCATTGGAATTGCTTCCTGTAACCGTTTTAGTAGGTGCGGCGCGTCAATTGGGTGTTACGATGTTACTCGTGATATGTCATATAGTTATTTCTATTTTCGAGTTTTCACATCTACAATATCACACAAATTTTGAATACCATGTTTAGCAAAAGAAGTATAATATAAAACTCTGACTTCATATAGAATATGATCATTCCCCCACAGGTGCTGGCTGGAGGCATGCTCTCAGCAACGAGGTGACTCTTCTTTGCAAACAAACTTAGCTAAAGCAGCTTTAATGTCCAAAAATACCGATGGAATCCGTGTCTAATTCAGAGGAGGTTTAGAAGCCCAGAAAAAGGATTTAGCTGAAAATGGCTCGATATACGTTTCTATAAGGCATCTAGACACATCTGCCCACAGACTATCTGAATGAAGAAATCATCTAAGAATTTCAGCCTTAACGAGACGCATTTAATTCTTAGGTCTGGGATGGAAAGCCCACCATCAAGATTATATTAGTACAGACACGTTGTGAGACAAGGTGTGTTTTACCTTCCCATAAATAATCAAATATCATCTTGGTAATTTCCTTTTCAACATGTTTGGGCATATTAACAACTGCAGCAACATACCAAAGTTGTGACAATATCAAATTATTGACCACTATCGCACGCCCAAAAACGTCAGACGTCGATGTTTCCACTGAATAATTTTCTTGCTCATTTTGGAAAGCAAGTTTGTCCAATTAATGGAATCATGGTTTGTTTGACTGACATGAATACCTAAAATCCGTATTATGGCAGTGGACCAATTGATGCCTAATGGCTAGTCATTTCGATCTTTCCATGAACCCAAAAACAAATCTACTGATTTTTCTTTATTAATTTTGAGCCCTGACGCTTTTTGGAAATTCTCCAAAGTAAGATGTAAATGATTAAAATCACTATTTTGGCCAACAAAAATAGTCATATCATCGGAGTATTGTAATAATTTCACTGGTGTCATAAGACCACGAATACACAGTCCATGATAAATTATATCTTCTCTTGTCGCTCCCAAGGTTTCCATACAAATTTCAAATAAACGTGCTGACAGTGAGCAACCTTGTCGAACCCCTCGTTCTAAGACAACAAAGCTGGCTTATAAAATTGTTCACAATGTATCTACTAGTAATGCCATTGTACAATATTCGGATCCATTTAATAAAATTGGGCCCAAAGCCGATTCGATTTAATGACATCAACTGAAACTTCCACTCCAACGATCGAATGCCTTTTCATTATCTAAAGCCACAATAGCACCTGGAATGTTATCCTGTTCAACTTACTGAATCAGATCTCTAATAAACACAGTGTTGGTTAATATTGATCTACCAGGTATTGAACATGTCTGAGCAGGATTAATAACGTCGCCCAGCACCTGACCTAGTTTTAGTGAAAGAGCTCTAGAAATAATCTTGTAATCAACTCCAAGGAGAGAAATTGGCCTGTAATTCCGTATGTCACTCCGGTCACCCTTTTTAAATAGCGGACGTACATGTGCTTGAGACATTGTAAAAGGAAGTTTTCCCTGATGGAAAATTCCTTTAACAATCTCACAGAATTTCGGACCAATGAGATTCCAGAAAGTAACATAAAACTCAAAAGGCAGGTCATCCCCCCCACTGGCGAATTTCCATTCTTCATTGTTTTGTGCGATTTAGTCAGGTCTTCTAAGGTTAAATATTCATCACAAATATCAGCCAATGGAGGATGCAATGTTTCCTTAATATTAGCAAGTAATTCAGTTGCCAACTCTTCATCAATTTCTTCAGACGTATATAAATTTTCGTAAAATATCTGAACAGTTTCTCGTAGATTTTATTTGAATTAACAATTTGCCCATTTGTTTCAAGGCCCCTAATTATTTTTTCCACACCTCTAGACTTTTCTAGGCCACAAAAATATTTTGTCGGTTTTCACCCTCAGAATATAATTGGGCTCTTGATCTTACTTTTGCACCTTCTGCTCTGCACATTTCTATTTGTGATAATTTTAAGCTGGTCTCCTCCAAAACCTCAGTCAAGTGAATATCGCCGCTTAAAACTTTACGAAAAATTAGGGCTTGTAGACGAATCAACCGTCTCTCCTCTTTGCGCATTTTCCTTGCCTTTTGAATAGAATATTGTCTTGATATATTAGCAAACCCTACTTTAACATCTTCCCACTAAGAAATCAAGCTTTCAAATTCGATTGCGGAGCTTAAAACGCCAGAAACTTTCAATACATCGATGGTACTCACAATCATTCAGCAAGGAAATATTAAGTTTCCAAAAACCTGGACCACGTGTAACCCATTCTGCATTATCTAACACAGTGGAAACTAGGCAATGATCAGAAAAAGGTACAGGATATATGCCAGTATCAGAAATTAACCCTTTTAGCATTCTCAGTACATTAATCCTGTCTAACCGAGAGGCTGTCTGACCATTTGCTTATACCCTTGTATATTCACAACATTCGGGGTTTAATACTCGATAGCTATCCAGAAAGTGCTCACTATCACATATTTCCTGTACACACCGATGAGACGTATCAGAGTATATTGATAACGAACGTCTATCCTTCTTTGGATTTAAAACACAATTAAAATCTCAACTAATAATACAATTTTCTGATCTACCGTGTGTTACTGGGCCAATAACTGAATAAAATGCACCTAGTTGAGAATGGGATGCAGGGGCATAAATAGACATCAAATGTAGTGTTGAACCAAGCATTTCAACAGTCACCACGACCCATCTGCCATTACTATCAGCTTCCGATGAAATGATATTTAATAAACTCACACACCTGGGTAAAAAGAAGATCGCCACTACTGTATTTAAATCAGTGGCATTGGAATATAATATTTCACCCTTAGAGAGTTGTTTGAAATTTTCTAGTACTTCAACCTTATGGAACTTAGTTTCCTGAAGCATGACGATATCAGCTTTTAAATCAGATAATTTCTCTAGCAACATGCGTTGCTTCAATCCATCATTCAAACCACAGCAATTAAGTGAGCAAATTATCATTATACTTAAAAATCTATAAATAATACCCATAATGCCTAGTTTGATTTTGTCTTCTTACTATTCTTATCCCGTTTAGCCCATTTACCAATCTTCATAATAAATTCTGAATGTGTCATATCAGTAATGGTCAGATACAACCCCATTTCATCAGGCTGCTGGCATTCCTGTGTTTGGGTCGAGGTGTCAGACAGAGAGGGCATCGCCAAAATCCTCATCTTCGCCGTCCTCTGCCCCAGAGCTCAGGTCTTCTATCACTCTTTTAAGACGACCAGCACTATTATCATGTCCAACCACCAGTGTAGAATCTTTTATTACCAAATCAGATTCAGCTAGTGGTGACAAATCAAATGGTACATCAACTTCCATTGAACGAGATGCAAATTTTGTTTGTCCCAGTACTAAACTTTGTATGTCATCAACAGCGTCAGTGTCATCATTTTCCCTGGTTATGTCATTAACCGTTGCTGGAGGGGTAGCAGATATGCCTGTCTCCAGAACCTCAAACTCATCAACATGTTTTGCTAATACTGGATCCCCAACCTTAGTAACAATGGAAACCCTAGTCTTACTAACATTGGAGCCCACAGTCTTACTATCAATGGGGCATGCATCCCTACTAACAACGCGCGTATAAATGTGTGCGGCACATTGTTGCTAGTGGGCGCTTCACTGGAATTGAGAGAGGCAGCCATTTGCGTCATATATCTAGCCCTGCCTTCATCCGCATTAGGCCTACTAGCAGCATTCATAGTTGATCTCTTGTCACATTGAGATTTAAAATGATCAGATGATCCACACAAAAGGCACTTATTTCTATAAGGACAGGTATTAGCTAGGTGGTCGGTACTAGAGCAGATACGGCATTCTTTAACCTGGCCTCTATACCGCACAGGGAGGAAAGAGCTCCCGTCAATATACAATTTGCCTGGAATTGGTGTGTCTATCTTCTCCACCCACACCCGTCTTATACTATATTCAAGCATCCTATCGAAGGCGTACGTCTCTCTTTCAATTTCCACAACTTGCCGATATTTTCCCATTTCCGCTGTAATGCGTTCATTCGGAATTTCTAGAGGCGCCTTCACTTTCACAATCAGTTTGTCTGAATCAACTTCTTCGATTTTACATACTTGTCCATTGACAATCAGGCCCTCTACCAAAAACCTTTCTTTAATTCCTTGTGAACTGACGGTTAAATGCCATACATTTCTGCTAATATTAATTAGCCCCTTTAATACATTTTGTCCAGCGCTCACAGTGTCTTTTATCCCGTGGTGGACATCAATAGCGGCAGCGTTCAAACCAGTAGTGGTAAGCTGAGGGCTTAGTAGCTGCTTATAGCGGCTTGCCATGCTTGACGCGACCGTTCACGTTGACCTAGGTTATTGTATACACCTGTCTACTACAATGAATATAAATGCACGTACTGCACGCGCTAGCTAGCCAGGTAAGCGAGACGTCTGAATAGAAGACCGAGCCCGCCAAGTATAAATGTTCTTGATAATAATGTAGATACGGCGGACACGATCTCAACTAAACTTATGTACAAAGGAAACGAGACTTCTGCCAATGCAAGGCAATGGCAGCTTACTCGGCGACCTTAGTTTTCGAAAATTCAAAACTACAGTCGCAGAATATGACAAACAACAACGAATTACACACAAACAGAAAATACCCAAATCAACTAAATGCGCTTATGTAGCGAACAAAACAGAAATAAAGTGAAAACGAGCTGTAGTGACGTGCGGCGGCGGCGGCTGCTGCTGCTGCAGCTGCTGCTGCTGCTGCTGCTGCTGCTGCTGCTGCTGCTGCTGCTGCTGCTGCTGCTGCTGCTGCTACTACTACTACTACTACAACAACAACAACAACAACAACCACAACAACAACAACAACAACAACAACAACAACTACTACTACTACTACTACTACTACTACTACTACCACTATTACTACTACTACTATCGCCAATACTACCCAGCCACTCCCATCCACCCACTATGACTGGCTGTTTCTAACTGCTATTATAGATCTCTATTAAAATGTTCAGTCACCAGGGAACCAAGCTACTGGATGAGCAGGAGAATGAGCACTGCGCCCCTCCTCTCACTCCCTCCCTCCATCCCTCCCTCCCCACCATTGACCAAGGATGCTCCCTACATAACAAGCATCCTGTAAACACGTTATCAATTACACAATTACAATACAGCTCGGGGATGACAAAAACAATAACTTGTTAGTTAGAATAATTTAGAAGTCGAAGCAAGAAATGTTTTCTTGTGTGTTTTCTAAATGTGGGTCGATTGGAAGACATTGCTGCACATTCAACTGAAGGTTTGTATTTTACTGTGGAGATGCGTTGGTATTTCTGAGATATACTGTATAATTAAAGTCAACCAAAAATATAAATGTTTATTTGTTGTGAGTCGGAAAGCTGGTCCGATGAAAGAGGATTTTAACCTCTGGATGGTGGGTCAGTGGATAGACTACGCGGCTAACAAACGATAGGCGATAGGCGCCGCAGAATTGCCTGGGTTCGAACCTCGCTCAGGTAGAAAGTTGAAAAATGTACAAATTACATTCCAATGATGACTGTGAAATATCCTAGTGCCAATGCGTCGTCAATAGAACTAATGCTTGACAATAGTAAAAACTACATACTTGCAAGTGCCTAGAGATATGGTAAACGATCAGCGCTAGGCGATAGGTGCCGCAGAATTGTCTGGATCGAACCCTGCTCAATGAAAAATGTACTAATTACATTCCAATGATGACTGTACAATATCCTAGTGCCAGTGCGTCGTCAATGACAGGGTTCCTATAACTAATACTTGACAATAATATAAACTACTACTACTACTACTACTACTACTACTACTACTACTACTACTACTACTACTACTACTACTACTACTACTACTACTACTACTACTACTACTACTACTACTACTACTACTACTACTACAGCTCCTACTACTACTACTACTACTACTACTACTACTACTACTACTACTACTACTACTACTACTACTACTACTACTACTACTTAGACATGTATAAATCCGTTGTTTAACTTGTCTACGTCTTGTGATTGTATGTTACGTAACTCTCCGGTTCGTCGACAGTTAAAATATTACATACATAATTGAAAAAATTAAAATAATAAAACATGTGCTTAGCTTAGAACGTGTAAATGCAATGTCTGAACGGTTGATTGTTATGTAACTGTCCTGCTTAATTTTGTGTAAGGTACCGGCCAATACAATAGGCATTGCCTTCGGCGGACAACTTAGTTGAATTGATGACTTATATATATTTTACTATTGAATAAATAATCTTGAATGTTGATTCTTGAATCTACATGGTGTTATCGTATTATAATGTATACATATATGCATTGCAGCGCCGGATTACAGCAAAGCATGTTGGTTTGACCGAAAACCAACATTAGATATCCCATTTGTTAATGTAAGTATAAGTATGTTCTATTACACACGCACGCATGCATGCACCTCCACACACACGCACATGCACACTTATGACACACACACACACACACACACACACACACACACACACACACACACACACACACACACACACACACACACACACACACACACATGCACACTTATGTGATCAAATGCAATGATGGAGATGGTGTTATATATGACTCATTGGGGAGATTTGGCTCTTGTGATCGCCACTGTTTCTTTTAATTTGAAATTTGGTGTTTGTTGCAATAAGATCAAAATGTCTACCAACACGAGGTCCAGGAGATGGGAGCTGTTGTAGCTGTTGAGGTCCAGCTTATTTTTTTGTTATATTATTATCAGTTCAAACTGTATACATTGCTTATGTGCTGCGCATCTGTACACACAATCACCAGCTATCCTCTACAGTGTATGATATGTTGACTCTTTCAATACGAAAAGACCGCATCTATGTACTTACGCATGCCCACTCTTCGTGGCTTTGCAACCTACTCGGATAGTACAGACCTCGTAGCCTAGATTTACGCATTTACTCGCACACATATGTCAATCGTCTTTTCCATTCACATAGATCTGGATAAAATCCTACAAGTACAAGCCGAACCCGCCGTATCATGGGCGGGTTCGACTGAAGAACAAAAGTTAAATATAGATGACTATTTGACATCGAGCAAACAATTTCGGAGCTCTGTAGTCTGCTGGCAAGAGTTCCATCCATCACCAATCAATCAATCAATCAATCAATCAATCAATCAATCAATCAATCAATCAATCAAATCGATGGATCGATGAATGGTTGGATTGATGCATAGATGGCTGGCTGCCTAGCTGGCTGGCTGGATGAGTGGGTGAGTGGATGGATTGACAGATAGATAGATGGATGGATGTTTGTTGCACATATCAATCTGCTAGACTGTTGTATATGATTGTGTGATTTCTGTTTACAGTTGCCGTATTATATCGATGGGGACATCAAAATCGCACAGAGTAATGCCATACTCACCTACATCGGACGGAAGCACAATCTACGTGAGTTGTCAAATATGTTGTTATGGACACATTGCCCATGTAGTTAGAGGCCACCAGTAGACATAGCCGAAAAAATTAAAGGAAAGAAACAGGGAACTAACATATGCTCTTGAATGACAGCTTTATATAATAATCAACCTATGAAAAAACAGAGAAAAACAGTGAAAAACAGAAATAAACCAGAATAATTAGAAAAAAAGCAGCTAAATACAATTTATGGCATTCTGGCTGGAACCAATTAGTGACAAAGTTGTCCCCATGTGCTGTGGTGTATGCTGAACGAATAAATAATACGCGCTATAGTCGGTCGTATAAGCTCAGTTATGTTCGAGATAAGCTGATTAGGCACTGCGTCCTACGGGTAGAATACGGTCTAGTTTTAAAACAATTTGACTGAAAGTTGTTGTTTCCAGAGACATGGTATACATTCAGGCACACGAATGTCAAAATATTCAGTAGGCATCATACTGCGAGCCTAGAAACCAGCACTGTATTTTGAAATCATTTTAACCGAAACTTGTTCATCATCATCATCATCATCATCATCATCATCATCATCATCATCATCATCATCATCTGTTGCGACGTTGGAGGCCATGTTTGGCCTATTGCCGATCTAATTCTTTTCTCATTACTGTGGTTGGTTGTGCAACGCGCAGATAATGGTTGAATTTCTTTTTTTACTGATTGTATTATAGGGTTGCTGTGGTATATTTACAATTTACAACGTACCTATATACATCCTTGATCTGGTAGGACAGACTCGCCTTATCGAAGTGCAAGAATCTCTGGTGCTTCATGATGTGACTTGAAGGGCTGGTAGGGCAATCCCACCTGGGTCAGTCACTTACAACGAGCATAATTTTTCAATATATACATATATTTAAATCGTGTTGGTGGAAAGCCTGGCCCTTCTTGCAATTTTGATTGAATGATAGGACAGACCCACCTTATCAGTGCACACGCCCACCTGTCCTGTATTAATATGTGTGGAGATATACACAATGTGTATCATTAATAGACTTCGTGATTGGTAGGACCAATCCACCTTGCCAATTTACTTGGGGTGGGGCGGGGGCGGGGGTGGGGGGGGGGGGCTGTGACAGTTACGATTACCGTTCGGTGTATGCTTCCAGATTAATATTTGTGGAGATATACACAATATGTTGGCTGGTACCTGGTACTAAAATATAGGACTTAAATACAGCAAGAACTCACCTAGCGACATGTTGGGGCTGGTACGGCTGACTCGCATAATTACATTATTACAATAGTTGTTTATGTGCTTGTGGGGCTGGTAGGACAAACCCACCTGACGCGGCTTGTTGCGGATGAGAGTATTACATTATAGGTTGGCTGTGGACTAGTAATAGAAGGTGTTGCTTCTACCAGAAAAAAGTGACTTTCAAATATAACGTTTTCGAAAGTATCAATAGTAAATTAGCAGTAGCTAGTTAATAGCTCTACATCGGCGCCTATAGAGAATACTATTCATACCTCTTACAAAACTAAATCCAGGTGTGCTTTCATTATATTCAGGTAGGCCTATGCGGTATACCTACACACGCAGTTGAGACACGGTGGAGTGAGAAGCACCAGCTTGGTCACTAATTGGCTCCAAGTTAAGCGCTCCTAGATTTAGTAAATACATTTTCGCAAATCATCCCGATTCATTTCAATTTTTACCAATGGTTGTTTATTTAATATTGTATGAGATTACCAATAAACATCATTTGTTATCTCTCTTTTCCGTTCCTTTAACATGATCTCAATTCTGAGGCATAGATTAATAATATATCAGTGGATTGCAATGAGTTAGGCTAGTTCATAGGGAGTGACTATACTGTATAATGATTACCCATACTGGCATACATTTTTTTACCGTTGTGGTGGCATTTCCATATTTGTGGCTATTGGGGAAGTGTTGCTTAGCACTCAATATACAACCGTGAAGATTAAGCGTTTTATGTTTCACCAATACCGAAAAATATCAATCATGTTCATCTAAGGCAGAAAAATATTAACCATTCCACATATTCCACTCACCATAGCTTCTGCACATTGTATAATTTAAATACCATTTCGCCGAGGTTATTGCATTCTTGTATTTGTGCGTGCGTGTGCGCGTGCTCGCACGTGTGCATCTGTGTGTGCGTATATATGTGTGTGCGCGTGCGTGCGTACGTGCGTGCATGAGTGTGTGCGTGTAGGTGCGCGTGTGTAGGTATGCGCGCGTATGTGTGCGTGTGTATGCGTGCGTTCCCGCGTGCGTGCGTGTGTGCGTGCGTGTGTGTGGGTGTGCGTGTGTAGGCGTGTGTGTGTAGATGTGCGTGCGTGCATGCGTGAGTGCGTGCGTACGTGTATATACATGTGTGTATGCGTGCTTACGTGTGTGTGTGCGTGTGTGCAAGTGTTGCATGCAAGCATATCATCGTGTGTGTGCATGCATGTGTGCGTACGTACGTGCGCGCGTGCGTGGCTGTGAGCGTGCGTATGAGCCTTAATATACGCGCGCCCACCCAGTAGTCCTCTCAATATATGAAGTGACCCGCCACAAATTGCAACAGAATTTATTTTATCACCATTCATCTCAGAAAAGCAAATAAAAGAACATATAAACAGTCTTCCAAAATTGAAGTAGTGGAGCAGTGCCTAATTTGCATAAACCCAATATGGCCGATATATAAGTTTCACTTCTAATCAAGCTATTTTTAATGTCTATAGATATTAAAACATGCTCTTTAGTGCAAGTAAGGCATATATTTATATATAACATTATAACTTTATCAAATACACAACTATCTGAACAATTCCTAATTTTCATATATCCAAGATGGCGGCCCGAATGTAAGAATTCAACAGTTATGACGAGTTATTCTCCTCTAATCAATCATTTTCCATTCTTTCAAGATGCTTCTATACGTAATATGAAATATTGACAATGCAAAAAGACGCTGCAGTAGAAATACATCTATTTTATTTAAAAAAATACAAACAGGCTGTCAATAAAGTCTAGTATTATCCTGATTTGAACGATTTTGCCGTAAAATTTCACCCTAAGTCTGAATGTGTCACGAGACTTAATCATTGTGACATTATGGAGGGTATTAACCATATCCTTCTTTCCTAGATAAATAATAAGTTACTAACATATGTGGACCACTGACCTCTATCCAGACTTGTCCTTAACAGACAGCACCTTTTGCTTTTGGGACCAAAAGATGGCCCAGTTTTTTTTAAAGTCTGTGGCCACAAGACCAGACATCTTAAAGAACCGCCAGTAATTGTCTGTAATTGATGTGTATTAAGGAACGATCTGTATTTAGCAACCAATTTACGATGGCACATACATTGCCTGTTACAGACAGGTTGACTATTCACAGTTTGGAACTTCGGGCAATAAACCTCATGGATTGTGTAATATTCAAAACATGTTTTTACAATCTAACATGAACATTACAATTCGTATAAGTACACATAGCCACCACCATACTGAACATGCAATAATAAGTTATTCAAGATAACAAAATGTTGTATTAAGCCTCTACCTTTCTTTAGTAGCCACTTAATTTGACGGCCTAAAGTGCATCAGTTATAGATAATATTAATTGTATTGTGTTGCAGTGGAACCATGAAATTCCATATGGAAAAATATGGCAAAGTGTATGACGTTGTCTACATGGATAATTAAAATGTAGACATATTGTGGCCTAGTGACGATGAGCAGAGGACAATACATTAATCTTGAATAGTGTATAGCACTGTCTGTATGGATAATTAGGATTTAGGCCCATTCTGGCCTAGTGACCAGGAGCAGTCGACCATAAATTATGCATTCGGTATAACTGTTACTTCACAGATGTGTTGGTTATCATTAAATGTAATCTTTAACAATGAGTTATCCATCATATGTTTCATCATCTTCCATGCTTTTCACAGTACTGCATTGCACTGACCACACCCAGTAGAACAATCCAGCCCACTCTTCCTGCAAGAACATCGTTTGTTGCTACATCCCATTTACAGCAACGCCTAACCACCTCGAGCAGTTCTATTGGGGCTACTTCCTTATCTGTTATGACTAGCAGGTAACTCCTATCATGTTCATGACATCTCTAGTCTTCTAGTATCATATGATCGTCACGTGCCACCCAATTGTAGGTAGATGCGCATACTGTGGAATTTGACACCTGCTGAGGTTGGGGGAGCACATCTGGCTTCACACATGATGTGCTACTGCCTACATTTGAGGAAATCTAACTTATCACCTGATTGACCATTGTACAATAAGATTATGGCAAACTCCCCTGTTGCTATGAAATGTTTGCGTGCTGCTTGGATCTCTAAATATTTCAGTCCGTTCCTGAACAACTTCAGCAGCTTCAATGCAACACCCTTTTCCAATCCATATATGTGAGATGCCATGCTGCAACCAAGGATAGCATGAACAAATAACACACTGTTACATACTTGTTGGCCTAGTAAGATTTTCAGAATAGCAATATTCCAGTATCTTGATTCCTTTTCCGTGCATAACACGGTTCAGGTGGAAGGTATCTATTAGGTGTGTTGGACTATGAGTGGAAACAGAGTAATACCAAAATGTCTGTGCCGTCTTCACCATTCATCAAACACGACTTGCCACATATTTGATGTATTACTGACATATCTTCACATATATTGGACCATGATTCCATGAGATTCTGTGCAGGAATGCTCCCCCATCTCATATGTGGTCTACATCCCCTGATTTTACTGACACCTCTGCAGCCATCAACTTCCGAATTGCCTCACCCAAGGATGTTTTATTTGCTAGTCGAGGTGTATATGTATTCAGTAGGTTTTATTAATATTGAAATACGCCTGTCAGGTTTTCATTGAATATCCCTACAGTCACTAGCCGCTGAAGGAGAGCTGCGGATCCATAAGTATCTCATCACCCCTGGTTTTCACTGCACTGTCGCTACTTCAGGTAACCTCCCGATCTCTTTTCACGAATGAATATTTGACAATGCTTTTGCCATCCATGTCTTTTATAATCATGTCCCCAACCTACATACCACACGCAACATTCATAGCGACATCAGCCCTAATACCAGTCATAATACTGTGTATCTGCCATGCCTCACCAGCCTTGCCACTGGTCCCTATTTGTGTTGTCCACTTGTAAGGTAACTTACTGGTGTCAGCTTTTACATGGCCAAGTTCACCTCTGAACAGGCATTGGTAGACAGCAAGCATATGTCTCTGTGGTTCCGTCACTCCACGTCCTCATGTCAGCCCACCTATATTTTAATACTCCTCATCAACACTTGCCCCAAAAGCAAATCCTGTGACAACACTGTGCAATATCTATCAGATCTTCTACCAACATGAGGCATCTTGAAAATACTGGTCCACCTCTGAATGTTGTCCATGTAGGTTTTCCATGTTATGCACATACAGGTGAACAGATTTGGTATAATTGTCATGGCATGTAGCTGCCAGATATTTTTTGCATCATCTTCAAATGCAGCTGCCAGTTACCAGTCAGTTGAGCTTTGATGAATGTTTGGAAAATAGTCACCATTTCAAATACTGCAACACTATTTGGCTGTGTGTTGGTTCTGCATGGAATTTTACCTGCCAGTAGTTTTTGATTGATCTCCTACAGGACATCGGTGTTCTGTAAGATTTATAATGGCATTGACCCATCCATTATGTCACTATAGAGTGTTCCTGCAGCAATAAGGACTTTCGGCATTGGCGAAACATTTGCCCTTGGCTAGTAGATTGGTCAGATTATGTTGAGATACATTCAACATTTCATGGGAAGACTCTGCTCTTCCTATGCTCTCTTGCTCATCTCCCACCTAACTTGCTGTTTGGTGTGGTACCGGTATACCAAAAACATATGACATTAACATGGCACCGAAGGCCTAAATTACAAGTCAGTGTCCATGAACAGCCTGGGAAATCACAGTTCCCCTCAGGATATGACCTACTGTGTTGTTCACATGTATGCACCCCAGCAATTCCAGCAATACGGTATCCAAAAGAACCTAAGAAACTAATTTCTCTATGAACTCAGGATCCGATCTCACTATATTGTTAGAGGCTTACCCCAAAACGGGCTTGTCAAATGTTAGCTCAGGTGTGACCACATAACGGCTGACATGCGAACTGACATACAGCAGAATTTACATGCACTGCAACAAATTGCAACAGACAAGCTGCCACCGACAAGCTGCAACCGACATGCTTTTCACTGTCAATCTCAGAAAAACAAATAACACGCAGAAATTCCTAGCATTCAAGTAGTAACTCAGTGCTTAATTTGTATAAATCCAAGATGGCCACCACAATATTTGGCATTATATAGTTTTAAAACATTTTAAAGACTTCTAATCAAGCTTTTTTAATGTTAAAAGATGATAATGATTTAACTTCCATTTACCACTGAAATTTGCTCAAGAAAATTTCAATTTTTTCATAGAAGACTATTTTTGAAAATTTACCACTTGAATGACTGGCTCAGTTATCAAATCAGTCATTCCAGTGGTAAATTTTCAAAAATGGTATATTGGTCTGTAACTGGACATTTCTGAAGACGACTGAAGAAGCTGCTTGTTGCTGATGTGAGTGTTAAAGGAATATACCTTGAAAATAAGCTTAACTAGAAGTGAGAATTAGTTCAAAGCTGCAGTGACAAATATTATGCTTATCTTTGATTCCTGTAAATTATGCGCTTTCCACTACTTAGATTATGCAGGACATTTTATATGTTTTATTTATATGTACCACTTACTTCAGTGTGGTTTAACACCTTTAGACATTACAAATAACTTGATTTGAATTAAAGATGAGGTGAAAAATGTATAATGGTAAATATTGTGGTGGCCATCTTGAATTTATACAAATTAGGCTCTGTTCTACTACTTCGATTTTAGAAGACCTTTAATATCTTCTTTTATTTGCTTTTTTGAGAAGAATAATGATAAAATAAATTGTGTTGCAATTTGTGGTAGATTGATCCAACTTTTTCATATAATGCCTGGACTACAGGTGTGTGTTTTAAAACTGAACTAGTCATATTAATACTTTAGTCAACAGCCGACGCAGGTGTATGCAATGCATGTCTTTAGAGGTCAATTTGCTAAACAGATTACAATAATGACTATGCGCTCATTTTGTGTGTGTTTTCCGGGACCAACCGTTAGAAGTACGCAATATCTGTAATATTATATTTCAGTTGGCGAGACAGAACAGGAGAGGGTCCTTGTTGATATTGTGCTGAATCAGATCACGGATTTTCGCAATTCTTTCTTTATGTTGTGCTACATTTCGAACTTTGTAAGTGGAAATGCATATTCTAGGTCATGCAGTTATAGTATGTAGATGCTGTTAGACCAACAATTTTAATCTCTTCCCGAGGGCTCACATAAAAACCAACCAACCAGCCAACTAACAAATCGATCAATCAATCAATCAACCAATCCACCCGGCCATCTAGCTCTCCGTCCGTTCGTCCATTCCTTCGTCCGTCTATCCATACGTCCATTCATACATATATGTGCACATGCGTGCGTGCGTGTGTGTTTCTGTGTGTCTTTCTGTGTGCGTGCATGCGTACATGCGTGCGTGCGTGTGTGCGTGCGTGTGTACATTGATATATATATATATATATATATATATATATATATATATATATATATATATATATATATATATATATATATATATGTATGTATTTTTATTTTATTGACGCACTGGCAACGTGCGGCTTCAATTTCCATGTGCTAACTTAGCCGACAGTCATGCACCCATTAGTTTAATTTGTTGATCACCATCTCCCGGTCGGGGGATCGAACCGCCATTCTGCAACTCCGCATAGCATCAGCAACCAAGCATCTTTCCACTGGACCACTGCACCAAGACTAAAAGTCAAGGATTGGCCGACCAGCTTTCACATGTCTGATATACTGACACACTGACGATTCATATGGGACTATCTGTGGATGCACCTGCCACAATTCGATCCTAGGCTTTTATCCCTATTGTAATCTGACGCCAGCACGGCTCTGGCAGTATATGCATTTGTGTTTTATTGACGCACTGGCAACGTGCGGCTTCAATTTCCATGTGCTAACTTAGCCGACAGTCATGCACCCATTAGTTTAATATGTTGATCACCATCTCCCGGTCGGGGATCGAACCGCCATTCTGCAACTCCGTATAGCATCAACAACCAGGCATCTTTCCACTGGACCACCACACCAAGACTAAAAGTCAAGGATTGGCGACCAGCTTTCACATGTCTGATATACTGACACACTGACGATTCATATGGGCCTATCTGTGGATGCACCTGCCACAATTCAACCCTAGGCTTTTATGCCTATTGTACACTGACTCCAGCACGGCTCTGGCAGTATATGTATTTTTATTTTATTGACGCACTGGCAACGTGCGCCTTCAATTTCCATGTGCTAACTTAGTCGACAGTCATGCACCCATTAGTTTAATTTGTTGATCACCATCTCCCGGTCGGGGGATCGAACCGCGATTCTGCAACTCCGCATAGCATCAGCAACCAGGCATCTTTCCACTGGACCACCGCACCAAGACTAAAAGTCAAGGATTGGCCGACCAGCTTTCACATGTCTGATATACTGACACACTGACGATTCATATGGGACTATCTGTGGATGCACCTGCCACAATTCGATCCTAGGATTGTACGCCTATTGTACTCTGACTCCAGCACGGCTCTGGCAGTATATGTATTTTTATTTTATTGACGCACTGGCAACGTGCGGCTTCAATTTCCATGTGCTAACTTAGCCGACAATCATGCACCCATTAGTTTAATTTGTTGTTCACCATCTCCCGGTCGGGGGAGCGAACCGCCATTCTGCAACTCCGCATAGCATCAGCAGCCAGGTATCTTTCCACTGGACTTCCGCACCAAGACTAAATAGTCAAGGATTGGCCGACCAGCTTTCACATGTCTGATATACTGACACAATGACAATTCATATGGGACTATCTGTGGATGCACCTGCCACAATTCAATCCTAGGCTTTTACGCCTATTGTACTCTGACTCCAGCACGGCTCTGGCAGTATATGTATTTTTATTTTATTGATGCACTGGCAACGTGCGGCTTCAATTTCCATGTGCTAACTTAGCCGACAGTCATGCACCCATTAGTTTAATATGTTGATCACCATCTCCTGGTCGGGGGGATCGAACCGCCATTCTGCAACTCCGCATAGCATCAGCAACCAGGCATCTTTCCACTGGACCACCGCACCAAGACTAAAAGTCAAGGATTGGCCGACCATGTAACTATTTTTATTTTATTGACGCACTGGCAACGTGCGGCTTCAATTTCCATGTGCTAACTTAGCGGACAGTCATGCACCCATTAGTTTAATTTGTTGATCACCATCTCCCGGTCGGGGGATCGAACCGCCATTCTGCAACTCCGTATAGCATCAGCAACCAGGCATCTTTCCACTGGACGACCGCACCAAGACTAAATAGTCAAGGATTGGCCGACCAGCTTTCACATGTCTGATATACTGACACACTGACGATTCATATGTGACTATCTGTGGATGCACCTGCCACAATTCGATCCTAGGATTTTACGCCTATTGTACTCTGACTCCAGCACGGCTCTGGCAGTATATGTATTTTTATTTTATTGATGCACTGGCAACGTGCGGCTTGAATTTCCATGTGCTAACTTAGCCGACAGTCATGCACGCATTAGTTTAATTTGTTGATCACCATCTCCCGGTTGGGGGATCGAATCGCCATTCTGCAACTCTGCATAGCATCAGCAACCAGGCATCTTTCCACTGGACCACCGCACTAAGACTATAAGTCAAGGATTGGCCGACCATGTATGTATTTTTATTTTATTGACGCACTGGCAACGTGCGGCTTGAATTTCCATGTGCTAACTTAGCCGACAGTCATGCACCCATTAGTTTAATTTGTTGATCACCATCTCCCGGTCGGGGGATCGAACCGCCATTCTGCAACTCCGCATAGCATCAGCAACCAGGCATCTTTCCACTGGACCACCGCACCAAGACTAAAAGTCAAGGATTGGCCGACGAGCTTTCACATGTCTGATATACTGACACACTGACGATTCATATGGGACTATCTGTGGATGCACCTGCCACAATTCAATCCTAGGCTTTTACGCCTATTGTACTCTGACTCCAGCACGGCTCTGGCAGTATATGTATTTTTATTTATTGACGCACTGGCAACGTGCGGCTTCAATTTCCATGTGCTAACTTAGCCGACAGTCATGCACCCATTAGTTTAATTTGTTGATCACCATCTCCCTGTCGGGGGATCGAACCGCCATTCTGCAACTCCGCATAGCATCAGCAACCGGGCATCTTTCCACTGGACCACCGCACCAAGACTATAAGTCAAGCATTGGCCGACCAGCTGTCACATGTCTGATATACTGACACACTGACGATTCATATGGGACTATCTGTGGATGCACCTGCCACAATTCAATCCTAGGCTTTTACGCCTATTGTACTCTGGCTCCAGCACGGCTCTGGCAGTATATGTATTTTTATTTTATTGATGCACTGGCAACGTGCGGCTTCAATTTCCATGTGCTTACTTAGCCGACAGTCATGCACCCATTAGTTTAATTTGTTGATCACCATCTCCCGGTCAGGGGATCGAACCGCCATTCTGCAACTCCGCATAGCATCAGCAACCAGGCATCTTTCCACTGGACCACGGCACCAAGACTATAAGTCAAGGATTGGCCGACCATGTAACTATTTTTATTTTATTGATGCAATGGCAACGTGCGGCTTCAATTTCCATGTGCTAACATGGCCGACAGTCATGCACCCATTAGTTTAATTTGTTGATCACCATCTCCCGGTCAGGGGATCGAACCACCATTCTGCAACTCCGCATAGCATCAGCAACTAGGCATCTTTCCACTGGACCACCGCACCAAGACTAAATAGTCAAGGATTGGCCGACCAGCTTTCCCATGTCTGATATACTGACACACTGACGATTCATATGGGACTATCTGTGGATGCATCTGTCACAATCAATCCTAGGCTTTTACGCCTATTGTACTATGACTCCACCACGGCTCTGGCAGTATATGTATTTTTATTTTATTGACGCACTGGCAATGTGCGGCTTCAATTTCCATGTGCTAACTTAGCCGACAGTGATGCACCCGTTAGTTTAATTTGTTGATCACCATCTCCCGGTCGGGGGATCGAACCGCCATTCTGCAACTCCGCATAGCATCAGCAACCAGGCATCTTTCCACTGGACCACCGCACCAAGACTAAAAAGTCAAGGATTGGCCGACCAGCTTTCACATGTCTGATATACTGACACACTGACGATTCATATGGGACTATTTGTGAATGCACCTGCCACAATTCAATCCTAGGCTTTTACGCCTATTGTACTCTGACTCCAGCACGGCTCTGGCAGTATATGTATTTTTATTTTATTGACGCACTGGCAACGTGCGGCTTCAATTTCCATGTGCTAACTTAGCCGACAGTCATGCACCCATTAGTTTAATTTGTTGATCACCATCTCCCGGTCGGGGGATCGAACCGCCATTCTGCAACTCCGCATAGCATCAGCAACCAGGCATCTTTCCACTGGACCACCGCACCAAGACTATAAGTCAAGCATTGGCCGACCAGCTTTCACATGTCTGATATACTGACACACTGACGATTCATATGGGACTATCTGTGGATGCACCTGCCACAATTCAATCCTAGGCTTTTACGCCTATTGTACTCTGACTCCAGCACGGCTCTGGCAGTATATGTATTTTTATTTTATTGATGCACTGGCAACGTGCGGCTTCAATTTCCATGTGCTAACTTAGCCGACAGTCATGCACCCATTAGTTTAATTTGTTGATCACCATCTCCTGGTCGGGGGGATCGAACCGCCATTCTGCAACTCCGCATAGCATCAGCAACCAGGCATCTTTCCACTGGACCACCGCACCAAGACTATAAGTCAAGGATTGGCCGACCATGTAACTATTTTTATTTTATTGACGCACTGGCAACGTGCGGCTTCAACTTCCATGTGCTAACTTAGCCGACAGTCATGCACCCATTAGTTTAATTTGTTGATCACCATCTCCCGGTCGGGGGATCGAACCGCCATTCTGCAACTCCGCATAGCATCAGCAACCAGGCATCTTTCCACTGGACCACCGCACCAAGACTAAAAGTCAAGGATTGGCCGACCAGCTTTCACATGTCTGATATACTGACACACTGACGATTCATATGGGACTATCTGTAGATGCACCTGCCACAATTCAATCCTAGGCTTTTACGCCTATTGTACTATGACTCCAGCACGCTCTGGCAGTATATGTATTTTTATTTTATTGACGCACTGGCAACGTGCGGCTTCAATTTCCATGTGCTAACTTAGCCGACAGTCATGCACCCATTAGTTTAATTTGTTGATCACCATCTCCCGGTCGGGGGATCGAACCGCCATTCTGCAACTCCGCATAGCATCAGCAACCAGGCATCTTTCCACTGGACGACCGCACCAAGACTAAATAGTCAAGGATTGGCCGACCAGCTTTCACATGTCTGATATACTGACACACTGACGATTCATATGGGACTATCTGTGGATGCACCTGCCACAATTCGATCCTAGGATTTTACGCCTATTGTACTCTGACTCCAGCACGGCTCTGGCAGTATATGTATTTTTATTTTATTGATGCACTGGCAACGTGCGGCTTCAATTTCCATGTGCTAACTTAGCCGACAGTCATGCACGCATTAGTTTAATTTGTTGATCACCATCTCCCGGTCGGGGGATCGAATCGCCATCTGCAACTCTGCATAGCATCAGCAACCAGGCATCTTTCCACTGGACCACCGCACCAAGACTATAAGTCAAGGATTGGCCGACCATGTATGTATTTTTATTTTATTGACGCACTGGCAACGTGCGGCTTGAATTTCCATGTGCTAACTTAGCCGACAGTCATGCACCCATTAGTTTAATTTGTTGATCACCATCTCCCGGTCGGGGGATCGAACCGCCATTCTGCAACTCCGCATAGCATCAGCAACCAGGCATCTTTCCACTGGATCACCGCACCAAGACTATAAGTCACGGATTGGCCGACCAGCTGTCACATGTCTGATGTACTGACACACTGACGATTCATATGGGACTATTTGTGAATGCACCTGCCACAATTCAATCCTAGGCTTTTACGCCTATTGTACTCTGACTCCAGCACGGCTATGGCAGTATATGTATTTTTATTTTATTGATGCACTGGCAACGTGCGGCTTCAATTTCCATGTGCTAACTTAGCCGACAGTCATGCACCCATTAGTTTAATTTGTTGATCACCATCTCCCGGTCGGGGGATCGAACCGCCATTCTGCAACTCCGCATAGCATCAGCAACCAGGCATCTTTCCACTGGACCACCGCACCAAGACCAAAAGTCAAGGATTGGCCGACCATGTATGTATTTTTATTTTATTGACGCACTGGCAACGTGCGGCTTCAATTTCCATGTGCTAACTTAGCCGACAGTGATGCACCCATTAGTTTAATTTGTTGATCACCATCTCCCGGTCGGGGGATCGAACCGCCATTCTGCAACTCCGCATAGCATCAGCAACCAGGCATCTTTCCACTGGATCACCGCACCAAGACTATAAGTCAAGGATTGGCCGACCAGCTTTCACATGTCTGATATACTGACACACTGACGATTCATATGGGACTATCTGTGGATGCATCTGTCACTATCAATCCTAGGCTTTTACGCCTATTGTACTCTGACTCCAGCACGGCTCTGGCAGTATATGTATTTTTATTTTATTGACGCACTGGCAACGTGTGGCTTCAATTTCCATGTGCTAACTTAGCCGACAGTCATGCACCCGTTAGTTTAATTTGTTGATCACCATCTCCCGGTCGGGGGATCGAACCGCCATTCTGCAACTCCGCATAGCATCAGCAACCAGGCATCTTTCCACTGGACCACCGCACCAAGACTAAAAAGTCAAGGATTGGCCGACCAGCTTTCACATGTCTGATATACTGACACACTGACGATTCATATGGGACTATTTGTGAATGCACCTGCCACAATTCAATCCTAGGCTTTTACGCCTATTGTACTCTGACTCCAGCACGGCTATAGCAGTATATGTATTTTTATTTTATTGACGCACTGGCAACGTGCGGCTTCAATTTCCATGTGCTAACTTAGCCGACAGTCATGCACCCATTAGTTTAATTTGTTGATCACCATCTCCCGGTCGGGGGATCGAACCGCCATTCTGCAACTCCGCATAGCATCAGCAACCAGGCATCTTTCCACTGGACCACCGCACCAAGACTAAAAGTCAAGGATTGGCCGACCAGCTTTCACATGTCTGATATACTGACACACTGACGATTCATATGGGACTATCTGTGGATGCACCTGCCACAATTCAATCCTAGGCTTTTACGCCTATTGTACTCTGACTCCAGCACGGCTCTGGCAGTATATGTATTTTTATTTTACTGACGCACTGGCAACGTGCAGCTTCAATTTCCATGTGCTAACTTAGCCGACAGTCATGCACCCATTAGTTTAATTTGTTGATCACCATCTCCCGGTCGGGGGATCGAACCGCCATTCTGCAACTCCGCATAGCATCAGCAACCAGGCATCTTTCCACTGGACCACCGCACCAAGACTATACGTCAAGGATTGGCCGACCATGTATGTATTTTTATTTTATTGACGCACTGGCAATGTGCGGCTTGAATTTCCATGTGCTAACTTAGCAGACAGTCATGCACCCATTAGTTTAATTTGTTGATCACCATCTCACGGTCGGGGGATCGAACCGCCATTCTGCAACTCCGCATAGCATCAGCAACCAGGCATCTTTCCACTGGACCACCGCACCAAGACTAAAAGTCAAGGATTGGCCGACCAGCTTTCACATGTCTGATATACTGACACACTGACGATTCATATGGGACTATCTGTGGATGCACCTGCCACAATTCAGTCCTAGACTTTTACGCCTATTGTACTCTGACTCCAGCACGGCTCTGGCAGTATATGTATTTTTATTTTATTGACGCACTGGCAACGTGCAGCTTCAATTTCCATGTGCTAACTTAGCCGACAGTCATGCACCCGTTAGTTTAATTTGTTGATCACCATCTCCCGGTCGGGGGATCGAACCGTCATTCTGCAACTCCGCCTAGCATCAGCAACCAGGCATCTTTCCACTGGACCACCGCACCAAGACTAAAAGTCAAGGATTGGCCGACCAGCTTTCACATGTCTGATATACTGACACACTGACGATTCATATGGGACTATCTGTGGATGCATCTGTCACAATCAATCCTAGGCTTTTACGCCTATTGTACTCTGACTCCAGCACGGCTCTGGCAGTATATGTATTTTTATTTTATTGACGCACTGGCAACGTGCGGCTTCAATTTCCATGTGCTAACTTAGCCGACAGTGATGCACCCGTTAGTTTAATTTGTTGATCACCATCTCCCGGTCGGGGGATCGAACCGCCATTCTGCAACTCCGCATAGCATCAGCAACCAGGCATCTTTCCACTGGACCACCACACCAATACTAAAAAGTCAAGGATTGGCCGACCAGCTTTCACATGTCTGATATACTGACACACTGACGATTCATATGGGACTATTTGTGAATGCACCTGCCACAATTCAATCCTAGGCTTTTACGCCTATTGTACTCTGACTCCAGCACGGCTATGGCAGTATATGTATTTTTATTTTATTGACGCACTGGCAACGTGCAGCTTCAATTTCCATGTGCTAACTTAGCCGACAGTGATGCACCCATCAGTTTAATTTGTTGATCACCATCTCCCGGTCGGGGGATCGAACCGCCATTATGCAACTCCGCATAGCATCAGCAACCAGGCATCTTTCCACTGGACCACGGCACCAAGACTATAAGTCAAGCATTGGCCGACCAGCTGTCACATGTCTGATGTACTGACACACTGACGATTCATATGGGACTATCTGTGGATGCACCTGCCACAATTCAATCCTAGGCTTTTACGCCTATTGTACTCTGGCTCCAGCACGGCTCTGGCAGTATATGTATTTTTATTTTATTGATGCACTGGCAACGTGCGGCTTCAATTTCCATGTGCTAACTTAGCCGACAGTCATGCACCCATTAGTTTAATTTGTTGATCACCATCTCCCGGTTGGGGGATCGAATCGCCATTCTGCAACTCTGCATAGCATCAGCAACCAGGCATCTTTCCACTGGACCACCGCACCAAGACTATAAGTCAAGGATTGGCCGACCATGTATGTATTTTTATTTTATTGACGCACTGGCAACGTGCGGCTTGAATTTCCATGTGCTAACTTAGCCGACAGTCATGCACCCATTAGTTTAATTTGTTGATCACCATCTTCCGGTCGGCGGATCGAACCGCCATTCTGCAACTCCGCATAGCATCAGCAACCAGGCATCTTTCCACAGGATCACCGCACCAAGACTATAAGTCACGGATTGGCCGACCAGCTGTCACATGTCTGATGTACTGACACACTGACGATTGATATGGGACTATTTGTGAATGCACCTGCCACAATTCAATCCTAGGCTTTTACGCCTATTGTACTCTGACTCCAGCACGGCTATGGCAGTATATGTATTTTTATTTTATTGACGCACTGGCAACGTGCGGCTTCAATTTCCATGTGCTAACTTAGCCGACAGTCGTGCACCCATTGGTTTAATTTGTTGATCACCATCTCCCGGTCGGGGGATCGAACCGCCATTCTGCAACTCCGCATAGCATCAGCAACCAGGCATCTTTCCACTGGACAACCGTGCCAAGACTATAAGTCCAGGATTGGCCGACCATGTATGTATGTATGTATGTATGTATTTTTTATTTTATTGACGCACTGGCAACGTGCGGCTTCAATTTCCATGCGCTAACTTAGCCGACAGTGATGCACCCGTTAGTTTAATTTGTTGATCACCATCTCCCGGTCGGGGGATCGGACTGTCATTCTGCAACTCCGCATAGCATCAGCAACCAGGCATCTTTCCACTGGACCACCGCACCAAGACTAAAAAGTCATGGATTGGCCGACCAGCTTTCACATGTCTGATATACTGACACACTCACGATTCATATGGGACTATTTGTGAAAGCGCCTGCCACAATTCAATCCTAGGCTTTTACGCATATTGTACTCTGACTCCAGCACGGCTATGGCAGTATATGTATTTTTATTTTATTGACGCACTGGCAACGTGCAGCTTCAATTTCCATATGCTAACTTAGCCGACAGTCATGCACCCATTAGTTTAATTTGTTGATCACCATCTCCCGGTCGGGTGATCGAACCGCCATTATGCAACTCCGCATAGCATCAGCAACCAGGCATCTTTCCACTGGACCACCGCACCAAGACTATAAGTCAAGCATTGGCCGACCAGCTGTCACATGTCTGATGTACTGACACACTGACGATTCATATGGGACTATCTGTGGATGCACCTGCCACAATTCAATCCTAGGCTTTTACGCCTATTGTACTCTGGCTCCAGCACGGCTCTGGCAGTATATGTATTTTTATTTTATTGATGCACTGGCAACGTGCGGCTTCAATTTCCATGTGCTAACTTAGCCGACAGTCATGCACCCATTAGTTTAATTTGTTGATCACCATCTCCTGGTCGGGGGGATCGAACCGCCATTCTGCAACTCTGCATAGCATCAGCAACCAGGCATCTTTCCACTGGACCACCGCACCAAGACTATAAGTCAAGGATTGGCCGACCATGTATGTATTTTTATTTTATTGACGCACTGGCAACGTGCGGCTTGAATTTCCATGTGCTAACTTAGCCGACAGTCATGCACCCATTAGTTTAATTTGTTGATCACCATCTTCCGGTCGGGGGATCGAACCGCCATTCTGCAACTCCGCATAGCATCAGCAACCAGGCATCTTTCCACTGGATCACCGCACCAAGACTATAAGTCACAGATTGGCCGACCAGCTGTCACATGTCTGATGTACTGACACACTGACGATTGATATGGGACTATTTGTGAATGCACCTGCCACAATTCAATCCTAGGCTTTTACGCCTATTGTACTCTGACTCCAGCACGGCTATGGCAGTATATGTATTTTTATTTTATTGATGCACTGGCAACGTGCGGCTTGAATTTCCATGTGCTAACTTAGCCGACAGTCATGCACCCATTAGTTTAATTTGTTGATCACCATCTCCCGGTTGGGGGATCGAATCGCCATTCTGCAACTCTGCATAGCATCAGCAACCAGGCATCTTTCCACTGGACCACCGCACCAAGACTATAAGTCAAGGATTGGCCGACCATGTATGTATTTTTATTTTATTGACGCACTGGCAACGTGCGGCTTGAATTTCCATGTGCTAACTTAGCCGACAGTCATGCACCCATTAGTTTAATTTGTTGATCACCATCTTCCGGTCGGGGGATCGAACCGCCATTCTGCAACTCCGCATAGCATCAGCAACCAGGCATCTTTCCACTGGACAACCGTGCCAAGACTATAAGTCCAGGATTGGCCGACCATGTATGTATGTATGTATGTATGTATTTTTTATTTTATTGACGCACTGGCAACGTGCGGCTTCAATTTCCATGTGCTAACTTAGCCGACAGTGATGCACCCGTTAGTTTAATTTGTTGATCACCATCTCCCGGTCGGGTGATCGAACCGCCATTATGCAACTCCGCATAGCATCAGCAACCAGGCATCTTTCCACTGGACCACCGCACCAAGACTAAAAGTCAAGGATTGGCCGACCAGCTTTCACATGTCTGATATACTGACACACTGACGATTCATATGGGACTATCTGTGGATGCACCTGCCACAATTCAATCCTAGGCTTTTACGCCTATTGTACTCTGACTCCAGCACGGCTCTGGCAGTATATGTATTTTTATTTTATTGATGCACTGGCAACGTGCGGCTTCAATTTCCATGTGCTAACTTAGCCGACAGTCATGCACCCATTAGTTTAATTTGTTGATCACCATCTCCTGGTCGGGGGATCGAACCGCCATTCTGCAACTCCGCATAGCATCAGCAACCAGGCATCTTTCCACTGGACCACCGCACCAAGACTATAAGTCAAGGATTGGCCGACCATGTATGTATCTTTATTTTATTGACGCACTGGCAACGTGCGGCTTGAATTTCCATGTGCTAACTTAGCCGACAGTCATGCACCCATTAGTTTAATATGTTGATCACCATCTTCCGGTCGGGGGATCGAACCGCCATTCTGCAACTCCGCATAGCATCAGCAACCAGGCATCTTTCCACTGGATCACCGCACCAAGACTATAAGTCACGGATTGGCCGACCAGCTGTCACATGTCTGATGTACTGACACACTGACGATTGATATGGGACTATTTGTGAATGCACCTGCCACAATTCAATCCTAGGCTTTTACGCCTATTGTACTCTGACTCCAGCACGGCTATGGCAGTATATGTATTTTTATTTTATTGACGCACTGGCAACGTGCGGCTTCAATTTCCATGTGCTAACTTAGCCGACAGTCATGCACCCATTAGTTTAATTTGTTGATCACCATCTCCCGGTCGGGGGATCGAACCGCCATTATGCAACTCCGCATAGCATCAGCAACCAGGCATCTTTCCACTGGACCACCGCACCAAGACTATACGTCAAGGATTGGCCGACCATGTATGTATTTTTATTTTATTGACGCACTGGCAACGTGCGGCTTCAATTTCCATGTGCTAACTTAGCCGACAGTCATGCACCCATTAGTTTAATTTGTTGATCACCATCTCCCGGTCGGGGGATTGAACCGCCATTCTGCAACTCCGCATAGCATCAGCAACAAGGCATCTTTCCACTGGACCACCGCACCAAGACTTAAAATCAAGGATTGGCCGACCAGTTTTCACATGTCTGATATACTGACACACTGACGATTCATATGGGACTATCTGTGGTTGCATCTGTCACAATCAATCCTAGGCTTTTACGCCTATTGTACTCTGACTCCAGCACGGCTCTGGCAGTATATGTATTTTTTATTTTATTGACGTACTGGCAACGTGCGGCTTCAATTTCCATGTGCTAACTTAGCCGACAGTGATGCACCCGTTAGTTTAATTTGTTGATCACCATCTCCCGGTCGGGGGATCGAACCGTCATTCTGCAACTCCGCATGGCATCAGCAACCAGGCATCTTTCCACTGGACCACCGCACCAAGACTAAAAGTCAAGGATTGGCCGACCAGCTTTCACATGTCTGATATACTGACACACTGACGATTCATATGGGACTATCTGTGGATGCACCTGCCACAATTCAATCCTAGGCTTATATATGATATATGAAATGAGTTTCCAAGTTGAGCGCCCTATCATTGAAATTGAATTGTGCATAAAAAACTATGCAACGTGAATGAGTTTTATTGAAATGGTGGAACACCCATTCAATAAGAAGAAGGGCTTCCCTAGGCGCAAAGTATGTCACAACGCGTAAACAAATCTCTCGCCACAGTGATGAGTTTGTGAATGTTACACTACAGATTTTTCTCCTACTCGCGTATTTTAACGTGTTCTCATGTAGTAACTTCTTGGTGACAACTTGATATTAAATCATATGAAGCTATTTGTGCGCTTTAATAAAAAAAATTTAACAATATTTACGCGATCGGAAGCGGAAAACAATCCCGTCAAGGGGCGTTCGCCCCAGTCCCAATTCGCCCTATTGTGCCGTTGTTATTATGGTACGATTCTAATACGGCGGCTGTTTATTTAAAAGTATAGGTACTTTCAGCGATTTTACGTGATATTGTACATCCACAAAGTCACTTGGTCGGTCGGATAATCAGTTGGTCAATCGGTGGGTGGGTGGTTCGGCCTGCCATCCTGTCTGTCCATCCACCACTCATAGAGTCTGCCAGTCTGTCACTTATGCAGTCATCCGATCCGTCACCCATGCAGTCTAGACTGTCAGACTCTATTCCTCATGTAGTCATCCGATCTGTCACGCATGCAGTACGTCAGTCTGTCACTCATGCATTCTTCTGATCTGTCACTCATGCAGTCATCCGATCTGTCACTCATGCAGTCATCCGATCTGCCACTCATACAATCATCTGATATGATCTGTCACTCACGCAGTCATCTGATATGCCACTCATGCGGTCATCTGATATGTCACTCATTCGATCTGTCATTCATGCAGTCATACGATCTGTCACTCACGCAGTCATCTGATCTGTCACTCATGCAGTCATCCGATCTGTCACTTGTGCAGTCATCCGATATGCCACTCATGCAATAACTGATCTGTCACTCACGCAGTCATCCGATCTATCACTCATAAAATTGGTTGGTTGGTCACTCGGTCTGTCGTTCAGTGGCTTGGTCAGTCGGTGGGTGAGTGGTTTGGTCCACCAGTCTGTCACTCATGCAGTCAGCTGATCTGTTAGTCATGAAATCCATCAGTATGTCACTCATGCAGTCATCCTCTCTACCAATCATGCAGTCCATCAATCTGTCACTCATGCATTCATCCTGTCAGTCACTCATGTCGTCCATTAGGATGTCACTCATGCAGTCATCATATCTCTCAGTCATGCAGTCATCCTATCTGTCAATCATGTATGTTGCAGTTGCTCGGTGGTAGGGGGCAGTCGGTCGCTTTGCCGTTTAGATGGTCGAGGAGTGGGTTGATCAGTCGGTGTGTGGATGGTTTGGTCCGTCAGTCTCTCAGTCAGTCCATCACTCATGCAGTCATCCGATCTGTCACTCATGCAGTCCATCAGTCATGCAGTCATCCGATCTCTCACTCATGCAGTCATCCGAGCTGTCACTCATGCAGTCATCCAATCTGTCACTCTTGCAGTCATCCGATATGTCGCTCATGCAGTCTGTCAGTTATGAATTCTTCTCATCTCTCATTCATGCAGTCATCCGATCTGTCACTCATGCAGTCATCCAATCTGCCACTCATGTATTCATCCAATCTGTCAGTCATTCAGTCGCTTGGTCAATGGGTGGGTGGTTTGGTCTGTCACCATGTTTGTCAGTCTGTCACTTATGCAGTCATCCATTCCGTCACTTATGCAGTCCTCCTTTCCATCACTCTTGCATTCATCCCAGCTGTCACTCTTGCAGTAAACCGATCTGCTACTCAGGCGGTTAACTAATCTGTCGCTCATGCAGTCCGTTAGTCTGTCCCTCATGCAGGCATCCTATCTGTCACTCATGCAGTCAGCTGCTTGGTGGGTGGGAGGTTTGGTCTGACAGCATGGCCGTCAGTTGGTCGCTCAGTCGATCGGTCAGTGGGTTGGTCAGTCGGTAGGTGCCTGGTTTGGTCTGTCAGTCTGTCCGTCAGTCTGTCACTCATACAGTCATCTGATCTTTCACACGTCAGTTATGTCAGTCATATGGTCAGTCTGTCGGTTGCTCAGCATGTCTGTCAGCCCGTCACACATGCAGTCCGGCAGTCGGTCCCTCATGCAGTCATCCAATTTGCCATTCATGCAATTGGTAACTCATACAGTAGGTTTGTCGCTCGTGTGGTTGGGTGGTCGGTCAGTCTTTCACGCATGCAGGCATCCGGTCTCTGACTCATGCAGTCATCCGATCTGTCACTCGTGCCATCCCTCAGGTTGTCACTCATGCAGTCATCCGATAGGTCACTCATGCAGTCATCTGATCTGTCACACATACAGTCGGCAGGGTGGTCAGTTGGTCGCTCAGTCGGTCGGTCAGTGGGTTGGTCAGTCGCTGGTTGGGTGGTTTTGTCTGTCTGCCTCTCCGCCAGTCCATCACTCATGTAGTCATCCGATATGTCACTCATGAATTCCGTCCGTCCATCAGTTATCGTATCTGCCACTCATGCGGTCAGTCCGTCGGTTGCTCAGTGGGGTGGTAAATCTGTGGGTAGGTAGTTTGATCTGTCAGCATCTCCTGCAGTCCTCCGATCTGTCACTCATACATTACACTAGTTCGTCACTCATGCAGTCATCCAATCTGTCACCCTTACAGTCATCCAATATGTCACCCATGCGGTCATGCGATCTGTCACTCATGCAATCGGTCGGTCAGTCGGTTGTTTGGTCGGCCTGTCTATCAGTCCGTCACTAATACAGCTATACGAGTTGTCACTCATGCAGCCTGCCAGTCCGTCACTCATACAGTTAGTCATCCGATCTATCTCGCATGCCGTCAGTCGTTCGGTGTATCTGTTAGTCCGTCACTCATGCTCCCGTCAGATCTGTCACTCATGCATCGCGTCAGTCCATCACGCATACAGTTGGGCATCCGATCTGTCACTCATGCAGGCAGTCAGTCATCCGATCTGTCACTCATGCAATCGGTCGGTCATCCGATCTGTCACTCATGCGGTCAGTTGAAAATTGTCAAATAGTGACCCCTCTCTTTCCCCTCCCATATCCATACCGCATCTATTTGTAATTTCAAGGTAGTCTGAGATGAGTTCACGAAAAATCAGGATATGATTGCGTTTTCATAATGAAAGTCCCATAACCACAATACTGGTAAGACACACGTGACATCTATGAATGAACGTGGCTTGAGCTTCCCATTTTCGTAATAACGGCAATATTTTGCAATCTATTTTGAACGCGTTACGAGAACTGATAACGCAAGCGGCCTTCACTTAAACGCGGTGCGTGTTACCAGTATTGTTGACCAGTTTAAAACTAATTCGCCTATTTTGGGCCTAGCCTATCATTTAATTTAGTCGTTCATAGTTTACTGATGATGCATCCATCTAATTAATAACAATAGCTGATTAACACCAGATGAAACTGAAAGCCGAAACAAACAATTTGTCACGTGATAAGTAGGATTTCCCCGCATGAATATTTATGAGATGCACACTGAATACAATATAAACCAGATGGATAAGATCAGTAATGACTGTAAAAATGCGCTATTTTGATCGTAGTAACGGTGAAATTACATCGTTTTATTGGCGGCATTGTGCAAATATGAACTTCTCCTGACACAATGAGATTATGTATATAGCCTAGAGACTGATTTGCAATAATGAAATACTGTGACATAGCAGCTTTAAAAAGTCAGTCAAGTTGGCGATTGTATTCTTTGATGGATTGACAATTTAATAACATTCTGTTGAATATTTTGAAATTAATTTGAATAGACGCTGTTGCTGCAACATCATCCAATCAATTTAGCATCAACATATTCAACAGATGCCCTGTATGGTTACATTGAATTTGGGATTCTGGGAATTCAGAGTTCAAAGTATCTAAATTGATTCCAACCCGCATTTAAAAGTGGGTGGAGCTTAGCTAGAAATAGGCGGGCCATATCTAGAAATAGATCCTATTGTCTTTTTATCCCCTCAACACGTCATTTACCATGACATTGGTATACGATTTGGCCCTATTGCCATTATTTTACATCCAACTCATTTTCAGCACACGGACATAATATTTCATTATATAAATGTTCTTCTTTCAGGAGAAGTCATTGCCAGACTTTTTGGAGAAGTTGCCTTCTGTTCTGAAAACATTCGAGGACTTTCTGGGAAACAAACATTGGTTTGTAGGCAACAGTGTAAGTTGGAATCAAATGTCTAGGTGGCTAGTTATGAATTCGACCATTCCGCTTCCTTATGTAGCTCGCCGGGTAGTGTCGAGGCGTTCCAGTGTATCATGTCGACTCGCCGCGCCGCAGGTGCACGACGAGTGATGATGCTGGTTGGCATCCGGTCTCTGGATGAGGGATCTTGTACGAGACTGCCCTGCGGGAAACAAAAACCGGCTCCTAAGGTCGGTGGAACTCAATCGTTCCGGTGGGGCCGTGCGATCATTGTCGCGAACAGTAAACACAACTGTCTCATCCCACGAGTTTGTGTCACCAGTATGCCTATCCATAGCAATTTCGTGATCTATGAACTTACAAGATTTGATTTGGTGGCCTAAAAATACAAGTCTATACAATGAGTTTACCTAAACAATTAAAAATATGCTAGATAAAACTACAATAAGAGCATACGAAAATACGATGAACTTCTAAACATGGGGCTCCCGGAGGTACCACACAGACCCGTAGGTCCGCAGAGGTATCCCCGCAAGGGAGACTCCCGTATATGAGACTTAACTGTTTAACTTAAAATAAGTTATTATACCTCTAAGCTGAAAGGAAGAAGGTTATAGCAGACGAAAAGTTATGTGCCTCACGCGGGCACTACTCCTAGTGCTAGTTTGGGTGAGGAGTATTATCCCGGCGTGGACCATCGTCACTGAATCCTTGCGAGAGGCAAGTGCCTCGCGTGGGCCACCATCTCGGGAAGGTGTCGCCACTTCTTAAAGCGGGAGAAGAGTAGTAGGCAAAAATGGGCTCACTCTAATATTCCAATCAGAAATGCTTTTAGAGAGAAAAGACCATACCTAGTGAGATTATGACTATAGGGGTGCGTACTGATTTACGTGAAGACGGGACGGAGAATTCCCGATGGATTCCCTCGTTACCATCTTATGTGATTCTTGGCATGCTGAATTAGTAGTTGCCGCTTTATTTATGCAGGCTTTCCGCTTTGCTTAATTCCTGTTGGTTGTTTTCAGAACAAGAATTATTTTAGGCTGCAACTGTGTGATATCTACCTAGCTATTAGACATGGCTGTCACGGAGAACAGATGCCCTAAGACATCAATACTAAAGACAGCGCTAATACATGTTACGTAGCAAGATCTGGATAAAAATCCGGACATCCCGCCCCGTAACCACATAAAAACATTACAAGACATGGGTTACATTTCACGAAAGCATTATTAGGCCAGTGTTCTAACGCTATGGTGGGGGTAAGAGAGACGAATACCCACCGTAAATGTCCTTCCCACAAGGGCGTGGCAGATCTAAATATCATGCCCAGACATTTTAATGGAATTCGGTGGTGGTACGTATCTCGCCCGTTACTGGGTACTATGGAACTAACCATTTTACCTCTCGTTAGGTTTATATACATGTTGCCCAGTTTTGCACTGCGGTGCGGGAGGATTGTTCAGTAAATAAAATAATAATTAATACATATGTTTTCGCAGTGCTTTCCTACATTGGATTAAAATGCTAACTACTAAGTATCCGAAGATACGAGGGGAGGTGTATGTGACACAACACCCTGGCATCACCGCTTGGAGACCCCAATAGTTTCCCAGAGTCGGATCAGCCCAAACAATTAAGAAGCCACAAGGCTGAGTGGAGCACGAAGAGAGACAAAATCTTGCTTATTATACTTACTTATGAGTCTTATCGGAGTGCGGGGCTAGATTATCGCACTGCCGGAAGAGAAGACTATATTACACAGTATGTAATGAAGACTGTGTCTCTAATCGTTTTGAACCTATCCTATCGAGCTGAATAGAACAGGTTAGTCGGTAGCATGCCGGGATAAACTGAGTTATAGCACGGACAGCGACCTCAGTGAAAAATTGTTTGTGGCGGGAGAAAGTGCTGCATATATAAGTGTTGCTGTATAGTGTTTGATACGTGCACTGCAGTCCTATATTTTCTATAAATAAGCAAAACATATGAACGGATGGCCACTGGCCATATATATATATATATACATAATCTAACCAGAACAGACAATACGGTGTCAAATGATTAAGATATATATTTTGGTAAAGGTTAACGAACCTATTATAGTGCGGTTAGCAACACATTGAGGAAAATGATAATAATTATCAACAAATACAGAAATTATAACTATCGGTCCTAAGACCGTTCCGGTTCCTTTTTGTCATCGGGACCATTTTTGCGGATACAATATATTTAACAAAACCTATATTGAGAAAAAATTAAACTGTGAAGTATAGTTACTTGAATACTTGGTAGTCATTCCTAAGTTAGGCTACCATGTTACTGAAATTGATATGTAGATCCGTAGTCGACGTGAGATGATGCGCTCTCCGGAAGCTGGAAAGTTTCCGCAGGTGGGTTCCCGCAAGCTGTTTTCCACAAACAAGACTTCCGCAAGAACACTCATGGTGGGAGTGCATCACTTGGCGCTGTAGGCCTAATAGAATGTCTAACGAGCAGTCAGTAAAAAATACGATAGTACTATGTGGTGAAGAAAGTTCCCGTACTCGATGGCATGGATGGAAGATGTAACCAACCCGTCACCAGCTGGGGTTGTCAGAGGCAAATGAAGATACAAAACAAAGCTTCATGGTGCTGGGTACCTCAACCAGCTTTGAAGACGCACCGTGTAGAGTTTACTTGCTATGGTCGAAAGGCGAAAGAACTGACACGATGTAAGTGCGGCAACGATTGAAATACCACTTTTAGGCGTGGCCAGCAGATCCGGCGAGTCATCCATCAAAGAACAATCCTGCCTCTACATCTGTAGACTCACATATTCAGGCCATAAAGGCCTCTCCGCAAATTTGTGTTCCGAAGGAGATGTTGATATTCGTGAAGAGTAAATAGAAAGTTCCAAATTGCTCCCGTAAGTAGGGAGTATATAAAATTGCTTTTACTGCGGTGGGTTGGCTACTGGTAGCTACGGGAACGCGACGGAAACTGAAGTCATATGCGTGGTATCTGTCAATAGTAGCTAGTACAGGTCCATCCTGTTCGGCCCCTGGCCGAGGATGCTCTCGATCACTGGATCACTTCTCCTTTTATACTCCTCGTGACGTCACAGGCGCAGGCTCTATCCAATCATCGTTCGAGCAACAGCCAATCAGCGCGCAGCTAATAATAGCGCAGCCGAACGTTCTAGAACATTCTAGAATTTTTGCGTTCACGTGGTTTTGACGTCCCGGCAATATTTTGAAGATAATCATGAAGACTTTTCCCTGGATAACCGGGTTTGAAATGGTTTACAGATTTCGAAAGCCCGTTGAATTAACGGGAACAAGCGATCAATAAGGATTACAGGGTACCATCTTGGTACACTAAAAGCGCCATCCTATCTAGGTCACTCCATATAAACAGCATCCTGGCGCGCGCATGTGAATCATGCGCTTTAACGAAGTTAGTCGTTTTTCAACACGCTATCTCTCCCATAGGCCTATATACGCTTATAGCTCTACCCAGGGGGGCGTGTTCAGAAAATGAATCCAGGACGGGCGGTGCATACCCAGCTTAGCTGGTATGGCTGGTATCCGACCGGTCGATCCGAACTACACTTATCAACAGAAAGCAATGCATCTTTCCAGTTTTAGCTATGCCCCGCCCACTTCTAGCTAAGCTCCACCAACATTCGCTGTGTTGAGATCGATCGATCATCGAACGCCCTGACCATCAGTTTACTGGAAACTATACAGGTCAGCTGGGTAATGGGGCGAATTGGCACTGGGGCGAACACTCTTAACGCGATTCTTTTCCGCTTCCAATCGCATAAATATTGTTTGAATTCCCATATTCTGTCCCATAAGTATCTTGATTTGATTCAATATCAAGCTGTCACCAAGAAGTTGATACACAAGAACACGCTAAAACAAGCGAATATGAGGAGGAAAATATCTAGTGTAACATTCATCAACTCGTTCCTGTCAGTAATGAGAGATTTGTTTATGCGCTTTGACATTACCCATGAATCTTTGCCACTGGGTAGGCCCTTCTTCTTATTGAATGGCTGTTCCAGCATTTCACGAGGCACAATCGTCACATTAAAAAAACTTTATCCAAGTTGCATAGTTGTTATGCACAATTCAATTTCAATGATAGTTCGATCAACATGGAAAATCATTTTAAGTTCCATGAGATTGCATAAATATACGCCTGGAATATTGTAAGTGTGCTATTATTTGTCAGTTAAGACTACTTGGTGTGACAAAGTCCCTGTAAGTAGAACCAGAGTTATTGTGAGACCTTCTGTTTAAATAGTTTTCAAAAGAATCCTTTTTTAAATGTAGTCGCCGTATGTACGATTACTGTATTCTGCAGCTGTAGTAGTAGAAACATCCTACAGATGCAATCAGTCCTTCTTCGCTTTTGTCCACTGTGTCTTGTCCTAAGCCAAAATCCTTAGCTTCAAAAGATCCATTCGTGACTTGAGTGCACCTAATCTTGCTTTCTTGAGTTCATCTCGTAGCACGCTTAGCAGATTTATGCAACGACGTCCTCTCTTGGCTCTGTATTTGCTGGCTCTAAGTAGGGCGAATTCTATGGCTCTCTGCGCTGGTGTGTCTTCTGGCATCCTTAGCACATGGGCACACATGGGCCATCTTTGCTGGGCGACTTTTACAGATTAGGCGATGTATTACATATCTTGCATAGTGCATCGTTGGATAGTATGCTGTCTGACCATCAGTGTCCAGTAATGGTGCCTAGGTGTTTGCGATGGCAGGTATAGCGTTTGTCTAGAGCTACCATTGGAGGTGTCCAGCTGTTACATATATACATCATCAATGATACGCAGGTTGCATTGTATAAACGTAGTCTTTTTGATCAAGGGCATCTTTGATCTACGAATCCATAGCTTCCAGAAGAACGGGACAGCTATGTTCCCCATGATGTAGCGTGCAGTAATGTCAGCAGTACTGCAAAGCAGGGAGCCCGGGATTTTACTTTTATTCCATGGTTCGCCGCCACGGAGTCGATCGTCATTTTCTTTAGTTTCATGCTTTGTAGATAGGTATATGAGGGTGAACTCTGTTTTGGATTCATTCATAAAGAGAGATTCTCAATTTTTTGTTTGCTTGCAGCTATTGGAAGAGGCTCGTCAAAGGGTTTCTTTTCCTCGTCTATAAGGTTCACATCGTTGGCATACTCCATCGCTAGCGGCACACCGAATTGGTGTGGGTGTGGGGGTGGAGGTGTTGGTCTTGTCGAATCTTCCTGCACAGATTTCAATGCAGCAGCAAGGTAACATGTGAAAAGCACACGAGATAGACTATCTTCCTGTGGGGAGCAGATTGATGTCTCAAACTCTACAGACTTCACTGACTTGACTCATACTCTCAGCTTGGTGTCTGCATGCAGTAATCTCACTAGCCATAGCTCATCCTCATTGGAACTGACTTCGCGTACTACATCTAGGATCTTTGAGTGCTTAATTGTGTCGAAGGCTCGTGACATGTCAATGCCAATTTTGTGGAAATCCCAGTGTTTGAACATGACTACCGACACAAGCATGCGTCGAGCCATACAATGTCTGCGCAGCTGCGTCTGCGTTTGAAGCCGCTTTGACATGATCCGGCGAAGTCATCGATTTTGTCTCGGATGCGGCATAGAGTAACATTGGGTAGGATTTTTCTGTATACTGTTGAGGAATACAATGGGACGCAGATTGTCTGGTGGAGGGGCGGGCCAGGTGGCTTCTTGGGCTTGGGCAGCACGATAAGGGTGCCTTGGCCTACAGCGTCGATGGGAAGGTGGTGCATAAAAGCTGAATTGATTAGGGGCATGATCGGTTTTAAGAATATGTCACTTGCATATTTGAATAGTTCATTGCTCGTGCCTCCAGTTCCAGATGCACGTCCATTTTTCAGGCCTTTATGTGTCTTCTCAACTTCTGCTGTATTAAGTGGTGTTAGTAATCTCCTGGCGACTCCTGAAAATGGGTGCAATGGCTCATCATCGTGGTCAGTGAACTGTTCCTTGAACAATTCTCGAATTTGCCCTGATAAGTCCCGATAAAGTGTCCTTCAGAGTTGTGTAATTAGTAACTCTCAGGGCTCCATCTGCCCGAAAAGTTTTCTGACAGTCATCCATGGCAGTGACTTCATCTGCTAGGGAGTCTGCTTGTTGGATAGCAAGATCTTTCATAGATCCATAGATTTCAATATTTTTGGTTATGGCTTCGTTTGGTTCAGAGCTGACGTCGAGGTTAGCTATCTGCTCGCCGAGGGCCTTTTTGTATGACATTTCAGTGTCAGTGTCGCTGATGAGCTTGGGTCAGTTGTAGGTGACTACCCTCTTGCCTGCTATGGCGTTTATACATTAGGTAGAGCGGGTTCATATGGAGGCGTGTAATAACTGGCTTACGATCAGATTTGAGGTCTGTGCCTCCATAGGACCGAGAACCCCGAAGTAGGGGGTTTGCTGTTGCGGTTTTGTGATCAGCAGTGTGTCCAGTCCATGTTGTCCAGTGACGGCATGGGTGTTTGAAAGCCGTATTTGTGGCAAATATGCCATTGGAACTAGGGAATGCCACCAGTGCATCTCCATTGCTGTTGAGTGTGCCCTCTCCATACGATCTCATGCATATAAGCCAAGTCCTGAACTTTTGTCTGCAATGCCGCACTCGAACAGTTGCCATCTAGCTGGCATTGTAATGGCAGAGCTCAGTTCTGCATAGAAAGAGTCTAATATTGCTGGAATCTCTTTGCCGCTTTCGGTAGTTGGCCCATATGCATTGACAATTCGACACTTTGAAACTTCAGTCCAGAATTAGCATTTGTGACTGACTGGCTGACTCACTAACTAACTCACTTACTAACTCACTAACTGACTAAGAGACATGACGGTTTATCGAGCTGTTATCCGCCACGAAAAATCACGATGTGACATAAAAGTGAAGAAATCATTTAGATATTCAGATAACTCAACAGTTTGGTAAAGTGCCATGTTTATTCTTATCCCAAAATGTTTTTCTGATTGCATAAAAATTACGTTCTTAACCCTCTGTCCTTGGTCCAGAACTCGACTACAGCAATTCACTTAACTCTTTGTGTCAGAAAAACACAATTTGAAAACATATTGATATAGACAATCTCTGTCGTGGTTACTGTTTCAACTTTAGTGCGGACTATTTTGAAAGAAATTTGGCTGTATTTGGCTGATTGAAAGCAGCAACGTCTTACAGTCAGATTCGTTAACAAATTTTAAACAGCTTACTCGTATGGTGGCATTTAAATTGAGATAATTGGCGTTAACGGCTTATATTATGCGTGTGGGTGTGGGGGTAGGGATGGTGCAGACTTCCACATTTAAAAAAATTAACTGCTATATTTTTCGGATCATGCCCACAGTTGTGGAATTCAAGTCTATCGCCACAACGTTATCTGTGTTGAAAACTGAGACAAATCAAGTAGCTTCCGAGATATCCATAGTTCCGGAGCTGATATGATCCTGATCCGGATCTCGGTCTGGAAATCCTCTTTTGCGGTAACAGCCTTTGTTGCGATAAGGGTCCAAATTCACTTCATTTTATTCCGTATAATTTAATGTATTGTAGTTGTGAAGTGGACATTGGATGGCAGAGTCGGATTTACCCTTAAGCTAAATAAGCTGCAGCTTAGGGCCTAAACGTATGAGGGGCATCTAAATTGATTAACCATAAAAGAATCTTCTGTAAAAGAATTAACTAAACATACTATTTCTAATCTATTCTCAGAATGCACCTTTCCAGTTTTAGCCATGCCCGTCCCACGTCTAGCTAAGCTCCACCGACACTTCGCCGTGTTGGGATTGATCGATAGCCAAATGCCATAACTATCAATTTCCTGAAAGTTATACAAGTAAGCTGTTGACTATTTTGTAACTAATTTGACTGGGTCCTGTTGCTCGCTCAGTCAAATTAGTTTCAATAAATTCAGTAACATATTTATTAAATAGTAAAGACATACAATTCGTGCAACAACGCGTCGTCCGTCTTCAAATATGCGTTCGTGACGTACTTATCTACGTCATTCATGACGTCATAACGCTGTCATTCATTATCATGCCATTTTACACGTCACGTAGTTGATTATGACGTCGTATGTTTGATGGATAAAGTGGAAAGTGAATGGACCTTTCTAGTTTTAGCTATGTCTCGCCCATCACTAACTAAGCTCCACCCACACGTCACCGTGTTGGGATTGATCGGCTCCCGAATGCCCTGACTATCAATTTCTTGAAAAATATACAGTTAAGTTGCTGAATATTTTGTAACTAATTTGACCGGGTATTGTTGCTGCCTATGGCAGCAACAGCGCCCAGTTAAATTAGTATCAAAATATTCAACAGGATATTTATTAAATAGTAAAGACATACAATTCGTACAACACCGCATAGTCCGTCTTCAACTATGCGTTCGTGATGTACTTATCTACGTCATTCATGACGCCATAATGACATCATTAATTGTGATGTCATTCTATACGTCACGGTCCAGATTTTTTAAAGAAAAATTTTCAGATTTCGGTCGCTGGGCGTCAGGTCAGAACTTAAGACGTGAGAACCCAACCCTTACATAGATAGATCGTTGCCTGGTAGTTTAAAATAAATATATTGTAAGCTACAATTTCATTGCCATTATGCCAATATGGCCACATAGTGCTGTAAGCTAAGTATCTTTCAGAAAACCTGGAGATGTCTTCTGATAGAATCTAATTTTCAAATTTGTCCTGCAGGACCCATTGCATAGCTTAGGGCATCAGTAGGCCTACATCCAGCCCTGTTTGTTTGTTTAGAGATCTGTATCACTAATATCACGTCACAAATAAAATCGTTTTAAATTAATTTATACGGAATGAAATCATCGTTATGTTAAACTTTAATTCATTTCATTTCATCATGGTACACAACTTAAACTGCAAAAGGTATACAATTTTTAACAATTGCACTTTCAGTTATTGTCATGTGAATTTGGGCCTTTAACATTTGAGCCAAATCGTGCCAGTAATTTTGTTAGATACAGTTCCCTACAGTGGATAACACACGCGAGTGTTATAAATTGCTGTTACCAGAAATACGTGCGTTCCTTTAGTTTTACACCAGTTTTCCTGATAACGCAGATTTCTGGGCCGGTACTGGGCCAATACCGGGCCGTATAGGCCCTGTATTAGCCCAGTACTGGCCCTTTAACTCACGTTACCAGGATTGTGCCTTCATCAGTATTATTCTATACTTCAGATTACCATCGTTGACTTCCCAATGTACGAACATCTGCAACATCACCTCGTACTGGTTCCGGGTTGCCTGGATCCCTGTCCCAATCTCCGCACATTCATCAAGCGGTTTGAAGCTCTACCGGCGATTAAGAAATACATGTCGTCTGATGAGTTCATGAGGGTACCGATAAACAATCCGCAGGCCTCGGCGTGTACGTCTGTCTAAGCGATCGCACGCCATTGATCGCCTAGTGGTTTATAATTTTATACAATAAGACAAAGAATACAAATTGCTGTTTAAAATGTAAGAAAGAGTATCTTGGATATTTTGAAACAGATCTGACTGCCATGGTAGCGCATGTTAGTGGACCGTACTGGCCAACTCAGGGGCCTGATTGGTCTAGCACTGGCACAGTAAGATGCATTATTAGGGTGTGAGTCGCTATGTCATGAGCACAAACATCTCACAGTCAAATTGGCTTAAAATTATTCAACAGTTTATCTGTATGGTTGTTATTAAAATAAATATCCACAATTTTAAAATGAAATATATTTGATACACCTTGGCGTAGATACTTGACCATCACCGTACTTCTAGCGCACCATAATGGGCTATGAATAGCTTGGTCACATGGTCACTAAGTGCATATCTGAATGTGTATTTTGGCCATATGTCTGGATTGCAAGACAATAGAATCACCACATTTGGCACAAATGTGGTGATTCTATTGTCTTGCAATCCAGACATATGGCCAAAATACACATTCCGGTATGCATTCTGCGACCACGTGAGCGAGCTATTCGACCCGTTGATCTGAAGCTGAAAGTACTGTAGACCTACATTAAGCTCACCCCAATATAAATAGAATGTATCAATGGGATATGACCAAAATGCATATTCCGGCATGCGCATAGGTACCACGTGACCCAGCTATTTGACCCTTTGACATGAAACTTAAACTCTCTATAGCGTGCTCAAATATAATCAGCTGTGCTAAATTTCGCGAATCTACTTCTTTGCATTCCTGAGTTATGGCCAACAGAGTGTATTCCGGTAGGGCAATGTATTTGTCAGTGGGGTGTGAATTTTTTCAATCTCTCGTAGCCCACCTAACTGCCGTAGGTCTGCTAAATTTTGCAGGCCATGAGCACAGTGCCTAGTGTATGGATAACACAGCCCTGCAACTCTATCTAGCCTACCTCAATCTCATTGTATGTGCCAAATTTTGTGATGCTACCTTCTTGCATTCTGGAGATATGCTGCGAACGGATGGACGGACAGACAGACAGCCGGACAGGCAGGCAGACGGCATGCAGACAGGTAGGGAGGCAGACAGCAATACTCTCGCCGAATGCCAGCCTCCGGTGCGAGTAACTATGATGTGTTTGTGGTGGCAGGAATAAAGTTTGTCTAGAGCTGCTGCCTTTGGAGCTGCCCAGCGGTTACAGTTAAACAGCGGCAAGGATACGCAGGTTGCATTGTATAAATGTAGTTTTTTGTCAAGGGCATCTTTGATCTACGATTCCATAGCTTCCAGAAAGACTGGAAAGATATGTTCCCCATGACGCAGCGTGCAGCGCTGTCAGCAGTACTGAAAAGCAGTGAGCCCAGGATTGTACCTGCCCTCCATGGTTCGCCGCCACGAGGTGGGTCATCATTTTCCTTAATTTCATTTTTTGTAGATAGGTATATGTGGGTGAGGTGAATTCTGTTTTGGATTCATTCATAAAGAGATTCTCAATTTTTAGTTTGCGTACAGCTATTGGGAGAAGTTCGTCAAGGGTTTTTCCTCGTCTATGATGTTGACATTTTCCATCTCTAGCGGCATACCCAGTAGGGACACTGGGAGGGGGTTGCTGTTGGTCTTGTGGAATTCCCCGCACCGATTTCAATGCAGCAGCAAGGTAGCAAGTGAAAACTACAGGGAATAGGCCATGCAACTGTAGGCCAAATCGTCTCAGGATTGGCAGAGAAGAACGAACTCTGTTCGTGGACCGTGTATGTAAGAGTGGTCAGACCCAAAACATCATTACTATTGCACATGGAGCGTCCATGATCTATTGATAACGATTCATCGACGCTCGTGCCTGGCTGTGGATATGCTATACTAGTTGTCTGCTCCATAGCAATCGGTGGTACTTCATTATTAATTTTCGTGGGACCAATACATGTCTCACTGATATTGCAAATGCTTCCCAGTTCATGATGTGTTTCAGCTTATGGATGAGGTGTGACGCCATACACATATACTCTGTGACACTCCATATATTCAATTTGTAACTACTAGTGTTGATAGAACTCACTGGGCGTGCATCACTGGTAAGCTGGCGAAAGCTAAGCCTTGATACAAACTGTACTCTCCATGACAACACATGTAGTGGGATAAAATGGCCTTCTAATGTGTAGGTAACCGTTCTCGTACACACAGGCACAGGGCCAAAATGCAAACAGAATATGCTGTTGATCGAACCTTCGAGATGTACAGAAACACTCTTCTAGGGACGTCACTCTAGGTGGTAATGTGTTGTATCGTCTGATTATCAGGAATAATTCCAATAACTATTGATCAAGATAACGTTATTAGCAGCAATGTTGTAGCAATGTTAATGTTCTTACAAAAGTCACATCGATACAAATATAATTGTGCGTATCTTGTCAACAACCAGGTTTACTGCTGTGTGCTGCCAATGGGGTCTCTCGGTGATTTCAAATCCTAGTGACTCTGTATTTTTGTTGCAATCACCCCAGGACGAACAATAATCCGTTTCGTCTTTTATATATATATATATATATATATATATATATATATATATATATATATATATATATATATATATATATATATATATATATATACGAGCATGTAGTTTCGAGAGAAATATTTGTAACAATCTGCGTGCATGAGTACAAATATGTGCGTGTATACGGGAACTGGGATGTGCGTTATTCAATGCGATCTGTTTGCTTTTTGAGTTGCTGACGGTGTCAGCGCCGCAGCCTGCATATGGGCAAGGGAGGGTGGAGGGGGGGGGGCAACTGCCCCCACCCCACCCATGAGGTTTGCAATGTGTACTTTTTAAAATACTCATTGCACAGGCTAACCTGGGAGCATAGTATTTCTAACAGTCCATTTTGGCCTTTATGTGGCAAGCGATAGATATGTGGGTAGCCATGTATTGAGAGGTTCCCGTTGAGGACAGGCCACAGACTTCTTGCGATTCTTTGGATTCATGTACCAAGGATTATTTTCCTACCATCTACAGAATGTTGACCATATTCCTTACAACACCAGTTGTCAGGGTAGCATGTGAATGCTCATTTTCTGCTCCCCGTCGCCTCAAACAAGATCGACTAAGTGCAGTAAGTAGTCAGGGAAGTAGTGAAGCGTGGTTCTGTTCGCTATTGTTCTTCACCGCAGGGGGTCTTCGAGGACAAAGGGATTTTTGGAGAACAATGGCGAACAGCCGCACACAAAGGGATTGGAATGTGAGAACAATGGCGAACAGTGGCCCACGATTTGGAGATTTAGAGACCAATGGCGAACAACAGTGCTTCGACTGTGTTCTAGAATCTCTCAAGTGTGTGCGGTTGCACACACTTGAGAGATTCTAGAACACTGTCGAAGCGCATGAATCAATATTGCTGTTCCGGTATTCTGAAAATGTTAACCCTTAAAAGTTGTGTATTTTACGTTTTAACGTAGCGGCGGCGCGCCCCCTACGTGGTTATCTACCGCGGTATGTAGGGTAAAAATAATATAGTTCAAGAGGTGCTCTGATAATCTGATAAGCGTCTTTGAGCTTCAATTGGAATTTGCGCTATATAAATGCATACATACATACATACAGTCCAGTGGAAAGATGCCTGGTTGCTGATGCTATGCGGAGTTGCAGAATGGCGGTTCGATCCCCCGACCGGGAGATGGTGATCAACAAATTAAACTAACGGGTGCATCACTGTCGGCTAAGTTAGCACATGGAAATTGAAGCCGCACGTTGCCAGTGCGTCAATAAAATAAAAATACATATACTGCCAGAGCCGTGCTGGAGTCAGAGTACAATAGGCGTAAAAGCCTAGGATTGATTGTGACAGATGCATCCACAGATAGTCCCATATGAATCGTCAGTGTGTCAGTATATCAGACATGTGAAAGCTGGTCGGCCAATCCTTGACTTTTTAGTCTTGGTGCGGTGGTCCAGTGGAAAGATGCCTGGGTGCTGGTGCTATGCGGAGTTGCAGAATGGCGGTTCGATCCCCCGACCGGGAGATGGTGATCAACAAATTAAACTAACGGGTGCATCACTGTCGGCTAAGTTAGCACATGGAAATTGAAGCCGCACATTGCCAGTGCGTCAATAAAATAAAAATACATATACTGCCAGAGCCGTGCTGGAGTCAGAGTACAATAGGCGTAAAAGCCTAGGATTGATTGTGACAGATGCATCCACAGATAGTCCCATATGAATCGTCAGTGTGTCAGTATATCAGACATGTGAAAGCTGGTCGGCCAATCCTTGACTTTTTAGTCTTGGTGCGGTGGTCCAGTGGAAAGATGCCTGGGTGCTGATGCTATGCGGAGTTGCAGAATGGCGGTTCGATCCCCCGACCGGGAGATGGTGATCAACAAATTAAACTAACGGGTGCATCACTGTCGGCTAAGTTAGCACATGGAAATTGAAGCCGCACATTGCCAGTGCGTCAATAAAATAAAAATACATATACTGCCAGAGCCGTGCTGGAGTCAGAGTACAATAGGCGTAAAAGCCTAGGATTGATTGTGACAGATGCATCCACAGATAGTCCCATATGAATCGTCAGTGTGTCAGTATATCAGACATGTGAAAGCTGGTCGGCCAATCCTTGACTTTTTAGTCTTGGTGCGGTGGTCCAGTGGAAAGATGCCTGGTTGCTGATGCTATGCGGAGTTGCAGAATGGCGGTTCGATCCCCCGACCGGGAGATGGTGATCAACAAATTAAACTAACGGGTGCATCACTGTCGGCTAAGTTAGCACATGGAAATTGAAGCCGCACATTGCCAGTGCGTCAATAAAATAAAAATACATATACTGCCAGAGCCGTGCTGGAGTCAGAGTACAATAGGCGTAAAAGCCAAGGATTGATTGTGACAGATGCATCCACAGATAGTCCCATATGAATCGTCAGTGTGTCAGTATATCAGACATGTGAAAGCTGGTCGGCCAATCCTTGACTTTTTAGTCTTGGTGCGGTGGACCAGTGGAAAGATGCCTGGTTGCTGATGCTATGCGGAGTTGCAGAATGGCGGTTCGATCCCCCCCCCCCCGACCGGGAGATGGTGATCAACAAATTAAACTAACGGGTGCATCACTGTCGGCTAAGTTAGCACATGGAAATTGAAGCCGCACGTTGCCAGTTCGTCAATAAAATAAAAATACATATACTGCCAGAGCCGTGCTGGAGTCAGAGTACAATAGGCGTAAAAGCCTAGGATTGATTGTGACAGATGCATCCACAGATAGTCCCATATGAATCGTCAGTGTGTCAGTATATCAGACATGTGAAAGCTGGTCGGCCAATCCTTGACTTTTTAGTCTTGGTGCGGTGGTCCAGTGGAAAGATGCCTGGTTGCTGATGCTATGCGGAGTTGCAGAATGGCGGTTCGATCCACCGACCGGGAGATGGTGATCAACAAATTAAACTAACGGGTGCATCACTGTCGGCTAAGTTAGCACATGGAAATTGAAGCCGCACGTTGCCAGTGCGTCAATAAAATAAAAATACATAATAGGAGGAAGGAGTTTAAGAGGTGATCTGATAAGGGAGATCTATGAGGAGGATGAGGAGTAGGAGGTAGATGAGGCTAGCATTCTTGCTCAGTTGGTTTCGAGGGGCTAGCGTTCTTGTTTACAAGCATGATGTACGAATATTTTGAAAATAACTTGTCTGTTAACCCCTAAAATTTGGGTATTTTACGTTTTAACTTAGCGGCGTGTGCCCCCTTCCGTGGTTATCTACTGTGGTATGGTAGGTAAAAATAATTGGTGTTCTGATAATATGAGGAAGGAGTTTAAGAGGTGGTCTGATAAGGGAGATCGTAGGAGGAGTAGGGAGTATGAGGAGGAGGAGGGATGAGGAATGCTAAACGCGGTGATGCCTGGCGCTAGCGTATTTGTTTACAAAGCAGGCAATGTGCGATGTACGAATATTTTGAAAATAATTTGGCTGTTTCGTTGCTAACGTTAATTTATTAGTAAACTATTTTGTTGAATATTTTGAAAACGTTTTGACTGTTGGCTTAAACGACATTATGCGCAAATTGTTTTTTAAATACTTGATATTGCATTTGCAATAATGTCAGTCGTTTTAGATTTGGTGGTTGCACGATAATTAAAATGTAGTCATTATGTCTCTGAGGGCTCCATGTGTTTATGGAATTGTTTGTCAAGCGTAGGTATGATAAAAGGATTATTTGTTGCATATGGTTTAATTTAACCATCACTGTCGCATTAGCCGTGAGATCGGTCCTTAATCGAGTTACAAACATGGCACTCTACTCTCAAGATATTACAATGTCCTAGCCGAGAGTTTAAAAAAAAAAATCGATAAAACGCGTGCACCCACTTACCGGCTATTGTGGTTTACCGACGGCTATTGTGGTTTACCGACGCGTAAAGATTCGACAATTAAGATCAACATTACGAGCGTAGTAGCATAATCATAGATGGTCGTTTAATATAAATATAAAAATATCCTTTTGGCTACAGAGCAGTGATACATTATAACCATGTTTTACTATATAATTCAGCCCTGCCGTAAGCGACCACCTCGTGTTGCATCAGTACATGGACGCTAGAGACTTTCTTAACCCTTTTAACCCTCGAATTTCTTCACAAAAAACTCCATTTTCTTCATATTCATATTTGTAGACCTAGAGAAGACTATTTTTGAAAATGTATCATTGGAATGACTGGCTCTGCTGGCTATCCATTTGTCTAGGCATTATGCCAGCAAACACCCCTCACCACCACCACCACCACGACCACCATCAGCATCACCAACACCCACCACCACCACGACCACCAGCATCAACACCACCAACACCCACCACCTTCACCACCGCCGCCACCACCACCACCACTACCGTCAGGACCATCATACAACACCAACCACTAAGCACCATCATCACCACCACCACCAGCATCAACACCACCCACCCACCACCTTCACCGTCACTAGCACCACCACTACTGCCAGAACCGTCATACAACACCAAACACTAAGCACTATCAGCACCACCACCAGCATCAACACCACAAGCCACCACCTTCACCACAACCGCCACTAGTCCCACCACCAGTACCACTACCACCAGTACCGATATCCACCACAAACCACTAAGCACCACCACCACCACTACGACCTACACCCAAAACCATGCATTAACCCAACCACCAACACCCACCTACCCGCCAACCCATAGCAAGGAGAGGGTGTGTCAATGAGGGTTTAATAAAGGTCACGCTCGTATGCACACATGTTGATATGCGATAATGTAGTTATATGTTGTGCCCTTGTGCGTGCATGGAGGCGTGCGTGCCGTGGTGTGTGCCCTTGTGCGCATGCGTGTGCCAGAAGACTATTTTTGAAAATGTATCATTGGAATGACTGGCTCTGCTGGCTATCCATTTGTCAGGCATTTTGCCAGCAAACACCCCTCACCACCACCACCACCACCATAAGCATCACCAACAGCCACCACCACCACGACCACCAGCATCAACACCACCACCACCCACCACCTTGACCACCGCCGCCACCACCACCACTACCGCTGGTGTGAAGCCTGTGGTGAAGGCGGAGCTGGGGGTAGCAATGGTGGTCGTATTGTTGCTGTCTTGGCATAGGCTGTATTGGTGTAGACAGCGGCACATACGGGATGACGGGTGAGCTCCACCTGCACAAACCATTTCCTGCAATGCTTCATAGGATGTTTGGTGAAGCACAGAAGAAACAGTGATGTCGCCAAGGACGTGCGTTTCTCCATCTATGTCGGCGCTTGCGAATCCATGAGGCTGAGTGAATCATCTCTCCTGAGTCGCTACTGTCTGTGGATGCGGGAGATGATGCTGGATGGTGGGGTGTTATGTATGCCACCAGAGGACACCTAGAATCTAGTGTCTTGGTGGCGTGACGTGGTGCTTGCAAAAACGTTGTTTCAGCGGAGGTGCTACAACCTACTACTGCCGTTTTACATAGGAAAGAAGGCTTTGTGTGTGCGGAAAAAGAGGGGGATGTCATTGCTGCGGATGGGGGAGGTAACGTATGCACTGACATATGTGAAGCCGTGCATTTTAGTGTCTGTGTAAAAGCTGTTTTCGGTGGATGATGGTTGGCCACTGAACGTTGTTGCATGTAAGCCGCAGTTGAGCTGGGAGGCGGATATGGGCACCGAAGTGGCTCGATGTGATTCGGTGCCCTTAGGAGTTTGACTGTTTCTCTGGCTGTGGTGTGCTATGGTTGAAGGCAGGCGTTGTAGCGGGAGGTCGGTTAGGACACCGTTCCCTCCAATGGCCTGGCTGACCGCATCCAAAACAGGTGTTCGGTGGCGGTACAGTGCTGGTGGTGTTTGCTGTCCTAAACTGTGTGGTGGCGAGGTTGGTGCTAAGTGTTGTAACTAAATTGGTGAGTGCGGAGATTTGCTTGTTAATCTCCTCTATACGATCTCTCATGTTGCCGGTGTTGTTGTTGTTGTTTCGCTGGTTCCCACACCCTGGGGCCCCATTGTAATTTCTTCTACAGGCACGCCCCCTTCCTCCAGGTGCTTGACTTTGACTAGAATTCTGCACATCTGGTGATGGTGATGTTTGTGTGGCCGGTGTTGATGAATTGGGGGGAGCACTAGCGGGCGGGGCGTTAGCTGCACCCTCTATTTCACTGATAGGATGGAGTTGGCATCGGTTACTCTTCTCCCACTCCAGAAAGTTCTCTATGCGAACCACTTTTGCCGCTAATTGGCCCAAACTCCTGTGGTCGCCGAGAAACAGTTTTTCTTTCAGGGCGGGTTCACCGCTTAATGCATCGATGAAAGTATCAAGATGCAAATGGATCACGCCCTCCGTATTGGTGCTCGAATATGCGTGGGTGACTAGCCTCATGATTCGGCTAGCTAACTCGGGAAGAGTTTCTCCCGCGCGTCGTCAGAGATTTTTAAGTTGAAGACGACTGGTTTCTCCGAGGGCTGTGTCACCAAATCGCTCAGTCAGTGCTCGTTCCAACTGTATGTAGGTGGGTGTGTAATCAGTTCCCAGATCCGCAAGAACTTGGAGGGCTTTTCCGGAAGGCTGTGCGGCGAGATATTCAACCAACTGCTGATCGTTCCAGCGGTTAATCAGACTTATGATTTCGAACTGAATTTTATAATTGGTCCAGTCATTCTCCCCACTAAACTCGGGAGGGAGGATGACTCAGCCAAGACCGTGGGAAGAATGCAGCGGCTGAAATACGGGTGGTGCGGGTATCTGGGAAGTTGATGAATATGTTGAGGTTGGACGTGGTGCATTTGGCGGTGGTGTTGGTATCTCCCGTCGATGCCGATGCTGATGTGCCAGGACATGCGTACTCCAATTCAATGAGTCCGCCCCATTTGTTGTGAAGATTGCGTGGTCGTTCCTCCCAATGTGAGGACTGATGTTCCTCATATGGTGGTGGTGCAGTCGGCTGACTGTCGTGATGTGTTGCATGACTGATGTACCGGAGAAATGGTGGTGGTGATTCCTCCTGATAATGCCGCGGTGTCCCCCTTGAGTATAGCATTTTGCTAGAAGGGGGCAGTGCGGGAGGTTATCTGTATTGAGGATCATCACCCGGCAATACAGTTCCTGTAGATGACATGGGTGAACGATAGTAGTTTGAAGGGCTGTAGAATTGCCCGTAATCGGGTCTTTGTCGAGGTCGTCCACGATTCAGCCCTGTTGGTGTTGGCCTGTCGTGTCGCAGGGTTGTTGATTCCACTGAATTTCTGGCATAGTCGTTGAGCATGTGCGCTGCAAATTCATTGTATGACGCTAACTCTTGATCGAGGGAGTCGTTGCTAAACGGCTATGGTATTGAACTGAGCTCACTATATGGTGTGGGCATGAGTTCACCGCAGTTGGTTAATGATGTTCTTCGAGCCCCACATCGGGCGCCACTTGTAGCTCGCCGGTAGTGTTGGGCCATTCCAGTGTAACATGTCGACTCGCCATGCCGCAAGTGCACGACGAGTGATGATGCTGGTTAGCATCTGGTCTCGTGGTGACGTACCGTGTACGAGACTGCCCTGCGGGAAACAAAAACCGGCTCCTAAGGCCAGTGGAACTCAATCGTTCCAGTGGGGTGGTGCGACCATCGTTGTGAACATTAAGCACAACTGTCTCATCCCAATAATTTGTGTCACCAGTATGCCTGTCCATAGCAATTTCGTGATCTATGGACTTACAAGATTTGATTTGGTGACCTAAAAATATAAGTCTATACAATGAGTTTACCTAAACAATTATAAATATGCTAGATAATACTACAGTAAGAGCATACGAAAATACGAGACATAGAGACAGGTAGATGAACTTTTAAACATGGGGGCTCCCGGAGGTACCACACAGACTCGTAGGTCCACAGAGATATCCCCGCAAGGGAGGCTCCCGTACACGAGATTTAACTAATTAACTTAATATAAGTTATTATACCCCTATGCTGAAAGGAAGAAGGTTATCTCAGACGAAAAGTTATGTGCATCACGCGGGCACTACTCCTAGTGCAAGTTTGGCTGAGGAGTATTATCCTGGCGTGGATCGTCGTCGCTGAATCCTTGCTAGCGGCAAGTGCCTCGCGTGGGCCTCTGTCTCTGGAAGGTGTTGCCACTGCCTAAAGCGGGAGAAGAATAGTAGGCAAAAATGGGCACACTAAGATTTCAACCAAAAATATTTTAGAAAGAAAAGACCATACCTAGTGAGATTATGACTATTGGGGTGCGTACTGTTTTACGTGAAGACGGGATGGGCGATTCCCGATGGATTCCCTCGTCACCGTCTTATGTGATTCTTAGTATGCTGAATTAGTATTTGCCGCTTTATTTATGCGGGCCTTCTGATTTGCTTAATTAGCTTTTAGTTGTTTTCTAAACACAAATTATTTTTGGCCGCAACTGGCTGGTATCTACCTAGCTATTAGACACGGCTGTCATGGAGAACAGATGCCCTAAGACATCAATTCTGAAGACAGCGCTCATACATCTTACGTAGCAAGATCTCCGAACTGTGTAAGAATCCGGACATCCTGCCCCGTGACCACATAAAATGTTACAAGACATGGGTTACCTTTCACGATAGCATTATTAGACCATTGTTCTATCATTATGGTGGGTGTAAGAGAGATGAATACCCACCGTTAATGTCCTTCCCTCAAGGGTATGGCAGATCTAAATATAATACCCAGACATTCTAATGGAATTCGGTGGTGGTACGTATCTCGCCCATCACTGGGTCCTATGGAACTAACCGTTTAACCTGTCGTTAGGCTTATATACAAGTTGCCCTGTTTTGCACTGCAGTGCGGGAGGTTTGTTAATTAAGAAAAATAATAATTAATATGTGTTTTCGCAGTGCTTTCCTACATTGGCTAAAGTGCTAATTACTAAGTATCCGAAGATACGCGGGGAGGTGTATGTGATACTGCACCCTAGCCATCACCCTCAGAAACCCCAATAGTTTCCCAGAGTCGGATCAGCCCATGGTGTGGATAGGGACATCCAAACAATTAAGAAGCCCCAAGGCTGAGTGGAACATGAAGAGAGACAAAATCTTGGAGTTATGAGTCTTACCGGAGTGCGAGGCTAGATTATCACACTACCGGAAGAGAAGAGTATATTACAGGTTACGTAATGAAGAAAGTGTCTCTAATCATTGTGAACCTATCCTATTGAGCTGAATGGAAAAGGTTTAGTCGGTAGCATGCCGGGCTAAATAGAGTTATAGCATGGACAGTGACCTCAGTGAAAAATTGTTGGTGACAGGAGAAAGTGCTGCATATATAAGTGTTGCTGTATAGTGTTTCCTACGTGCACTGCAGTCCTATATTTTCTATGAATAAGCAAAACATATGAATGGATGGCCACTGGCCATATATATACATAATCTAACCAGAACAATCAATACCGTATCAACTGATCAGGGTATGCATATCAGTACAGCTTAACGAACCTACTATAGTGCGGTTAGCAACACATGGAGGAAAATGAGAATAGCTATAAACAGATACAGAAATTATAACTAGCGGTCCTAAGACCATTATGGTTCCTTTTAGTCATCGGGACCATTCTTACGGAAACAATATAATTAGCCAAAGACATATGGAGAAGTAATTAAACTGCGAAGTATAGTTACTTGAATACTCGGTAGTCATTCTTAAGTTAGGCTACCGTGTTACTGAAATTGATACGTCATTCCGTAGTTTGACGTGAGATGATGCGTTCTACGGAAGCTAGAAAGTTCCCACAGGTTGGTTCCCGCAAGCTGTTTTCCACTAACAAGACTCCCACAAGAACACTCATGGCGGGAGGGGTACATCACTCTGCACTGTAAGCCTAATAGGATGTTTAACGAGCAGTCTTCAAAATACACGATAGTACTACTATGGTGAAGAAAGTTCCCGTACACTGATGGTGTTGATGGAAGTTGTCAACAACTCGATCACAAGCGGGGGTTGTTGGATGCAGATGAAGATACAAAACCAAGCGTAACGGTGCTGTCTACGTCAGCTAGCTCTGAAGATGCACCTGGCAGAGTTTACTTGCTGTTGTCGAAAGTTAGAAGAACCTACATGACATTAGTGCGGTGACTGTTGAAATACCACTGTTAGGCGGGGCCGGCAGATCCGGCGAGTCATCCATCAAAGAACATCCTGCCTCTACATCTGTAGACTCACATATTCAGGCCATAAAAGCCTCACCGCAAATTTGTGTTCTGAAGTAGATATTGATATTCGTGAACAATTATCAGAAAGTTCCAAATTACTCCCATAAGTAGGGAGTTGCAAAATTGTTTTAGTGCGGTGGGTTGGACAACTGCCAGCTACGGGATAAAACCCCGACACATAGCGAAGTAAAACGTGTATTGTCTGTCCCGCTGATAGTAGCTGGGACAGATCCAACCTGTTCGGTCCCTGGCCGAGGATCCTCCCGATCACTGGATCGCATCTCCTTTTATACTCCTCGTGACGTCACAGGCCAATCAGCGCATAGTTAATAATAGCGCAGCCGAATGTTCTAGAACATTCTAGAAGTTTTGTGTTCACGTGGTTATGATGTCACGGCAATATTTTGAAGATAATCAAAATGAGTTTTCCGTGGATACCTCAGCCATTTCTCAACGGATTTTGAAATGGTTTACAGATTTAAAAAGCCCGTTAAATTCTGGTCTTGATGACTTCCAGATTTAACGGGACCAGGCAATCAATAAGGATTACAGCGTACCATTTCGGTACACTAAAAGCGCCATCCTATCTTGGTCGTAACTACGCGCTCTATCAACAACAGAATCCTGGCGCACACATGCGCATCATGCGTTTTAACGAACTTAGTCGTTTTCGCCACGCTATCTCTCCCATAGGCCTATATACGCTTATGGCCCTACTCTGGGGGCGTGTTCAGGAAACGAATCCAGGACAGGCGGCGTGTACTCAGCTTAGCAGGTACGGCCGATATCCGACTAGTCGATCCGAACTACGCCGGCAAGTTGAGCGCAATATTCAGCTTTGTCCATTTCTAACATTGCTGCCTCATTATACAGATCAAAATTGTCAATTAGATTAAGGGTCAAATCAATACCTAAACAAAAATGTTCACGTTGACTCGGATGATTTACTATACATCCATAACAATCTCGCACAACCAACGAATGTATCTTTTCACACAGCATGAATGCGAATAATTTCTGGCTAATCTTTTGCACGTGATCCGTAGGACAATAATGGTGTAGCTGACACATAGTTTTACAATACTGACACAATTTGTGGTATCATACACAAGTTCATAATCGGTGAGATTTAGTTCATCATCATCACAGTATATAGTGTCCGAAGTAAGCGTGGCGTGATTAGACATCTCTATGGAATCGCTAGTGGATGGAATGTCACTCATGTTCTCCTTATTTTTTCACACCGTAAAAGCACTGAGGTATTGGGCTAAACAGTGTGTCACTACTCACGTCAGGAGGCACGTAAAAGTTAGGTAATGCTGCCAGCAAATTACTTGCGTTCTGTTTCAGTAATTCCCACTTGTCGTCTTGGAGGTATAAACCACAACGTGCTGGCCGTGGTTCTACATCAGAGCCGTAAAAGTAGCATATGTCAATACATAGAAAATCCGCACAGATAGAAATGTGAACAGAATTGTCCAATGAATATGTAAATAGTACGGTTTCTTTTTTGCGTGCACGTTTTACCGCATCTTCGAGATCGGGTATGATTTGTAACAGCTGTTTAAATGCTACTATGCTGAGATATAAACCGTGTTTAGTAGGATAACCGTCAGGATGAAACTGATGTAGAGCAATGCACCACTTTTCACCAAAACGAATTCCGCTTAGTTTCAAAATTGTTTTTACTACAACCACGAGGGGGCGCATCAACCACCTAATTAATATGTTAAATGCTACAAGGGTGCATGCGATTGTTCATTAACGATGACGATGATGGGCATTGTTCGACACCATTTCCATAACAATTTTGAAAATTTAATAATTAAATGACTGTCGCTTTAAAGACCACTCCTTAAATACGATAGATACATGATTATTATCTATATAATATTATACATACAACATCACTTGGTTTATCTATATATTACCCGCATAGCGATGCACTTTTCTCTGATTTATTTTAAAATTAAGTGACTGGTAGGAAGCCACTTAATTTCATGTTTGAGGGTTTTAGATGAAGGTTAACGCGTTTGCATAAAAATTGAAGGATTAAAAGCGAACCATAGGCGCGCATTATGCACAATAACGAGGTGACCAGAGAAAACATATTTTTGCTGGATACTTTTTTAACACGTGCAGATGTTATGTGCATTGACCAATTAACAAACTGATCCATTGCATCTAACCCGTGAAAGTGTACATATCCAATATTTTACCTCGGTGACGCATAGCACACTCGGCTTCGTGCAACGCAACATCTATAATTAATGCATGCATGTGTTGTTATATGGAGGCCAGTACGCAACAGTTTTTGATAGGTCGATATTCAACGTAAGTGATATTCCTTATATGTTTTGTAGTAGAGCATTGTAGTAAAAATGTAAATGTTCATGTACATTCAGCTAAAATGTCTAGCAGTACAAACTTTGATGGATCATAAACTGGGTATGTGCGATGTCGATGGTGTTCCATCGACATCCGCGACACCATTTGCCGCGGGTCGAAACACGAGAGGGTCTGTAGGCGTATGATCAAGAAAACAGAACCTATAGAGATGGTGTACATGTGCAAGGAATGCTATTGTCTATTACCGATCAAACAATATCCACGCAGGTGTCCTGTACTCGGTGATACTCCGACTGATATACAAAAAGCAAACATGGCACAGTTTGCTACCAAACTGGTAACCAGGCCTGTGCGGATCTGCGAAGACTGAGACCTATCTCAAACCATGGCCCTTTTCAGGGCCCACAAATTACTCGAAAGAAAACTCTTTACCTGTTCAAAAAATAAAATAATGCAATAAAGTTTTACCCACAACACCCCTCTTCACACATGCATACGCGCGCACACATTCTGACCCGTCAAAAGTGCTGGATGCTATTGATCTAAATGACAGTCTGTACACTATTGTTCACGCAGGTGGTCGATTAACGCATTGACGCTGACTGGGAACGCATTTTGCTCATATTTTTGCAAATTTAATAATTAAATTACTGCCACTTTAAAGAATCTCCTTAAATACGATAGATACAACTATCTATATAATATTATGCAACATCTAAAACTAGGAAAAATTACTGTGTACGTGTCTGCCACGATAGCATTCCTCATACCTCCCCCTTCTCCTCATAGACCTCCGTTATCAGACCACTTCTTAAACTGTTATTTTTATCTAACATACCACGGTAGATAGCCACGGAGGGGGGGGGGGGTGCGTGGGGTGCGTGCCGCTAATTTAAAATGTAAAATAACAAACGTTTAGGGGCTACAATTTTCAAAACACCAACTAACTTCCCATTCGTCAATATTCTAATGCTGGACGCCATTGTCAATAACATTCCATTTTTTACACCCTATTCATACAAAAATTGCATAATTTTATTCTAACGGCTTGACGCCATTGTTTTTTCTACCGGCTGGACGCCATTGTTCTCACCGACAATGACGTCCAGAAAACAGATTCTCAAAAAATGTGTGGGCGGCTGGTCGTCATTGTACTAGAACAAAGGGGTGGCTGGTCGCCATTGTCTCAGATCCTGGGCGGCTGGTTGCCATTGTTCTCGAACACTGGGCGGCTGCTCGCCATTGTTCTCGAACCCCTGGGCGGCTGGTCGTCATTGTTTAGACCTAATTCTTTTGTTCTAGAACGGTAGCGCCCAGCGCCGGGTATCACTACTATTACTCACCCAGCATTCATAGCCTGGATTTACATACGTGAAATCTGCCTGGTTGTGTAGCTTTTGCGGAAATATGTTATGCCTTCAACAGCGCATTGAGTCAAATTAGTTTCAAAATATTCGCAAGAAAATGTATTAAATAGCAAACCATTCAATTTTGCGCACATGTATGCAGTTTTAACACATTCAGCCCCGGGCATGCTTGTCTGAAGCGACATGCACTAAAATGTTTACCATCCCAGGTGTCAGAGTTTTCAGAATGTGGACTATTTTCCTGACTGAAGAATGTCATTATAGCTATGTCAATTTAAGCTTGAGCAGGCTCTCGTCTTTTTTCTCAATAAGGTCATCGTCCATCGGTTAGAATTACATGCGTGTAATCTGAGTGGTTGTTGACCTCGTGTGGAGTCACAACCACTCATGTAGTCACAATCGTTTACAAATAATCATCCGAATGTCTTATAAATGGCAAAACAGTCAACTTGTGCAAATGGCCATATATCCACGCAGGGTTATAAAAACTGTATATATGTTATTCCTGGCTGTCACGAAATGGCCTACAGATTAATAAACTACATTTTTGCAGACCTATGGCACACCTCTGAGGGTGCCCTGGCAGGTGAGCATTTGTGCATACATGCGACCGGTCATGCGTACTACATCTCTATCTATGCTCCGCCCACGCATTGCCCGTGTTTAGATCAATCGAACACAGAACTCCCTGAATATCAAGACAACTATCCACGCAAGCTGTTGACTACTTTGAAACTAATTCGACTGGGTGATGTTGCTACCTATGGCGGCAACAGCGACCAGTGAAATTAGTTTCAAAATATTTAACAGAATTGTTAATAAGTAGTAGACATACAATTCATACACATGCCAGACTTTTAAGCGTTCATGACGGACTTAACTACATCATTTATTATTAACTATTATCAAATATTCTTTGAATAATCAGCGGCTCTCTGATTTGTTAGATAAAATGTGTATGTAAAACTAGTTAGGCCTATATTGTATACTGAATCGGCACTCATTGTCAGATATGCTCGAAAATAATGCTCATTTCATTGACAATCCAGAGGTATGCATATTATTCTATTAACGGTAGGCATGTCAGAGGCGATCGTGCACGGGCTGGTGGACTGTTTGAACTTTGTGAAAATATTTCACACTGGAATGCGCTGATGATGCAGGGCTAACTAATAATATATGCAACTTTTATTTATCAAAACAGAATGCCCGCTGATTAGTCTGAGAATATTTGACAACACTGTTGCTGCCTTAGTCAGAAATGAGTGTCAATAAAGTTGCTCGAATTATTCTGAGAAACATTTGATTGAAAAATGTTGCGTCAACGATTTCTAGCCACATTGTTATCAACTCATTACTTAGTGACACTTGTATTATCGACGGATTATTTTGACATCAATTTGGCGGAAAGCTGTTGCAGCTATAGCCAGCAACAGTTTTCAGTAAACTTGTTATACATATATGTGTTGTCACTTAAGGACATGGAGAGGACACGGAAGGTGATAATTTGAACGATAATTGTATTAATACAGAAATAGCATTTGTCGCTCCAGGACATAGACATTGTTTGCTTCTGCAGCACTAACTGACGGTCGCTGGGAACGTCACGTCAGTTCTTGTGACGTCATGTGACAACGTATATGGTAGCCCTCGTCTCTGTTCATAAATGGTTGGGGTTTGTAGATTTCGAAGGTCTCTTTGACTTTCCGTTTAAACAAGTTGGCCACGATGTTGTTGACCGAGGTACTGCTGGCGGGGATGCTATGGCCAGTGGTTTCTGCATGTTCTGCGACAGCCGAGTTGCAGTTGATTGAACCGAGAAGAGGGCCACCGTATACCAGCAGTCTACCAGTCAATGGTGTCATGTGACTCTACATGAACTGACCAATGTGCCAGCCACAATTCCAAATTGGGGTTGATGACCTTGAAACAGTCGATGAATATATGTTGCTAGGAGCCCTTTTCAAATAGAATGGTAATTTTTCTCATGTAGAAAACGTAAATAGAAAGAAGAGATAAACGCAATGTATGACCTTATATAAAGGATTGAAGAAAATAATGTACCCAATTGGCTTATAGTGTACACTTTTTGACTGTATAGTCCCACCAGTAATGTTATATGCATCTGAAATTTGGGGGTTTAAGACCATTGATCTGCCTGCCAAATAAAATTCTTCTACACATGAAAAAGAGTACACCAAATATTATGGTTTATACCGAGCTAGGAAAATACTCCCTATACATAAATTTACAATGTAATGTGATTCGGTTCTGAGCCGATATAGTCAACGCGGGATACGGAAAACTGTCTTCGATACTATATTAGATTAGTCTACCCTATGCGGGGAAAAGAATACACAGTTTAATTGGATAGGGAAGATAAAAGTAATCCTAACATTAACAGGTTATGCTGAAATATTTGAGAAAGACAACATAAGCAAAACACAATTAACTAAACAGACACACACAGCTTTAGAAGTGTAGAGCTGACACCAGCAAGTCAAGCCGGTTATCATTCTTTAATAAAATAAAAGCCGATGAAAATTTGCAAAGGTCCTTCCCCCTTTCCCCGCACCGTGATGCTATAACGCAATGTCATTTTAGAACGCTAAACCTCACATTAACTATTGAGACTGGGAGGTGGACGGGGATCGAAAGAAGCGAACGTCTTTGTGATATATGTAACTGCGTGGAAGCTGGATTGCACTTTCTTTTTGCATGTCCGAAAAATAATACGGAGAGACAAAAATATATCCCTAAGTACTACACTACCAATTACACAATGGAAACCACAAAAGGACTCCTTTCAATATGCAACAGGTCTGTGCTAATCAACCTCTGCAAATACCTTATCAATGCGAAGCAAAAGATATAACTCGTGGTTTTCGCGTAATTTCATGAGAACAGAAAAGAAATTCTTTCAGTTTTGCGTCAATACCTATCATATTGATTTCTTTTTACACCATTTCTGATGTACTTCTTTAAAGGTACACGACGGGATTTATTGTATCGAATATTTTAGTCCTTGTTGATTGACACAATGGTCTGTCTTTGAAGGCGAGCAGTGAGTGCTTCATCGATTGACCCACTTCTGTAATATGGATACACATGCATACATGAATGTCTGGCCTACTTCGCAAGCATCATCTGGAGGCTATTTCAAGACATCAGAGAATAGAGGCATGGCTATGCCGTTAGCCCTTTGATTGTCAAACTGACCAGAATATGCCTATGTAGTACTTGTAAGAAATATCAATTTGGAGGGAAGAACAGACTGATGGAAGTGGCGGGTGTCACAACTGGAATGGCTGGCTCGTTGCCGGATTACAAATTTCTAATTTTACAGTATTACATCGCCAGCCAGAAACCTTAAATTGGTGAATCCAGTTTCCCAGTCAATCATATGAAGATCAACTACGTGACATGTAGGCTGGTGTCATACTCAATTACTAAAAGGCTTAACAGTCAGCCAAGTTGTACGAATTGTATTGCATGTCTTTACAATTTAATAGACATTCTGTTGTGTGGCGGTGGGGGTAGGTGGGTGGGGGTGGGGTTGGTTTTGATGGCATAGTTCCTTGTCACATTACACGCCACTGTTCGGTTGGTGTCATACACATTTGCAGTCACATTTGGTTTTGGTATATGCCACGAGAGGTATCTACTTGGATATTGATAATAACATTGATGGTGGGGTGGTCGTTGTGATGACGATGATGTCGATGCTGTCTGTGTTGTTAACAACTGGTACGTTTGTTGTTGTTGTTGTTGTTGTTGATGTTAGTGGTACTAAAGACGGCGACGTTGGTGGTGACGTCATCGTTGTTATTTAATATTGATTAAAGCTTAATAAAGATGACATAATAAATTACTATTAATGAGAACGGAAACTACCTCATGATATAATCAACATTAATTTTCACATTTACGCTGTTCGTGTCTTGTATGATCCTGTTATCCCTATCATGTGACAGAACGAGAATTTCTTACTAGTTTCTTTAAAGGTGTTACCTGATAATACTCAGCTTTTCTCAATGATAGTCTCCACAAAAGATCAAGAGCTATCGCAGAAGGGTCTCAACAACCTGAAAGTCTGGCCAGCTGTATGACAACTACGCTTCAATGCGACCAAATGTAACGTTATGCACCAGTGATGGCGTGATCGAACAGCAAGCTTTAATACAGCATGGAAGGACAACAAGTTGTAACACTCGAAGAAACACTCTGAGAAAAGAATCTGAGTGTGCATGTTGATAATGTCTTGAATTTCGACAAATACTTTGAGATTGTAGCCAACAAAGCTAACAAAATAGTCAGCGTGATAAGAAGCTCAATGGACTTTATGAAGCCATCAACGTTGTCCTACTTTTTAGAAGCGTGTTCGAACAGCATTTAGAATACAGGAATGTGGTATGATGCCCACTGTATAAAAAGATGTACACATAATTGAGAATATACAACGACATACCACGAAGTTCATACCAGGCTTCAACCACCTACCATATGAAGACCGACTCACAGAACTGAAACCGAAGGTCTCATCAAATTATACAGGTGTACCCATGATCTGTACAGGTTGAACGGCGAGCAACTACTACAATCATATATGGGTGATCGTTCAAGAGGAAATACATGTATATGTAGCTTCAAGGTTCAGAATCAGCTGTTTAATAGCGACACAGTTAAGCGTTTCTTCAGCTGTGTTGTCAGCATAAGTTTAGTCACCTACTGGAACAACCTACCAGAGAACATCGTATATTCTCCAACTCAATGCTTTCAAAGCAAAACTTGATAAGTAAGGTACTACTGCAGCAACGCATATGGAACTCGAACTCATTGCCCGATCAAACACGTCAGAACCCAACACTCAGGTCAATAGGATCAAAATCCTTTTCAAGAAGTAGACCGTGAAGATATGTTACCGGCTGTTTAGCCTATACAGATGAGGACCACTACGTAACTATGTAATACAAGTAGCGTATCTAGGTGTGAGTGGTCAATAGAACAAAACCAACAGCAACAAGCCAAATCATGCACGTGTAGGCGGAGGCCGCCGTGCTAAAAAACCGCCATTACTACATCGTTGCTTAAAGAAAACATTTTTAAATATGCTCTTTATCTTATTAATGTTATTTTGTTTAAACTGGCATGACTGATACTGTTTTTCTTGATTTGTCGGTATTGGGGAGGTGGAGGCTGTATGACACATACATTGTCTTCAATGGGCTACTTCTAGGAATCCAATGCAGTGCAGTTGAGACACAGTTCTTAAGGAATGCAGTGCAGTTTTGTAATATATATCTGCATTCACAGCAGCTGATGGAACATATTTTTCAAATACAAAATAAATAAACAAAGCCATATGACAGAATTTATGATTAGTTGATTTATGATTAGAGAAAAGACATATTTTGGCAAAAATATATTTATTTGAAGCTATTACATATACTAAGCAGGACAGATTATTCAGTAAGTTATGAAAGACTACATATGGCATTGAAGTTTTATTAGAATGGATCCTCCAGTGAAAAAGTGCCGAGGGCAAACGTGTCTAAATATATGTAGTCTCGGTAGTACCTAGTTTGAATATATTGTAGCTTGGATGTTAATGCCAATATGCCATACATTATGCTAAATGGCTGAAAAAATGGGGCCCATTAGCATTGTAGAACACACAAGAAACTTGAATTGTTAGGTTAGAATTGAATACTTATTCAAATCGGAAATAATTGTATATATGAAGGAGGTTGAGTAGTTATTGGTCGACTTATAGTAATGATGAAATGTGATGAATGTGTGTGATTAAGCATGCATTAATTCATGAAGTAGGTTTTAAAGGGTTTTTAATCCCAAATATTTCAAATCTTTATAAAATGAGGTGTGATATGGTATGAGCTATGGCAGATACTACGGATACTACATGCTACTACGGAGAGTACATTTTCCATTTTGATGGACCATACTGTCAAGGTAATAATAGGTGGAATAGATTGCAGTTTTATGTTGAGATCAAACAGATGTATGACTAGGAAGGATTTGTATCTATCTGCTTTGCTTAGTCACTGAGCATGGTACTACGGAGTATACATATCTAGCTTTTAAATAAAAGCATCCAGATGTATGCAAAATGTGAATGAAACGCCATAACGTGCAAAAGTGTGTCAAAATATACCAAATTATGTGCCATTCACTAGAAACAATAAACATATCAATACAATTAAAAAGGTGTGCAGGCCTTTGGCCGGTCAGAAAGTTATCCTGACCTTTGCTCATAGCCAAATCTATGATTTACTATGGCATAACGATAAACCTTACAAAGCTACCCACCTAACTGTCCACTGACCGTTAGTAAACCACATAGAGACGTCGGTTTGGTGTCTAGACTCAATGACTTCACGCCCAAGGAATCTATCTAACATAGTTTCAGGATCATACCACCAATCCAACGGACCTTTCCAGTTTATCCATCCATCACATCACGTCATAATCAACTACGTGATGTCTAGAATACGTTATAATCAATGGCATCAGGAATGACGTAGATAGGTACGTCACGAACGCATAATTGGTGATGGGCTAAGCGTTATTGTACGAATTGCATGCCTTTACTATTTAATAAAGATGCAACAGCGAGAACATTCGAATTCCAGATAATAGCGGCTATGGAAATATCCACCTAGAATAACAGCTTCGAAGAAGACAAACGTCGCTAAATCTGTCTAAATATTTCCTAATATTATTGCTTCATGACACCTTTAATGCAACAATTGCAAATACTTATATGCCTAATGTGAAATTTACTTCAACAAATGCTCCACATTTCAGCCAAGAAAACAGATACGGCAACTCATTTTCAGTTATTTTGTTGAATAATCTGAATGGAGTTTGTGCAGGCCTGCTGTCTAAGCGTCTTTGTATGAGTGATACTATGATGTCAGTATTGAAAAGATTCAATACATTTGGATTTCCTTTGCCACAAGGTATGTCGGAAGTGTGGTCAATGCTCTATATAATGGGACTATCTACATGTATTGAGGCGTAAGAAAGATTCGCTCAACACTACGGCTATGGAAGATTGTAAATGCGTCGAATATATACGAGCGTATTATTCTTTCTTTCAATATAATTGAAAATATTAAACTACGGCGGCTGACTAAATAAAGTAAAACTGTTGTTTTGTCATTTGTGCATATGCCTATAGGTTAGGAGAGACTGCGTAATAAACACGCATGCCCGTGATTCAGCAAATGTTTCCCGGCGACGAAGACGGCGAATATGTAAACAAGTGTGTGTGTTATAATCCTTAAGGCGTTTATTTGCTAGTTCCCAATGCTAGGGTCTAGACTCATGCCTGGCCTTTGTGGTTTCTGTTGAATTGTTGTGAATTGTTGTGACGTAGGTTTGTGCATTAGCTTGTGCGTGCATTCGTGCGTGCGTGGGTGGGTTGGAGAGAGAGAGAGAGAGAGAGAGAGAGAGAGAGAGAGGGAGGGAGAGAGAGAGAGAGAGAGTGAATGAGTGAGTGAGTGAGTGAGTGAGTGAGTGAGTGAGTGAGAGAGAGAGAGAGAGAGGGAGAGAGAGAGAGAGAGAGTGAGTGAGTGAGTGAGTGAGAGAGAGAGAGAGAGAGAGAGAGAGAGAGAGAGAGAGAGAGAGAGAGTGAGTGAGTGAGTGAGTGAGTGAGTGAGTGAGAGAGAGAGAGAGAGAGAGAGAGAGAGAGAGAGTGCGTGCGTGCGTGCGTGCGTGCGTGCGTGCGTGCGTGCGTGTTGATCGTTGTCTCTCGATTTTGTCTCATGTTGAAGATGGCATGTGCTGTTCTTGTCCATGGCTTTTCTGTTGCTTCTAATGCTTGGGCGTGGGTGATGGCGAGTGCCTAACCTGGGCCTAACGGGGGTGGGGAAGGGGATGGGGGTAGGGGATGGGTGGGGGTGGTGTGGGTGCGTGCGGTCTTATGCTCGGGTGTACCCAGGGGGGGGGGCTTTAGGTCAGAGACCTCTCGGCCCCTTTGGGGGTGCGGGGAGGGTGAATATGTAAACAAGACAGGATACGCTACGTTATTACCCCTCAGTAATGTCACTGGTCCAAATGCTGTTATTTGATTGGCTAAGATCAGGGATGGATGATCTGGTATTTCTCTCACTCGAGGGCAATACCACACGGTATCCCTCGCTCGAAATACGTGTTTTAGTTTTACTGCGCAGCTAACCATGAAGCGCATTATAATAATATGCATGTTGCTAAAATGGCGGACACACGCCCGCTTCAGAATTATTGAATTTCAAGATTACATGTGACTCAATTTCAAGGTAGCTATACGGGAACCCTTTTGCATATTTTGAAACTAATTTGACGGGAGCTGATGCTGCAGCAAGGTTGTATATCCCGCAAAACACTTGTAGTCGAATAGCAAATGCATTAGGATACTCGACAAATTAATCATGGCCTTAAAAACGGCTAGTTAATTACTGATCGCAATCTTGTACATTTATTCGTGACGTGATAATAATTATCCGTGTGACGAGCGTGTTACATACGGAAATCAGCATACAGATGTGAAATGGATTACTCACACAATTAACTGTATAAGTAAGTAATTAGTCTATGGTAAGCACATACGGAAGAAGTATGATGCTATTTCGGATTAACTCTCTAACGTGCATACGACCATAGATGCTGTTTTTGGCGGACAGCCAAGGCAAAAACGTGTCAATTTCACTGTTGCGGAACTAGCCTAGAGATGTCTAATTCAAGAATTGCTTATCTAATTATATTATGATAAAATCTCTATCTTCGATGTCTGAGGGGCAATGAATTCGTTGCACCCGTGTTTTGACGTGGGTACAGGCTGCTACCACACCCGCAAACAATTATATTTCTCTCGCTACGCTCGGGAAATATAAAATGTATCCCCTGGCTACACTAGGGAGATACAACGTTTGCGCGTATGGTAACAGTCTGTACCCCCTGGTGTAACTAATATTATTGATTTAAATTTTGTATTATATACCTAGCTGTGGTCAGAACTCTTAGCAAATGATGCGTCACAGCAACGAAAACCAGCAGGGCAAAACGATGCGTTCAAAGGGATTTTAGGAATAGAATTAAAAATTTCAAAATACCAGTTTATATGATAAATAGACTCTCAAACTCGACCCGATTTCATAGCACTATTATAAATCTCGTCGGAAATTATCACATTTCACGCACTAAATCTTGTGCAATATGATAATTTTCGACTAGATAATAGTGATATTAAATGGAATAGAGTTTCAGATCCTCTATTTGCTCAATGGACGAATCCAGTTTTAGCAATGCCCTGGCCCATCTTTAGCTTAGCTCAACCCACACTTCGCCCGTGTTGGGCTCAATCATTTCTTGACTATCATTTTCCCCCCAGAAAATTATACAGGGAAGCCGTTAAATAGTTTGGAATTAATTTGACTGGGTGTTGTTGCTGCCCTTGTTAAATGATAAAAACCCAATTCTTACAACAACGCTTAATCCGTCATCAATTAAGCGTTCATGACGTACTTACTTATGACGTCATATGATTGACTGAGAAACGGGAATCCCATATTGTTTAAAAGTAACAGATTTCCGCTAATGCAGATACAGCATGGTGTTAAATTATATGTAAAATATACAGTAACTATCCAGTATTCCTGCATTGAAATGTAACTGGAATTAGCCTACCTACAAGACATAGATGGATCCATTTCCAGCTAGGTCCCGCCCATTTCTAGCCAAATTCTGCCCATGCTTTGCACGTGTTGTGATCTTAATCTTTATTTTTACTCCTAAATGTCCAGAATCCCTATTTCAAAGCAACTATACAGGTAGCCTGTTGAATATTTTGAACCCAATTTGACTTGGTGCTCCTGGTGCCTATGGCAGCAAGAGCGTCCAGTCAAATTAGTTTCAAAATATTCAACATAATGTTTATTAACTAATAAACTTGTAAAATATTCATCGAAATGTTTATTAGCTAATAAACCTTACGGACTATTCAATGCTCATTATGGATCTAGAAACGTTATTCACTACGCATTTTGATTGTGACGTCATCTTCAATGTGACGTGATCGATTATTATTCTGAGCGAAAGATGACACATTTTTTGGCAGTCCAAAAACAATGGGTCTTTCCACTGTGTCTATCCATCATATGACGGCATAATCAACTACATGACGTATACAATGACATCACAATCACTGATGGCATTATGACGTCATGAATGACGTAGATATGTACGTCAGGGACGCATAGTTGAAGACGGACTATGCGTTGTTGTACGAATTGTATGTCTTTACAATTTTATAAATATCATGTTGTATATTTTGAAAATAATTTGACTGGGCGTTGTTGCTGCCATAGGCAGCAACAGCACCTGGCCAAATTAGTTACGAAATATTCAACAGCTTAGCTGTATAGTTTTCAGGAAATTGATAGTCATAGCATTCTGGGATCGATTAATCCCAATACGGTCAAGTGTGGGTGGAGCTTCGCTAGTGATGGGCGGGGATTAGCTAAAACTGGGAAGGTCCTTTGCCGTAGAGAGATATAATTTTGATCTAGCTGGATACAGATAATGGATGTCATTTTAATTTTATCATGACGAAGCCGGCCAAAACTGTCCTTTCTTATGTTCTAGAGGCATGCCCATTTGACGCTAAGAGAAGACTATTTCCCCAAAATTTACCACTGAAATGACATAGCCAGCCATTCCAGTGGTAAATTAATGAAAAAGCTCTTCCTGTCGGACTATTAAGAGTTAAAGAAATGGTTATTGAAATAGAATCATTTATGACTTAATGATTATGACGCCATCCTACGCCCACTTAGCTGATTATGACGTCATATGACGTCAGATTGATAGCTGAATGACTTCCAGTCAGTCTAGTCGCAATATATTCAACACCATATTCTTACACCTTGGTGGATCTATCGACATTAGCAATCACCATAACTGCTTAAAGTGTAAGGGTTCTCGTACATGTTAGTCTTATTTAATACTCTGATATATTTACATAATTTAATCAAAACGGGTTTTAAGGGATATTAAGTAGAATTAACAGCAACTCTCAAGGTCAAATTTCAATTGACGTGTGAAGCAGATGCAAAGGTAGAAATAATTTGTATACACATGGCCGAAGTGCAGTATCGGTGGGCGTATTTGAGGAATGTGTCTAAGATTTGCTATCTGCCCCCACCCCCCCCCACACACACATACTGTGCTATTTATATGAGTATGAGCTCCACCCAACCCACCCACCCCACACCCCACCGCCACCCTACCAACTCGTACGATCGTGATACACGCACATGTCTAGCCATGTCAAGCTCTTTGAGTTCTTAACATAAAAGATCATACCACCATAAACAAAATCAGACATTTGAAGGCATGTACATCTGACACTCACACGCCAATATGGCTAAGTAAGACGCTGCGAAATCATACTTTAAATTACTTATTCCATACGCACTAGCTGTTGAATAGTTTGTTACTAATTTGACGCAATTGTGTTGCTACCTCATATGTCTATTCATCCAGCATATGTCCATCGTAGGCCCTATTTTAAAGTGATTCCTTAAGAACTGCTGGGCAGTAGGGATCCATAGGGTCAGATCCATGGTTGGTCCCCGGATTCTGATTGATCGATTTTGTTGGCGGCCATCTTGGATTTTGCACTATTTTAAAAAGTACATTTAAAGACCTGTGAAACTGCTTGACATGAAACTAAAGAAACTTCATGGTCTTCATCTAAGGCAAGGGCTGAACAAACCTTGTTCATATGTTCAACATGATTAGTAGATTTGTCTTGGATAACCTAGTTTTCACAAAAAGTACTTTCCCTCTAAATCCCGCTGATTGCAAATATAATTAGGAACTAAAGTATAATTAAGTATAATAAGGAAAAATTAGTTACCTCTCCGGGATGTAGAAATTGTTTGAGTGTAGCTTTCGTGCCCATCTCGGTCACTTCTTTAGTACTAACTGACCGTCGCTGGCAACGTCACTCTGGTCAGATCTTGTGGAGTCACTAGACAGCATGGACTGGTAGACTGCTGGTATACGGTAACCCTCGTTTCTGTTTATGGTTGGTCGATGCTTGTAAATTTCTATGGCCTCTTTAACCTTCCGTTTGAATAAGTTGGTCTCAACGTTGATGACCGAGGCACTGCTGGCGGGGATGACGTGGCCAGTGGATTCTGTAGGGCTGCCGTATACCAGCAGTCTACCAGTCCATGCTGTCACGTGACTCCACAAGATCTGCCAGCGACCGTCAGTTAGTACTGAAGAAGTGACCGAGACGGTCACGAAAGCTACACTCAAACAATTTCTACATCCCGGAGAGGTAACTAATTTTTCTTTATTTTGAACCATCCTGGGATCGGGACAAACTTTTTCGGAAATATAATTAAGTATTTTCAAGGCAAACTGTACAAGTCCATCTGGCGCAACAACCCGCCCGCCCGCCCGGTCGCTCACATTGTGAATTGGGAACAGTCTCAATTGACCAAAGAATACATAAGTACTTGGATTAACATCGCTCTAACATTTATACGTAATCATAAGAAACTCAGAATGCAGGAAATCGAATCATGATCCTGCACCTTTCAATGGTTTTTCTCGTGGTGGTTAGGTAGGTGCGTATCCCCGAACACCCTTCTATGAGAGGCGGGGTTGGGGGTTGGGATGGGGTGGGGTGTGGCGGGGGGGTGTGTGGTGGTGGGGTGGGGTGTGGTGGTGGGGTGGGGTGGGGAACGGTGGGTGGGGGTGGGGTGTGTGTGTGTGTGTGTGTGGCGGCACCCATTTCATATCTTCCTCCAGACAATGCCATACAGCGTGCCCTTTTGTGGAACCTGGCCCCCCACCCCGCCTCTCAAATTTGCTTCCGGCGCCCCTGAATACAAGAATCGCGACCACGCAAGAATCGCAACAATACAAGAATCGCGATCACACAAGAATGGGTCATTATTCATGATAACTATATATGTATCTATATTATAAGTAGATACTAATCTAGGATGTTGTGCGAGGCAGAGGCCAGCCGTGCAGATGGACGGGTTTCCTCGGACACTGTATACATCGACGCATTACCTGAGCCGCTTTCTCGACGTAATAACAACATATACTTAACCCTTTAAGCCTTAAATTTGTGGTTCTCTCATAGAAAATATCGCTTATCGAGCCAGTCATTCCAGTGGTAAATTTTCAAAAATTGTCTTCATTTGGTGAGCAAATGAACATTTCTCAACACTACCACTGAAGCCGCGTTTTGCCGGTTTATGTGTTAAAGGGTTAAAGTACGAATCATTAGACATATATGGATGGACAGGGGATGGGGTGAGAGTGGTGAGAGTGGTGGGGTTGGGACCATGCATAGTTTGGATTTCGTGCTCAATGTACTAAGACTGTTTCGTCAGAAGCTAATGCTTTTACTGGCGTTTATCTTAACTCTGCATTGAGGATCATTGCTTCAACATATTTAACAGCATCTTTATTAAGTAATAAATCCATCAAAGAAGTACTTTACAGTGTTCGTGACGGAACCAAGCATGCACGTCATTTAATTAGAAATTTTGATTGAGGCGTCAGGCTACATGTGACGTAATTGAATATAATGCCATATAGTTGAGCTTTCCATCGTAGTCTGTAGAAATGCTACTCCCAGCGTTAACGTATTTCTTTTCTGATGTATGGCTCTGATTAAATACGAGCTTACGTGCAATCCATGTATCTAAATAAATGCACGTTAGCAATATCTGCGCAAATTATAGTAACAGAAGAATTCAAATGTTTACTTAATTCTAGAACATTCAAGAGAGCATTTCTAAAGTAGCATTGAATTCCTCTACGTCTCAATATATAATTAATTAGATAGTCCAATTTTACAGAGAGCATTGACCCCACTCTCGACAAAGCTTGCTAAAAAAAGAAATATACATGTATTGATTCTTTTCAATACTGGAATCACAGTGTCACCCACACAAAGACGCTTAGAGAGCAGTAACGTTGATTCAGATTATTCAACAGAAGAACTGAAATTGAATTGACGTATTGGGGGTTTCGGTGCTGAAATGGGGAGCATTTCTTGAAGTAACTCTCATATTGGTACAGTAGAAATTAATGAAGACCAATGAATTTAGTATAATAAATGGGGTTTTGCACTAATCCCATCACACCTAACGCTGAGAAAAAATGCAATCCTGTGCAACCTTGTGGAAACATATTTTTGGCATAAATCCAAGGTAGCCGCCGCCGATATCGGTAAAAGATAATACGGTGATATCTTAGCTAATAATAGGCCGATATAGGTAAAAGATAATACTGTAATATCTTAGCTAATAATAGGTCGATATAGGTAAAAGATAATACGTCATATCTTAGCTAATAATAGGCCGATATAGGTAAAAGATAATACGGTCATATCTTAGCTAATAATAGGACGATTCTGATGAATTTGGTATGCGGTATGATAGTTTTGCACATGCCCAATCGAGTAAAGAGTTTTTAAAATTATTTTCCAAGGTCAACATCGCAAGATAAAGGTCAGGGTCATGGGGTTTTGCCCTAAATAGCTCAAATTCGCACATAAAATTGCACATAAAATTGCACATAAAATTGGCCTTGGAGCTATTTAGTTCATGTTAGATTTATGGCATGCTAGATTAAATCATGTTATGTTAAAATAAATGTCTCCTTTTGTCTCCGTGATTTTAAGTCCAAGCCCAAAAATGTAAGTGTCACACCATGTGTATAATGTTAAATTTATTTGCTGTAGACACCCGTGCTGGTCCACACTGCATGGCCATCCAGAAACTTCCACGGTTATGGATTTGTTGACACAATCCATGAGTGGTGTTAGCAATTGTTGTAGGTCATTGAAACCGACAGGTGTCAGTAATATATTGACATAAAATAGTGGAAACCGTGATGTTTAACTCTACATCCACTTCAGCGCGGCTATATAGAAGTTACTGAGTGGTTAGGATTGTTGAGGAGATTTGGTTGGAGGCAGGCTCATTTTCAAAGGTGGTTCTTTACCCATTAAAAAGTGGACAGTAAAAAGGTAATGTTTGACAGATTCATCAGGGTGCCGAAAAAATTACTCGCGATAGAGTTACGTTCGATATCTAACGGGGGTGAAAGAATTCGTGCGTCGGATATTGTAGGGATTACGTGCTAGTATTAGTGGAGGGAGATAACCAATCAAGGCCTCACTCGTCATCCCATTGACAATTTTGTAAAACATTCTAGTCTGTGAATTTCTCGTCGGTGTGAAAGTGTTTCTATGCCAGTTTCTATATACAAATGTGAGCACTACGTAGCATCCGCTAATTGTCCTAAGACCATCCTTTTGTACGTCTTCTAGTCTGTTAACAAGATATCGTGATAAATTATCCCAGACAACATCTGTATATTCCAACGATTGCCTAATAAAGCTCTTATACATGATTTCGAGACATTCACGGTCTAAGATATATTTTAGTCCTTTGAGTAGGGAATGTTTGAGCTGGGCATTTGCTATTATATTTTCCACATGGTTGTGCCAATGCCCGTTATTGTTGAATGTGATACCACGGTGTTTATGATGGATGGATGGGAAAATTTCAGAATTTTTGAAATCTATTGAAAAAACGGTAGGATCTCGGCGTAGAGAAATAAATAAGGGCGTTGTTGTGGAAGCATTACATTCGACTAGCCATGTGTTTGCCCAAATTGGCCATGCCGTGCATATCGTGGTCAACAGATGGCGTGTGGACTTCTAAGTTATCCGACATCACATAAAAGCATGTATCATCAGCAAAGAGTCTGATATTGTTTAGTATGTCATTGGGCATATCGTTAATAAATGCTAAGAAAAGTAGTGGCCCGAGAATGGACACCTGTGGCACACCAGCCTGTAAGCGAAGCAAAGTAGATTCGTAACCATTTATAACTACACGCTGGCAGCGATTATGAAGGCAACTTTCAAACCATGAAAGTAGATTTCCAGCGATGCCAAATTGTTTGAGCTTCTGTAGGCCGCCATGATGTCACACTCTGTCAAATGCCTTAGAAATGTTGAAAAATAAGAACAATACTTCTTTTGTTCATCTAGAACTTTGGGGATATCTGTATATATCCATTATAGTTGATTTACTGTAGGATGTGAAGGAAGAAAAGCAGACTGATAGGGAGTGATGCTATCTCTAATGTGGTTGCAAATGTATTTAAAAACAGTTCTTTCCATGACCCTGCTAAGACAACTCAAGAGTAATATTGGGCGGTAGTTTGTGCATGAATCCCTTTCCCACTTTTAAAAAATTGGAGTTACATTGGCAATTTTCCAGGAGGTGGGAAACTTTGAGTAATTAAAGAAACGTGCTAGAATCGGAGCTAGAATTTCTTTGCTCACGATCAATAGTTTAGGACTTAGTTTGTCGGGAGAGACAGCTTTTGGGGTATCCAGCTAAGAAAGCATATCTAGAACGTCTTGAGTCGTTATTGTGATCATATTTAAAAAGTATTCCATGATAAAGGGTGTAATTCCACATTTGACTAATCAATTGTCGCAATACTTGAAAATTAGTGGTTTAGAAGATTAGCATTTTCAGTAAAGTCCTAGGTAAATGATGAGCCATCGTCAAATATTGATTTCAATACTAGTAGATTCATATTCAACACGGCGAGAAGCGGCGATGTTATCGGCTATATAGACGCATACTCCGCCCCATTGTAGACCCCACGGCCCCTTCGGCATGGCTCTTGGACGCCTTGAAGTGTAATAGTGTCATTGTTTATGTTTTGTGTAAGGTGGCTTTCTGTAATAGCAATTATGTTAAAATTAGTCAAGTTTGCTTCGACAAGATGGATTTTATCTTTGAGAGCGCAAACATTAAGATGGACGACAAAGCGATCACTACTGTTTATGGGACCGGGATTAGACTCTACATCGCCTGCCACTGAAAGGAGCGTATAAATTATTATTATTATTATATTAATCATATTATTTGGGTAGTACAGAGGACAAGGTAGTAACTGGGCAATGTAAATTGTGAGAGAGACACTTACAATTCTCTATGAGTTCGGTGCTATATTTGGCCGACCTATGGATTTAGGAGCGTGGCAGTCAAACAAACTTATAGGCGCGCGGTAATGAACTAGATCGTTGTCAATTGTGTATATATTCCAAGGCCATGCGCACGTGCGGCAGAATAAGAAACATACGCGCCGATGAAAAGAAGAACTCCAGAGATAACAGTGTTGATAAAAGAGTAGAAGAATACAGAAAAAGAGAATGTATACGAGACATTGTAAAGTTCGAGTATCTACAGAAGTAGTGTTTTTGGGATGGTATTGGGCCTGTCTACAGCGGTCACCGTGTGCTCAATCAAAAAAGACAGTAGTCGGCTAATGAAAAAGACCTCTGAAACTGACGGCAGCTCATCTGGACGTGTTTTCTTACAGCATACGTCCGGAGGAACCAACATTTCGACCTTTCGGTTTGATGTCAGCTGTAGACGGGATCGACTACAATAACAAAGTTTAGCTCTGGACAATAGGCGAAATTCCGCATACTATAAATTTGAATTAATTTTGTGGAATAACACGCGCATTTTTGATAATGTGGTTTTATGACTAAATATTTTGAATAGGTAGGCAGCAGACATTTTGGAAAATTACACAATAAATACATTAATTACAAGTTTGATGTAAAACTATTCACGTGGGGTAGTCGTATCGTTTACCAACAGGGAACTATTATGAAAAATTGATAAATGGATACACATGTATGCGATAAAATAAATCAATTTACCAGTTCGATAAAGAATTAGGCGTGTTCGTGCATATGAACAGATGAATAATATAATTAAGTAGATTGTATAATAAAGTTTTTTACTTCCGCGTACGCGCACACACGCACTGACGCACAAACCCACCCACACAAACACGCACACGCACACGCACGCACGCACGCACGCACGCACGCACGCACGCACGCACGCACGCACGCACGCACGCACGCACGCACGCATACACGCACGCACGCACGCACGCATGCACGCACACACATGTATGTTTGATACGCCTTTAAGACCGGTCTACGGCCCGTAGCATCACTGCCGCGCGACGGCCGCGTGGCAGCCACAAGGGAACACTCCTCCCGACAGATATACGAATTGGTGAATGAATGAATGAATGAATGAATGAATGAATGAATGAATGAATTTCAGATATGGGCTAATTGCACTTGAAATTATTGTTTATTATTGCATGGCGGATAATAATTGCCATTAACATAATCTATCAAAAATACTAAAGAATATATATTTTTATCAGCATCCATTATTGTCGCTTCATAGTTCAGTCATTTTTCATCAAAAATTATTATTATTTGATTAAGTATTCCACTGAAAGGCTAATAGAGGTGTCTAAATCCAGCTATGCCCCGCACATTTGAGAACCCCACCACGTTCTGGGCGTGTTTGGGTTGATTTATATACTCTGAGACCGGGATTCCCAGAATCCCAATTTCGAATAACTATACAGATATGCTGTTGGATTTTTTGAAACCAATTTGGCTGGTGTCGTTGCTTCGCATGGCAGCAACAGCAGCCAGAAGAATTAGCCCCAGGACGGTCGACTGGATGTTTTAGTAGATATTTATAGACAAAATATCTGAACACATGACTGACTATGACGGTGCTAGGTGCCGTGAGTGTACCGTCGGAATACATATAACGTAATCGGTTATGACGTTGTAAACTTTAGTGACAAATCAGATCACTCCATTGCCCTTTAAGCACAATGATACTAATCAATCCAAGACGTAAATTACAGCAATATTCGTTGTTGTTATCGGTTCAGTACTTCATTATTTCAAAATTATTATCATGAATGGTGACATCAATCATCATCATCATCATCATCATCATCATCATCATCATCATCATCATCAGCATGATTTACCCCACCCGTCCTTTCCCATCCTTTCATCTAACCCCCAGTACTCCGCCTGGTCTTAAATTCTCGTTTCTTACACGAAACAGAAACGAAAGAGAAACAAGAAGTTTGACCAAGTCAGATCCCCACCCATTCCCTCCCGACACCCACACACACCGTATGTGGCTCCATTATAGTGTATTTAAGTGAATCTCAGCTGTTAACCTGGTCATAACTTGTAACGAAAGGTTTGAGGATGTTACCGGTTTAGCTAGCCTGTATTGCGTCCCCGTTATTCCCTCCCAGATCTCACCATCATCATCATCGCAGGGCTTCACCCGTGCAGCTGCCAAGAGGAATACCGTACGACGGACAACAAAATAACCCTTCAATCCTTACACACAGTAGCTGGCCAAAAACCGGCCTCTGCCAGTAATGATGCGGAATGTCCACTCGCTGATCAAGAGAAGACTACTTCCAAAGCCTTACCACTGGAATGACTGGCTCAATAATCGTGCCAGTCATTCCAGTGGCAAATTTCCAAAAATAGTCCTCTCCCGGCCGGCAAGCGGATATCTAGCTCACACTGTAATAAATAAGTACATATGGGCGTGCATGTAAACATTTTATGTAACATACATAAATATCAAACTATTAGGTAAGTTGTATATTCGATTAATGCTTAGCTTCTTTAGGGCGTGCGTACATACCCAGTTTAATATAATTGCATCAATGTTTATGAGGTTGCAACGTGCTCGCGCGCGTACATGCGCGTACATGCGTGCTCGCGCAATCTATTCCATCCATTACGTCGCTGACACGTGTGTAAAATGTTAAATTATTGTCAGTTCAACTATACACGGGTCTTGATAGATTGGTAGATCAGTTCGTAGTATTGGCCGAGAGTGAGGGTGGGGCGCTTTCTCGGACAATAGTCACAGATTGTCAATTTCGCTGTACACATTTTTTTTCACCACCCTAAGTCAGCTTGTAGAATATATTGCCATCATAAGACCAGGAGCTGTAAATTTTCTGATTGTTTTTTTCAGTTTCAACAGTTTCTTTAGCATCTCGTATCTCTTTTGATTAAGTCTACATTTATGAAAACACCTTTGTAATCGGCCATGTTTCGAAGACCTCGTCCAGATAAACAAATTCAAATGTTTAATTAATTCTAGAACGTTGAAGAAAGCAATTTCTAAAGTTCTAAGGTAGTGCTGAGAGAAAGCATATTATGTTCGGTTATATTCGACGCATTTACACCTTCCATTAGGCTACATAGTTCAGGGATTCTGCCCTACGTCTCAATAGATAAATAGGTGGATATTCCCATTTTACCGAGCGCATTGGCCGCACTCCCGACAATGTTTGTGAAAAAAAGAAATATAAATGTATTGAATCTGTTCACGGCATCACCCGCACAAAGACACGTAGACATAAACAACCTTCATTCAGGTTGCCGTATCTGGTTTTCTGAGCTGAAATGGGGAGACTTTGTTGAAGTAACTCTCATATTTCGCATATAAATATTTTTAATTCTTTAATTAAAATTATCCTGAAGCAATAACATTACGAAACATTTAGAAAAAAAGTCAGTGACGTTTGTCTTCTTTGGAGGTGCCATTTTAGGTGGATATTTCCATAGCCGCTATTATTTGGAATTTGATTGTTTTCGTTTTTGCCTCGTCCGCATGGAACTATGTTAAATCGAATCGTCGGCTTGAAAACATGGGTCTAGACACCAAACTGAAACCTGTATCGTCAATGATTTATGAATTATGACGAGTTTACGATTGAAGTCTTTATGCACGTCGGCCACATTTGATTTCACACAATGGACCCATTCAGTTTTAGCTATGTCCCGCACATCTCTAGCTAAGCTCCACCCACGCGTCGCCCGTCTTGGGATCGATCGATCCCCGAACTAGCAATTGCAGAAAACTATATAGGTAAGCTTTTTGATATTTTGATACTAATTTGGCTGCGTATTGTTGCTTGCTATGGCAGCAACAGCGCTCAGTCAAATTAGTTTTAAAATGTACAACAGAATGTTTATTGAGTATACTAAAAACAAACAATTGGATACCAACACTCAGTTCCTTTTCAATTTTCTTATCTACATCATTCATACCGCCATTGATTATCACGCCATCATACACGTCGCGTAGTTGATTATGACGTCATATGATGGATGGATTATCGGGAAAGGTCCGTTGGATTGGTTGTATGAGCCGGAAGCTATGTTAAATATATTATTGTGACTTGAATAAGTCTAGACTCCAAAACGAAGTCTCTAGGTGGCTTACTAAGGAAGATATTCTTTATTTAGATATTTGACCTAATTAATATGGAAATTAGGTCAATCATGCAAAATGCCACACATATGGAGATTAGCATCCGGCTTGCATTTCAAACCCAAAACCTTATAGTACTCTATATTTCTAAGTGCACATGCTGGCTAGTAGACTATAACGCAGTACATCGCCTTAAATAAACTAGAAAGAAATTCTCGTTCTGTCACACGATAGAGACACTCTAAAGACACTCGGATCGCACAAGGCACCAGCAACGTAAATGTCAAAGTTATCTTTGACTATACCATGAGCTAGTTTCTGTTCGGATTAATATTAATTTGCTATATCATCTTTATTAAGATTCAATAAATAGACATCCACCACCGCCACCGACGCCACCGCCGTCGCCGACACCAGTACCACCACCGTCATTAATACCACTAACAACATAAACACGCACCGGTTGCTAACACCACAACCAGCATCGACATCACCATCACCACCACTACCACCACCATAACTATTATTATCAATATGCAAGTAGACACATCTCATGACCTATACCAATTCAAAAGTGACTGCCAATAATTATGTATGCCATCAGCTGAACAGTGGCGTGTAAGGTAACGAGGTCCTACTCCCTCACCACCCTCCATCAGTATGCGGCGTTCCAATGGGTTTTTCCAGTTTAGCTATGCTCCGCCCATCCCTGTCTAAGCTCCACCCACACCTCGTCCGTAGTTCGGGTTGATCGATCTGTGAACTCCCTGACTATCAATTTCCAGAAAACTAGGCGGGTAAGCTAATAAACATTAGTTTCAAAATATTCTATAGAAGGTTTATTAAATGGTAAAGACATACAATTCGCACAACGTGTCGGACTATTAAGCGTTGAAGATGGACGGTATCCAGCCATTCATGTCGTCATAATTATCACGTCATCCTACACGTCACGTAGTTGATTATGACGTCATATTACGTCATTTAATGGATGGATAAACCTGGAAAGGGCCGTTGAATAGTGGTATGTAATTAGATTATTCGATGCTTTGCAAGGTTAATGAAGGAATCCAGTTTTAGCGATGCCTCTCCGATCTCTAGCTAAGGTCCACACACGCTTTGCTTGTGTTGGGATCTATCGATGATAGCACTAGCTGAATTTTAAAGGTAAGTTGTTGAATATTTTAAAACTAATTTGAATGGGCGCTGTTGCTGCCTATGTACAACTTGACAGACTATTACGCACATACGACGGAATAAATCACGTTATTCATGACGTAATTGCTTGTGACGGCAGCCTACATGCGACGTAGTTGATTATGATGTCATATGATGGAATGAGAAATTGGATTCATCAATTAAGTTTTGTGGCAGGCGATGTAATGTAAAATTAGACATTCGAAATCTGTCATCGAACCATCGAACCAGCCATTCCAGTGGTGATACCCACACCCTTCCACTGTATTGTCTTCGTGTGCAAATAGCCATTTCTTACAAGTACTACTGGGGCATATCACATAAAAACAGCAGCATTCTTCAACCAAATAGACTTTGCAAGACAGTAGCAAAACCCCTGCTTCGGGATGTTTGTTCATATGGAGGTGCAGGCTGTAGCCTCTGGACATGCGCGCTGGTATGCCAGATACTATCGTTTCGCGTCACCGCAAGTGCGAGATGCCGGATTATACAAAGACTGGCTTCTAGAGCCGGTGAAATGTTCACGTTCCAGTGGGGCTGTGCGACTATCGCCGTGGAAGTTGAACATCACGGTCTCATCCTCGCTGTTGGTGTCACCGTGTGTGACCGTACCCTCGCCCCATTTAGGGCGGGAACATAATTAATAACATACAATAATTAAACGCAGCACACAAACAACAGTACTCGTTTGCTGCTACAAGAGCGAAGTTCAGTACATACCGTCAAGTTGATGACTCGTCATCATGGTCCTCGCCAGAGGTACCGCATGGATCATAATCCGTGAGGCATCCCCGCAAGGGAGGGTCCTAACGCGGCTACTTAGCAAGTTTAATATAAACGAAATTAACCCCTAACACAAACATTATTCGTTGCGAGAGGAACGTGCCTCGTGCAGGGCTCCGTCACAGGAAAATACCTACAGCGCCGAAGCGGAGGAGGAGAGATGGCAAAAACGGCCATTCTCTTGTTCAAACTATGCTAGGTAAAATAATCAACCTAGTGAAATTATAAGTTTAATGTGATGCACGCTGTATTACGTGAAGATGAGGTGAATTATTTCCGAAGAATTCAACACCGTCATCTTATGTAAGTTCAAAGATACTGAATTAGTAGTTGCCGCTTTATTTATGCGGTCCTTCTGCTAGATCCTATCCTAGCATTTAGATTTTGGCTCCAGATCAAGGTTACACCATAAATGGCAGTGTATTCTAACTATATTGAACATATAAGCCTGACAGGCGAGAATGCTCGGTGACCGTATGGTCACCCTTATGGAGCATCCACCTCAGTTAGGCAGCATGCGGAAATACCATGAGGTGAAAGCTCCGAAATCATATAACGATCCCGTCACCATCGCATCATGATCAGATATAACAGCACAGAGACATGTCACATTACATCAGCATTAAAAGCACATATAAGTTTAGGGTGGGGACAAAGATGCAGTTTTCCAACTATAGTGACGTTCCGGTGAGGGCCTGGTGGGTTCTAAGACCGCACTCAGTCACTTGTAGAGTTAGATGGAGAGCTGAGTCCTATCCGTCACCAGTGTGTCGGGGGCGGATCATGTGAGATCCGCACCAGGGGAACTAACATTTTACCTGATGTTAAGGTCATGAAAATTCGTCCAGAGATGCACTGCAGGCTAGTAACTATAATATTTACATAGCGCTTCCTACTTTGGCGTGGTTTTCTAACTAACTAGTATCTGAAGATACAGGGAGGTGTGTGCGGTCATCGACACTTTGTTTCTAACCACTCTGAAACCCCAATAGTTTCAGTCAGCTCTAAGCAACTTGATGAGGGAGGTCCACACATTTAATAAGCCTGGAGGCTGGAGGAGCAAAGACAGAGGCAATTATACTTATATTCGTAAGAACAGGCCTTAAGGTATATGGCCAATTTATACAATCTAGCTGGTGTGCAGTGTTACATATCTGCTAATCCCGGAAAAGAGACTTACAAAACTACAGAGTAATCATCCTCACTACTATACACCTATCCTATTGAGCTAAAATAGTCCAGGCCTAGTTGGCTGCATGCCATGTTCACATATTGAGAACATGAACAGCGACCTCAGTGAAAAAGTGATGCTGTGGGTGAACAAGGTGGTGCAGTTCTTGATGCTGTATTGCGAAGCCAAGCGAACTGCAGTCCTAATGTTTTATATAAAATAAGCAAAACATGTATAACTAGGATGGCAACTGCCATAACTTATCACACAGCAGTAAAATAGAAGGTCACACGACCTTAACAGTGCTTATTGGCACACAAATAAGAATAATATATACATTAAAAGAATAGACTATAAAAATGGGGTCTCAAACGACTGGACGGTACCTATTAGTCATCAGTACCTGTTACAGAAAAGCAATGCATGAATACAGTAATAATATAACAATAACGAAGTACCTATTAGTCATCGGTATGGAAAATGTAAGAGAATTTTTGAAACTCAATGTGTATTAAACTGTAAATTCTGATGCTGCCTTGCCAGCCTGAGCTCTAATGATTTGTAAGCGTGGTAGAACATTTTAGTTCTCAATTAAAATTATAACAGTTTGGCTGACTGTAATTCATTGTTTGGTTTAAACATGTCCATGTCTTGCTGGTATCAAATCTACTGACCCCGCCAAGCAGGATTGTATTTACCGGGTGGGCAAACTGCCAAGCATCCTCCTCTGTGGGTAGGACTAGTCTCACCGCACCTATACACAAACTTAATTATTACAGTACAGCTCGGAAAATACGTGCCTCAGTTGTACACTCGTAGTACCGTCGCATGGAGATTGTGAAACCGTCATCCTGAGCGTCTGTGTTTCTGTCGTCTTGATGAAGTTTGTATATACACGTGGCTGATTCTCTGCAGATTAGTCTTGAGCTGTAGAGCGGTGTCAAAGTTTGATTGCAGTAGAGGGATGGGTACTGCGGTGATTGCAGTGATGACTTTATCGGACATTGAATGTATTCTCAGTGTAATGACCAAGCCTCCGAAAGGCGGGACATGGGTATTTAGAGCGAGGATGACCAAAACGGTGGCTGTCGTAACTTGAATCAGACAAATTGTCAATTTCACGTTCTGTGCCTATCTCGTATTAGCTACCGATGACAGACTGTGGTCATCTGGCTCTCTCAATAAAGAAATCTGTTATTACGTGTAGATTATGTTGTTTTGTTTACTGTTACTGCTGATGTCACTTCCAAGGGGTGGAGTGTATCTTGCGGTTTGGGGTGATGATGTTCATGATGTTGTTCTCCTACCGCATGCTTGTGGAAAGAGTGCGCGTAGGGCGGATTTTAAAATAGTAAAAGGATTTGGAATCCTCGTCTCATTCTGGTCATGCTAGATACCAAGAACGGAGAGGAGAGTAGAAATTAAAGGAATTACATGTACCAACTCTTTTTCTCTCCAACGCAAACGCGCATTGGCAAGCAATCTCTGATGACCGCACATGCACACTAGGCGATCTCATGGACTTAGTTGTTTTACGAACCTCTCTTATATGGCTTTATACACGCGTACTGTCCTACCCAGGGGCGTGCTTGGAATTTACCCAGTCCAGCCATTCCATACCCAAACAGGCTGGGATGGTTCGTACCTGAACCAGCCATCCACGCTACAAGACCCCAATTCTGGCTATAAGTCAGTCGTTGCACACCTCCAGACGAGCCATCTTTACCTAATGTATAAACGTCGTACCCGCAAGAGGTTAGCCTCCCCTATAACCTAACCTAGCTCACCAGCGAGATCGACACTCAAATGTCATACAAAAAGGCGCCCGGGGAGCAGATAGCTAACATGGACGTCGGCTATGATCCAAACAAATCCCTAGCCAAAATACTGAAATGTATGAAATCATCAGCTACCAGCACCATAGGTGTTCTAAAAAAATGAACTATGTATACTGATGACCCTGAAGTAGTTAAACTATCAGCAGATCAGACAGCATTACGGTTGCACATCTATCAACGTGGTCAAAGTGAAAACCACACCAAACAATGCAAGGAGTGCAATAACGTTCTGCGCCACATCACTGAACTCTTAAGAGATCTTGCTATTCAACAAGCAGACATGCCACCAGATCAAATGACGGCTAAGAATGACTGTCACACAATGATTTGGGCAGCCAGAGCCCTAAGAGTTACTGACTACACACCACCACTCCGAGACACGATTGATGACTTCACCAGATCATGTTATTGTGGCTTTAAACGTGGACGCAGCTGTGCAGACATTGCATAGGCTCAACGCCTGCTTGTGTTAATAGTCATGTCCAAGCACCGGAATTTCCACAAAATGGGCATTGACATTTCATGGGAATCGACACAATTAACCGCTCAAAGATACTAGAAGTACTGCGCCAGGTCAGTTGCAACGAAGATGAGCTACGACTAGCGAGACTACTAATTGCACACACCAAGCCGAGAGTACGAGTCAATTCACTGAAGGCTGCAGTCAATCAGCTCCTCACAGGGAGATGGTTTACCCCATGTGCTTTTTCTCCTGTTACCTTGCTGCAGCATAGAAGTCCGAGCAGGAAAATTCCACACGACCAAACCCCTCAGTGTCGATATTGGGCATGCCACTAGAGATGAAATATGCGGACGACGTAGACTTTTATAGACGAGGAAAAGTAACCCCTTGACGAACCTCTCCCAATAGCTGCCAGCAAAGTAAAAATTGAGAATCTCTTTATGAATGAATCCAAACCAGAGTTCACCCACATTTACCTTTCAACAAAGCAGGGAACTAAAGAAAATGACGATCCACTTCGTGGCGGCGAACCATGGAGGTAAATTAAAACCCTGGGCTCACTGCTTTGAAGTACTGCTGACATGGCTACACACCGCGGCATGGGGAACATAGACGTCCACTCCTTTTAGAAGCTATGGATTCGTAGATCAAAGACATCCTCGACAAAAAGACGTTTATTCAATGTAAAAGTCGCCCAACAAAGATGGTCCATAGTACTGCAATGAGTGCTTGCAATACACCTTTCGCACATTGACGTCATTACGCCTGGATTCCCCTAAATCAATGCTCGGAGCAAAACTGCTAGCTGGTACTGCAGCCAACAAGCCGCTGACCCGTGTTGAGTTACTTTCGCACTAACATACACCGTTATCTAAACCTTTCCTATGTTAAACTAAAATCATTATATTATTTGAATCATATATCATTGGAAAGCGCATTCAATTGCCGAAACATTAATGCAGTATTTCTTATATTTTGTTAAGTTTTCACTGAGTTATTTGCGTTTATAAAATACACCATTCGACTTAGATTCATTAAATCAAGTGGACAATAGGGGATATTTTAAAATTGAAATCGACTGTATTACATTTTATAGAACTATAAAAGCTAATACAGAAATGTATAGAAAATTGGCTTAGCTTTCCAATGATGTATGACTTCAAAAATATTATGAACATAGCTTTTTTCATATGCACTGCCTAAAGTGCACTGTATCTGATTCCCATAATAAAGTATGCTGTTTGTGCGTCTGCTATCGCGGTTACCAGTCGGAAGTGGTATGAGCAATGCATTCGGGGAAGGTATTTTCCCAAAATACGCTAATGTGGGAAAGGTGTATTGTATGATGGGTCTATTACTACAGCCGCAGAATACAGTCATCATACATACTACAGAGGAATATTCTGGTAAGTTTGACAATCAAAGGGTTAACGACTATGTCTATGTTTTCTGCTCTCTTGAAAAGGCTGCCAGACGATGCTTGCTTGCGAAGTAGGCCAGACAATCAGGTATACATGTTTATCCATATTAAAAAGTAGGGTAATCGATCACGCACTCACTGCTCACATTTTAAGACAGGGCATTGCGTCAATTAACCAGGGCTAAAATATTCGATACAATAAATTCCGTCGTGTCAACTGTACATCGCAAAATGTGTAAAAAAATCATTATGCCAGGTATTGCCGCAGAACTGAATGAACTTCTTTCATGTTCTCGGGACATTGCACAGTACATGCTGCGGACAGCGCACACCTGCGCGCGCTTATATCCCGAGACCAATTTTAATTTCAAGTTTATTCGGTACAGTGTGTGCGAGACAATGATGCCAATGGTAATGTATACGCCTATCACCTCCCGATCTTTTAGGTCTTGCAACAAATTGTGAAATTCAAAACATGTTTCATTTTCACGATTTGTTGCATGCGATTTCATGGCGTGTCTCCCAATGTAAAATGAAATCGGATTTCGTGACCTGTTGTACAATCATTCAATTCGTGTTCTTATCAGTTAAATAAAATTAAATATATGTAACAGTCATTGGACGGAAATGTATGAAGAGAATCTATCGCAACACCTAAACAGCACGGTCTTCTATGATGATCTCGTTAGTTGTCGTGGACGATTTGATCGCACACCATCAACCACCTATAAAATTTTGGAATTTAAGTCGGCCATTACACGATTTTATAGCCGATTGATCACATGCGATCTAAACGTTCACGACAACTAACTAGATCATCGTAGAAGACCGTGCTACTTCGACTATGCGAAAATTTCTCTCTCACACATTTTCCGCTCTATGTCTGCGACTTATATTTCAGTTTATTTAGCTAGCAAGAAAATGCGTTCATTGCTTCGACAACTGGCCAGGATGTCCGATTTCTTATTTACAGTGCACGAAATAGTACGAAATCGCATGCAACAAATCGTGAAAACCAAACATGTTTTGAATTTCACGATTTTATCGCAAGACAAGAACAATCTTAAGTTGAGAGGTGTTTACATCATCATTGTTGTCGTGGACGACGTGCTCCACACGAGCAATAATATGTAGTGTAAATCGGCCATAAATTTGCCTTTATTAAAACCACGAGACAACATTAGAACACACTGCTCACAGCAAACAAAAACCGTCGGGTGACAGGCAGCCTTTTCGTAATTTATTTAATAACACAACAATTATCGTTATGTTTTCCGTGTCTTGTTAGTGCCCTTAATTGCTATGCCCCTTACCCTTACCGATGTACGCAGGTTAGCGTTTAGCTTATTGCATTTAGTGCGACTGCGTTACTCGTTTTTCACCAAAATTGTATGTAATTCATAAGAATTGTTGACTAATTACTTAAATTCCCTTCATTGCATAGATACGTGCATGGGGTATGTACAATTAGCCTACACCTGGTACATTAACCCGTTTAGTGCCAACAGCGCCTCAAAGCGCTAACAATTCTACTTATATCAATTAACGCCTTTCTGTTCTCGTGCAAATAGACAATACTCAAAACCACTACAGGTGCTGTTTTTTGGCCAGGTTGACCATGAAAATGGTCAAGAAAATCAAGTTTTCTCTTAGCCAATGTATATTTGCCGGCTGATAGAAGAAAGACTAATTTTGAAACTTTGCTGCTGGTATGACTGGCTCGGTTACCGAGCCAGTCAAGTCATTCCAGTGGTAAAATTTAAATAATCATATTCACTTAGATGGAAAATGTACATTCCTCAAGACTACTACATAATTCGTTTTTGGCGGCCTTGCCCATTACAGAGTTAAGTTGGCGCAAGAGGTGTTAAATGTACGTGTCTCAGCTGGCGCGGCTCGCTGTAGTCCTCATCGCTCTGATCGACGCTTAACCCTTCGTGTCTCGACTGCTACTCAAAGTGCTCAATATCCTACTTCTATTAATTAATCATTCAATGGCCAAAACCTTTCGAGAAAATGTGATTTTTGTCAAAGGAATTTCCGTGTTCAGGCGAAAGGAATAAAACTTTTTTAATTTGTTACTGGAACTTTTTAAAATCATTTCGTTGGACTGCGACTGGATATTTCTCAAGGTCACTGCACTTAACCATTAGTTTCTGCGTTAATAGGCAAGCAAATCAACATTTTTATTTTGTCAGTGTCCATTTGAAAGCCAAGAGGAGATTATTTTTTTGACAATTTACTACTGGAATGAATGTAAATGATGGCTCAGTAACCGAGCCAGTCATTCCTGTAGTAAATTGTAAAAAATCGCCCCATGACGTGCAAATTGACATTCCTCAAAATACTGATTTTAGCCCACTTAGTATTAAAGGGGTTAGGCTAACCATATGACTGCAGATGACATAAACCAGGTTATATCTCTGGATCTGCTAAATAATTTGAAAACAATTTGACTGAAAGTTGCTGGTGGCTAAGCCACCAACAACTTTCATTCAAATTGTTTTCAAAATACTCAGTAAGTCAAGAGTTTTTGCTCATTTGAAATTATTGTCTGGTGGCTTGCCCTCCCTCACTTCCCCCTCCTCTCTCACTCCCTCTCTCCAGCCCTCCCGCGCCCACCCCCCTCTCTCTCTCTCTCTCTCTCTCCACCACACCACATCTCTCTCGCCTCTAAACATGCGCGGTTGTGGCAAGGTAATCTACATATACGTACAGGGAAGCATTGCCAGAAGAGATCTTGTCTTAGAGAATCGCATTCTGTTTGTACTTTGCAGCATTTCCGATTGCATTTCACGTAAATAAAAGGATCCATTTCTAGTTTTGCCACGCCCATTTATATTTCCGCCCCGCCCAAGCTTTATTACCTTGCTGTTGCATCGAACTCCTTGCGGGAAAGTTCCATAAGACGAAGCCCTCCCATATATATGGGAATATGCAGACGATGCGGACTTCATAGACGATGAAAAGAAACCCCTTGACGAACTTCTCCCAATAGCTTCCAGCAGACTAAAAAGTAAAAAATGAGAATCTCTTTATGAATAATTCCAAAACCGAGTTCACCACATATACCTAAGATATATAAGATCTGCATATCTACCTAGCAATGGTCACAACCTTTTCAAACATGAAATCACCAGCCAGCAATTTAAAATATAGGCATACCAGTTATGTCTTGGATATTTTAAAACAAATCTTAATATTGTGCCAAATCTTTTTCAAAATATTCGACATAATACATTTAGGTCTCAAATAACACCTTGCATATGATTGATAATCGCAAAATGCAATCGAAATTACTGCTCAAATAGCATCACAAAGCTTGAGTGGGCATTCCATGCGCACAAAGGTCGACCGGTGCGAGTATGTAGACGTCCTTTGATGCCGAAATGCCTATGAATATAACAGATCTATACTAAAATGGCGAGACATGCTCATAGCCACTTACAACAACTTGCATGAGGTGAATGTCGTGTTAATGAGGAATTTAGATGCGGTAGAGTGTATAAGCCTTTTGCTATTATCATTCCTATATTGATCTCGATTGATCCGACGCAAAATCAATTGTTCCGAGATGCAAGGTGTTATAAATGGAATTTCAAAGGCAAGACATCAAAGACAAAGGAATGCTCATAACGAGGGGTTATTGAAAGAATGTTTCGGTTTTCTTTATTTCACTCAGTCCGTTATTAAACGGAATATGAGGGTACATAAATCAATAAACATGTGACGGTAGAGATCTGTATACATGAGAGTACTGTAATTATTATTATTATTATTATTATTATTATTATTATTATTATTATTATTATTATTATTATTATTATTATTATTATTATTATTATTATTATGATGATGATGTTGATGCCGCCGCTTAAGGAGTAGCAGTAGCAATAGCAATATGAGCGTTATGCTTTACACTTTACAAAGTACACGGGACAAACTGTCGCCTTCTCACGGTATATTAAAAAAATGGAGTAATCCAATTTAGCTATCCTCCACCCAACTGTATGTAAGCTCCACCCATGCTTCGCCCGTGTTGCGATCGATCGATCCCTGAACTCATTGACCATTAATTTCCAGAAAACTGTACAAGTAAGCTGTTGAATATTTTGAAACTAATTTGACTGGGCGGTGTTGCTGTTTGTTGTAGCAACAGCGCCTAGTTAAATTAGTTTCAAAATATTCAAGAGAATGCTTATTAAATAGTAAAAACATACAAATCGTAGAACAACGCTAGGTCCGTCATCAATTAAGTGTACGTGACGAACTTAGTTACATCCTTCATGACATCATTGATTATGACGCCAGCTTGCACGTCGTGTAGTTGATTATGACGTCAAATGATGGATGAATAAACTGAAATCCTCCATTATCGTATTAGCTTAATAATCGTATCATATATCGTATATGTATATGTATTTGAACAACGTGTTTGTCGGACCATTGACATTTGAACCTCTACGAAATGATAGATTCAATCAGAAATGTCTCAGCAGATCAAGCCCGGCCTATTTTATATACGAAATTTCCGTTTTTTAGCAAAAAATCACCCACATCTCTGTACACACCGTCATGTGTTCAGAATATATTAGTGACGTTAATAAAATGACACGAAACAACACATGATCTCCATTGGCTGCCAGTCAGGCATAGAATCAAAATTGTCCATAATACTTGGAAATTACTGCAAGATGAATCCCATCGGCTTGTATCTTAGACAGCTTCTCCTGGCCAGATGCCACACGCCACTCAAGTACTAAGGCTGCGCGGTATGGCGTGATGTCAAACCGGTCATGATCTAAATTTTCAAACCGGTTTGAACCGCATATCGGTTTTATGGGGTGGGGTTGGGCCAAGGATGATGTAAGTACAATTATAAGTGTAGGTTTATGTAATACTTTTCGATAAACAGGTGGCAAGTATCCGCGTGTTGTCTGGAAATCTTGGCCGAAAATACACACTCGCGGCTTTTAATTTCTGTATACGCATTAGGAATAAGGTATATGCCTATAAAATTCCTTTCTGATTACGCCAGTAATGGTTAAAATCTAGCTTTTTACGGACTAACAATAATATGTGTTCCATTTACAATCGATTAATTCTACTGACGGGATTTTTCGTTTGTTTAATCAGCACGGTTCGAACAACAGGATGCAAACCTTAATTTGTGTTAATCAGTTAATTAATGCGCTATTATTATTATTATTATTATTATTATTATTATTAGTATTATTATTATTATTATTATTATTATTATTATTATTATTATTATTATTATTATTATTATTATTATTATTGTTATTATTATTATTAGACTGCTTGTTGAAAACTGTTGGAGTCACTGATAACAACAACTTTCAGTCAATTACTCTTGCTTTAACATTCTGATGACAAGCGGTCATATAGTCGTATCATTTACATTGGCTAGACATCCTGGTAATGATGTGAACTGAGTAACAATCTAATAGCTGTCGATTATTTCGACCTTTCTCGTAGTGATACTTTCGAGTGTACGAATCACAGTTTGTCGAAGCTAATTTGACTGAGATTTTGTGCTACAAACAACAGTTGCATCTTGCAGTCACATTAGTTTCACAATACACATTAGTTTCACAATATTGGAAAATTTATAGAGACAGAGTGCCATTCATCATATGCATTTTAGTGGGAATAGAACATAACCGAAATGTTGACTTTTGTATGTTAAAATGGGTCTGCGTTTTAACCATTTAATGGAGAAGTTTGGTCGCTATACATTATAATTGTCTTATGGAAAATGTCAAGTTTCAGACTAAGGAAGGTTATTTTTTAGCATTTACAGCTGGGATGTCTGGTTTCGTTATTTAGCCAGTCATTTCAGTGGTAATCTTTCTAAAATAGACTTCTTTAGGTCTGCAAATTGACAGTTCTCAATACCAAGAAGAAGCCGTTTGGGCTGATATGAATGTTAACGTGTTAAAGTAGTTCTCTGCCAGTTGCTTCACTACATTAACGCACGACTGTTGCACTTGCAGAAAATAAAGCCCTTTCAATGTACTTGCTAACAAGGAAAATAGGCCGGGGTGATGATAAATATTGATTTGTACAGAGATCAAAAGATGTGTTCATGGAAAATATCGAAACACGGTCGGTGAAGTGAATCAAATTCGTTGAAACTCGCGAGATGAAGCCGTGAATGTACGCTCCAGAGACTTGTAATCAAACAGGCTTTAGAGATCGCTAACAATCGTTGCCTAATGGTGATTGATTTTGCTATGGAGATAGAGAGACAACAAGAAGTAGTCCTCGCGGCCACAATGTAGCCGTATCGCGCGGATTATAAAAAGGAATCTCAAAACCGTCACGTGAAAGGAATTTCTATAATTGGATACTCAGTGACATGTTCCAAATTTAATTAATTTGCTTCTTTGGCAATAATTCTACTTTTGTAGCACTCCGAACTAGATGTGGCACGCTGTTTATGGTATACGAAATATAAGAGATATCATGTTGAATATTTGGTGCATTGTATCCTTCACATTGAGATACTGTGGCATCAGTCAAGCCAGCCAGTTGCTGTCAGCGTATCTACAACCTGTGAGAGTGTTATCTTACTTAACCCATCGTGTGACAATAGCGCCTCAAAGCGCTCGAAATGCTATCTATATCAATTAACCCTTTAAAGCTCTAGGTATCTCAAAGAAAATTGCAATTCTCACTCAGTAAATGTCCATTTAGAGAAGAAAATGTGTGTAAATTTGCCACAGAAATTTACAAAAATAACTCTGTTGCCACACGTTGTGTTCAGCTTGATCATTAAATGGTTAATACTAAAAAAATCCAGCTTTTTTCTTTGGCAGTGAACATGTGCATTCCAAGAGAAGACTATTTTTTAATTTTACCACCGGAATGACTGGCTCGGTTACCGCGCCAGTTATTCCAGTGATACATTTTCAAAAATTGACTTCACTTTGCATGCATATGTGCATCACTCAAGAGCACTACATGTGCCATTTTCCAGGTTTAACCATAATAAGATTAAACTGAAACATGAGGAGTTAATCTAGGCTGGTTTCTTTGAAGTGTGTCATTTCATCTTCCATCATCGCATCAGGGAAATAGCTAACACACGTTATATTACATGTATATTCTATAGACGATCCTTTCTACATTATATCAGTACACCCTTAACGATTGTTGTGAAAACAATACACTGATAATACGTTGTTTTACGCATCGCTCATCAGCGATTCAACCAAGAATGATATGACATAGACTCAACGATGTGTGTATTACCCCAAAGAACAATAAACTACTGAATGCACAGAGGCATTTCCACGTTAATCTTTGCAGTCTACGACAGCGAAATTGCATAGTGAATTTTCTCTGATTATATAATAGAGCTTATTCTAATTCGACTGCGACAATATAATTTCTTGTTTTGGAAGGCTATGGTTCGAATCCCAAAATGTCTAGGGATATACATAATTCATTACGACAGGCTATAGGATGACAAAATAATAATCACAGACCGTTGTTCTTGTGCTAGAAGTCACGTGTATTACTAAGATCTATGCCAAAGGGAGAAGTAAGGACAGTGATGTAGGCTAATGGAAAATCTGAGATGAAGGTTTAGCCAGACATTATTAATTGATCCTGATAGTATAATTGAAATCAATCTCTTATATGCCATGTCTCATTGGCCGCCTGTCATTTTCCTGGTTAGCTGCATTTTGAAAGGCACGCTTGACTGACATAGCTGGTAGGGAATAACCAATCTGATAGCATATCTGGTAGGGTAAATCGTTTCATTCAAATACGAATTATAGTTGCACCTTCAGTTGCTAATGGACATTTCCAGTTTATCCATCCATCATATGACGCCAAAGTCAAGTGCGTGACATATAGGATGATGTCATAATCAATTACAGCATGAAGGACTAGATTTAGTTAGTCTTAAACAGGTAATACTCTGACACGTTTGTACGAATTGTCGTTTTCCGGAAACTGATACTCAGGGATCGATCTCAACATGGGCAAGGTGTGGCTGGAGCTTAGATAGAGCTGGTCGGGGCATAGCTAAAACTTGAAAGGTCAATTCGTTAATAATACAAAAATAGAAGATAATAATGCCTCATTTATCAATATATTAAACTTGAAATGTGCTGGTTAATCTGTGTGTGTTTAACCTTTGTTAAGCATGGACACTGACCTTTGTTTGTTGGTGGCTTGTTCCAGAGATTGTCAGCAAAACTATAAACTGTGTCCCCGCAGGGTGGTAATTCAAAAAGTGAAATGTCAAGTAGGTGTTTGTCAGTTTCAGTAGAGTGTAGAGCTGCGCAACATACCGATCTCACATCGTAAACCGGTTCAATATGGCGACGGTTTGCAAACGACCGTAATTATACTCAACCAGAAAACCCCAATTTTGTCAGTGCATTGTTTTCAAAATAATCGTTATGGGTTTACTGATATAATATAGAAAAGATCGTGTACAGAATGCAGTGCTCTTGAGTGATTTTCAAAGTTAATCACGGGAATAACGTAACCCTTTAGCACCCGTACTAACCCAAACGGCTTCTGCGCTGATGACCAAGAGAAGACTATTTTTTTTAATTTACCACTGTAATGACAGGCTCTGTTACCGAGACAGTCACTCCAGTGATAACTTTTCAAAAATAGTCTTCACTTGGCCTGCAAATGGGCACTGACAAAACAAAAATGAAGATTTTCTTGACCATTAACCTTTAATAGTCAAACCTGACAAAAACACCTCTTAAAAACGATTTTCCTAAATTCCAGTTATAAACTTACAAAAAAACCCAAGTCTTCTATTGGCCATTAAATCGTCATTCACTGAGCACAAATTTCAATTTGCTTGAACCCTCTTAACAAATTAAAGGTGTAATTGATAAAAAGTCACCTTTTGAGCTCTTTGAGGCACGGTTGGCACACGAGGGTTTAAGTACAAGACATCTGTGCAGTCTCATAACAGCCTACCAAACTCTAAATCTACTCTACCCAACATAGGTAAACTATATTACATATTGGGCTTACTGCACTGCACCAGATCAATAGAAATATCGTATATGTGTAATACAAGTGTGCGCATACTATATTTATCAAAGCAAATAGAGAGACATTTCAGGGGAGGGGGTGGAGGGGTGATGGCGTACCGTGGATATGTATGAGAAAGAACTTGACATACGGGAAATATGCATGTGAAACCAATTATTGATTCAGCTCTCTAAGTAAGACATTTTCCATGCAAACTTCAATATCTAGAGACACATCCACAACTGTCACACTAGTGGCCGTGTTATTGCCTTCACTTAATTATTGATAAATCCACCCTTTCAACCACTGAATTCAAATATCAAAATCACACTACAGTTATCTTGTACTGGATATTCTGGAACCAATTCGAATGCTCGAATGAAGACGGCTAATTTCTCATTTTGGTTTTAAAATAATCAACCGAATTATGCAAAGTATGTGTCACATCTGGTCTTCTGGATTGAGAGGTTTATCATTCCCCCACAACGACTCAATAACCATTTCTATACGGCATGTGGATAGGATGACACATTGTGGTACTAAATAGCCAGAGAGAAACCAATATGGTAATTATCTCACTAATCAATATCGCTAAGGATTCTACTGACGTGATTTCATGTCAATTCTTTGTTGGAGATTAATTTGACTGAATCAGGTGGGTATCAATTCCCAAATACGGCGTTCCTGTTGTGCTGCAGCCGTAATCTGAAGAAGGTACAGCTTGCCTCGATGGATGAATCCAGCTGTTTTATCAATCATATGATGTCATAATCAACAACGTTACATGTATGATGGCGACATGATCAATTACGTCACGAATGACGTAATTTAGTTCGTCTTAGCGCTTAATAGATCGTCAAGTTGTACGAATTGTATGTGTTTACTATTTAATCAATATTCTGGTGAATATTTTGAAACTAAGTGGCCTCCACGCCGTTGCTGCCATAGGCAATGTGTGCTTCCACAGTCCATGTTTATGTTATCTCTGCTATGAGTCTAAGTCAGCAGTCTTTCTTTTTCGGTCTATGTTATTATCTGAATTCAACACGCTATCACCGTCTAGTTCCTGACATGAAGGGAGTAATGCTTACTGATATCGGGGAATGTACAAACCGATTCTACATGTTTGGACACAGAAATGTCAAATTATGGATGTGAAGAATAAGGACGTGTCTTTGGCTAGGGACCTTGGCCATATAATTCGCTGCAATTCTACATCGTGAATGAAGGTTATCTTGACAAGAAGTCAAGTACGATTTAATGATATTCTTTTCAAAACCCGTTTTTCTAAATTACGGCTGCTCGATTATATTCTAGATCAGAGAGGTTAGCACACGATTTACTGTACTTAATATATCTTTAGATAATTTAAACTCCAATTTATTAAAGAATACTTTTATTAAAAGTAGTTGCTGCCTTGATAGGAATATTATTCTGAACATCGTCGCTAAGTTTCTTATGTAACTTCTGGTTGCACTTAGAAAAGTTATAGTGTAGATATGGCTAGTGATTCTGGAAATGATGTTCTTTTTTTAAAAAGATGTGGCTCATTTCTTTTCAGATCAGGGAGGCTATCTATCACACGACATACTGTACTTAATATACTTGTGGCTAGTTTAAGCTCCAATTAATCAACGAATAATTTTTATTAAAAGTAGTTGCTGCCTTGATAGGAATATTATTCTGAACATTGCCACTCTGTTTCTTATGTAACTTACATAAAACAAGGAAACTTGGATTACAGAGGAACATAGATGAAACATGAGTAATGGACTTTTATTACCAATAAATTTATCAGACTGAGTACTTTGATGAAATGTTTGTATTTCCTTATGTACACAATCTCATATGAACATCATGCTTATTTATGCCTTTACGAAGACATAAACCAAGTTACGACATAGATAAATAAAGTGATCATATGTATTTCTAGTAAACCATTTGCATATTGCGTTGCCTCTTTCAATTTAGGAAGAACATCACCCAGTCCTGAAGGAGCCTTCACACTCACTCGTCCACTCAAATGGTCGATCTTTCTCGGTGATCCTGTAGAGGGGTGAAGCAATGTCGCTGAAATGCTGGATGTAACGGCAATAGTACTGTCATAGGCCAAGAAAACTCCGTGTCTCCGTAACTGAAGAGGGCTGAGGCCACTCTGCTACTGCCTTAGTGTTTGATGGCTGAGTAGACACTCCATCACCGGATATGACGTGTCCCAGGAACTCAACCCTCAGTCTAAAGAGATGACATTTCTTCGGTTTGTGTTTTAAATTGGCCGTGCAGAATCTCGAAAGCATGGTGTCGAAATTTATTAAGGTTTGCTCAAACGTGGGTCCGAAGACTATTACGTCATCAATGTAACAGAGACAGATTTCCCATTGCAGGGTGGATAATACTTGCTCAATGAGTCATTCCTGGAGGGTTGCACAAACCATAGGGTATCTTGCGGAATTGGAAAAGGCCATCCCTACAAACGAATTCGGTCTTTTCCATGTCAGCTTCATCCATGTCTACTTGCCAGTAACCACTAGCTAAGTCAAGGGTACAAAACCACTTGGCTCCGGACAAGGAACCCAAGGCCTGATCTATCCAGGGTAACGGATAAGCATCCTTAATGCTAAGATCATTAAGGCGGCGGTAGTCTATACAAAACCGCAAGGTTCCATCATTTTTGCCTGCTAGCACTATTGGGCTAGCCCATGGCGATGCTGAAGGTTCAATAATACCAGTCCGCAACATGTCGTTCACTTGTTGGTGTGCTTCTGCTTCCTTATGCATGGGAAGACGTCATACCAGTTGTCGTACGGGGCAATTATTGCCTGTATCGATGGAGTGTCGTACAAGATGAGTTTCTCCGAGATCCATGTCCCCGGAGGAAAAGCTATCACAATATTTATGTAGTAGTCTCTGAATTTCTCGTTTCTGTGATTGCAGTAATCCAACTGTGGCACGTAGATACAAATCATGTAAATGTTCGGCTAAATCATCAGTCATCTGCGGTGGTGTGTCAACAAGTGCAGGTGATTCCAATGGGATTATGTCCACTAAACGCATACAGGATGACAGATAAGCTCCACCTGTGCAAGCCATTTCTTGCAATGCTTCATGGGATATGTTGGTGAAGCACAGAAGAAACAGTGATGCCACCAGGGATGTGCATTTCTCCGTCTATGTCGGCGCTTGCGAATCCATGAGGTGGAGTGAATCGTATCTCCTGAGTCGCTGCTGTCTATGGATGCGGAAGATGATGTTGGATGGGGTGGTGTTCTGCATACCACCAAAGGACACCGAGTATTTAGTGTCTTGGTGAGGGGATGTGGTGCTCGCAAAAACGTTGTTTCAACAGAGGTGCTACAACCTACCACTGCCATTTTACAGATGAAAGAAGGCTTGTTGTGTGCGGAGAAAGAGGGGGATGTCATTGCTGCGGATGGAGGAGGCAACGTAGGCATTGACATGTGTAAAGCCATGCATTTGGGTGTCGGTGTGAAAGCTGATTTTGGTGGCTGAAGGTCGGCCACTGAACGTTGTTGTATGAATGCCGCAGTTGAGCCGAGAGGCGGATACGGGCACCAAAGTGGCTCTAGGTGATTTGGTGCCCTTAGGAGTTTGACTGCTTCTCTGGTTGCAGTGTGGCGTGGTGGAAGGAGGTCGGTTAGGACACAACTCCCTCCAATGGCCTGGCTGACCGCATCCGAAACAGGTGTTTGGTGGCGGTGCGGTGCTGGTGTTGTTTGTTGTTCTAAACTATGTGGTGGCGAGGTTGGTGCTAAGTGTCGTAGCTAAGTTTGTAAGTGCTGAGATTTGTTTATTAATCTTGTCTATCCATTCTCTCATGTTGCCGTTGTTGTTATTGTTGCGCTAGTTCCTGTGCCCGGGGGCCCCATTGTAACTTCCTCTACGGGCCTGCCCCCTTTCTCCAGGCACTGGATTCTGACTGGAATGCTGTACAGCTGGTAGAAGTGATGTCTGTGTGGCCGGTGTTGATGGGCTGGGGGCAGCATTAACGGGCGAGGCGATAACTGCACCCTCTATCTCGTTGATAGAATGGAGTTGGCGTCGGTTATTCTTCTCCCACTCTAGAGAGTTCTCCATATGAACGGCGGTTGCCGTTATTTGGGCCAAACTCCCGTAGTCGCCTAGAAATAGCTTTTCTTTCAGGGCGGGTTCACCGCTCAATGCATCGATAAAAGTGTCAAGATGCAAATGGATCACGCCTTCTGTATTGGTGCTTGGATATGCGTGGGCGACTAGCCTCCTAATTCAGCTAGCTAACTCGGGAGTTGAAGATGACTGGTTTCTCCGAGGGATGTGTCGCCAAATCGCTCCATTAATGCTCGGTACAATTGTGTGTAGGTGGTTGTGTAGTCAGTTCCAAGATCCGCAAGAACCGTAAGGGAGATATTCACCCATTTGCTGATCATTCCAGCAGTTAGTCCGACTTATGATCTCGAACTGTATTTTATAATTGGTCCAGTCATTCTCCCCACTAAATTCTGGAGGGAGGATGACTCGGCCAAGACCGCGGGAAGAATGAAGCGGTCGAAATCCGGGTGGTGCGGATATCTGAGAATCTGACGAGTATGCTGAGGCTGGTCGTGATGCAGGTGGTGGTGGTGGTGGTGGTGGTGGTGGTGGTGGTGGTGGTGTTGGCGTTTCCCCTCGATGCTGATGCCGACGAGCCAGGACACGCGTACTCCAATTCAATGAGTCCAGCTCGGTTGTAGAGCCATAGACCGGCATGGGTCTATGGACGGGAGGCGGGATGTTGTGAAGATTATGCGAACATTCTCCCCGAGGTGAGGACTGATATTCCTCATATGATGGTGGTGCAGTCGGCTGATGGTCGTGATGTGTAGTGTGACCGATGTACCGGCGAAACGGTGGTGCTGATTCCTCCCGATAATGCAGCGGGGTTCCCCTTGAGTATAGCGTTTCAATCGAAGGGGGCGGTGCGGGAGGTTATCTATGATGTGGATTGTCACCCGGCCATATGGTCTCCGTAGATGACACGGGTGAACGATAGTAGTCTGAAGGATTATTGAGATGCCTGTAAGAAGGTCTTTGTCGGAGTCGTCCACGATTCGGCCCTGTTGGTGGTGGCCTGTCGCGGACTTCTGATATAGTTCTGAATTATGTTCTCACCTGTGAGGCATCCCGAAAGGTGCCGTCACTAACAGGCGGAAACAGGTTAGAGTGTGGGTTTGTTGATTCCGCTGAATTTCTGGCAAAATTCTGGTGCACCATGTCGACTAACCGCGCCGCAAGTGCACGACAAATGATGAGGATGGTTAGCATCCGGTCTCGGAGTGACGGACCTTGTACGAGACTGCCTTGCGAGTAACAAAAACCGGCTCCTAAGGCCGGTGGAACTCAATCGTTCCGGTGGGGCCATGCGACCATCGTCGCGAACATTAAACACAACAGTCTCATCCCAAGAATTTGTGTCACCAGTATGCCTGTCCATAGCAATTTCGTGATCTATGGACTTACAAGATTTGATTTGGTGACCTAAAGAGTCTATACAATGATTTTACCTAAACAATTATAAATATGCTAGATAAAACTAAAATAAGAGCATACGAAAATACGAGACATAGAGGCAGGTAGATGAACTTTTAAACATGGGGATCCCGGAGGTTCCACACAGACTCGTAGGCCCACAGAGGTATCCCCGCAAGGGAGGCTCCCATACACGAGACTTAACTAAATAACTTATTATAAGTTATTATACCTCTAGGCTTAAAGGAAGAAGATTATCTTGAAAGAAAAGTTATATACCTCACGCGGGCACTACTCCTAGTGCTAGTTTGGGTGGGGAGTATTATCCTCGCATGGACCGTCGTCGCTGAATCCTTGCGAGAGGCAAGTGCCTCACGCAGGCCCCCGTCTTGGGAATTAGACCATTGTTCTATCATTATGGTGGGGGTGAGAGAGACGAATACCCACAATAAATGTCCTTCCCGCAAGGGTGTGGCAGATCTAAATATCATGCCCAGAAATTCTTATGGAATTCGGTGGGGATACGTATCTCGCCCGTCACCGGGTCCTATGGAACTAATCGTTTAACCTGTCGTTAGGTTTATATACAAGTTGCACTGTTTTGCACTGCGGTGCGAGAGGTTTGTTCAGTGATAAAAATAATAATTAATATATGTTTTCGCAGTGCATTCCTACATTGGCTAAAGTGCTAACTACTAAGTATCCAAAGATACAAGCGGAATGTATATGATACCACACCATGGCCATAACCGCTCGGAAACCCCAACAGTTCCCCAGAGTTGGATCAGCCCATGGTGCGGATGGGGACATCCAAACAATTAAGAAGCAACAAGGCTGAGTAGAGCATGAAGAGAGACCATATCTTGGAGTTACGAGTCTTACCGGAGTGCGGGGCTAGATTATCGCACTGCTGGAAGAGAAGGGTATATTACCGAGTTGGTAATGAAGAAAGTGTCTCAACTCATTTTCAACCTATCCTATCGAGCTGGATAGAAAAGGTTTAGTCGGTAGCATGCCGGGCTAAACAGAGTTATAGCACGGACAGAGACCTCAGTGAAAAATTGTTGGTGGCGGGGGAAGGTGCTGCATATATAAGTGTTGCTGTATAGTGTTTCCTACGTGCACCGCAGTCCTATATTTTCTATAAATAAGCAAACCATATGAACTCATGGCCACTGGCCATATATATACATAATCTAACCAGAACAATCAATACGGTATCAAATGATCAAAGTTATATATTTAGTACACATTAACGAACCTACTGTGGTGTGATTATTAAACACATTACAGAAAATGAGAATAACTACAAACAAAAACAGAAATTATAACCTGCTGTCCTAAGACTTTTACGGTACATTTCAGTCATCGGGACCGTGCTTACGGATACAATATAATTAAAGAAGTACATATAGAGATATAATTAAACTGTGAAGTATAGTTACATGAATACTCATCATTCTTAGGTTAGGCTACCATGTTACTGAAATTGATACGTCATTCTGTAGTTGATGTGCGTTGATGCATTCTCAGGAAGCTGGAAAGTTCCTGCAGGTTGGTTTCCGCAAGCTGTTTTCCGCAAACAAAATTTCCGCAAGAACACTCATGGTGGGAGGACATCGCTCAGCACTGTAAGCCTAATAGGATGTCTAACGAGCAGTCAGCAAAAGATACGATAGTACTACTGTGGTGAAGAAAGTTCTCGTACACCGATGGCACAGATGGAAGTTGTAAACCACCCGGTCACAAGCGGGGGTTATCAGAGGCAAATGAAGATACAAAACAAAGCCAGCTCTGAAGATGCACCGGGCAGAGTGTACTTGCTGCGGTCGAAAGTTAGAAGAACCTACACAATATTAGTGCGGTGACAGTTGAAATACCACTTTTAGGCGTGGCCGGCAGATCCGGCGAGTCATCCATCAAAGACCATCCTGCCTCTACCTCTGTAGAATCACATATTCAGGTCGTAAAGGCCTCACCGCAAATTCGTGTTCCGAAGTAGATATTGATATTCGTGAACAATAATCAGAAAGTTCCAAATTACTCCCGGAAGTAGGGAGGTACAAAATTGTACAAAATTGTTTTAGTGCGGTGGGTTGGGCAACTCCCCCCTATGGGAGAAAAACCTGACACATAGCGAAGTAATAGACATATTGTCTGTTGCGCTGATAGTAGCTTGTACAGACCCAACCTGTTCGGCCCCTGGCCGAGGGTGTTCTCGATCTCTGGATCGCGTCTCCTTTTATACTTCTCGTGATGTCACAGGCGCAGGCTCCAACCAATCATCGTTCGAGCAACAGCCAATCAGTGCGTAGCTAATAATAGTGCAGTAGAATGTTCTAGAACATTCTAGAAGTTCTGTGCCAACGTGGGTATGACGTCACGGCAATATTTTGAAGATAATCAAGAAGGATTTTCCCTAGATTTTGAAATGGTTTACAGATTTAAAAAGCCCGTTGAGTTCTGGTCTTGAGTAATGTCAGATTCAACTGGAACAGGCAATCATAAAGATTACAGGTACCATCTCGGTACACTAAAAGTGCCATCCTATCTTGGTCGTAAACTACGTGCTCCATTAAAAATAACATCTAGACGTGCGCACTTAGTCGTTTTCGCAACACGATCTCTCTCATAGGCCCATATACGCTTATGGCTCTACCCAGGGGGCATGTTCAGGGAACGAATCCATGATGGGCCGTGCGTATCCAGCTTAGCTGGTACGGCCGGTACCCGACCAGTCTATCTGAACTACAAACAACATGGCATAATCTGTCTTCATTCACCAATACTTGAGGATTCCACGCGAAGTCTAGATCAGTCCCATTATTTCCAGCAGTTTTTGCTCTGGATAGTGCAACAAACACAGATCATGGGTTCCTAGATTTAAAACATTTGCTGCCTGAGTTATTAACAATGTAACGGTTTGATTCCTTTTTACCAATTGTCATGCCCTGACAATGGTGAATCGGCGTTCCCTATTCTAATCGCAATGGCAGCTGTGTTCTGTTACATCCATGACAATTACAGTCTATCTTCTGCTTAACTGGAACTAGCGGAACAAACTGTGTGCTTATTTTTCAGTTTATAATCTCTGAGTGATAGCAATGCATCCTTAAATTGCTTTTGATTATTTTCTTGTCGGATTATTGACTGGAGAATAACAGCACAACCAAACGTTTTCCAGACTAATGCACCGTGCAATGCAGCTAATGTGCAACCTTTACAGTTGTACACAGGGGAATCGCAATGTCCTCTCCTAAAAATACAACCACTGGAATCCCACCCCAGAGCTCGCGCGATCTGGTGCCATTGTTCATTCCACATTTAAACTTAAACTGCATCCATCCAAGAGTACATTAAAGACCGCTCATCAACTAAGAGAGCAACTACACCTTTACAGTTCTTCTGGAGAGCATCGCCTATAGACCCATCACATGGTGACCTTTCTCTACTTGCCTTTGAATTGGTTGGAATTTTTAGAATGCTATGTAGGGTAACTCCAGAGATAATGTGTGCACTGTTACCAGTAGGGCATACTACTTGAACTGCTTTATTTGTCCCAAACAAAATAAGACAGTTGATCAAATATGATTTCCCAGACCTAGCTGTGCCACCCACAACAAGGCGCAATGATTGAGAGCTTTGAGATGTTGTTTATAGTTTAGCAGGCTTTTCAATACCAAGTTGAAAGCAAATCTTTTCTCACTATTTAGTGATGCTAATGCTAAAGACACGTCTGGTAGTTGAAGCGTTGCACTCACTACATCTTTTGTTCTTTTTTCATCTGGCCAATCTAACCATTTGAGTGCTGGTTCTAGTTGATATTCACAGCTTGTGGTACTCCGAATCGTAGTCTGGACCACCATCATCATATTCAAAGTATGATGAAAAATCATCATATACACCATGCGGCTGCTCTACTTTTGCATCTGCTTCATAAATTGTTGTCAAATTCTTCGATGTTTGCATCTATGTGTCTCCTCGCTTTTTCAACAGCAGCTTTGACAAAGTTGGGATATGGGGAATTCATCCATCTTTTTACTCCATGTACAATCGTGATGCTCTATGTCTAGTATGCCTTGCCATTTTGGCCAGTGCAGTAGCAGCATTGGTCTGCAGTACCCATCAGCCAGAGGCCATGTGGCACGCATGTTTCCACCAGATCTATCCGGTACCATACCTTGTCTGCAAATGAAATCATACCAAGAACTATGGTCATCTATTATTGCGAGCTAGGTATTTGTCCAGAGCAGTTTCTCTTGTCACTGTGTATACTGTACGTTCTAATACTCTAGGGCCTGATATACTGATGGATTGAAAATGGTGGCAAGGATGAAAGTTCAAAAGATGCCTCAACACCAGATAGGTCTCTTTTAATGGTGTCCATGAGCAATTTAGTACATACAGTTTTTGCTGTAACACCAGTGGTATCATCTGATGAATTTTCCATATCATTGAATAAATCCACTGTTACACCAATGGGTTCCTTGCCTTTACAGGCATACCCACACACATACTTTTCAGCAGCTATAATCTCATCTACTGTTGGATTTTCAGGATTAGTTGTGGACTTATAATGGATATATCACTATTTGCTCCCCATGCCTGTGCATGATTTTGTGAATGTTGTACTAACATTGGATAATCTCTTTTCATTTCAAGCCTGCATGAGCCATTTTTGTCCTTAACCAGTGCATCCAATAACTTGCATTCTTTTCCAGGTGCACTGGTTGTACCAAATCTCATTTTATAAGTTCTCTCAACATGTTTATGTATTGAATGGGAGAAGTCCCTACGTGGCAGGCGTAGACAATAATCTGAACACTGATGCAGGTTTACCATATTTGCCAATAGTATATGGTCTTCTAAGAATGAAGCCTGCGATTGGCACACATCCATCAGAAGATTAACCAGCGGGTTACTTTCTTCTGGAGGAGCTGGTGCATTTCATTCAGGCAGCGGCCATAAATCCTTCCTAAGATGGCCTGCGTAATACTCTCTAGCAGGATGACATGCAGTTAAACCAAATACTGACTTTGCCCATGTTGCTAACTCCTGAACTCAATCAGTGTCTGACAGTTGGTTCTGCACAGCTTCATACATTAGGTTTTGTGGCTCTCTGTCAGAACGTCAGCAAAGGCCATGCCAGTGTACCATTCCTCTAGATTTGGCAAACTCTTGCCTGCACCAGTAGGAATCTACTCCAAACACTGGATCCATAACATGTTTGAAGTAAGATTGGGTTCTAACATCAAAGTAATATGCAACAACATGCGTGTTGTTCTTAAGAGCTTTAAACATGTTATTACGATTATTTAAGTCAACCTGTACTCCTGATACTTTGTAAATATATAGCTGTAATACTATTTTTAGTGACTTGAAGTAGTACTCAGCGCAACTCCCTGTTGTAAAAAATGATGGCAAACCATCACCTGAATTGATCTTATAATGAATGAGAGATCTGAACTCTTTTGCCTTAAGTGTCCAATATTGCGAAGTTTCGCGTAATATAACACCAAAATAAGAACTTTCTCGCCAACGGAATTGGCAGCTTTCTGTAGCTTTTCTTTCAGATCACTGAATCATATGAGCATCACCCAGCTGTTGCTTCACAAAATAGCTACTCTGTTCTAGTACACGGTTACGCATAATAATGTTGTGGACAATGAACTTGAAAAATTGGTGTTGAGCAAACCGCCCATCTCTATACCAGTCAGACCTAGAGTTACATGTGTGGCGGCGATTGATATGAAAGTCACAAGTTCCACAAGGAAATATACATGAAATGCCATTGTGAAAAAGTCTTGACAGGTAAATTCTGAAACTGGGGACGAGTCTTGTGGGCCACGAAATTGTGACAATTGCTTTCTTAGTCATGGTAACCTCGCGATGACCTTCACCAATGACATGTTTGACAGTATTTTTAACTTCTTTATGGATGTCTATGGTAGGTTCAGGTAAGAGAACACAAGATATCGTCTCGCCCTCCTCAGATATTGCACTGTCAAGTTTTTGTGGAGCTGGCCCCTCCTCATGCGGGTGTTTAGCATGTGGGTAATATTCTATCGTGTGTACATCCAACTGACCATCTATGGGCAAAATATTTAGACGTTCTTGACTCGTAATTATATCTGCGCAAACGGAATTTTTTCTTTTCAACCAAATTAATGTATTTTGGACTGCGTAGCCATGCACGTTGAGTTCTTTGGAGGTGTCATTTTTGCCTTGTTCTCTTACTCTGATAATGTTAATTTCCTCTGGTAGTTTGGGCAAATTTTGTGATGGCTTATTAACTGCTTGGGGAAATGCAACACAATGACCATTAGCAGCAATTCCGCCATGTTTGAGTATGCGAACATTAATGGTTGGTGAAATGATAAGTTGTTGTTCAACACTAGTCAAACTCTGAAGCTGCGGTGGTATGTTTCTTGGATCCATATTGTTTTGAGATAAGAACATCTTTATAGTTTCTTTGTCTCTAAAACCCATGTGACAAGTAGTGTTGGATTTTAGAGCCATTCTCATATACAGTCTACATTCCTGGCAAATTTCGCAAAGATTGAAAGAGTATGCCATATGTTCAAGCTCAAAGGAACGTTGAAATCCATTGCATTATTAAGCTGCTGGTTTGTTGAAGTAGGGTGTGGAAGGGGTAAATGTGATATATCTATATGAGCTTCAAGTGCTGGTATTTTCTTCTTAATTGTCCATACCAATCTACGATGGCGAAGATTTTGTTCATGGATACTCTCTTCCGTTTTTGGCAAGTCATATTTAATGCCAAGAGTTCTACATTGTTGTATGACTTCATGCATGGCTTGTGATATCTTATCTTGCCTCTTTTGTTCATGGTCAGGCACATCATTTAGTGAAACTGAATTCGAATTTGGCATAGTTAGATTATGCATTTCTACAGACTCTTCAGACTCTCGAATGACTATCCTATGCTTATTTTGTGCACGTAATTGAGCTGATTTAATGTCTTGTGCTTGTAGCTTTGATATTGACTTTATCTGAAATTTTGGATTTGTTTTGTCCATCAAACACTAAGCAATACTGTTTATATGCTTACGATTTCCCCCGGATGGAAAACCCTGACTGTAATTTGTTATTTAGTTTTTTGAAAACTTAACTGATGTTCTCTTTCTTAAAGATGCTCTATTCCCCATGGTGTTAAGTCTCTCATAATTTTGTATTCCATTGGTGCACTGTTTCTGTGATTCTTTGGTTTGTTCGGCGGGAATGGGGTTCACCTTGAACTGGTTATTTACTAGCAGTAACGTAATTGAACCTGCATATTGTTTATCAGCAAGACATGTTTCATTTGAGTAACATGTCTGGTATGTGTTAGACACAACATTGTATCTGCTACCTTCCAGCCAAGTCACAAACGAAAGTTCTAAACATCAGCATGCAGCCTGGATTTCGCATGATGTCGCCCATCCATTACCAGATACCATGGACTTCCAGTAAGAAGCTGCTGTGGGTGGCTCTAGGCCATGGCATATTATTGCATACTCTTTCCATCGCTGCCAGTCATTATAGATACATTTAGAGATCAGCTCTCTGTAAAACTGGTGCTTATATATGTGGCAATGTATTGCTAAACTGATGCAGTGAAAAAAGCAATTGCCATTAGCAGGTACATTTAACACATGAAAGGTATCACCAGATATTATTTTAAGGTCGTGTCGATCATCCAATGTCTCTGAATTATATTCGGAATAGACTGGTGATGCAAAATCTGTCTTACTTTTGGAAGAGCTCACCATATTTGCATAACTAGAATACATGTCGGTACCTCGATATTCACATATGTTGAAGGACCTGGTGATGTTTTTGAGGATGGATGGTCATCCACAACAACGGATGATGGAATGTGATCTAGAATAGATGCTGATGTACTTGTGCATCTTAGCTTCTTCGGCGATGACTTTGAGTATACATAGTCGTCTAATGCTATGTTTGGGCGTACACTAGCTAGTGTAGGCCTACATTCTAATGTCCGCTCGCATTGTACATTCTTTGCTTTTGGGATTTTGAAGCTGCATATGGATGATCTAGTCGTGTAGACTTCGGTATGTTAGACTTAATGGATTCTTTACAATTCTTATCCATGATTTCAATTTTGTCATGCAAATTATTTGTTGATTGCAAGCAGATGTCGGCTTTGTGATTTTCCGGATGGGCATGCAAAGGGAATATTGCAGCCCATGTAATAGGGAGGGTCTTTTAAAATCAATGCCCCACCCCCTAGTCTCAGCACCCATGCAAGTGCGGATGCTAAGGCGGCCTACACACTGCAGTGATTGTAAGGCCGCCGGTTAAATGGCATCACTATTGCTGGCAGGTTATGTCAGTCAGCGAGGTGATCCTTGCACATATCTAAATATCGGCAGTTGAGGGGTGGGGGTGGTGGTTTGGTCAGTGTTGTGGGTGTGTATGTACGTGCATGCATGCGTGTGTGTGTGCGTGCGGGCGTGCATACGTGCGTGAGCGCACGTGTAGGCGGAGTTGAGGCGCCGGGTCTCTATCACATATTAATGTGCTGACATTAGTTCAGTTATAACATCAGGGAATCGCTGAGAAGAGAGATGATAACTTTAGTGTACAGTGTACTCAGTCTAAAAACGTTGATATAAGATTTACATAACGTGAGAAAATGACTAGGCGATGTATGGGCTATGGGGAGAAATCATTACGTATTGTTGATGGGATGTGGCGAATATAATGTTAGATATTATATCTGATTCATTTATATGAAAATCACGAAGACCTAGATTTATGTATGTGAATCTAACGTCGAGAAACTGCATATTTATGGCTACATAGATTTCAGACAGAAAGATTAAAATAGCATATGAACTCGACTCTGTAAGCGTTTGAACTGCCACACTTACGACTACAAGATGCGGCTATTTCGCTTATCAGGATTTTGGATTTCGTAATAAGAGAATCTTTGCCAATAAATTATTGTGTATTTAAATATTTATCGTATTTAGTCCATTTTCGTTGTGCTGTCAAAGAATTTGTAAATAATAAACTGCTAAGAGCTTTTTTCTACAGCCGGGGTTAAATATTTCCAAGGCTAGGCGTCGAGTTGCAAGAAATCGCTGAAATACGGTCGAGTGTCATCCCATAGCAACCGTCGGACGTGACATGCATATGTCAAATTTCATGAACGCTTATCAAGAATGTAGAAATGAAAAGTAAATATTAACCTTATTAGCAATGGCAGAGGGTTTCCCCCCTATAATGGAAGGCTTACATGGCGGTACTGCCAAGCTAATCATAACTACACGCCAATAAATTTGATACGGGATGTAAAATGACGATATAGCTTTTGATCTGGCGCTTGATGATGATGATGACGACGACGAAGAAGACGACGACGACGACGACGACGACGACGACGGCGACGACGACGACGACGATGATGATGATGATGATGATGATGATGATGATGATGATGATGATGACGATGATAATGATGATGATGATGATGATGATGATGATGCTGATGATGGAGGATAATAGTAGGCGTAATACTAATATTGGTGGGGACATGCGAATTGAATTATTTATTCATAACTGATCATAACGAGGAGGCATCGTAAAGTCTGATGTCCTGGATTATATGCGACCAATGTTGCCCTCGTCCTCTCAATAGTCAATATAATGTCATAATGCACTAAGATTTGTGATTGAGTTATTATGCACACTAAATATGTTACAGAATTAATCATAGGCCTATATCGGTCACATTATAGAAAAAAAATACTGACATAAGAACTGGCACGTAATTAGTTTTTTCTGTTCATCAAATTGTGTAAATACACTGACTAATTACTCAAATGAAGTCAAATTCTTTAGATTTTCCTAAAGAAATGGCAATAAGCAATAGCAAAAGAATGGTATAATGCAAACAACTTCTACCTAACCAACTTCAAAACGCAACTACTGAGCAGAGTGATGTAGATTGTGTCAGTAACACTAAATAACACTAATGCGTTAGATATTGACAGATTGCAGACGACTAATATTACCTGATTTTTGACAGTTGAGGCTTCCCTAAACAAACGTGGGTGGACATACATGTAATGAAGGGCGATGCCCCATCATGCAATGGGCCCTTAGTTATCGTAAATAACTGTCATTCGCTAAGTTTCAAAAACATGTTTATACATACATCTGCGGTAAAAAACCCGTAGATTAATGCATGTCTGTGAGTAAATACAGGAATGTACACTCCATTTAAGTGAGAAAAACGTCATGCTGGGCCTTAAATGTCCTACTATTGGCGCTCAATACATACGACAGTGACAGCCACGAATTTCCACGGCCATATGTGTTACAAATAATACGAGACAGTCAACCAACCAAACCTGATATTGCATTTACATACGCATAAATAGGAATAAATATAATCGAACGCCGACATAATGGTTTTGTGTAAATAATTTGGACGAATTTGTATATGGTCGAAATGTCCTATCTACGTATATCCATGCATAGTACATTTTAAGCTAATTTTTCATCACGCTTGGAGGGCATGAAAAATCCAGCCCAGATTTTCACAACGATATTTAGGCCTATTGTCACGATCCCGGCCAGCATAATTGGTATGAGTTGCATCTTTTACGTACGGCAATTAGTTGTACCAGCCAATGACGTTATAAAATGTGTAGCAACGTATCGCGGTTTTCCTCGCCAATGTGGGAAATACAAACAAGTTCATAGTAACAATGACGTCACAGAGAAATGTCGTCCGCTAGGATTTTCAAATCACGTGTATCAAGACATACGAAACAAAACATTGGAATTAATGCATGTCTACGAGTAAATATTTGAATGCACATTTCATCCACGTGCGAAAGACATGGTACCGGGGACATAGAATTCATGTTACAGCATTAAATGCATACGACAACCACGACTTTCGACTGGCATTGGTGGGTCTCTGGGTATCAAAAATAATACGATGCGGTGAACAATACGTATACTTGCAATTATATAATTATGCAGAAATAGGAATACATATATAGCTTTTACCTGGTCTGTCAGACGATTTAAGCGTTTTACATTCTTAAGTAAATGTACGCTATTTCGTGATAACAATATAACACACATTTTGGACATTGAAAATGCGCAGTAGGTTGCTCTAAAATAACTAGGGGAATATACGCATAATGAAGAACCATATCACATAATGCAACGGGGGCCCATGAGGAAACCACGAAAGCTATATCATAAGCCGAAGCCCGAACCGAAAAAAGCTCACGACCGGAAAGGAAGCTTTCTCAGTCGCATGGTATATGTATTTTGCATGGTTCCCAGTCTCATTTTCTGTTGATTTTCCCCATTTTACACATACGTACATGTTATCTATATACGCGCACTGCGTTCGCTATAAACGAGATTGCTAAGAGAATACTGAAGTCTATATGCCACCTTTGAGAGAGCCATAAGTGGTCTAGCCAATATATAATATGTTTATGTTTAAGTGGCTATGGATACAAGTCTGCAGGTATTGAGAATTACGTTTGACTAGCGTTAATTAATCGCTACAATCTTCACTGTCCATTTGTTGACACAGTGACGGCTAGTCGATTGAAGACAAGCTTAAAATACTATTGATTCATAGCAGACTTTCAGCCGACGGGATAGAGGTGACTGTATAAAACATATCTTGGAAATTGTGAGAATCTGGTCGTGCAGACGGCGCAAGCAGAGTGGAATCTCTGTGACTCTGCTACGCTTGCGCTTTTCAGAGTATCTTGTTATATTAGAGCGTGTATTAATCACATGCCAGTCGGTTATAGAGAACTACACGTATCATTATCTGTGTCAATAACTTATCTTTGGAATCTACGTGTTATGTCTATGTCTAATTGTTTTCAGTACGTAGGGACTCTTTTGCTTCTGGCTATCAAGAGCGTCCACTGTCTCGCCTGAGCCATTTTACCACTCTACACATATTTTCCTGCCGGAAGTGTCAGTCGATTATGACGTCATATAATTGACTGATACACTGGATTCCTCAATTATCCAGCCTTTGATCATGTTACATTAGTCAATCAATGTTTTCCCATGCACACTGTTAAAGTCATAGTTCAATCAACAGTTCTCCATGATAAATGTGCGTGTAGACGAATGCTCGTTGATGGCTGCTGTAATAACCTGTACAAACAGCAATAGTTCTGTTTAAAACTGCTTTCTATATTTGATGCCGCTTGACCTACATCGCCAACGAGCCTAAGACAATGGAGGGACTTCATCTTTTACTTAAGAACCTGCCGCCATAATAAAACCCCTCACGTCTTGGCTGACATCACAAACAAAATGACGTAGGTCCGTTATGAAAATAGTAATACTCCATCATGAAAATGTCTGAAAGGTATGTATTTATAATATAATAACCATTACGATGAATAGTTTTAAAACTAATTTGACGGGAGCTGTTTTGTGTATAGCAGATTAGTTTTAAATTATTCCAAAAACCTACTTGTATACTTTCCTTGAAATTGGGATACTTGGAATTCAGCGGTTAGCGTGCTAAATTCAATACAAATATATATAAAGTATACTACCCCAAGGTAGAAATGGGCGGGGCTTGGCATAGGGTAAACAGGACAGGAGTGGTGGGTAGACTGACCGGTCTCTATTATCTTACATGCGCGAGACATCGGTAACAGAGGATAAAACCCCATGCAGACTCTTCAGTGCTTATTTATTTTCGACTGCTTTCATATTTTACCCATATTCGTATAAAGTTCATCAAACTGTCCGGGCAACCAAAAGAGGACACTGTCCGAGCCTTATCGAAGGAAAGTTTCACACAAAATACCTTTTACTATACTATCAAATTCTACCCAGGACATATTGATACATCAAGGCTAGTTATGTGGATGAGTGGACTCATTCGTGTTTCGTGGAATCTCCTTCGATACGAGATCGAGAATAGTCTCATGTTTAATGAGTGACCACTGGCGTAGCAATTTGCCCCACCCCTACCGAATTTGGGGATACAGCAAACCGAATCCACACCAGAAAAAGAGCACTCACATCTTGATAAAATAAATCTCCTCGTCTTCTGTATGAAGAATATTTAACAGAAACATAGTCCCTCTTAGTTCATCTTAAAATTGAAAACAGAGGCGCTCAAACTGAGGACAAGTATTTGCTGACATTAGTAGATACTGCTATCACATCAACCGAGTCGAGGTTTGCGTCTGTATCAAGCTAGTGATACAGTGGTTAAGATAAACAGGGACTTGGTCGTGACCTATCTGGTCTCAGAATTGAAGTCTGTGTAACAATCTAGTCGTTGTGATGTCGTAGCTATGGCAGTTACCGAGCCAGTCATTCCATTGGGAAAACTATTCTTCTCTTGGCCTGTGAATTAATATCCCTCAAGAGCAGTGCAGAGGCCGGTTTGGGCCAGTTTTGGCATGGATTAATACCAGTCACATGTGTATGTATCATAAGTAAAACTAAGAAAATACATTAAAAAACTAAATGGTTTGCAGTTATCAAATCAAATTAGTACCAGAACGCGAGTCCCATTCTGTTTGATGATGGATATGTGCATCTGAACGGTGCCATTATTCTCTACCAGGAGCGTTATTTTCGAATGACAGGATAATGACGCTTGTATGTATACATGTCTGCAGTGGCCAATCCTTTGGACGCGTATTTTACCATTACTGTCATCTACTTTCATCTGCAGGTATAAGTCCCAGTATGCCTTGCTCTCCTGAAGAAGAAATAGAGAAAAATAGACAAATGGCACTGTTCCATTATTCGATGACGGAGACACACCGTCGGTTCTAATGGGAACATGGATTTGAGCTTAGGCTAGTTGATCGCCGTCCTGAGCAGTTAAATACAACGAGAGTAGTTTTAATAGCATTTTGTGAGAGCTGAGAAAATTGCACCAGCAGTTTCTGTAAGATCTTTCCAATAATACATTGATATAGCGAGCTGAAGTGAACGAAGATATCGGATCTGTCACTCATATATCTGGCACCATAATCAATTGTGCATAAGCAATTGCGTCACATATAGGCACACCGTGCATGGGCAGAGTGGGGACTGAAAACGGCCCTGGCATCTATGATGGAGTCGCGCTATATATGGGTGGGTCTGCAATCTAGCGTGGTTTCCTAATCAGGTAGGTAAATTTAAAAATACGGATGCTCTAAGGGAACATCTATGGCTTTTCTTGAGGTGACTAGACTATAGGCCTCCAGGACTTCGGTTGGTGGTAAAATTATTTTATTTACCCATTTGCTTTGAAAAAGAATGCCAACACACTAGTATGTGCAAGAAAATCAGCATCTTAGCTATTCAAAATGTTATCATCAGAAAATTGCTATTTGTATGTTGATGAACGGGAATGATCCTGGTCGTTTTTACTTTTGCAAAGGAGGTTGCCTACTAGTATTCTACTTCAAAAGTCGGAGAGCAATGCGTAGTTGAAAAGAATGATTTCATCTTAATACAAGTTAGTTGCCAAAAAGACTGTCTTACTGGGACCTCCACGATGGTGTTACTATAAGACAGCTGGTATCTTAACACAAATCAGTTGCCATATAAAATGTCTTCTAGGGACCGCAGGATGCTGCATCTTTAAGACAACAGTTCTTATACAACCACCATACTGTTCCCCAAAAGTTATATAGTCTCTCGAGCAAGATTGACTAATATGATTAATATGATTAATTGTCGCTTTTCACTTACCAAATCCCTTCCCAACACAGCATTTTTCTGCAGCGTAAAAATTTCTCCATTATCAAGTTCAGATAATATCTATTTTTGAGGTGGCTATAGCCATAAATGTTCTAATTCCCCTCTGGGGATTGTGTTAAGCAATCTATTCTTAGTACGCTTTAACGTAGAGAAACGTTGTTCTCAAGTGACTTAAGTGACTCATAACGTTAGGAGAAATGCATAAGCTATGTCAATAGACGGATGCGCATCACTTAAAAGGTTGTATCTGTGTATCATATACTGAGCCAAAAAAGTTTAGCAACAGTGAAATTTGGTTTGTTGTATTAAAACTATGCGTCCATTTATAACCAAATTTGCAGACATGTTTCGTCAATGTAATGTCTCGCTGATCATGAAGAAATGTAAATCATTTCTTGCATTTCTCGGCCGCACGCTTAATGCATGTGAAAATGCATTTTTCATGCACTGGCCCACATTGGCGGGTAGCTAACGTTAACAGAAAACGCTTAAAAGTTTACCCTGCCGAACATGGCCCGCCGCCCAGGGCTGCCCGAAAATCAGCGCCATGAAGCAATGGGAATACTCGCCGCTGGGCAGAGCGTTCGCGCTGTTGCTCGACATTTTAATGTTCACGCCTCAACGATTTCCCGTCTCCGCCAACGTGAGCAGGAAACTGGACATGTTAATGACCGACCACAATCTGGCAGACCGAGAGCAACAACACCACGAGAAGACCGCTACTTAGTGACGTCATCACGACGTCCCAGGTTTGAGACTGCGCCGCGGCTGTCCCGTAATTTGCACACCGCTACCGGCACTACAGTGCATCCACAAACGGTGCGAAACAGACTCCATGATGCTGGACTGCATGCCCGTCGTCCAGTTGTTGCTGTTCCGCTTACAGAGCGTTACATCGAGAATCGGTTTGCATGGGCAAGAACTCATCAGCGATGGGGTGCTCAACAATGGAGCCACGTTTTGTTCAGTGATGAGTCGAGGTTTTGTGTGGATGTGGCGGATGGTAGGCAACGGGTTTGGCGACTTTTATGAGAACGGTATGATGCAGCCAACATCATTCAGCACGACAGATTCGGTGGCGGCAGTGTCATGGTGTGGGCTGGAATCCATGAATATGGCAAAACAGATCTTATTGTGATTCGCGGAAATTTAACGGCTCAGCATTACTGTGAGGAAGTTGTCGCCCCTGTTGTCATCCTTTTTATGCAGCATCATGCAGACTTTATGTTCCAGCAAGACAACGCCCATCCTCATTCAGCTAGGGTCACCAGTGATTTCCTTGAGGCTAACAACGTTCTGGTGTTGGACTGGCCAGCGCGATCACCGGACCTGTCTCCTATCGAACACGTGTGGGACATTCTTGGCCGTATGGTGCGTGAGAACCATCCACATCTTCACAACGTGCGGGAACTGGAAGCTGCACTGCTCCAGGAATGGGATGCGATTCCTCTTCGTGACATCAGGTGCTTAATTCGAAGCATGAGAAAGCGATGTACGGCGGTGGTTAATGCGCGCGGAGGTCACAACCGGTATTGACAGCTCAATGTCAGTATTTAAATTGGACCCTTCCGTTGAATAATGCCGTGTTAAAGGCGCGATGCTAGCATTACAGTAACAAGAGACTGTTGTTCAAATTGGAAAATGGCCTATCAATTAAATAATATATTTGAATCAATTTATTGTTTTTGTTAAATAACATTTATACAGTAATATTCTCAGTGTTGCTAAACGGTTTTGGTTCAGTGTATGTGGTATTCATAATTTACACAGCCAACTTACCAGATTTAAGCGCCTCAATTCATGAATCCATTTCCTCAGTCAATCATATGCCGTCATAATCAACCACGTACCGTGTATCCTGACGTCATAGTCGTGACGTCATTAATGATTCGAGTAAGTCCGTTTTTGACGCGTAATAGTCCGATACGTTGTACGAATTGTATGTCTCTAGTATTTAATAAACATGCTGTTGAATATTTTGAAACTAATTTGACAGGGCGCTGTTGCTGTCATAGGCAGCATCAGCACCCAGCCAAATTAGTTTTAAATATTCAACAACTTACATGCATAGTTTTCTGGAAATTGGTAGTTATGGAGTTCAGAGATCGATCGGTCCCAACACGGACGTGGTGTGGGTGGAGCTTAGATTGCGATGGGCGGGGCATAGCTAAAAGTGGAAATCTCCATTATTATCCAGACCGTTGCTTTCACAGTGACTATTATTATCAGAGTATGTTCATTTATCAAAGGTATCGTGCGATTCAAGCCCAGTCAAATTAGGTTAAAAATAATCAACAATTTACTTGTATAGTTTTCTGGAAATTGGGATTCATGGAGAGCAGGGGTCGATCTATCGCAACACAGGCAAGGCCTGTATGAAGCTTATCTAGAGATGGATGGGGCATAGCTAAAACTGGATTCCTCCATTAACGCATTAATGCTAATACCATCCAGTAAATGATTCTACAATGGTATGGGATAATGGAGAAAATCCTCGAAACGTCTTGCTAGGCAACTTAGCCAGTCAATCAAATAGTAAGAAACCTGCATTCTATTACCGGCTCTGATCGGTTAAGTGCATATATTAAGAATAATATGGCTAGATCTCTCATGCGCATTCCCTCATTATTGCTCTCGTTGTCGCGGCCGTCAATGGCTTGAGTTCAGTAATTCAGCAGTGCCATTATCCCGGCATTTCCAGATATTCAGACAAGGTATCAGTACCAGTATTTCAGCTGATGTTTCATTTCATGTTTCATTTCATCTTGGCAACTTGTCAACAACTATCAGCCAATTGTGACGTTTCTCAGTACTCTTCTCATTCTTCTGGCTACTTGCCCGCTCCAACCACCAATGTTTATAAAACGCAGTAACAATGTTGCCTCTAATTTGTTTTAGTAATTCGAAGGGCGGCCGAACAAAAATGTTTCTAACGATCATGGAGGACAGATATAGTCTATATTTATCCTCCATGGAAGAAGCAGACACCGAGGACTTGAATTTATATATTTTTATCGCAAATAATTTGTTTGGAGGTCTTAATCTGACAATGTATTCGACTAGGAAATGGAATTTGCAACAAAAATACGAGTCTGTTAGTAATATAATATTCTCATATAAACGAGATCGGCGAGAAAATACTGAACTCTGAAATCCCGCCACGAGTGGTCTAGAGGTGGTCTAGCCAATACATAATATGTCTATGGTTAAGTGGCTATGAATACAACTCTGCAGGTATTGAGAGTTACGTTTGAATAGCTTTAATTAATCGTTACAACCTTCACTGATCCAATTCACCGACAATGTGATGGTTAACGGATCGAAGACACACTTAAAATACTATTGATTCATGGCAGGATTTCAGCCAGCGGCATAGCGGTGACTGTCCAAAACATGTTTTGGCGATGGTGGGAATCTGCTCGAGAAGACCGCGCAAGCTGAGTGGAATGTCTGTGACTCTGCTACACTTGTGCTTTTCAAAGCCTTTCGTCATATTAGAGCGTGTATCTAGCATGTGCCAGTTGGTTATCGTGAACTACAAGGAACAATATCTGTGTCAATAACTTATCTTTATTTGCTGCTAGAAGGGGTCAAACTTAAGTTAGTGCAACAAGTGCATTTTCACACAGCCCCAAAATTCCCAGAGCACCACAAGTGACACAAACATCCTTCAAGTTACACGCATAGATGCCATAGCTCTAGTACAACTCATAAATCAGTCAACATGTTTCCAAAAATAAAACAATCTTGAACAGTATGTAAAGAAATGTACTGTAGGATATTTTGAAAATAATTGGATTCCAATCCAATTATGTTCAAAATATTCAACGGTATCTTTCTTATTTTGTGTTTAAAATATATCAAATTTTTTCCGAGCTGTACTGTATAAGACTGATGTGACCAAATCCCACAGCCATCTGACCTCACGAGTCTCATCCCAATTACCATCGAATGTTGACTCTAGCATTCACGCGATCCTAATGATAGGTCAGAAGCTTTGCACAGGCCCCCTGAGTCCTAATTTTGGCCCTGGTCAGGTAATAAACGTTATCACCTAGAGATGGTGAACAAATAAATTACATGCTATCCTTATCGTCACTGGTGGAATCCACACGTTATGTGTGTATTTTAACTGTTCTCAGTAAATAGGGAGCTGCTTCAGTCTCCCTTCTGGTTATGGAGATATCCACCGTCTCCTGGCATGTACAGAGAATAGACTCAACGAATATGTAAATCCTATAACAACGATTATTGAGTCGGGGCATCGCATGCTGGGTAGCATTGCATGCTGGGTAACATTGTATGGCGAGTAAATTGCACAGATATCAGCAGGCATCTCCTATCTCGTGCAAATATTTTATATTTAATGGGACATGAGCACTCTAAAAATAAAAATCAAACGTAGAACCATGAACCATTTAAGCCTATTGGATAAATTTGGTCAGAATTATTAAACTATTTGCTTATTGAATGTCCATTTCCAGGCCAATAGAAGACAATCTTTGAAAATGTACCACTGGAACCTATCGAGCCAGTCATTCCAGTGGACACTTTTCATAAACAATCTTCTCTTAGCCTGCAGATTGACATTTCTCAAGATTACAACAGGAACCGGTTTTGACTGACTTCGCCATGAAACTGGTAAAAGCTTCCAGTTACTATAATTATATTTGATTCAATCTGTAGTAAGGGTAGGCTAGTACCTATGTAGTATTCGTAGGCCTAAACCAAGAAAACTGTTTTCTTACTATACAGTAGCTTTTATAGTTAGCACTTGTTAATCAAAGCCTCGGCATTTCGGAAACTTAAGGGTTAATTAATCTGGGAATCTACGCACAGGAAGGTGGATGCGGAAATTATAGTTAATTTGGCAATTTGAGAAAATTACATGATTGGGCAGTTACTTGGTATTTATCTATAGAAGACAAGGACAAATGTGTCCAAGACCCGCGTCGTTGATATATTGTGTGCTTTACCTTTTACCGTACAATTGGCATACGTCTTCGGGACCCCACAGACAAACAACACAAGTGAAAAAGAAATCGCTCCATTAGAGGTATTGAAAAATGCTTTAAAAATGGCAAACGCTGTTGCTGAAAGCTGTTGCTTTTGCGCTTGCTCATTTGACCACCCAATTGGCATGCGTCTTCGTGTCCCCTTGGATAAGATTCCACCAACGTTTAAAAGAGTGCACATGTAGATCCAGAGTTATTTAAGAATGTGTAAATTGTCTAGTTTGAAAACTGATGCAGAAAGCTGTTGCGTTTCAGCTTTTGACCCCAAAATTGTCATAGGTTTAGGGACCCCCACGGGTATGTATCCTGTATCCCTTACTTGGTTTTTTACGTGTTTAAATTTAAGCGGGATACATGTCTAGCTTACCTCTGCCAATGCTTTGAGCATCTTTGAGTCGATGTATATGTAGTCACCCAATATACAATTTGGCCGATTTGTAAACGGCGCAGCCCCATATACTAATTTCTATCACTTCCCATATGTCAATGTCAATCTTGGGCCAATGGGCAATACATTCATCCGTTCATTAATTCCGTCTTGCTGGTCAGATTTGACGCCTAACGAACGATTCGAATTAATTTCTAATAGCCCCGCACGTTTTTGATGTCGTGTGTAACACAGTTCTCTTGAGACTTTTTCAAATAACTCTAAGGTTGAATTTGTAAGTTTTGATGCATCCAGTATAGCCTGAATGCAATGTTCAGATTTAGTAATGATTATTTGAGAATGTAGCCGCGTTTAGATTTTGGTTATAATGCGTTCTCTAACACTCTCAAGTGATGAGCAGTCTAGGAGAAAATACTGTAGATTTTCTGTGATATCGCTGCACAGTGAACATTTGTGTTGCCTCCCCTATTTATGGTTGATCCGCCAAATATGTGGTATCGCTGGACCAGTAGATTTACTTTAATTGTGGTTTTATAGATTGAGACTTTGTTTGATTTACAACTGCTCCACACTATGTGTGCTGTACCGATTTTGAAATCTGACAGGTTAAGTTTCTGCAAGGAGCTCTTCGTTGCAGCATTGTCTTTTAGTCTTTTACCCAAGTATTTAGTCACTTGAGATATTATTTGCTATTTACATGCTACTTTTCTTGGTGGATTCTCTAGCAATGCGTATGTAGATGGTATGTATGATTACTGTATTCTGCGGGTGTATTAGTAGAATCCTACAGCTGCAATCAGACCTTCTTTGGGGTTGCTCACTGTGCCTTGTCCTCAGCCAAAATCCTTAGCATCCTCAGAACCATTCTTGACTTGAGTGTACATAATCCTGGTTTTTTTAGGTAATCTCGTAGCATGCTTAGCAGATTTTGCAATGACGTCCTCTCCTGGCTCTGTATTTGCTGGCTCCTAGTAGGGCGAATCCTGTGCTGGTGTCTCTTCCAGTGTTTGTGGTGGCAGGCGTCGAGTTTGTTTAGAGCTGCCACGCTTTTACAGTTATACAACATCATTTATATGCAGATTGCGTTGTATAAACATAGTATTTTTTATCAAGGGACTCTCTGATCTACGAATCCATAGCTTCCAGAAGGACTGGAATGCTATTTCTCCCCATGATCCAGCGTGCATCAATATCAGGAGTGCTGCAAAGCAGGAGTGTACTTTTCCTCCATTGTTCGCCGCCACGGAGTGGGTCGTAATTTTCTTTACTTTCATGCTTTGTAGATATGTATATCGGGGTGAACTCTGTTTTGGATTCATTCATACAGAGATTCTCAATTTTTGGTTTACGTTCAACTATTGGGAGAAGTTCGTCAAGGGGTTTCTTTTTCTCATCTATAAAGTCCACATCTTCGGCATCATATTCCATCTCTAGCGGCATGCCCAGTATTGACACCGGGTTGGTGGCGGGGGGGGGGGGTTGTCAGTAGCTAGGCAACAGGTTAAAAGCACGGGTGATAACCATGTCCCTGTGGGGAGCCGGGTAATATCTCAACCTCTACAGACTTCACTGACTTGACTCGTACTCTCAGCTTGGTGTCTGTAAGCAGTGGTCTCACTAGTTGTAGCTCATCTTCGTTGCAACTGGCCTGGTGAGGTACATGTAGGATCCTTGAGCACTTAATTGTGTCAAAGGCTAGTGACATGTCAATGCCAATTTTGTGGAAATCCCAGTGTTCGGACATGACTACCGACACAAGCATGTGTTGAGCCCATACAATGTCTACACAGCTGCGTCCACGTTTGAAGCCACTTTGACATGATTCGGTGATGTCATCGATCTTGTCTCCGATGCGGCATAGGGTAACACTGGATAGGATTTTCACTATGTTGTTAAGGAGTACAGTGGGCCGCAAATTGGCTGCGGGCCAGGTGGCTACTTGGACTTGGGTAGCGCGATAAGGGTGCCTTGGCCTACAGCTTCGATGGGAAGGTCGTCCATAAAAGCTGAGTTGATTATGTGCGTGATCGGTTTTGAGATGTAGATGGTAATCACACTTATGCAGAATGTGTTTAAGGTGGACGATTCAACTAGCTGAAGCTGCTCATTTTACTGCTAATTGACGCTCAAAAATGTATTTTTCAACTGAACCGTGTCGTCGCAATATCTATGCAAAGAAAGTCAAGATTCTTTTATGGAGCTATCCTTCCAGTGGTAGAATTCCGAGGAGTATTATACAGCTTGGTTTGCTGTTGAGAACATAAGAACAGAGGTTATTTAACTGTCCTATATATGTTAGGACTTTAACTGATTTTTCCCGTTCAAGCCATGATGAAGGCGTTGGAATTTGCATGTAATGGGCAGTCTGTATGTGTTATTGCAGAAGACACTGACATATTCACCATGCTGTTGTATTACTGGGACATTGCTATGGCTGATATAATGAGCAGAAATTAAAGCAGTTGCTCAAAGTCAGGACCGATGCACAGCATTAAGGAAGCATTGCATATGCCAGAGTACATACAGTTATCAGTAAGCATGTTTTGTTCATACATGCTTGGAGTGGCTGTGACGTTACGTCAGCAAACTATGGTCATAGAAAGACATGCCTAATCAAACAGTTGAAATGTCCACAGACATACCAATGCTATCTACCAGGATCAGCATACGAGACACTACATCGGAAGAAGTGCTGATGGAATTAGACAATTTTGCTTGCTCTATGGAGGCAGTATGACGGACGAGCTCACTACGCTGACGGTTGCTAAATACATGTCGATGATGGCCAAGAGTAATGGATCATACCTACAACAGTTACCCCCTACGGAGTTTGCGGGCTACTACCACAGCCTACGTATCCACCTCCAGATGGTGAGATGGAAGGAGCTGGGAAATGACAGCTTAGAAGAGTAGGAGTACGGTTGGAAGGAGACTGATGGATCCCTTCACCCAATCATGGCGAATCTTGATACTGCGCCACGAATGGTTCTTATATTTATACAATAAAAGTGCAAACACACAGGAAAGAGCCAATTTGACACGAATACATGTTGTTGTCGCAAAAAGGTTATACAATGTGTAATGCCATGTGTATCCTGTCGAGGTGAATCTGGCAATAAAATGGATCCTGTTGTGGCCATTGATGCCGAATCTGAGATTATCGCCAAATAAACAGAGAATACACGCCAGGAAAAGGTTTCATAACCATTAGTACTTTTGGAAACATTAATATATATATATATATATATATATATATATATATATATATATATATATATATATATATATATATATATATGGTGATGTTGTTGAAATCTGTGATTCGGCTAAATGTGCGTGAATTTTGAAAACGTGTACACCATAAAATGCTCTACATACACTGTTACCCTCACCTGTAAGGGGCAACTGGTAATGTGACCGTGTCTGTCTATATGTCTGCGTACGTGCGTGCGGTGGCATTTGTGTGCGTGTGCCTGTCTGTCTGTCCGGAACTATATCTAAAAAAACACAGATCCGATTTCACTCAAATTTTAAAATCTTGAAAATCCGAGAATCCTGACAATCTGAAATTAGGAAAACTTGACAAAACGGAACGGGTCAGGGTTTGCAATTTCTGATTGCTCTGTGTACTGATTTAGCAAGACAACACCCTATATGATTGGTTATCTGCTAGATTAAAAGCAATGGTGGGATATCTGGACCTCGTCTCTTAATTTATTTGATCGAACACTGTTCTCAATGCAAACCGCTGTAAAAGATTTTCCCCAAAGGGGATCAGTGTGGATTTTTAATATGTGATTCTGCACAGGTCTCCGCAACAAATGACACAAATAATTTCTATGGAAATTATTTCCGTGTTAAAGCAAAATATTAGCTAATTCTACCAGACTAACACTGTTTAAATAAGTGTAATATGGTTAGTAGTAATGATTAGCCACATGTTAATATTTAACATTTAAAGAGAATCGATACAAAAAATCTACAGCTGTAATGACAATTCCACATTTTGATCGTTTGCAAAATAAACAGCTTGCATCCTTCAATTAACCAAATTTGGTGCAATGGTAGGACATTTGTATAGTTACTGGAAGCACAACTGAGCAATTGTCAAGATTTTCATATTTGGCACATGTATGGGCTGGGCTTTAAGCGGACCGTAATCGGTCCATGTGAGGCAAACTTATGTAAAAAATACTGCTTTAGCCGAACCATTATTATGTATATTCTCTGTGATATAAGGAAGTTTTGGTATCTGCCATTTGGTGACATCGATTATCGATGATCTGCGGTGATTCCTCAGCGTTCAAATTCAGCAGAAATAATGACTTTCTAGAATATCACCCGCTAGAAAATAGTTAGTACCATGTTCCCTAAATTCGCCCAGTAGGTGGGGCTTAGAATACACCTTCCGTATCCTCTGCGTGTCGTAAGAGGCGACTAAAGGAGGTAAGGGTGAGGTAACCCTGACAGAAACCTCGAGTGCTGAAGACGGAGGTTCCAGGCCGCACGGCGCACTCTAATAAACCATGGATCCACGCACTTAACGCTTATGATCATGTCGATAGTCACTTACAGGACTGGCGGTATGATCAGCGAACGAAAAGAAGAAGAAGATGTTCCCTAAATGTCACTTTCACTAGAGAAACAATACATATTTAAATATATCATTTATTAGTCAGTATTCACCTCTATGGCCGATAAAATAGTATAAATTCGAACTTTTCAATTCGTTTACACAACAGTAAATGAGACAATAATTCAGAGATGTGATCTCTCCGTCAATGTTTTTAAATATTAATAGTTTTCCGTGATAAGTCCGCGTCGGGAAGGGGACATATATTATCCCCTTCCTGAGTCAATTATTAACAACTTCTTGCGGCAATATCGCCACAAAGGTCTCAAAAAATGCAAATCGGATCAATTGACCATTTAATGATCATGTACTTTGTCAGTAAAATTAGAATATTTGCACTTAAATTTACAAGACTAACTTTCTGTTGACCTGCAAATTGATATTTCCCAAGACGATTTCAGAGGCCGTTTAGAGAGCGGGTTGATCATGAAAGGTTTAATGGTCAAGAAGAGTCATGTTTTTGCTTAGCCCGAGTCCATTTGCAGGCCAAGAGATGACTGTCTTAAAAACATTACCACTGACTGCGTGGTTCGAATAACCATCTCTTTGCCTGAAAATGGACATACTTCAAGACAACTACAGTGACCGCTTTGCCATGTTAACCATTAATTTTACTCTCAGCTTATTATCTTGTTATGAATATATTTCTTTATTGATTGTCCATATACAGGTAAAGTGAAGACTATTTTTTGAATATTTACCACTGGAATGACTGGCTCGAGTATCGCCCGTTATTCATGAGGTAGTGTATTATGTGACGCTGGTGATTATGACGTCATATGATTGACTGAGAAACGGGATTCACCAATGATTGTAGATCACCCTCGCTTTTCTTGGTAAAAGTCGTTACCAGAATCAAACGGGGATTTTAAAACTGTTCACAGAAAAAAAATCGGTTCCGAATATTCATCCAATATTTTGAGCTCGCATCTAAATTAAGCATTTCCATAGCGCACGTGCTTGGTAGGGTGAAGGCCAATAGATCACGTGATCTGTAACCATACCTTGTTATGACGTGCGCGCTGATAGGTCGGGACGTCCTAGCGTGACGTCACCATTTAGTATAAAAGGAGTTCAGAATCCCAATCGACAGACAGTTGGTGGTGTGACTGCCAGAGAAAAAAAGCGCATAGTACTGCTTACTGTTAGCACGGGTGTACCATAACCCGCAACAGTGCCACTCGGTTTTGAGCTCTAGTCGCTGGAGCACATGCACTGCACCGCAAGCATTTTTGTACGCTCCCGGCAGATGTCAACGGGGGCATAATCTAACTTGAAAGGCTTCCCATACCCAACAAACTCCAGAGGGGCCTTTTCCGCAGTGCGGCCTTTTGGCCGTTATGTGACATCCCAACTAGTATGTAGGACGGTGGTGTTCAGTGAAATGTCTTCAGATCTGCTGTACCACGCGGAAAATGTGAAGGACACACTCCGCACATGTCTAGTGCTTCTGCCTTGTGCCTCGTGCAATGTATCATGTATCAATTTAATTTTCACCGTAGCCCCTCAGTAGTAGAAAGGGGAGCTTTAATCCACATTAGTACGGAACTTTCCACGACCATATATACACCTGTGCAAAAGTTAAGCACCACCCTATTTTTACGCACATGCGAGGGTATATTCATGTGCTATGAAGAAAGCAATAGCATAAACATTTATGTACCCATCCATCTTAGTGCAAGAGGTAATAATGCAACTAGAGGAATGCTGATTATGATGGTGTGGAAACACTGTATGTTTTTGTTTGAACTTGAAAACGAGGCCTGAATATGGTTGCGTTGACACAACTGACAACTATTGCCCTACAGTTGACACACGTGGCTAGATTGTCATTAATGGTGTCTGAAAACGAAGTTTAACATCTGTGCACGAGTTTGAGACTGTCATTATTAATACCGGGTATATCCACCTTGTGCCTGGATGACGGCCTGGACACGACCTCTCATGCTGGTCACCAACCGACTGATACGCCATTGTGGTATTCGTTGCCATTCAAGATGGAGTGCGTCTGTTAATTCCTGTAGGTTCTGCACAGGAGGATCCCTCCTTCTCACCATGTTTCCCAGAATGTCCCAGATATGCCCAATAGGGTTCATGTCAGGGCTCCTTGCTGGCCATGGTAGGGTTTCGATGGCATTCTGGCGGAGGTATTCATGCACAGCTCTAGCACGATGTGGTCGGGCGTTGTCATCCATGAATATAGGGTGGGTTCCAGGTGCATGATTTACAAAATGAGGGACCACAACTCTATCCAGTATGGAATCTTGATATCTTTGTCCATTTAGTGTTCCAGGTACAGTCAACAGATCCAGCTTACAATCAAATGAGATGCACCCCCATATCATAACGGAACCTCCACCAAATGGAACTTCTTCCATGATGTTACGTTGGTCGTATGCCGTGCGTCTGGACCTTCATACACGAGTTCGACCATCTGTGGCATGAAGCAGGAACCGACTTTCATCGGACCAGTGTACCCGTCTCCAGGATCTCATGTTCCAGTGTCTTCTTTCGTTGCACCACCTCAGACGCTCCTCTTTGTGGTGTGCAGTGAGGAGAGGACGTCTGACAGGTCTCCTAGCTTTCTTGCCAGCAGCATACAGTCTCCTTTTGACGGTAGACATTGACACTCTATTGCGCGTTTCCCATTGCTGGCTGAGCACTCTGCTGTTGGTGAATGGAGATCTCCTAACAAGGCGTACTAGGGCTCGATCATCACGGGCAGTAGTCTTCTTCGGTCTTCCAGATCTAGGCCTGTCCTTCACCTCGTTAGTTTGCCCATGTTTTGCAATCAAACGACTGATTACAGTATGGTTAATGTTCAGCTGTCTGCCAATCTCTCTGCATGACATACCAGTGGTATGCATGCCTATGATTTGCCATTTCACACGATCACTTAACCTTCGTCTTGCCATGGCGGTTTACAATCAAGAGCTAATTCTCTCTGTACAAATAAACCACGGTCATGAACACAAAATACCTAATCTTGTCGCCTAAATCTGTATGTAATGTTCTACACCTCAAACTGGACTTTTACATAACTGAACACGTGTGCTGTTTCCCGCCACGCACGGACATCAAGCGGCGTGAAGTCATGCATGCATGTGCATTTCGTACTTGGAATTATGTCAGCTAACGCGGGGACAAAAAGTATGGCAGCCTAGTTGTACCATCTTGTTTCTACGTTCTATTGTTTTTGCTGGTACTTAACTTTTGCACAGGTGTATAGTTCTCAAACTGTGTATTCGGTATGTGACTATCTACTAGCCGTTCACCAGAGTTCTTCTTCACCGTTCCTGAGTATGAGGCTCATCAGTTAGATTGTCTGCGGATAACCACCAAGCAGTGACTACAGAATCGTGCCAGCTCGCGCCGCATACATGTGACGTTTCAACCACAGTGACGTTTTAGAACATTTTTGTACCGATGACTAATAGGTACTCCGCAATATTATTATTTGACTATTTTGCCAGAATGTTCCGACTACGTGTGGGTACCGCAAGGTCGGATGTGACTTTTATTATATTTTATTGTATATATTTATTTTATTTAGTTCTGATGACTAACAGGCACCACAAGGTTGGATGTGACCTCGTTATTTTACTATATTGTATAGTTATCTAATATGGCAATAGCCATCCAAGTTAGTATGTTTTGTTCAGTTAATTATTATATTCTACACAAATAATTGAACCGCACTTCGCTTAGGTTACACTATACACCAACAGCAAACACACCACCTTGTTTCTCGCCTACAGCAATAATGTTTCACTAAGGCCGCTGTTCATGTGCTCACTAGCGAGCATGACATACAGCCACTAAACCTAACTATGATAGCTAGGTAGGATAGGTTTAGAAGTAGCTTTGGACGACTACTCCAAAGGAGACTTATTTGTGTAAAGCCTCTTTTCTGAGTGCTACGGATCCGCCATACATTGCACTGGCAAGTTTGTATAAAGTGGCCATCTACCTTAGGGCCTCCTACATTCTATATATTGAGGTGTTGTCACTTCCTACGCTTCTCCGGCCAGCTGGCCTATTAATTGTCTGACTTAAGAAACTATTGGTGTTTCTTGGCTTTCAGAATCAGGGTGTCGATGACTGCATACACCCCCTCTGTATCATCGGATACCTGTTAGCTAAGCCATTTTGCCAAAGTAGGAATCACTGCGAAAATAGAATTATGTTTGCCTAAACCAGCAGTGCATTCATTTGGGCAAATTCCTTAATCATAAAGCAGATAAACGTTAGCTCCAGGGAGCGGATCTCACGTGGTATGCTCTCGAAGCGCTAGGCGACGGATACAAACACAGATCGCCATCTAACTTAATGGTGATTGGGTGCGGCCCTCGACCCCTCCACGCTTTCACAGGAAGGTCGTCATAGTTGGATATCTGTTTCTTGCTCCCCATCGTAAATAGATATGTGCTTTCTACAATGCTTGAATACTGTGCCTTGTCCTCGTGTTCTTGTTCGTGGTCATGCTGCGGTATACAAATGGATCGTTACTTGATTCTCAAACTAGCGCCAGACGACATGTTTGCACGCAGTCAGTCTGAGGTGGTGCTCCATGGTGGTGCCCATAAGTGAGCACTGAGTATTCTCGTCAGGCAGGCCTTCTCGTTAAATATTGGAGAACACAAAGCCACTTGCTGCCTAAGCTTGGAACGTTCAGGACTAAAACAAACTGTTAGAATAAGTTCTATCAAGAAGGCCCACATAAATAAAGCAGCATCTACTAAATCAGTATCTTTAACCCACATAAGTTTACGTTGTTGAATTCTACGGAAATCACCCACTCCACCTTCACGGAAACCAGGGTGCATCCCTATAACTTTAATTAAACTAGGTTGATTCATTTTCTCACTTTTAGCATTTTTTGAATAGGAGAGTGGCCCTTTATCCCATCTCTCCTCGTCCCCTTAGGCGTTGTAGGCATTTTCCTGTGATGGAGGCCCGCGCTAGGCACATTCCTCTCGCAGTCAAAAGGCTTGGCCGGCCTGAGATTATTATAGTTTATATTAAACCTGCTAAAGTAGCCACGCTAGGACCCTCCTTTGCAGGGATACCTCACAGATTGTACAGATCAGAGATCGGTGAGTTAGCTCTGGCGAGGAACAAAATAGACAACACCACATATATATGTGTGTGCGCGTGCGTGCGTGCATGTGTGCGTGCGTGCGTGCGTGCGTGCGTGCGTGTGTGCGTGCGTGTGTGTGTGTGCGGGCGCCAGTATGGATTCTGCACGTCATATCTAAATCATCATATGCAATCTTAATCCACAATGGTATTGATTTGTACCCATATGCCATTTTCTACCACAGATCCCGCCATTTTAATGATTTGGGGCTAAGATGGCACTCATTAGGTAGGAATGTTAGAACTTCATATGTATTTGGTAATACATTTGCGAGGCCAGACATAAAACAGCTAAGTGTATATGTATGCTTCATATGCATGTAATTTATTTACACGTGCGATGGTAGTCCCAATTTCAATTTGGAAAATTTGTGTTATATATATATATATATATATATATATATATATATATATATATATATATATATATATATATATATATATATATATATATATATATATATTAAATTTAGATTTGAGACATAAATATATATATATATATATATATATATTTATATCTCAAATCTAAATTTCTATTTATGAACCGCCACACCGGTGACACTAACATTAGGGCCGCCACACCGGTGACACTAACACTAGGGACGAGACGGTGTGGTTCAGCTTCTGCGACAATGGTCGCACGAACGCACTGGAGTGTGATCGTTCCACCAACTCTAGAGGTCACTCTTTGTGGAGTCCAGAGTAACGCTGTTATTCTCCCGTATCCCTGAGGCTGGCTAACCAGCAGCATGGCACCGACGTTGTCGCGTACCTGCGGGGCCGCGGTACGGGATGATTTTCCGGAGCAGCGCGTACCCCTGGAGGCTACAATCCCAACCCGGACAACGTGTGTGTTTGAAGCTTAACTAGAGATGGGCGTAGTTAAAATTGGATTCCTTCATTGCATAAATTAATCTCCATCATTTGATCGTCAATAATGTCATATACTAAGGAGCAGGATATATATTTCTTGAATTGTCTCCATATCAACAGATGAATTCACCTTTAGCTATGTCCCGTCATCTCTAATTAAACTCCGCCCACGCTTTTCCCGTTGCTCTCTAAAATTCAATTACCAGAAACTATACAGGTACGCTTTTGAACATTCTGAAACTAATTTACCTGGATAATTAGTTTCAAAATATTTTACTGAATTTTTTATTAAATAGTAAAGCCATACAATTCGTACAACTGGCGGGCGTTTAAAAGGTTATGCCAGACTTAGCTCCGTTATTAATTGCGGAGTTGATTGTGACGTCAGCCTACACGTGCTGCACTTGATTATGGTGCCATATACTTGGCTGACAGTTTAGATTCCATAATTGACAATACATCACAGTGACAATAATGAAGAGATTCATTTCAGGCAATGCCCAGCTCATTTCTAGTTAAGCTCCACCCACATGCTCTGTGTGTTTTAATAGATTTGAAATTTCGAAATTGGGTACCGTTAATGCATACGACAGTCATAGTTCCACGTCAAATTAGTTTGAACATGGTGAATCAATTGTTTATTAAATTGTAAATTCACAAAATACACTTTTGTGACTGACTTCTCGACTTTGTGCCGGACATAGGCCAGCTGATTGCGATGTCAGCTAACAACTAACATATTTTATAATGATATCAGTTAAGTGGGATACCTGATCACGAAATTAGCACGCGCGTGCGTGCGTGTGTGGGTGTGGGTGACACGCAGACTATGCTTTTCTAATTAACTGTTATGCACGATTAGGGAATCCCATTATTGCTAAGTATGTTATTAAGGGTTTTGAAGAAAAGACGGTAACCAAACTAGTCGTCAATCGACGAATCCAGATTCTCAGTCAATCATATGACGTCACATATTGGCTGGCGTAATAATCAATTACGTAATGAATAACGCGATATAGGCGTCACAAACACCTGATAGTCCTCCAAGTCGTACGAATTGTATGTCTTTTTTATTTAATAAACAGTATCTTGAATATTTTGATACTAATTTAACCGATGGCAGCTGCCACACTCAGGCAAATTAATTTCAACTATTCAACAGTGTACTTGCGTAGTTTCCTGGACATTGATATTCGGAAAGTGCAGGGATCAAATGATCCCAACATGGGAACATTGTGGGTGGAGATTAGCAAGAAATAGGCAAGACATAGCTAAAACTGGATTCCTCCATTTGTTCCAACTTTTCCAATCACTCCCATCTTCATTCCTTGCTGAATCATCAACCAAGCATATGTTGGCCTTGCACATTAATCGTTTCAGGCGATATAATTATATATCATTAAATTCCATTCTACTGATTATATTAGACTCACATGAATCCTGGCAAAATGCATATCGCCTATATCAAGCAAATTCTGCCACACAGATGTATGTAGGTCTGCAAGCAACATGTAGCTTACAAATTCCAGGGCAATTGATAGCTGGTCTTCGTCTGATGATCTCATCATGTGTATATGCTTAGTGGTATAGAATCTGTCCACTTTACTCTCCCTGATTGGTTGGCGAGGTTTTAGGCTTCTTTATTCAGCACACCAGAATAGGCAGTTAGGCACCCGGTTTTATTTCACCAGTGGACCAGTGTATATGATCATTTAGACCGAGCATTTGCTGTAGAGCGTTTGGCATGATTGCTAGGTGTGATAGAGCGGTCTTCTTTGGCGTTTTCTTATTAATGATAATAGGTTTGATGCCACTGTTGCAACTACCGGTATGTGAAACTCTGTATTCTGGGCATGGTTTATAGTATCTACGGGGTTTAGGAGGTTGGCCACCTCTAGCATGGCCAGCACTTCCAACTTCTCACGTGCGACATATATAGCAGCTTCTCTAAGATGAGCATGAGTCAGGTCTGAAAATAGACATGCATGCCCCACCCCCTTGAAGGGCACGCCTCATGCCCCTTGACTAACGGCAGGACTACATGCCTCTCCCAAGTGCAAGTCGGGCCTGGGGTCTTGGTCTGATCGCCAAAGCGTTGATGAACAATTCTGTGTGATTCATGGATATATGCTTTTCTTAGACCGGGTATGTATGGGAGATCTGTCTCACGATGCTAGCAAACCAAGGCTTAGAAACTGTTTTGGTTCCATCCTCAAATTCTTCAGTAAATAAGATATTGGGAAAGTATACGATGGACGAAAGTTCTCTCTGTAATATAATGCACCCGAGGTATTAAATGTTAACAGAACGCACAATAGCGCTTTAATTCAGTGCCTAGTATTCTAATGTACATGTATTACGTACACAAATACAAACAGCAACATATACCTATACGCTGTGTGCCTTGTCAAAGACGTGGATACTCGTTTTTCAATGCTGTTAGAGGTTCAGAAGACGTTGGTAGTGAATGAGCACGTGTATTAATTGGTAATTTTCTCGTAATAATTATTGAGGTTTGACAAGGAGATCAGTAGAATGTCGAAGTACCGCATCTGATTTAAGAAAAGCGCATGGTCATCTTGAGCCCTATATTTCTGGTCTAGAAAGTCGTATCAAATTCACTAATTATTACGAATCCGTTAATATATGACTTGTGTCAAATCTGGTGTATCATTTGTAAGTTTGAACTCTTTTCTGATCAGCGGACCGTTTCTTAGTGCTATGTGCACGCTATGGCACTTATACATTAAGGCACTGATGGCAGGTTATTCATGAATCCGTAATCGATAATGCTGTGGAGGTGTGGAGTTGTTTCGTCAGACAAACAGTCTGATCCGCCCTGTACCAAGCCATATACCATTGTCTCAATAATTGCGTTTATGATATGATCAGGTTAACAATGCACCGGATGGCTCAACACAACTGACCCAGTCTAACACAGGGTTTGATGCTGGCTGCATCGGGTATCGATATATCGCTGTAACCACAACTCTCACTGGGTCACGGTCAGGTTGATGGATATTATAATGAATGGGTGTGGTCGGAAACTAGTGATACACACAACAGTATCTCTTTCCAACCAGTACAATGATTGGAATAAAGTAAGTTGTTACTATATGCTTAGGAATCGATACATTTGGGTGTCATTCCTCAGTTAATCATTAATTAATACATGATATGTTAGAAATAGGACAAGTAGTTTGCTCTGTGCATGAATGCAGGGTGCCACCTGCGCTGTCGCATACATGACAGTTTAACATTTAGTACTACTGCAACTAGGATTGTTCCCCAAGAAAGAAATGGACAACGCCAGTACCAGCGAAGTGCTGATGGACAATGTCCACTTCATTCATAACCTACAACGCATATAAGACGATTGATTAAAGGGTATACACAGGCCACTTCAATCAAACAAACTGTTCATAGGTTATTTTAATAGAAGTAATATAGTGTTACTCTCACAATCACGTGACCCGCATATTACTTCAAAGATGGTGCTCTCTGCTCCAGGCTACCAGATATACTGCAGCCTGTTAAACCGGTGTTGAATGTGGTATTGATGGTCTCTCATACCGGTAGTCATAGCACACGCTTCTCTGACGCAAGACTTCTTGTCTTGGTAGTATAATTATATAGGAGTACATGGATTATATCTGCTGTTGATCACGTCTGACTAGCACCCGACCAGGTTGAGCTAGAATATCGGACTTTAATAGTACTAAACTGTTATCGGAGTACCAAATCTAAGAGGGGGTAACCTCATCAAAGTGTTTCTGTTAACGCACACCAGTGAACACACTCAGAGACCGAAGGTGTGTAACAATTCTCGTGCATGGGTTGTGGGTCTGGGAGTGAACTGAAGGTCGATTTGTCTTTCGAAGGGTGAATTATTATTCTACGAACTGTGATACCATGTAGGCGGTTCGGTGTTATAGTAAGTTGACAACATATGGTACGTTGGTAGGAACATTCCTTTTGTTGAGGATTATATTCTCAGCGTCAGGAATAAACCACAATGACATGCAAGACGGGTGAAACAGCCACAGTTCGACTGAGTGTTTCAGATCACCACTTGCCTCTGCGCATTAAAGTTGTGCCGTTGTTGCATGGGCCAGTTTCACGGTTCATGAAAGAAAGCCTAAAGGATCCAATAAAGCGAGTAGAGTATTGGACTGGCATGGCAATGCTCGGCATCCATGGAACCAGTGGACCCATGTAAAACCATGGTATCATGGCGATTAGTGCCCCGATTACGATCGGTGGAAGAAGCCTGCCAGGCGAAGAGACATACAGATGTCAGGATTATTGACGCGGCTAAAATATGATATGGTTTAGTGCTAGGGGAAAAAGGCAGTAATCCATGTTTAATTTATTGTACAAAATATGTAAAATCTGTCACGTGACTACTTGTGTGAAGGGAAATTTCGAAAACGGGCTACAGAATTGTACTTTTTATTATTTGAAAGTAAAAAGTGATATACCTAACCGCAACAATTGTGTCTGTCTATAGCTCGTCCCTTGATGGCATCATGTGAAATACCATTCCTGAGGTTGTTAGTCAACATTATCATCCAGATTCGTCCTGTTCCTAAGCCGCCCTCAATTAGTCACCCCCTACGCACCTCGTAACAAGCTGGTTTGTCTGTGGCTATGAGCTAGACCGTCAATGCTTTCGGCTAGGGTTCTTTTCCCCAATATTCCCCACCCACCACCAACTACACTCATCAGTACCCCCTAGTTAGATATTCTATGGCATACTGACCTTGCGCATTCACGGTTAGAACAACATCTCACAGCTTTCTAACCTCCTCATGCGCACTTTCCTCAGGGTCCATACCACAGCGACATTTATAAGTACACTCAATATGTGTCCAAAACAAAAGGCGAAATATGCGAGTTAGTGTAATTTTGAACACGATGAAGCAAATGGTATGTTGATTATTTTACACATAATTAGATTGTAAGATATTGCTGCCTTGGGCAATATTGTTTTCCAATCCGATTACGTTCAAAATAGTATATTCAACAGTACGTTTCTTCTGTTTTGAAACTACGTTTGCTAGTTCACAAAAGGGTTGAATGGCGCGGTTCGGGAGATATGCATGGGTTGAATATTATTTACCTAAATGATAAGAAAATAGCATGCACTAACGGTGAAATAGTACCAGCGTAAATTAAGGCATGCCTTGTATAATTGCACATGTCATAGCCATAATTTAGTAATCTATCTATACATTATACAATATTTGGTGTATTTAATTGGAGTGGTTGAGAATTAATGTATCCAAACTCTCATTCAATCATATGACGTCATAATCAACCGCGTCGCATGCATGATGGCATCAGAAACAATTACGTCCTGAATGGCGAGAGTTAGTTCGTCTAAAATGCTTAATAGTCCGTCAAGTTATACGAATTCTATATCTTTGCTCTTTAATAAACATGCTGTTGAATATTTTGAAGCTAATTTGACTGGGCGCTGTTGCTGCCATAGGCCCAGTTACATTAGTTTCGAAATACTCAACGGCTTACCTGTATAGTTTTCAGGAAATTGAGATTCAGTGAGTGCAGGGATCGAATGCTCCAAACACGAGCAAAGCGTGGGTGGAGCTTAGCTAGAGATGAGTAGGGCATAGCTAAAACTGGACCTCTCCATTATGGTGCACTGTCATGTCAGATTCTTTGTGCAGTGAGCTCATTATTTACCAAACTATGAACACAGCATTTGAAGGAGAATGGTTCTAAAGCGCTTACCGCTGATAATATAAAGGAAGAAATCTACAGAATTATTAGCATATGTGAGGAAAACTGTTATGGATATTCCCAGTTTCTTCCTTACGTCAGCACTAGCATCACCTGATAGTGAACCTACCCACCTCTCTCCGCCGGCAAATACTATTAAGGCATTTGGTACCAGACATATGATAGTAGTTACAGAAACTGCCAAAAGCATAACCTTAATGGTTCTATTCAGATTTCTGCTCGTTTCCTTCCCAACGGAATCGTTTGTTAAACTATCTATGCCGCTTGAAACCCTTAGTTTAACAATAATAGCTATGTTCCATATACATAATAATATCAATGGAATTATGACATAAGCTACTGCGTCAAGAAGTATCCATTTATAAATCAAAGTGTGGTACTTTGGCGTGGATATACAGCTAACACGTTGGGGGAGACGTAATTCATCATATATAAATATATGCACGACGCAGATCATGACATCTACAACAAACAGAGAGATGACGGATCGACGCGCGTTAGAGACGGTACAAATAGCAGCCACTTTCATCGGAAAACACACGGCAATAAGACGCTCCAATGTCAATAGCAAAACTAGCCATATTGATATATACTGCAATACGTAGCGAATAGTATACTGTAGCGAACACCCGACGCCAAGTATGGCAAAATTAGGCGCATAATACCTCTTGCACTTCACGAGAAACACCGAGATAAGACTCAACGAATCTACAACCGTCAGAATCATCATCATCCAAATGGCTGAAGTTAACCGCTTTATTCGTCTCAGAACTAAAAACGATAGAGCGTTAAATGGAACTCCAATTGCAGAGAGTATGAAAACATAGTTCTGAATCAAGAATACGTATCCTTTGTACGCGTAATGCGCCCCGCGTTCAAGCATGCATGAATCCCGGTTAACGTCGCTGCCCGATGTTATATTTCCTGCAGTGCTAGTGAAATTTATGCTGATATCTTGTCGTTGATCTACAACATAATCTATAATTGAAGTGTTCGCCATCATGAATGTCATCCAATAATAACTTGATTAAGATATACTATGCCCAGTATACACGTGTGCTGAAATCATGGTATTTAATAGTTCTCTCAGTCTTATTAGCCCTTTAATACGCATATCATTCAAAAACAACTTCTGCAGTTGTCAGTGAGAACGGCCCATTTGCAGACCAAGAGAAGACTATTTTTCGAAAATTTACAACTGGAATGACTGGCTCGATAATCGAGCCAGTCATTCCAGTGGTAAATTTTCAAAAAAGTATTCTCTTGCTCTGCAAATGAATATTGTCGAAGAGAACATTGACATTTTCTTGAACGAATTTGAAGGTTAAAGGAATAATGTCCAATTAATGGCTGTACTGCATCCATTTCTCAGTCTGCAACTTTATATAGCTGGTGCCAATGCTATATCTGTTAACACAAACAACTCTAAAGTTCTAGCCACTATATGAATTTCAAAGCAACTATACAGGCAAACTGTTGAATATTCTTAAACTAATGTTATTGCCATAAGAAACAACAGTGGCAAGGCCATGTGAATTTATATTCAGCATACGCACGCACATATTTCTTGCATTGTAACGAGTTGGTTGCATATGGGATGTAGTGTTACAGTGGTTAGCTATAATATGATGCAGCGTTGCGTCTAATGCAGTGATCTATTAAGTATCAATTTTATCCATGTCTTTGATAGTTAATTAACATAATTTTCTACAACGCGTTTTTATATCATAAGATGAGTATGCTTAACGCTGTCACTAATTGCCTTGTCCTAATTCTGCCAAGCAGCTATAGAATTAATGTATTTGGGCTAATCACAGTGGCATGTGTATATTCATTACGTTAGTCCTTCAAGAACGCGTTCAAAACATATAATTGTTGATGTGCAATTTGTAATATTGCCTTACCGTCTAATATCTGAAAATGTCTTTGGTCGATGACATTGAGATACTTTATTTCAACTCTACCGCACAGGAAACTGGTGCATGCCAATATAACTAGGGGCTAATACATCAACTGCGTCCAATCAAATTAGCAAGAGCTTGCATACAAATTAGATAGATAGTATGTCGACGAATATGGCAATGAACATCATCTATCTGTTATTTAACGTAGAGAGTGAAATGACTAAAACACTATCAATTCTTGTTTCCGTAATTGGTCATAAGTACACCTAATGATCTTCACCGAATCGAACGGTTTGATTGTATTTCTCATCTCCAATTAGGCTTATGGCATTTTATTGGAGATAGAGGATGTGAAAGAGCAATATATATATATTGGATTGGGGTGGTGATGGAGAGATGGAGGGAGAGCGAGAAGGAAAGAGGGAGTGAGCGGGAGAGAAAGACGGGTGGATTGACGGGCGGATCTACGGTCTAACAGACGTTTAGACAGACAGACGCCCAGACTGACTGATGCCCAGACAGACAGACGTCCAGACATACGTCCATGCAGCTAGACAGACAGACAGATATACAAGCAGGTAGGCAGGCAGGTGGGCAGACAGGCAGGCAGGCAGACTGTGTAGATTTAAACTACTTCATACAATCGCATAAGACAAATTAATATAGAAATCTCACCCATGATTTTGTTGTAAAATTTGGATATCAGTAAATATGAGTAACGTGTCTTTAGTTACCTCTTTGCATGAGATTTATTGTCCATAAGTTGACTTAGGAAATTTATAGACTTTACCATGTAATGGTTATGAGTGTCTCTTCAATATCTGTGCAAGGCATCCGCGCGCTGGTAACGATACCATTGCAGACCACGCGTCTACCATCCACACAGATCTGACGCTACTCCGTGAGTTTCTGAAACCTAGACAGCCACAGCATCGTCAAGGAAATAATAACTGCTAACGAGCCTCATCGGAATCTATTTGATTGCATGTTGATGGAGTGAGCATACTGGCGTGATCTTGCGTATTTCAGTGACATTGATTGACATCTCCAGATACCTTAAAGAAAATTGCAATTCTCACTCGGTAAATGTCCATTTACAGATTTCAATGTGTGTAAATTTGTCACAGAAATATTCAAATATAATTTCTGTTGCCACACGTTGTGTTCAGCTTTATCATTAAATGGTTAATATTTAAGAAGACTCAACCTCGCCTTGACAGCGGACATGTGCAGCCGAAGAGAAGACTATTTTTGAAATTTTACCAATGGAAAAACTGGCTCGGTTACCGAGCGAGTCATTACAGTGATAAATCTCCAAAGAAGTGTCTTCGCTTGGCATGCAAATGTACATCACTCAAGAGGATATGTATGAGAAAGAACTTGTCATATGGAAAATATTGACTTGAAACCAATTATTGGTTCGGCTGTGTCCCGCTAATTAAGACATTTTCCAGGCAAGCTTCAATATCTGGATACATATCCATAACTGCCACAATGATGGTGGTGTTATTGCCTTCATTTACGTAATTATTGATAAATTCGCCCTTTCATTCACAAGATCCAAGTATCAAAACCACAATTCAGCTACTCTAATACTGGCTATTCTGACCTAAATTCGAATGGTCTAGTGAAAGATTCCCGTTTCCCATCTTGGCATTGAACGAATCAACCGAATTATGCAAAGTATATGTCACGGCCGGTCAGCTGGACTGAGAGTTTTGTCATTCCCCACAACAACTCGATAACCATTGTTATACGGCATGTGCATAGTATGGTAGTAAATAGCCAGAGAGAAACTAATATGATAACTATCTCACTAATCAATATCGCTAAGGATTCTACTGACGTGGTCTCATGTCAATCTTTTTTCTTGGGGGGGGGGGTGGGGTAAGTTGACGGAAGAAAGTGGGTGTCAATTCTCAAATATGGCGTAGCATGTTGAGTTGCAGCAGTAATCTCAAGCAGCTACAGCTTGGAATCCAACTTTTCTATCAATCATATGACGTCGAAATCAACACTATCGCATGTAGGATGGTGTCATAATCAATTACGTCATGAATGACGCGATTTAGTCCGTCTTAGTGCTTAGTAGTCCGTCAAGTTGTACGAATTGTATGTGTTTAAAGTTTAGTAAACATTATGTTGAATAGTTTGAAACTAACTTGACTTGTCAGTGTTGCTGCCATAGGCAATGCATGCTTCCACAGTCCATGTTTATGTTGTCTCTGCTACGAGTCGAAGTCAGCAGTCTGTCTCTTTCAGTCTCTGTCATTATCTGAATTCAACTCGCTACCGCCGTCTTGTTCCTGACATGAAGCGAGTAATGATTAATGATATCGGGGAAGAGGCAAACCGATTCTATATGGTTGCACATGGAAAATAAGGATTTGGATTTGGCTAGTGATTCTGGAAATATAATTCACTGCAATTCTTCATCGTGTTAGGTTTTCTTGACAAGAAGTCAAGTACGATTTAATGATGTTCTTTTCAAAACGCGTTCTTCTAAAGAACTGCTTCTCGATTATATTCTAGATTAGGGAGGTTATCACATGACATGCTGTACTTAATACACTTGTAGATAAGTTAAACTCCAATAAATAGAAGAATACATGTATTAAAAGTAGTTGCTGCCTTGATAGGAACATTATTCTCAGCATCGTCGCTATGTTTCTTATGTAACGTACACAAAACAAGGAACATTGAATTACAGAGGAAAATAGTTAAAACATAAGGAATTGACTTTTATTACCAATAACGTTATCAGAGTGAGTATATTACTGAACTGGTTGTAGATCTATAGGTAAACACAGCTAAACCTTATATGGGCATCATGCTTATGTATGAGTTTCTGAAGACATAAACCAAGATACGACATAGATAAATAAAGTGATCGTCTGTATGTATTGGTGACCATTGACATGTTCCGTTGCCTCTTTCAATTGAGGAATCCTAGTTCCTCAGTCAATTATATAATGTCGTAATCAACTACGTCACGTGTAGGCTGAAGCTATCACCAATTACGCCATGAATTATGCGATATAGTCCGTCCAAAAGGCTTAATAGTCCCTCAAGTTGTACTAGTTGTATGTCTTTGCAATTTACTAAACATTCTGTTGAATATTTCGAAAGTAATTCGGCTGGGCGTTGTTGCTGCCTATGCAGCAACAGCACCCAGTCATATTAGTTTCAAAATATTCAACAGCTTACCTGTAATGTTATCTAGAAATTGGGATTCAGGGAGTGTAGGGGTCAATCTATCCCAACACAGACAAGGCCTGGATGGAGCTTATCCAGAGATGGATGGGACATAGCCAAAACTGGATTCCTCCATTAACGCCTTAATGCTGATACAATCCAGTAAATGATTCGACAACTTCATGGGATAATGGTCAATTGCAGACTAATGTAGAAAATCTTCGTACCGTCTTGTTAGGTAACCTAGCCGGTAAATCAATTAGTAAGAAAATCCGTATTCTATCTACCAGTTTTGATCAGTAAGTGCATAGACATAGTATATATTAGCTAGACCACTCATGCACATATCCTCGCTATGGGGCTTGTTGTCCCGACCGCCGAGGACTTGAGTTCAGTAAATTGCCAGTACGCCTGTCTGGGAATTTTCAGATTTTGACACGTCGATACAAGCTGTCAGTAACAGCTGACCAGGGTCTTCAAAATGCCGTAATAAAGCCGTGCCTCTAATCTTTTTAGTGATCAAAAGAGAGGCTGAACCAAAACATTTCTAACGTTCATGGAGGATAGATATAGTCTATATCTATCCTCCATGTAAGAAGCAGACAGTCTTGACATGAATTTATATATTTTTGTGGCAAATACAATTTGGTTGGAGGCAATAAAAATACAATTCTGTTGGTAATATGATATTCTCATATAAACGAGATGAGCGAGAAAATACTGAAGTCTGAAATACGGCCCTTGAAAGGCCATGAGTGGTCTAATCAATATATACTATGTCTATGGTTAAGTGGGTATGGATAAAGGTATTGACGGTTGCGTTTGAATAGAGTTAATTAATCGTTACAACCTTCACCGATCCAATTTGCCGACAAAGCCACTGTTAGCAGATCGATGACACGCTTAAAATAATATTGATTCATGGCAGGTTTCATCCGGCGGCATCGCGGCGATTATACAAGTCGGGAGGACCGCACACAAGGAGTATGTATGTGACTCCGTTACGCTTAATTGTGCTTTTCAAACTCTCTCTCTCTCTCTCTCTCTCTCTTTATATAACGGCGTGTATTAAGTATGCGCCAGTCGGTCATGGTAGGGGTGGGTGGGTGGGATGGTGGGTGGGTTGGTTGGGGGGGGGGGGTGTACTGCTACACGGAACATTATCTGTGTCAATCACTTATCTTGCTTTGTTCGAGCCTAAAGTAGTGGAATGAGTGCCTTTAGACAGGGTCCCCATATTTCCATGGCCCCAAAAAGGGACACAAAAATCCTATTTCGTCTTCATTTTGAGGCACCTGCATAACTTCAAATTACATGCATAGATGCCACACCTATAGTACAACTCATAAATCAGTCAACATGTGTCCAAAAGAAAACAGTCTTGAACACGATATAATGAAATGCTGTTGCATATTTTGAACATACATGGATTTGAAGAGATTGTATGCCTTTCTGAGCTGTTCAGTATAAGACTGATGCTGCCAAATCACACAGAACTCTAACCTCAGGAGCCTCATCACCATTACGATCGGAACTGCACCCTATCTTTCACGCGATCTTATTGATTGGTCCGTGGGCTTCAGACAAAATTTCAGTAGTTTTGCACAGCCTCCACCCCCACTGAGGCCTAATTTCGGCCCTGGTGAGATAATACGCGTTATCACCTAGAGATGGTGAACAAATAAAATATATGTTCTCCTTTTCTTATGAGTCACTGGTGGAATCTACACGTCATGTCTGTATTTTAACTGTTCTCAGTAAATAGGGATGCTGCTTCAGTCTCCATTTTGAGTATCTAGTGCGTCCGCCGTTTCGTCTGAGCCATGTTGCCCTCTTCAGCTATTTTCCTGTCGGAAGTGCCAGTCTATTATGATGTCATATAATTGACTGAGAAACTGGATTCCTCAAGTATCCATCCTTTCATATTGCTACATTAGTCAGTCAAGGTTTCCCCATGCACGTGTGAGCGTTCCGAGTGTGCAGTTTATTTAGCAGTTCAATCAGCAGCTCTCCACGATATATGTGCGTGTAAGGGAATGATCTTTGATCTTTGATGGCTGCTTTTATAACCTGTACAAACGACATTAGTTATATCCAACACTTGTTAGCTGACGTTCAATCAAAATGACTCGAATCCTTGAACATATCTTTAGCGGCAATGTCTTCCAATCCAATTATGTTTAAAATATTCAACAGTATCGTCTTTTATTTTGTGTTTAAAATAATTACATCTTTTCTGAGCTGTTCTGTATACGCCTGATGTGGCCAAATTCCACAGCCCTCTGACTGCAGGAGCCCATCACCAGTATGATGGAAACTGGACCTTACATACCACGGCAGATTGTTGGACATCTCCAGCACACCCACGATAATGGAGGGGCTCCGTCTGTTACTCACGTATCTTACGTCATAATAAAAGAAACTCTCACTTTTTAGCTGACGTCACGATCAAAGTGACACACTCACTGAACAAATCCTTAGCAGCAATTTCTTCCAAGCCAGTTATGTTCAAAATATTCAAGAGCATATTTTTAAATTTATATAAGACCCTCACGTGTTAGTTGACGTCACAATCAAAATGATGTATATCCTGGCATGTACAGACAATAGACTCAACGAACATGGCGTCCTATAATAACAACGATTATGGAGTCGGGGGCATTGCATGCTGGGTAGCATTGTACGTTGGGAAAGATTGTATGCCGGGTACATCGCACAGATATCAGCAGGCGTCTCATATCTCGCGCAAATCTCATCTATTTAATGGGACACGAGAACTTTAAAAATAATATTCAAACGGGGCACCATTAACCAGTTAGTCCTATTGGCTAAGTTTGGTCAAAATTATTAAATTGTTTGCTTATTTCCAGGCTAATGAAAGCCATTTTTGAAAATGTACCACTGGAACTTATCGAGCCAGTTATTCCAGTGGACAGTTTTCATAAACAGTCTTCTCTTGGCCTGCAGATTGGCATTTCTCAAGATTACAACATGGGCCGGTTTTGACTGACTTCGCCATGAAACCGTTAAAAGCTATCTTTCTGGATCTTGAGCACCATCTTATGGCGTCACAACGACAACTGATCGTTATGGGCAGTTGAACTGGACTCCGACCTCAATATGAACACGTCATGCAAGGGGTGTTTCTAGTTAATATAATTATATTTGATTCACTCTGTAATAATGGTTGGCTAGTATCTATGTAGTATTCGTAGGCCTACACCAAGAAAACGGAGTTTTTTCTATACAGTAGCTTTTGTAGTTAGCTCTTGTTAAATAAAGCCTCGGCATTTCGGAAACGTAAGGGTTAATTAATCTGGGAATCTACGCAAAGGAAGGCGGATGCGAAAATTATAGTTAATTTGGTAATATGAGAAAATTACATGGTTGGGTAGTTACTTGGTATTTATCTATAGAAGACATGGACAAATTTGTCCAATAACCGCGTCGTTGATATATTTTGCGCTTTACTTTTGTAACGCAAAATTGGCATACTAGTCTGTCGCCTTGAGTAAGAAAATTGAGACTTATATGCATTTTCGGGTATAGTAGCTGTAATTTTCAGGGAATATTCTTCAATCATCTGGGAATCCAAAATCACTTGATACCAGATTTTCATTTGTCGTTATGGTGGCCATATTGGATTTCAAAATGGCCGCTATCTGAAAAACAGTTTTTCAACATTTTGACTCATTAATCGCCTAGTGTCTTGATTTTAGTGTCTAGGTATATGTTTTAATGCATGTCAGATCATGTATGATGGTTGATAGGCAATATCATAGTAATATGTTTAACCCTTTGAACCCTGAATACCAAGAATCTTAATTTCAAGGCTACTATAAAGGGTATGTTATTGAATATTTCATAATTAATTTAACTGGAAGATGTCGCTGCCATAGACAGCAACATAACCTAGTCAAATTAACCTCAAAATATTGATCATAATAATTATTAAATCGTAAATGAGTGTTATATTCCAAACTTGCTTAGTTAAAAACGTATTTTTATAATAATACATGGCCCGGGATAATTTTAGAATCTCTGGATCAAAGTAAATTGAAAAGACGATCTTGCGCTTATCCTCAAATTTTATTTATAAAAAGCGCTGTCGTCTGCTAACAAACAGACAAACTGCATATCTTTGCCAATTGGTAACACATGTAGTCAACGATGGAGCGTGAATTAGAATTGCCGGCAGAAAATAAACCAGCTGATTACAGTTTATGTATTAAATGCCAAGAATATAATAAGAAAGAAAGATTGACCACCCCCCGAGATGTAGAATCATATGATACATTTTTAGCGAATGTCAATAAAAGATCTGAATGGGGCAGTCATGATTTTATTAATGTTTGGAACAGATTAATAGGTATAGCAGCATCGGACCTTTTGCAAAAGGGTGCTAAGTGGCATCGCAGCTGTTATAGTGAAACCACTGACAAGAACAAAGCTAAAACGGACGAGATTAAGTATCTCAATAATCCTGAAAACGTAAGGGGAAGGGGCGCCCAACCTTATCTGTAGAATCTAGTAGCGTACTATTGAGATCTGCCACAGAGCGTTTTGATCGTGAAAAGGGCTTTTTCTGTCAAGGTCAAAATACGGAAAAAGATAATGAAATTGTATATGCCTGTCGTAGTGAGAATAGCGGGATATCTGTCAAAGAGATAGTAGATAAAAGTGACAATGCATTACGGAAAGTACAATTGGCCGACATAATATCAGAAGGGGACTTTCTAGCTAGGGACATTGACTATCACAAATCCTGCAAAACCACATACTGGAGAATTTATGTTCAAGGCCCTGAAAGACGCACTGAAACTAATCAGAATAGTGAGAAGACGATTTTCTTTATAGCAGCAGAGATGGAATTTTACGATGAGTTGCATGAAAGAATAGAATCTGGAGACTATATAACGACTGTTCAGGCTGAAGAATTGTATTATAATATGATGCGTGACCACGGAGTCACTGGTCATGCAATATCCAGACGAACATTAATAACAAACATCACACACAATTTACCAGACATTGAACTATCCCAACATAGAGGTAAATTACCTGGCGTCTTCCATTCAAAAAAATCTGGACGTGAAGCAGTCAATATTGCTATTTCTGAACAAGACATAAAAGGCGACCGTAATATAATATTTAAATGTGCCAAAATCATCAGAAAAGAGATAACTAAAGCCAGAAAAGAGAAACCTTGGGTATTTACAGGCACTCTAGATGGTGTTGGCGAATCTGGATTGCCAGTAGAGGTATTAATGTTAAACAGATGGATCTTGCAAGGTTCTAAGGCTGCGACTACTGAGTCGTGAGATCAGTCTCTAAGAAAATCATGTGTCACAATTTCTCAAATGATGATGCAGGAATTTAAAACTTCAAAGCAAGTAGCATACACAACAAAATCCCAATCTGAATTGTCTACTTTTCGTCGCCAATGTGAAAGTCCATATGCAGTCGGATTATCTTTGTGGATATATCACAATTTATGCAGCCAAACCGCTATAAATCTGCTCAGCCATTTATGTTGTGGAATATCATATAGTCGGGTGACCAGGGTTTGTAGTCAGATAGCCAATGCTGTGCAAGAAAACATCAATAAAATGGTATTTTTGTCCCAGTTGGTATTGTGAAAGGTAGAGCTATTCGGGCTTCCGCTGATAATGTTGACAAGAAAGTTGATACTTTTGATGGAAAGTCAAGTTTCCATGCAATGGCAGCTTGTGTATATCAGCCAATATGTGCTGGAGAGACCTTGGTAGAACCACACGATCTATATGAAGTTTCATTAGGTGTTCCAAGCACATGCATCAAGATTCTTAAATGTGACTTAGAAGGCAGTCCCAAACCTCAATTCAGTCCCCATTATGCATCGTATAAAGTGTGTTCCTACGATGAACATTTTGATAGAGCGATAAAGCATGATATGTGTCGGATGATGGCAAGATATTTCAACAGATCTCAAACAGTTGATTTAAATTCGTCTGATGTAGAACCTAAAACAGTTGCCTCTGATGAAGTTACGATTCCTGCTTTTGATGTTGCCAATATTTTGTCAGATAATGTACAAGGTATGCTTTCAGTAAATGACAGATCAAATATGCCAGCAGTGCGAGAGGTGCACGAGTGTTTATTGAGTTCAGGTGAAATATCTGTACAAATGTCTCCACAAGTAGTAGATGACGAGAGAACAACGCAAATGATACCAGTGTGGGCTGCATACAACAGTCTTTCAAACACACCTGAATCCACGAATAACTCCTCTTTGATTGTTGATAAGGCATTTACTCTACCTATCAGAAATGCCCCAGCACACGAATGGTGAACCATGGTTACCACTTTAGACCAACTTTGTAGATTGAACAGACTGGTGTCTGGTAATGGGCGGAAGCTTGTTGTCACATTTGACATGGATCTATACAAACGAGTGTTGAAGTTGGAATATTTGGATTCACGGTTCAAGGATCAGTTTATTGTGTGTCCAGGTGCATTCCACACTTCATTATGTGCTCTCAGATGTTTGGGAAAGGCCATAGAAGGAAGCGGGATTGACGAGGCTTGGGTCGAAGCAGGTGTGTACAGTTCTGTGACTGTAAAACAAATTATAAATGGGAATCACTACAACAGAGCTATGGAAGCTCACGAAGTCACCCTGCAGGTATTGTTCGATCTTTGGCACATGAATTCACTGTGAACACTTCCAACCAGATACCATTCACCCGCATCGGTATTGATCATGCTCAAGAACATGTAAACAAAAATCTCAAAGTTCAGGGTGCTATTGGTGGCATCACTCAGTCTCCTGCTACTCTTCTGAAGTTTTGTATGTGCGCACCAGACTTAGCACGAATTGCCAATGAAACAGAGGCCATGCTGACTTAAAGAAACAGAGTAAAATGGATCACCATGAACTCAATAAGTCAACAACACTCAGGCAAGAACAAGCTATTAAAAAAGCTAGTTGATGTCCTAGCACCTTGCGGAATATTCAAGAGTGGCAATACAGCAATGGGTAAGCTTGTCACTAATGAGATAGTTCCTAAAGCTGTTGAGGAAAGCATCCTGTCCTGTGAGCTCATGGGAAAATCTGCAATGCAGAAATTTGTTGATGAAAGAATATGTGGAAATACAAATCTTTGGGACAAGATGACAAAATGTAAGTCGTTTACATGGACTTCTACAACCAAGGAGGTTAAAGTACAGGCAAAGTCTGGTGTTTTAACCCTCCAAGCAACGTCTGGTCTAATGTCTCGACTACTTGTTGTAGCGCACTCATCTCGTGAAATAGATATGGAAGAGGTGGTTGGTAATTATGAATTTACAACTGTTAATCGGACATTAATGAAACCAGATGGTTCTGTGCACCCAACATTAAATAAAGGCTCATTGATCCAGTGTCACCGATGGATGATTGCCAAGACAATCTCATTTCAGATGGTGCATACGATTCAACAGATGCACAGCTCTGTATAATTGTAGACAAGAACTCATGGCTGTGAAGTCATTTGAATATGGTAAAGCCCTTGGCAAAGCTTATGTTGAGCTCATTGATATCAAATCACGTAATTACAATTCTGTAAGGATAATTTTTGACAATTACGCTGTCGTTGGCTCATTAAAGGAATCAACACGTGAACGAAGCAGGGGTGGAAAGGCACAGCCAAAATATTATACTGTAGAAGACAATACCAAAATTCCTGAATTAAAAGTATTCCTTGGAAGTGTAGCTACAAAAGATTCGTTGACACTTTATCTTGCACAGGGATTAATAGACCATTCTAAAATGTGTATGATAACAGCCACACGCAAAGAAGTGATGTCAAACTACACCAATAATGCCACTCCTGGTGTCAGTACATAAGAAGAAGCCGATACCTTAATGATCTTGCATGCAGTGGAAGCAAATAAAGCTGGATATACTGTTCACATTTACAGTCAGGATGCAGATGTTTTGATTCTTGCGCTGAGACGTACAGCTCTTCTTGGCAAGAAATCTTCCCTGGTGATGGGCACGGGTGATCGACGACGACTAGTTCTACTTCAACCTATTTATGATGCTCTTGAGTCGGAGAGAGCAAATGCTCTCTGCAAATGGCATGCTCTCACTGGTTGTGATACCACAGGCTACATAAGAGGAAAGTCTAAGAAAGCGTGCTTAGAAGCCTTCCTAAAAGAAGATACCAATATTGTAACTTTAATATCCGGCCTCGGCTGTGACACCCAGCCTTCTAATGATACATTAAATGGGTGCATTTCCTTTTTATGTAGTTTATTCTGTAAGAAGAATGTTCACATTACTGAGCCGTATCACCTCAGATGGCACCTATTCAAACAACAAGGCATGGACAAAGGTGTCGACATGCTACCACCGACACGTGGAACATGGGTTAAGCATATCCAGCGTGCTCACTGCCAAGCTTCGGTGTGGGAACAAGACCTTGTTGTCAGTCCAGTATCACCAGATCCCTTACAGCATGGCTGGGTGAAGGAAGAGCACAGGCTTGTACCTCTGTTATCTAAGGTTGCACCAGCCCCTGCAGCGGTGGTTGAATTAGTGAGGTGTACGTGTGGTACAACTAACCCAAGCTCAACAAATAAGTGTGCTTCAGGTAGATGTTCATGTCGATTAAAAGGTCTAGTGTGTGCAGAACTGTGCCGGTGTGAAGGAGAGGAAGACCATTGCCAGAACTTAAGTAGTTATGTTGACCCAGATGATGCAAACTGATCTCAAAATTAGGACTTCAGTGTATTATATTTACAATAAGCGAATTTGAATTGTTGTTTAATCATCAGTTTTGGTCAAAGAAATAGTAGCAGATTTGCAGTTTGGAACGAGGTGGCAAACGGCCGTCGTAACCAAAAGATCAAAAGATTATTTTTAAAATGGTAAAAATGGTAAAAAAGGTATCTATTTTGGATGTATTACAAGTGAGTAATGTGTATTCCAGTGGCGTAGCGATGTCGTTTGGGAGCCCCTGGTCAGAACGTGTGTGGGCCCCAATTCTGGATGTCCTCCCCAGAGGTTTTCCCTAAATTTAGATGCTCTCAGAGGTATATATATAGACTCTCATTTGGTTGATTGTGCAGAATTGAAAAATATTTGCCAAAATCTTTAGGGCTTAAGCCCCTACACAAGCCACATTTGTCTACGCCATTGCAGTATGGAGTGGTTCTGAGTGCTACTCACCATTAAAGTTGGGAAAGTAGATGATCTGAGAAGTCATCTACTGCAAGGCTGCATTCTGATCAAAGGGTTTTTATCAGAATGCAGGAGATGGAAGGGGTATTTCTGGTCGCATTATTATTAAAGAAAGAAGGTTCAAAATTTCTACATAAAATAATATTGCAGGCTGGTGGGGCCGCTAATGGTCAGGGGCCCATGTTCCTTGAACCTGCTATTGCTACACCACTGGTGTATACAATGTATATATGTATATATGTTCTTTTTTTTCTCTAAACATATACCAATTAATGTAAAGTCTTACTCATTTTAAGGCAAGGACCAGTTGGATAATTTTAGTGTAATTTAATAGGGTTTTTGCCATATCGGCGGCCATTTTGAAATCCAATATGGCCGTTCTAGGGGACATTGTTGTTTGTTATCTTATTTTCTATCATTTTACATGAATCCTCAATGCAAACACATGTGGTATGTACGTTGATATCATGTATGCCAATAAAGAGCCGGGGATATAAGTAGAAAACTAACTTGAATATGGTGGCCATTTTGAAATCCAAGATGCCGGCTTATCGATAGATAGGAAAAATTGGTATCAAGTGGTTTCATGTATCTTGATATCATGAAAATACTTCCTGAAGGTTTCAGCTACTATACCCAAAAATGCATATGAGGTACACAAGCTGACAGACTATACGCCTTCGGGGCCCCACAGACAAACAACACAAGTGAAAAAAAAATTGCTCCATTAGAGATATTGAAAATGCTTTAAAATGGCAAACACTGTTGCTGGAAGCTATTGCTCTTGCTGTTGCGCTTCAGCATTTGGCCATAAAATTGGCAGGCGTGTTCGGGACACCATAGCTACGATTCCACGTTTGCAAAGTTTGCACCTGCAGATCCAGAGTTATTTAAGAATGCGTAAAATGGCTATTTTGAAGACTGTTGCCGAAAGCTGTTACGTTTCAGCTTTTGACCGCAGAATTCTCATACATTTACGGACCCCAAGGGTATGTATCCCGTAGCCCTTACTTGTTTTACGTGTTTAAATAAGCGGGACAATATCTAGCTAACTTCTGCCAATGCTTGGAGCATGTTTGGGTCGATGTATATGACAATTTGTCCAATTTGTAAACGACTCAGCCCATATACCAATTTGCTATCAGCGCACTGTTTGCAAATGGCGCAGCGGCGCACCCTTCGTAAACGTTGCACGTCCCATATATCAATATCAAACTTGCACCAATGGGCAATACATCCAACCATTCATTAATTCCGTCTTGTTGGTCAGATTTGACGCCTAGCGAACGATTCGCATTAATTTCTAATAGCGCTGTATTGTTTTGATGTTGGGTGTAGCACAGTTCTCTTGAGAATCTTTCAAATAACTATGTTTGAATTTGTAAGTTTTGATGCATCCAGTATAGCTTGAATCCAATGTTCAGATTTAGTAACGATTATTTGAGAATGTAGCTGAGTTTAGATTTTGGTTACAATGGGTTCTCTAACACTCTCAAGTGATGAGCAGTCTAGGAGAAAATACTGTAGATCTTCTGTGATATCGCTGCACAGTGGCTATTTGTGGCGCCTCCGCTATTTGTGGTTGATCCGTCAAATATGTGGTATCGCTGGACAAGTGTGTTTACTTTAATTGTGGCTTTATAGATTGAGACTTTGCTTGATTTACAACTGCTCCACACTATGTCTCCACACTATGTGTGATGTCCCGATTTTGAAATCTGACAGGTTAAGTCTCTGCAAGGTGCTCTTCGTTGAAGAATTGTCTTTTAGTCTTTTCCCCTAGTATTTAGTTACTTGTGATGCTATTTGCTTTTTGCATACTAGTTTTCTTGGTGGATTCTCGAGTAATGCGTATGTAGATGGTATGTATGTTTACTGTATTCTGCGGCGGTAGTACTAGAAACATCCTACAGCTGCAATCAGACCTTCTTCGCTTTTGCCCACTGTGTCTTGTCCTCAGCCAAAATTCTTAGCATCCTCAGGTCCATTCTTGACTTGAGTGTACCTACTCCTGTTTTCTTGAGGTCACCTCGTAGCACGCTAATCAAATTTATGCAATGACCTCCTCTCCTGGCTCTGTATTTGCTGACTCCTAGTAGGGCGAATTCTGTGCTGCTGTTTCTTCCGGCATCCTTAGCACATGTCTCAAACTCTATATACTTCACTGACTTAACTCGTACTCTCAGCTTGGTGTCTGCAAGCAGTAATCTCACTAGTCGTAGCTCATCTTTATTGCAACTGGCCTGGCGTAGTACATCTGGGATCTTTGCACGCTTAATTGTGTCGAATGCCCGTGACATGTCAATGCCCATTTTGTAGAAATCCCAGTGTTTGGGCATGACTACCAACACAGGCATGTGTTGAGCCCATAGAATGTCTACACAGCTGCATCCACGTTTGAAGCCACTTTGACATGATCCGGTGAAGTCATCGATCTTGTCTCGGATGCGGGATAGAGTAACATAGGATAGGATTTTAACTATGCTGTTAACGAGCACACAGGGCCGCAGATTGGTTGGGGGTCAGGGCTTGGGTAGCGCGATAATGGTGCATTGGCCTACAGCGTCGATGGAATAGTGTTGCGTAAAAGCTGCGTTGACTATATGCGTGATCGGTTTTGAGATGTAGATGGTAACTCACACTTACGCAGAATGTGTTTAAGGTGTACGACCCAACTAACTGAAGCTAATTTCTTGTTCAACCGAACCTTGTCGTCGCAATATCTGTGCAAAGAAAGTCAAGATTATTTTATGGAGCTCTCCTTCCAGTGGTAGCGTCCCGAGGAATCTGTATACAGCTGGTGTTGCAGTTTAGAGCATAAGCACAGGGGTTATTTCAGCGCCCCATATATGTTAGGACTTTAACGGATTTAGCCAGTTCACAGTGCATACAGTTATTAGTAAGCATGATTTATTCATACATGCTTGGAGTGGTTGTGCCGCTGGGTCCACAAAACATAGTCATGGAAAGACATACCTATTGGAACAGGTGAAAAAGTCCACAGACATACCAATGCTATCTACCAAGATCAGCATCTGAGACAATTCATCGGAAGAAGTGATGCTGGAATTAGACAATTCTGCTTGCTCTATTGAGGCAGTAAGGAGGGCAAGCTAACTACGCCGAAGGTTGCTAAATACATGTTAATGATGGACATCAGTAACGGATCGGAACTGCAACAGTTGCCTCCTACGGAGCTTGCAGGCTACTACCACAACCTACGTGTCCAACTTCGGATGCTGAGATCGTAGAAGCTCGGAAATGGCAGCTTATAAAATTATGAGTACGCTTGGAATGAGACAGATGGATCCCTTCACCAAATTATTTCTAATCTAGATACAGCTCCATCAAGGGTTCTTATATTTATACAATACAAGTGCAAACACACAGGCAAGGGCCCATTTGCCATGAATACATGTCCTTGTCGCAAAAAAGGGTGTAAAATGTGTAATGGCATGTGCATCCTGCCGAGGTGAATCTCGCAATAACATAGATTCTGTTGTGGCCATTCATGACGAATCTGAGTTTCTCGCCAAATAAACAGAGCATAAAGGGCAGGAAAAGATTTCATAACCAATAGTACTTTTGGAAACATTAATATATGTATGGTGTTGTGGTTGAAACTTGTGATTCCGCTAAATGGGCGTGAATTTTTCAAACAAAACCATAAAATGCTCTACATATATTGTTGCCCTCAACCTGTAAGGGGTAGATGGTAATGTGACCATGTCTGCCCATATGTATGCATGCGTGCGTGCGTGTGCGAGCATGTGTGTACGTGTGCCGCTCTGTCTGTCCGGAGCTATATCTAAAAAACTACAGATCCGATTCCACTTAAATTTTAAAATCTTGAAAATCCGAGAATCCGGACAATCTGAAATTAGAAAAACGTGACAAAACTGGAGTGGACAGGGTTTGCAATTTATGATTGCTCTGCGTATTGATTTAGCGACGCAGTGCACTATAGGAAGGGTTATCCTCTTGCTTAAAAGCACAGATGGGAGGGATATATGTACCTCTTCTCCTAATTTATTTGATCGAACAACGTTCTCAATTCAAACCGCTGTAACAAATCTCCCCCAAATGGGATCAGTGTGGATTTTTAATATGTGATTCTGGATAGATCTTCGCAACAAAAGACACACATAATTTCTATGGAAGTTCTTTCCGCGTTGATGCAAAATATTGGCTAATTCTACCAGCCTAACAAGGCTGAAATATGTGCAATATGGTTAGTAGTACTGATTAGCGACATGTTAATATTTAACATTTATGGACAATCGATACAAAAAAAAATCAACAGCTGTGATGACAATTCCACATTTTGATCGTTTGCAAATCAAAACGCTTACATCCGCCAATTAATCAGATTTAGTGCAATAGTATGACATTTGTATAGGTACTGGAGGCATAACTGATCAATTGTCAAATTTTTAATTTTTGGCACATATATGGGATGGGCTTTAAGCTCTTAGCTAAACCATTGTTATATATACAAGGAAGCCTTTGTGTACGCCATTTGGTGACATCGATTATCGATGATCTGCGGTGATTCCTCAGCGTTCAAATTCAGCAGAAATAATGACTTTCTAGCATACCACCCGCTAAAAAATAGTTAGTAACATGTTCCCTCAACGTCACTTTCACTAAAGGAACAATATAAATTTAATATATCATTTATTAGTCAGTTATTCACGTCTATGGCCGATAAAATATTAAAAATTCAAACTTTTCAATTCGTTTACATAACAGTAAATGAGACAATAATTCAGAGATGTGATCTCTCCGTCAATGTTTTTCAATAATAATAGTTTTCCCCGATACATCCGCGTCGGGAAGGGGACATATATTATCCCCTTCTTGAGTCAATTATTAAAAACTTCCTGTGTCAATATCGCCTCAAAGGGACCAAAAAGCGAATCGGTTCAATTGACCATTTAATGGTCATGTTATTTTCCAGTAAAATTATAATATTTGCACTTAAAGTTACAAGACTACCTTTCTGTTGTCCTGCAAATTGATATTTCCCAGTACGATTCCAAAGCCCTTTTCGGGTGACTTGATCATGACACCGTTAATGGTTAAGTAACTTCATGTTTTGCTTAGCCCGTGTTCATTTGCAGGCCAAGAGAAAACTCGCTTTAACACGTTACGAGTGAATGCGCAGTTCGAATAACCATCTCTTTGCCTGAAAATGGACACACTTCAAGACAAATATAGAGGCCGTTTCGCCATGTTACTCATTAAAGACGGGTTGCCATTTGATCTCAGGATATTATCTTGTTATGAATATATTTCCTTATTGAATGCCTATCAACAAGTAAAGGGAAGAGTATTTTTGAAAATTTACCACTGGAGTGTCTTGCTCTAATCTTACTGGTCCAGCCAGGAAGTATCAGACACTAGCCGTTTACCTGATGACACAACTCGAAACCTCCACATGATCATCGAATGCAGATACATGGATAATTCACCTTTCCAGAGTATCCATCCATAATCTGACCTCGTATGACGTCATAATAAGCTCAGCACGTGTATGATGACGTCACAATCATTACGTCACGAAGGGTTCTATATAGACCGTCACCAAATCTCAAATGGTCCGACACATTGTATGAATCGTATGTCTTTGTAATTCTTTGCTATTTAAGAAAGATGCTGTTGAATATTTTGAAACTAATTTGACTGGGCGCTGTTGCTGCCTTAGGCAGCAACAGCACCCAGTCAAATTAGTTTCAAAATATTTAACAGCTTACTTGTGCAGTATTTTGGAAATTGATAGGCATGGTGTTGAGAGATCGATCGATCCCAACATGAGCGAGGTGTTGGTGGGGCTTAGCTAGAGTTGGGCGTGGCATAGCTAAAACCGGAAAGGGCCATTATCGTTTGACCTGCATATTACTTCAAAGATGGCGGTCTCTCCCCATGCTGCCAGATACACTGCAGCCTGTTAACCCAGTGCTGAAGATGGTATTAATAGCCTCTCAAAACGGTGGTCACGACACATGTTTCTGAAATCCGAAATTTCTAATTTTGCCAGGAGAATTATATATCTGAGATCTGCTGTTGAATTATCTCTGAGATCTGCCGTTAACATCCGGCCAGGTTGATAACTTTAACCCGTCTTGTGTCGACTTAGCCCTGTAATCTCAAAGTTCGACTAAACGGCATCTACTGTGGTCTTGAAGAGTGTCAATTCGTAGAACAAGAGGAGAGTATTTTTTGAAAATTTACCACTGGAATGAGTGGCTCGATAACCGATCCAGTCATTGCAGGATTACATCTTCAAAACAGTATCTTCTCTTGGCCTGCAAATGAACACTGGCTAAGCAAAAACTCGAACTTTCTTCACCGTTACCACTTTGCTGGTTAAGCCGGTCAAAAACAATTTCTGCGTAGCTACCAACAACTTTCAGTGAAATTGTTTTAAAAATAGGTAGCTGGTCTAGAGATATAACCACTGGAATATGTCGTCTACACGAGGTCAACATTAAGACTGTTAAATGTATCCTTAGCTCGCCTAACTCATAGCTCGGATCTCTTTATCACATCTGTCATTCTTGGTTCGTATACTTCCAGTGTATTTACCTATCGCACTTTAAGGTATGTTCCTGCCACGGAGATCTTAGCTTCTTCACTAGTAGTTCCATTCTTTGACACGTTAGTTTTTCCTGTCATTCATTCCCATTCCTTACCTCACCATCACTCAAATCAGACTGGTAATTATTAACTGAGCATCTCGCCCCGTACTCTCAGTCATTGCCAGGTCGTTGCTAAATCTCACTGCCTCTATCAGCTATCCTCAACCCCTTTCTCCTCATTTGCAAAATAAAACCCTTCTCTCGTCCTCACCTGTGCCGAGTTGTTGAGGAGCAGTGGAGCAAATAGCTATATGTTCCAATTTCCTCCTATGATAACTGTCCAGAATTATGTACTGAAATAAAATAAGTGCATTTGCTAGCTTATAAAAAGCGTGTGTGAGATGAGGTTCAGGAAACATCCATGAGCTATATATAATTGTATCTAAATGATAAGTGAGCACAAACGGTAATATAGTACAAGTGTAAATTGAGGCCTAGCGATTAATACGCCGAGTATTATATACTTTCTCATGACATAGCCATAATTTGATAAGCTATTCATATGTTATAAAGCATTTGGTTTGTTTGCAGTATTAGATGAGAATGGAGGAATCAAGCTTTAGCTTCGCTCCGCACATCTCTAGCAAAGCTCGACCTACGCTTTGCCCGTGTTGTGATCAATCGATTCATGCACTCGCTGGATCTTAATTTCAAAAAAGTTATACAGGTAGAGCTGTTGACTGTTTTGAAACTAATTTACTGGGTGCTGTTGTTGCTGCATATGGTATATTTAATCAAGAGCAGCGCCATGCAATTCGTACAACTTGACAGGCTAGTAAGTCTTTAAGACGAACTATCTCGCGTCATTCATGAAGTAATTGAGCATGACGTCAGCCAACGTGCGAGGTAGTTGATTATGACGTCGTATGATTAACTGAGAAACCGGATCCAACACGTATTGTGCACTTTCATGTTAGATTATTTGTACAGCGACATCATTATTTACCAAACCAAGAACACAGCATTTGGAGGAGAATGGTTCTAAAGCGCTTACCGCTGATGACATACAGGAAGAAATTCACAGAATTATTAGCATATGTGAGGAAGAAAATTAAGGATATCCCCAGTTTCTTCCTCGCGTCAGCACTAGAATCGCCTGATAGGGAACCTAACCACGTCTCTCCACCAGCAAATACTAGTATGGCATTTGGTGCCAGACATATTATAGTAGTTACAGAGACTGCCAACAGCATTACCGTAACGATTCTATTCAGATTTCTGCTCGATTCGTTTCCAGTGGAATCGTTTGTTAAACTCTCTATGCCGCTTGAAACCTTCAGTTTAACGATAATAGCTATGTTCCATATACATAATAATACCAAAGGAATTATGACATAAGCTGCTGCGTCAACAATTATCCATATTTCAAGGAAAGTGTGATACTTCGGCTTGAATATACAACTAAAACGCTGTTGGAGACGTAATTCATCATATATAAACGTATGCCTGAAGCACATCATGACATCTACAACAAACAGACAGATGACAGATCGACGCGCGTTAGAGACAGTACAAATAGCAGCCACTTTCATTGGAAAGCACACGGCAACAAGACGCTCCAATGTCAATAGCAAAACTAGCCACACTGTTATATACTGCAATAAGTAGCGAATAGTATACTGTAGCCAACACCCGACGCCAAGTATGGCAACATTAGGCGCATAATACCTCTTGCACTTCACAAGAAACACCGCGATAAGACTCAACGAATCTACAACCGTCAGAATCATCATAATCCAAATGGCTGAAGTTAACGGCTTTATTCGTTTCAGAACCAAAAACGATAGAGCGTTACACTGGACTCCAATTGCAAAGAGTATGAAAATATAGTTCCGAATCAAGAATACGTATCCTTTATACGCGTGATGCGCCCTAAGTTTAAGCATGTATGAAACACTGGTAATATCGTTACTGCCCGATGCATAATCTACAAGCGAAGTGTTCGCCATCATGAATGTCATCTAATAATAACTTGATTATGATATACTATGCTCAGTATACACGTGTGCTGAAATCATGCTATTTAATAGTTCTCTCAGTCTTATTAGCCCTTTAACACGCATATCAGCCAACAACGACTTCTGCAGTTGTCTTGAGAAATAACCATTTGCAGACAAAGAGAATACATTTGTGAACAATTTACCACAGGAATGACTGCTCGATAACCGAGCCAGTCATTACAGTGGTAAATTCTAAAAAAAATAGTCTTCCTTTGGTTCTGCAAATTTACATTTTCGAAGAGAACATTGAAATTTTCTTGAACGAATTTGAGGGTTGAACGAATAGTGTCCAATTAATATATGTACTGCATCCTTTTCTCAGACTGCAACGTTGTATATCTGGTGCCAGTACTATATCTGCTAACACAATCACTCCTGAAGTGCTAGCAAATCTGTAAAGTTCACAGCACCTATACAGGTAACCTGTTAGCTATTCTAAAAATAATGTTATTGCCATAAGAAGCAGCGGCGACACGGCCGAGTTAATTTAGTTCAATATACACACACACCTCTAGCATTGCAAAGAATCGGTTGCATATGGGCTGTAGTCGTACAGTGGTTAGCCATAATTTAAGGCGGTGTTGCATCTAATACAGTGATATATTAATTATTTATTTTACGCATGTCTTTGATAGTTAATTAACAGAATCATCTACAACGCGTTTTTATATCATAAGATGCGGATGATTCACGCTATCACTAATTGCCTTGTGCTAATTATGCCAAACAATTACATAATTTATATATTTGGGCTAATGATAATGGTATGTGTATTTGAGAGACATTATTTCAACGCTGCCGCACAGCATATCCGTGAATGCCTATCTATCTATCTATCTATCTATCTATCTATCTATCTATCTATCTATCTATCTATCTATCTATCTATCTATCTATCTATCTATCTATCTATCTATCTATCTATCTATCTATCTGTCTGTCTGTCTGTCTGTCTGTCTGTCTGTCTGTCTGCCTGCCTGCCTGCCTGTCTTTACATTGAAAAAACCGCATTGGCACAGGAATTTAATTAAAAATTTCTTTGCCTAAATTTGTCCTATCGAGACCAAGTTTAGATTTACTTAGAGTGGTCCCCCCTTGAGATTAGTTGGGGTAAAGTGAATTAATCAGTAGGTCGCTTTAACAGGTAAAGGCTGGGATTGATCCTACATTATAGAGAAATCACACACACGAATGCACACACACATACACATACGCACGCACGCAAGCACGCACGCACACATCTGAACGAATGCACGAATGCATGCAATAATACATGCACACAGTAATACATGCCCGAATGCACGCAAAAATGCATGCATGAACGCATGCACGAACGGACGCACGAATGCATGCACGCACACACCAAGGCACTAATGTACTCACGAATTAATGCACCCACAGCCACATACACACGCACACATACACCCACGCAAGTATAGATGCACGTACGGATGTACGAGCACACACCCACACACATACGAACAAACGCCCGGACGCACGAACAAACGCCCGGACGCACGAACGAACGAACGAACGAACGAACGAACACACGCACACATACACACACGCACGCACACACACTTTTGCAGACACATAATTAAAAGATGTCCTACGGATATGATTTCATGTTGCCCCACCATTGATTTTGGTTGGGATTAGATTTATTTAAGAATAGGTAGGGGGGGATGAAACCTTGTCATTGTTATCAGGAACTATAAGGTCTAACTTTGATCTTACTAGCAAATCTTTCAGGTTTGGATTTCTATTGTAAGCTATTACTGGTAGTGCTTTGATCGGTTCCTTTAATTTAGATTGCAACTGTGAATATTCGTCTTTCATGGTTTTCGCTAATTCAACATTACGTCTATTGTATATGAGTTGAAATGGGATAATTTTGTTCTTTTGTGATATTCCCGAATCTACATTTATTCCAAATGGTGCTTTTGTTTGGAGTGTTCTAATCCAATGGCCCTCTCGGATTTTGCGAAACGAACTCGTTTCTTCCTCACTATCGAAGGTCGGAATCTGTTCTATTGGCATGATTTCAAAATGATGTTCAACTGAATGATCAGGAAGTTGGAAATGTTGAGCAATTGGCGTATCTGCTGAGGTGTTAATATCAGAAACGTGGCGTCTAGCACGCACTCTAAATGCATTTTTTGTTTCACCAACATACTTTTTCTGGCAGAGGGCACAATTGATCAAATAGACTACATTCTCAGAATCACAATGCATATTAGTTCGGATATATTCATTTTTAGTTTGAAAGCTCAGGAATGTTTGTTGGTTTACAATATAGTTGTTTACTTTGCATCTATTTTTGTCGCATTTAGAAACTGATCCATCACACATGATTGGTTTATTGTGTTTAATTTGGACAGGTTCAAACTCGGGTCCGCTATGATGTTTTAGATTTTCAAGCTCATTAATGGTGTCTGCTTTAATTTTTCGAAGAAAACGGGCAGAATAGCCTCGTGCTTTCAAAGCATCAAACAGAGTAGAGCATGCACTATTCAGATTTTGCCTGTTGCTAGAGTTTCGAAAAAATCTTATGATTTGCGATTTGATCAAACCTTTAAATGTGTGTGGAGGATGAAATGATTTTTTGTGAAGCAGCTGATGTGAGTCTGTTGACTTAAAGAATACTTTATATTCTAATTTTCCAGAGGAATCAAATTGAGGACCCTTATAGATCGTGACATCTAAAAAGTCAACCGATGTTCCACTAATAGTAGCTTTTAGCTTGATGTTTGAATCTTGGTTATTTAAAATGCGAAAAAATTCCCAAAAGTCTTCTTCTGAATGTTGCCAAACTATGAAGATGTCATCTAGATATCTGAGGTAAAGAAGAGGCCTTTTGGTTGATGTGTTCAGCGCCTCCTCTTCCCACTCCGCAACATAAATCATGGCAAAATTTGGGCTGAATCGTTTACCCATTGCGCATCCACAGATTTGAAGGTAATTTTCACCATTAAATTGGAAATCGTTTCCTTTAAGACTTAGCTCTAATAATTTTAGAATTTCCGTGTCTGGTCGATCTGGATCAGGAAATTTGACAAAAGAATTCTTAATAGCATTGACTCCAGCATCAATATCTATATTGGTATACATAGCATCTATGTCTAATGTGACTAAATATGCATCTTTCGGAACTGACAATTCGGATAACTTTGAAAGAAAGTGTTCTGTGTTCTTGAGAAAGCTCTTGTGTCTATTAGCAATGGGCTTTAAATAGTAATCAATATATTCTGAAATGGCATAAGACTCACTGCCACAGTCTGAAATGATGGGTCGTCCAGGTGGTGTCAATGGATCTAACCAGTTGCTGATAGGTTTATGGATTTTAGGCAAGATATAAAATGTCCGATTTTGTGGATTATTCTCACCTAGCAGATACTTTAGCTGTTTCTTATCGATGTACTTATCTGTATGCAATGAATTAAGTATTTCAATGAAATTTTGTCGGTTTTGAGGCCAAATTAAATTATCAAGTTTTCTGTAATGCCTGGTGTTAGTTAACTGCCTTTCGGCCTCGCGGATGTAGTTTTCTCTAGACATAATCACAGTTGCTGAACCTTTATCGGCTGGTTTTATACTAATATTTCGATTTCTACGTAATTTGTTGATAGCCTGTCGTTCGAGAAATGAAAGGTTTTGCTTATTGTTTTTAACTGGCAATGATCTGGCTATACCAGCAACCGTTTTTATGGTTGCTTTAATATTGTCATCAACTAGCCTATCTGGAGGGTCCCAACCGGATTTTCCAGTGAATGGTTTTGACTCTCCATTTAAATTTCGAAAATGATGGGCTATTTTTACTGAATGACCAAAATTAGCTACTTCAATAAGACCTGTGTCTAAAAGCAAATCTAATCATGTTTTTGGTTTTGGAGTTGGTACAAAAGTAAGACCACGATCGAGAATTGATTTTTCAGATGGTGAGAGATCATAGTCAGCTGCTAAATTGACAAGGTTTGTTCCTGAGCCTATGTTAGGGGAGCTATTGCCTTGACCCACATTTAGTTTAAACCAAGTACCGTCAACCAATGGTTATAAATACAATTAGCTGTTTCTATCGTCCAATGGATTCTATCCTTCTCAACATGAAAATTGGCATCAGAAATTTTGGGGATGACCTTATCAACGTGGCAGTTGGACCTTGCTGATTCGTTGATACGCTTGAGACAGTACCTTTGCCTGTCTGACAAGCTATCAGAGAAGTTAATCTCAGCAAAGTGCAACTCCGCACTAGGGAAGGTGTTTTTAAATTCACGAGCCATGAACCGTAAATGGCTTGAGGCTTTGGTTGGATGCTCATTTTTGGAGTTGATGCCAATATTCAAGATGATCTTCTCCGGGCTAGGGCCATCCTGGTGTCGCATAGCCATTGTTCTGAAATGTGATAATGCGGCACCAGGATAGCACTCAACCTGGATGTCAGGATGGACGTCTAAATCAATTCGGGCTAGATTAGAGGACCCTATCATCAGAATCTTCTTGGTGATTCTGGGGATCCTCCACAGGCCCTTGCTATGCGATTGATGACGGTACTTAGCAAACTTCCTATCGGACAGGTTACTATTATTCTCCATAGGAGGGAGAGGAGGCGGAGACAGAGGAAGAGGAGCAGAAGAAGGTGCGTGAGGAGAAGAGAGATGAAGAGTAGGAGGAAGAGCAGGAGGCGGGATTGAGAAAGGAGATGCATGAAGAGAAGAAGTTTGAGCAGGAAGAGGAGGAGGCGGGATTGAGAGAGGAGAAGGAGGAAGAGGAGAAGATCGAGTCAGAAGGTGGCGAGGAGAAGATAGTGGAAGAGATGAGGAAGAGTTGCTAGGTGGTAGATTTTGGCAACAGTGAGTAACAACCCGACAACGGCGCACAGGAGGAGAATTTGTCTTTGGGAGAGCCGGCCATGACTCTGTTACATCATCAACACCAGGTACTGGTGTTGGTGATGTATACAGATTCGTCCGCTTGGAAGTGGTAGGCGATGGTGTGAAGGTGGTTGGTGACCGCTGTCGTTTGTTAGTCACTGTTGAATGTGAACCTGAACCTGTACTTGGTGTAGCCGCCGGTGTTGGTACTGACATCACTCTATTTTGCTCATCACTAGCTATTTCTGCCAAAAATTTCCAAAAATTTGTGATTGTCGTTGTGGCCAATTTATTTCCAAAATTTTGCCTACCCCATTTCAATGCTATGCCTTTGGCTCTGTGTAGATCAAGAATTACATTAGATTCGGCCACTTTTACCTCTGCCTTTAATTTGTCCAATTTGCTTCGATAATGGTTGATTAAATTTTCTAAGCAGCTATGAGCCCAAATTTGGTTTATCATGCTGGTCGATTTCAAAAAGTCGTCATCTCGTAAGGCAGGGCAGAAAAACGAGTTCATCTCCTCCATTTTCATGCTGAGAGATTTTGGGAGAGAGTCTGATGCCAAATGCTCTCGTAAAAGACCATAGTGATGCAAGCATTGCAACACATGGAAGTACATCTTAACCAGTCTCTGAAAGGCCTGAACAGACTGGTTAGGAGCACTTTTGGTTGATGAAAGGTTGGACGCTGGGTTGCCAGATTTGCGTCCTTTACCCACTGGGCCGTTGAAATTCTTGGCCATTTTTAGAACGTAATCAAATTTCTATAGATTTATGTCAAATTTAGTCAGGAAGATTCAAAAAAGTTAACTACCAAATATTAACTAGAGCGATATGTGTTGAAACAATTTAGAAACTGAAAAATAAGATCAATTAATACAAGATTATTATATATATATAAAATTAAAGCTTACACTGTCAGTTGCTGGAGCGCTTTCGACGTAATGGTCTTCGTCATGCAGCAAAAAAACTGGTCTAATGGCAACTGATAATTCTTACATATTTATAGGAGAATTACTACAATGGTGACTACTGATTAACTATTAATTCAGTCTCTCCACAAAAGATCAAACTAAACCCGAAGACCTGCTTTAGATCAATGTGCGCCTTTGGCGCTACTGAAGTCAAACAGCTAATACAAAAGGCGTGATTGCTTAATTATATCGAGCTTATCTAACTGTAGCATGGGTTAGTACGCCGGTTCGTTTCAGGCGATTAAGGTGTGAGAATAACAATGAGGGCTATTTGGTCAGTCATTAGATCAAATGCTGCCGAGATATGTTTAATCATGGCGGCGGAGAGTAATTTACTTGTTGTTTGAGTACTGCAAGGGACAGGTTTCCTGAATAAAGATTATTAAAACAAATTCTGACAAGTTATGCAGTTATTTGATCTTGGCGAATCGGTTCACTCAGTCATTACAAAGCGTTGATTACTTCTTTGTAATAAGTTGGCGTTGCCGTGTGTTCGAAAATAGGAACAAATTTTGACAGTTAGGAGTTATACAGTTTTTTGATCTGGGCAAATCGGTTCACTCAGTCATTACAAAGCATTGATTACTTCTTTGTAATAAGTTGGCGTTGCCATGTGTCCGAAAATAGGAATAAACAAATAGTTTTGAGCAGGTCTTTCTGACATAGGATGATCCATTGTGGATTGACTGAATGTTGTTGGTCTAGTGAGATTCCTTCTAAAAAGAGGTGGTTGTAAGTCACAGGTTGTTTGAGCTTTGTAAGCTTATATGTCCAACAACCCATGCACTCATTCACCCGCCCAGACACCAGCATATTAATCCATCCATCAGTCCATCCTGCCATCCACCTAAACAAATACTTGATTAAGGGGAGAACAGATTTGTAAACTGATAGACAGACACCCGGTGGGTGACTAGACGACTGAACAAATGAATAGGCAAATGGGTGAAAGCTACAATTTCATTTCCGAATTTGGTTTAATTTATTCACTTAGTCATTGCAAAGCGCTAATTGCTTCTTTGCAATGAGTTGGTGCGGCTGTTGAAAATATAAGAATAAAATACGGCAGGTGGTTGCAGAAGAGAGGTGGTTTGTACCTTTACAAACATATATGTCCAAACAATCCATGCACCCACCCGGCCACCCACCCAGTAATCCATCCATCAGTCCATCCACATAGACAATCAATTGATGTCTGTGAGGCACAGACCAGTAAACCAATAGGGAGGCCAAGGACAGGTGACAGGATGAGTGAACAGATAGGTGGATGAACGAACGAATGAATGAATGAATAAACGCACATATGAACGCGTGCACGCACATACGCAAGGACGCCCGCACGAACGAACGAACGAACGAACGAACGAACGAATGCACGATTGCACGTATGGACGACCGTGCAAACGAAACATCAGCTACCAGCAGACCAATTCCGACAGTGTATTTGTACATGTAAACAGTTTAAAATTGTTTGATTTGGGACACATATGGAGGCCTGGCACAAGCAAGTCCGTCTTTACATTGAAAAAAACGCATTGGCACAGGAATTTAATTAAAAATTTCTTTGCCTAAATTTGTCCTATCGAGACCAAGTTTAGATTTACTTAGAGTGGTCCCCCCTTGAGATTAGTTGGGGTAAAGTGAATTAATCAGTAGGTCGCTTTAACAGGTAAAGGCTGGGATTGATCCTACATTATAGAGGAATCACACACACACAAATGCACACACACACACACGCACGTACGCACGCACGCACGCACGCACGCACGCACGCACGCACGCACGCACGCACGCACGCACGCACGCACGCACGCACGCATCTGAACGAATGCACGAATGCATGCAAGAATACATGCACACAGTAATACATGCACGAATGCACGCAATAATGCATGCATGAACGCATGCACGAACGGACGCACGAATGCATGCACGCACACACCCAGGCACTAATGTACTCACGAAATAATGCACCCACACCCACATACACACGCACACATACACCCACGCAAGTATAGATGCACACACGTACGGATGTACGAGCACATACCCACACACATACGAACAAACGCCCGGATGCACGAACGAACGCATGCACGAACGAACGAACGCACGCACGCACGCACGCACGCACGCACGCACGCACGCACGTACGCACGCACGCACGTACACACGAACGCACGCACGCACGCACGCACGCACGCACGCACGCACGCACGCACGCACGCACGCACGCACGCACGCACGCACGCACGCACGCACGCACGCACGCACTTTTGCGGACACAAAATTAAAAGATGTCCTACGGATATGATTTCATGTTGCCCCACCATTGATTTTGGTTGGGATTAGATTTATTTAAGAATAGGTAGGGAGGGATGAAACCTTGTCATAGTTATCAGGAACTATAAGGTCTAACTTTGATCTTACTAGCAAATCTTTCAGGTTTGGATTTCTATTGTAAGCTATTACTGGTCGTGCTTTGATCGGTTCCTTTAATTTAGATTGCAACTGTGAATATTCGTCTTTCATGGTTTTCGCTAATTCAACATTACGTCTATTGTATATGAGTTGAAATGGGATAATTTTGTTCTTTTGTGATATTCCCGAATCTACATTTATTCCAAATGGTGCTTTTGTTTGGAGTGTTCTAATCCAATGGCCTTCTCGGATTTTGCGAACCGAACTCGTTTCTTCCTCACTATCGAAGGTCGGAATCTGTTCTATTGGCATGATTTCAAAATGATGTTCAACTGAATGATCAGGAAGTTGGAAATGTTGAGCAATTGGCGTATCTGCTGAGGTGTTAATATCAGAAACGTGGCGTCTAGCACGCACTCTAAATGCATTTTTTGTTTCACCAACATACTGTTTCTGGCAAAGGGCGATAGTGAAGAAGAAACGAGTTCGTTTCGCGAAATACGAGACGGCTATTGGATTAGACCACTCCAAACAAAAGCACCATTTGGAATAAATGTCGATTCAGGAATATCGCAAAAGAACAGAATTATCCAATTTCAGCTCATATACAATGGACGTAATGTTGAATTAGAGAAAACCATGAAAGATGAATATTCACAGTTGTAAATTAAAGGAACCAATAGTTTACAATAGAAATCTAAACCGGAAAGATTTGCTAGTAAGATCATAGACATCATAGTTCCTGATAACAATGACAAGGTTTCATCTCTCCATACCTATTCTTAAATAAATCTAACCCCAACCAAAATCCATGGTGGGGCAACTTGAAATCATATCCGTAGGCCATTTTTTAATTTTGTGTCTGCAAAAGTGTGTGCGCTCGCGTGCGTTCGCGTGCGTTCGCGTGCGTTCGCGTGCGTTCGCGTGCGTTCGCGTGCGTTCGCGTGCGTGCGTGCGTTTGTGTGTGTGTGTGTGTGTGTGTGTGTGTGTGTGTATGTGTGTGTGTGTGTGTGTGTGTGTGTGTTCGTGCGTACGTGGGGTCGTGCGTATGTGTGTTTGTACGTTCGTACGTGCGTGCGTCTTTGCTTGCGTGGGTGTGCGTGTGGTTGTGTGTGTGCGTGCGTGCGTGCGTGTGCATTCATCTGTGAATATATTGGTGTGTGGGTGGACGTGTGTATGCTGGAATTCCTGCGTCTGTGCGTTCATGCATGCAATGTTGCGTGCATTCGTGCATGTATTATTGTGTGCATGTATTATTGTGTCTTCGTGCATTCATTTAGGTGTATGTGCATGTGCGTGTGCGTGTGCACGCGTGTGTGTGCGTGTGTGTACATAGTGGTTGCGGTTTCTATAATGTAGGAGTAATCCCAGCCTTTACCCGTTGAACGGACGGACGGACCGACGGACGGACGGACGGACGGACAGGCCGATGGACAGACTGACCGACCGACCGAGAGTGTCTCTCCAAATGCTGTACACCACATCCACAAACTGGTAACGATACCACTGCAGAAAATGCATCTATTATCCACAAAGATCTGACGTTACTCCATTGGTTTCTGAAACCCAGACAGTCGCGGCATCGTCAAGCAAACAATGGCTGCTAACGAGCCTCAACAGAATCTATTTGATTGCATGCCTATGGAGTGATCATACTGGCATGATCTCGCGTGTTTCAGTGACATTGATTGACTCGGGATTGACTCTCCCGAGCGTAGATTTGTGTTTTCCATGGACTCAAGATTTGATCTCGACTAAAAATCAATATTTCCAACTATCATCGTCTCACATCTTCCGACTCTCTATTCAGAGCATCAGAGCAGGACTAATTTATATAACAAGAGTGATGCTGAAGTGGACAGGAAATTGGCATACAACTGTTTAAGAGAAATCGTGAAGGATGAGTTATTTCGCGCCTATATGGCATAGTACAGGAGACAACGGAATTAGCCTTTAACAGGCACGGAACACGCCGTGTGAGGTTTAGCGTACGCGTTGCTTAACATCAATGCAAACAACCCCGAGTGGAAATATTACATCGATCACTCAACTATGTGGTGCCATAAGCAAAATGCGCTACATGATGACGTCACAATCAGTTGGCCTGGGTCCGACACAAAGGGGGAATAGTTTCTAGAGTAAACCGTCTGAATTTTTGGTCTTTTTAAATTTACCATTTATTCATAATATCTAAGATCTAAGTGAACTATTTCGAAGCTAATGTCACTGGAAGATGTTACCCAGCTAAATTAGTATCAACATATTCAACAGCGTACCTTTATAGTTACCTTGAAATTGGAATTATGTGAATTCACTCTTTAAACTGTTAAACTCGATTCAGACAAACGTGTACAAAGTGTGCGTGCGTGCGTGCGTGCGTGCGTGCGTGCGTGCGTGCGTGCGTGCGTGCGTGCGTGCGTGCGTGCGTGCTTGCGTGATTTAGTGTTTGTGTGTGTGTGGGGGGGTGGGGGTGGGGGGGGGGGGACTTAGTTAGACACGGGCGGGGCATAGCTAGAAATGAGTCACTGTATATGCTGTGTAGTCTGTACTGACGCTTATACAACTAAAGGTCCTAATGGTCTAATTTCCTAGCTATCTCGTTCTTACAAGTTTCTGATAATATGTGCGTATATATCCTCAAAATGTCATTGCAGATTACGCGTTTAATATTTATAAAATTATTTTGCCCAGACACTAAATGATTGTCATTCGATTTCAATAGTGCATTTCTTTTATCTTATGTACTTGCCATATTTTCTGTGTAGAGGTAATATTGGAAGAACGTGGTATGATTTAAAGGGATGCTAACCTCATCTCAAATGTTGTATTCTACAGATAAATCATGGTTAATAAATTCCATATAATTCACACCCTGTTACATTCAATTATCTGTATCATAATTATCTGTTTTGTAAAATCGCGTAAAATGTTAAACAGTGATCGCCCCCTTTGTGTCTCCTCAAGCGACATCGTGCGATGTAATGTACGTGCCAATGCATTGCTTTCTTTATTATGTAATACTCATCTCGTTGAATATTTTGAAATTAATTTGTTTGGAAGTTGTTGTTTTATATGGCAGCAACAACTTCCAGTCAAATTTGTTTCAAAATATTCAACAGCTTACTTGCATGATTGCATTTATACCATATTGCCAAACTATAGCTGACGCCTCTGCGAGTGAGTAGATATCCCGTGGCTGACACGCTAGGCTTTTTATGATTGTTTGAAACGTAAATCATGACAGCAATCAAAGGTTGTAGAAATGTAGCAACATTTAGCTACTAAACCATGAATATCTTTCGCTGTCAGGGTTATGGGTGGCAAATTCTATCAGCTGAATGGTTAGTATAAGATGAGATTTTCTTTATGAATAAATATCGAGTGACATGCCATGATTGTCAGCTTTTCTACTAAGGTGGTTTTGTAAGCGCAACTGCATCCATTCATAGCCTCTTACAGTTATGGAGCATACTCGGACATATCTTTCAAGAAGTTCTCCTTGCGAGTTCAGTAATATTACATAATATAAAAGTTTCTGCCTGATCAACGCTGCCGCATTTTTGCTATTGCAGTTTTGTTTAGTTTATAAGAAAAGGCTGAACATTAGCTAAAACCCACTTTACATGCGAAGCATACATTAGGCTATCTAAGCAGTTTGATGCGAGCTTGCACGTGTTTATTCTAAATTGAAAGGTAACTGATTTCCATGGTGTGTTCGGGTTGTGGAGTGTTTTGAAACATATTGACCCCTGGGTCGTCAAACAACCTATTTAAGACAGCGACATGTGTCAGTCAGATTTTCTCCAAATAAACGAATAAACGCTATATTAATAAGAGAATGTAAGCAATTTCATTTAAAACAAGCCTGGAGAATGCAAAGTTTTAATCGCGTGAACATTTTATTTTTCTATAGCGTGCACGTTTGTGTTGGTGGGCGAAAGGAAATGACCTTTCCTATATTAGTGTATTTCTGGAAAATCTCTTCCAACAATGCATTGCGCGCACCACCTCTGCCTGGTAAAAGGACAGTCAACACGCCAACAGCATTGCATTACCATTACGCTCATATGCAACGGATTTTATGCAGTTTATATGAAGAACTAACTTCATAATATTATTGAAGTCATACCTCACTGGAATGCTAACCCAATTTTAGATAGATTTTTGTATTCGTTTTTATAGTTTTGTACAATTTCATAAAGTTAATTGTAATTTTAAAATAGCTCCTATTATTGTCCAATTGAGTTAATGAATCTATGTATAACGGTGTATTTTATATACGCAAATATGTCAGTAAAAATATTTCAAAAATATCTATATATCAAATAATACATTAATATGCCTAATACGATGCATTTTATATATATACCCACAACATGTATTGCTTTTAAAGGGATACATTCAGCAAGTAATATTCCAGCCGTATTTAACTACTGGTCAGGTGACCCTAAGAAAATTACCGTTATTTGGCGGATAAAGGCATCAAATGTTGTATGTGGCTTCATTTGGACATATCATTTAATATTAGCTCAGGAGCCCTCTTCAATTTATAAGATTTTCCAAGATGGCGGACAAAATTCAAAATGACTGTCAGTCAGAGTAGAATATTACATATCTCTTTTTCTAGAAATCACACAATGGCAAATAAGGTGTCAAAATAGGTCTTTTAAAACAGAAAATTTCTGGCTAGGTCAGATATTCAGTATTTCCAATTTTCCAACATCGCGGTCAAAGTCCAAGATGGCAGCGTCGACTGTGCAATATTACATATGCTTGGTTCTAGAAATCACAGAAAGGCAAATGAGGTGTCACACTAGGGATTTCAAGGTCACTGAAACAGATTCCTGGCTAGGACACTTACTCAGTGATTCAGATTTTCCCAAATGGTCGCTAAAATCCAAGATGGCAACCAGTGAGAGTAGAATATTAGATATCTCTACTGGTAGAAATCAAATTAGGCAAATTAAAATATAAAAGCCTAGATTTTTCAGATCTTTTTATATCACTAAAATTGAATCTGGGCGCTAATCTATCTTTTTAAAGTATTTATTCTTTTCAAAACGATCACCAGTTATGTGTTCTGGCCACTTACACTGAATTATTCCATTTTCCGCTGTTCTATCATTCTTTTAACATATAGGTTTTACGGAATTCCCTTATGACGTCATTTTCACGCGTGCGCAGATGACTGCCCATCTTGACTGGTCAAGCGTACAGCCAGCTGCTCACTGTTTTGTTAGTAAACAACATTACACGGCCGCCGTTGACGCTACTCAAAGCTATGCAAATTGCAATTTTACGTCAGCTCTACTGGTAAAGTTGACCGAATTGACAATTCTAACATCAAATACTATTTTACTATGCATTTTTAGAAATATATTATTGATTCTATGCACATTAGAAGGCAAAATGCTACCGCGATGGTATGTCAGAAACGCCCCCACCCCATCAGTTCATGTGGATCCTGGTAGGCTATAGTACCAATACAAGCGGCTGCTCAATAGATGATGTTTACGAATGCGCCCAAGATGACTATATATGCCCATACTGTCATAATGATTATCAGTGTGTGCATAGGCGAGAGAGAGAGAGAGAGAGAGAGAGAGAGAGAGAGAGAGAGGGGGAGGGAGGGGGTGGTTGGTAGGCGTGTACGTGCATGTGCATAGATTTCGAAATTTGTTCTGGGGAAGAACCCTGTACCCCATATTTAGGTTGGCTTTGCACCCCCCATCCCCCCCCCCCCCCACCCCACCCCCCTGTAGTGGTGGACTGCATTAATTCCAACCTTCATTCCCAGTAAATAAACAAGAGCCCAAGGGCCTGTGGCGCTCACCTGGACCATTAGCATTTGAACCATTTGGATTTAAATAGATATGATGGATAATTTTCGGAAAGATGGCTACCCAAAAAATTTACCAATCAAAATTCTGAATAGATATTCTAGCCTACCTTGATAGGGTCACTCTAGCCAGATTTGTTTGAAATATGTCAAGCAACTAAGGTGAAGCAGCGTTTTGACAATTTCTGGTAAATTTGTCATAAAATCTAAGAGTTTCACCCACAAAATTGATGAATTAAAATTCTGAATGGAAGTTCTGGAGTCAACTACCATAGGGTCCTTTCAGCTCAGAATGGTAAGGAGAAGCACCATTTTGACAATTTCTGGCACATTTTTCATAAAATCTCAGGTTTTCACCAAAAAAATGATGAATCAAAATTCTGAATGGAGCTTACGACCATAGGGTAATTCCAGCCAAATTTGGTTGCAATCGCCCAAACGCTTAATGAGGAGTGGTGTTTTAAAGCAAAAGTTGACAGACGGACGGATGGATGACGGACGGACGGTCGCTACGGTATAAGCTCACTTGGCCTTTCGGGTGAGAAGGTGAGCTAACAATGACTAATTTCAATTTGATTATGAATTAATTAATCAATATACAGGAAACTACTCAGAGCATCTCATTTTCCAATTATTATAGGGGAAGGGGCATGCCACCCCTCCTTACACCCCCCCCCCCACCATTGGGAACCCCACCCAGATCATGACTGGTAGGTTGGACACCCCCATAATATAATCTTAAATCTACCAAGACACAGTTGGTGAATTTACTATTAAACTCTCCAGACTTATGAGTGTTATTTTCACAAATTGTGTGTTTTGTGGGGTTAGCGACAAAAACAGGGGATGGGGTAGGGATCATTAGGCCCCTAAAAGTTTTAGATGGTGTGTGGAGGGGTAGAGGGAGGGTGGTAGCTAAGACAATTTCTTTTCCTGGCAGCAACCTTGAGAATGTATAATAGTCAGTAAATAAAATAATACTAAATACAGTCATACTCAGATAGCTGATCAGTACAATATATTTTAATATTCAACTGGAAAAACATCTGAAATTTACAGAGTGAACATGGTGAGGCCATATGCTGTGGGCCAGGGGCTGTGGGACCTGGCTCTAGGGCTATCTGTTCAGAATTATCCTTGTAATGGTGAGGATTGGTAAATTGACATCTTTCAAGACATATTACTACAGAAGCAATTGTTGGCAATCATTAAGAAAATTTCAATTTTTTCACCCAAAATGCACATTTACACTTCAGAGACCAAAAGGCAATTTTTTAATTTATAACACATGGCTGGCTTGATTATGGAGCCAGGCATCTCAAGATCAATACAAATGCTGGTTTTGGACAATTTGGGCTTCAAAGTGTCAAAACCTACTCACTTTGGTATATTACATATTGAAGATTTTTGGTTCTTCAGGGATGACTTGCGAATTGTTTACTCGACGATCCCGCCTTGCTACCGGTAAGAGTATGATGATAAGGTTGCTGCGACAACCTCTTACCGATGGCGAAGAAGGATACTTGACAGTCCGGCTCGCCTCATCGTGAAGATGGTTATGACGATATTTATTTGAAAGACTGTCGGGCCTATCTGACTTTGAAGATCTAGCGGTACGGATTGGATGTTTCTTCCAACTCTAGGATCAGACTCTAACTATGCTTCTGATTTGAACAAACTAACCAAACTATTGTCTTACTATGTGTAAGAGGATAAATTTATTGAGGATATTCTAACTGTACAACACTGACAAAGATATTTAAGCTGGAGCATAAAATTTGCTCAAGTACAATGGGTACCTTGCTGGTACGAATCAAGTAAATGCTAAGCTACGCTACCCTACAACTAACCACGAACGTAACACCAGCGACGTGTTACGTGAACCACGATGTTGGATTGATTCCCTTTCTCTAACTGAAAGTGTGTCTTATATAGCCCTCAGAATCATTCTGAGGTTCTATACATATCTAGATATTTAGATTCTACCCGAATATGTTCTGATGATTCTTCTAGGTATGTTATAAGCACAGCTTGATTGGCCCGGACAATCAGTCCTCCAATCAACTTCTGCTTATTCCTTCCTAGAAGTTTCTACCTAATAAATGTTGGTCGTTCTGACCAGTCAACGATCCCTGTATTTCGATTTCAATTTCAAAACCTATTCTGTTTAATTCTTTACTACAGAGTTTGATCGATGCTCATTGATCGTGACGTCATTCTGACCAATCAAACTCTGCGCTACTCTTCTATGGAGATGATGCCTCACATAGACAAAGCGGTGGTAGCTGGTTATGATTTGATGCGATCTGTCAGCTAACTAACAACATTACGGAATGTGTTGTTGTTGCATGCCATTGTATGAGTGACATATAGTTGATATACAAATTTCGATTATGTTATTAATTCCTACAGGACGCTACAATGTCCATGTCCTGTCCATTGCCTATTGATGGATAAGCATGTAGGATGCTAGAGTTAATAGGCACATGAGCTGTATGATCTCAATGCCAGCTGATGTTGTTCTATTCTCGTATGAGAATCTAGAAAGCCTACGTCATCAACTAAGTCCATTTGTCACGTCCGACTCCATTGATTCTTATACCTTGATTATTTTCAAAACTATCGATCCAAACGACTGCTGAATATCATAAAAGTGTATGCCGACTGAACAGCAACAACTTTCATCTAAACTATTTCCCGATTCACATCAACTCAGAACCGTGGGACTTATTTCAATCAATTCGATTATTTCAATTATGATACTAAACGTTCATCCAACAAGTTTCAGTGTACTATATCTGCACACCATCCATTTAGCAGAAATCAAATATCATCAGCACTGGCTGATGTAATAATAATAAACTAAATCTTGAGATATACAGTCCACCGGTCCATTAGCTCACCTGGTATTTTCAAATCATAAATTTCACTTAGGACTTACTCGCAAATGTAAGACATCCCGCGGGGTCATGACTCCCACAAGACAATCCCATGTCTACAATATGTTATATTATGTTAGGAGACAAAACTATGTTGATAAAATTATAAAATAATTGAAAAGAAATTGGGAATTAGTCATTCTTGGGGCAAAGCAATTCCAATTCTTAAAAATTTACCAATTTATCCAATGTGGTAATTGAATTAGTACAACTTCCAATTACCACTAGTCCTTGTCATTGTTAAATTGAATCTGCTATCTAGAGCCTATACATTTCCCTGTGTGAGCAGAGTTACACTCCTGTTTGCCTGGAACTTGCTTCCCCATATCTAATTTTCATCATTTCCTGAGTGAATGGTACATGGCTAGATACTCATACACCGCAGGTATACTCCACTCCTATTTAAAATACAAATTGGTTTCTATGTTTGGAAAGATGTGGGGCCATATGTTCAGCAATGTTTTAATATGGAGTGAGTGATTCAACACTGACAATGCTACCTAATTTCTCTGAACCAATTCATGACATGACATATACAGATGCACACATGTAATTATCAAATGCTAAAACATTTTGTAGAACTTACACTGTTTGCATACACTGAGATAAACATTGATTGTTCTTTCTATACTATCTACTTTATCAAGCTTATGCCATCAGTCACCCATATTCTAAATGATGTAATTTTTAAGTAATAAATTTTACTATTAGCTGTAGATTGTTAATACAGAATGTGAAGTGGAAGTAAGGCTCTACATGGGTGGTTCCCAGTTATTTTAACTACATACACACAATTTCTGCAATAGCAGTTGGTATCATGTCTTGAGGCCCAATAAAATAATAACCCAATCACATGCCCCTAGCAATTCAGGTAGGTAAATGTAGAGAATTATCTTTCATGGTGAAGGTTAGGGTTTCTTTTACTATGTTTATGCTAAGCATAGCAAAATAAAGCTAGGAAAATAATAAAACTATGAAAATTCAATACATTTTACAATCAGTCCCGTCTTTTTATGTAGAAATATAAACATTGCAATATTTTTGGAAGCAGGTAAATTTTATCCATTGTTGCAGGTACATGTAGGTAATGAATCCTAGACATCCATATACTTTTAGACATCCATATACTTTTAACCGTCAAGGACATGTAGCTATTCATTAACCTTTTCACCGAATTCCCCATGTCTAATTTTCAATTCTACAATACAGGAAAACTATTGAATATTTTGAAATTAATTTGACTGGCAGTTGTTGCTGGCAATGGCTTCCAGCCAAATTAATTTCACAATATTCAACAGAATAAGTTTTATATCGTAAAGAATATACTTTTTCATTTGTCGGTGAAATGGTTAACTAAATACACAATGAAACATGATCAACATGTATTCAAAGTTAGTTAAACCTATTTACTTTTATGCATATAGTAACTGTGACTTCCTCTTACAATCAGTGGTGCTGCCATTAGCTGGCCAATTGTCTACCACCAGAAACGCAGGATAAAACCCCTTTCCAACCCACTCACCCCCAACCCCAACCCATCTCATCTGCACCTCTAAATCAGCTCCTGCATGTCAAAATTCGACACACCCAGCTGGTTATCATACTATATCTCCTGTGAGCTAGGGATAATTAAACTGACTTAAACACATGACAATACTGCTGAATATTTTCACATGAGTAAACTTAGACTAACACCCATCTTCTCCACCTCCCCCCCCCCACCCTCCCCACCAACGCCCACACCCCAACCAAACATGTACACAGTTATTGGTTGTCAATCGTCTAGAGGTATAATTTATCACCATCCATACCATCATTAGAACACTTAGTTGAGCATGAACAGCACAAATGTCGCCATTCACGCACACAATGACCGAATGAGCAAGCAATTTGATGCACGAATACTGGTTCCAACATGGTATGAAAGCAGGAAATAAATCATTGCCCTCAATATCGTACACAAATAAAGTAGAAATTGAATCTATTTCGCCAAACAATTATTATTTAGAGGATTAATGCGGTGTAAGATAAGATTTACAGCCAGCAAGATCAGTGTTTACTTCATCACGTCAGTGGCCCCTTGACGGCCAGGCTTCCCCCGTTCTAAAAATAATGACGTAATGACGTCACTTAAAAACCTCCTATACTGTTGAATATTTTGATCATAATTGGGTTGGATTTCAACCCAAATTGTGTTCAAAATATTCAACATAACGTTTCTTGTATCATGTTCATATTGTTCTAACTAACCTATTTGTGTTTTTGCTTTGGAAGCATTTAAACTTATTTATGAGCTGCATTGTAAGTAAAGATGATACGCTAGCGACCTCTGAACATCTGTCAGTTCACCTACCTATTTAAAATTTGTTCATCCGCTACAGTTTTGCTTTTTCACAACATTCAAATATGAGTGTATGCTACTTCCACACATGGAAGAAGTTGGTTTGAAAACGATATAGTTCATATGGTTGTCACAGGCGTGACGCCCCCCCCCCCACACACACACCCCAACGTACGTGTTGACCCGTACATGCCTGTACATTATTATTATTATTATTATTATTATTATTATTATTATTATTATACAAACACATTGCCAAAAGCTTATAGGTAAACAATTACAGTATAATCAGTAATCACGGGAAATTTCACATAGGACACACTGACACACTTATTGTACATTCGTAATCTTCAGCAAAAGTTTTAACTGCACTCTGTAGCTTATACATTTAGATATGAATAATAGTACAATTATAGCCATCGTCAATCTCTCCCACCCACCTCAATCATCACACTCACATCCATCCATCCCAGATATTACGTAGTACACCCAGTCCTTTCAAGAATGGTAATGGATCCTCAATCAGGCCTACTAGACTACATAGTATTTGTCACATGCATTGAAATATTGCCGATTTTCAGCATTGCCCATGGGTTACCGTAGTTATATGCCTATTATTATGCGAATATAGCTATCCATGAAACCATTAAAAATGAGTAATAGATTTAAAGAAATCATGATTTTTTATTTCTTGAAGTCTTAGCTTCAACCTGACATAATTTTTGTTATGGTAGGTGAACTATCCTGTTAAACGCACGTTTTAAAATATTTTACCTTTGTACTACGGACAGAGACATATTGACCCAGCTCACAGCGCCGTTCCGGGTGTAACGTCACAGCGAGTGGTGATGTGATTCAGATTGAGACGTTATTTAATCTCGTTATTTGGGTTGCCTAACATATTTTTCTCACTCCAAAGTGACGCTATTGTGTTTAAATAGTGTCGTAGACCGTAAAATTAATTGAAACTCGTTATCGACCGCAAGTCCTCACAAGACTTTTAAGGACAAATTTTATCTCGTGGATACAAACATGTCGCATCTCAATACCATAGCTATTACAGAAAGCTATCTTATACCCAATATTGAAAACAATTCAAAACAACTGATAGGATTTCACGGGACCGCCAGCAGGCGTGGTGTGTATCTTTCTTTCCGAAAACATCGCCTCTTCTTGACGTATCGACTTAGAGAATCCACACATTACAATGGCCTAGCTAGAAATCCACAATTGGCCAGGCATTCTTCTGTATGCCATCTATCACCCACCCAATTCTGATGTTGGTAAATAGAAGCTCATATAAGATAATATAGGCGACGAAGCACAAATAAAAATATTGTTATCGCTTGTGACCTGAATGAGGATCCACTTGATCCATCTAATCATCACCTAAATGGTATCATACACTCATTAGGATTCTGCCGGCCAATACATGAACAGACCCATGCGATCCACTAGATATAAAGCAGCCAGTGAATAGTCAACACAGGTGGCATACGTGTACCATTATGCAGTGACCATACACAAACTTATTTATTCCTAACATCTGATATCCCCAAACGGGGCTATAACCGAGCCGACTGGACAGCATTTCGCAACAACATAGTTGATGAAAGATTCGCAATAATCACGATGTTAATGTTTTGTGTGAAACATTCACAAATAATAGTTTAAGCACAGCTAGGGATAGCATAGTAAATAAAGTTGTGATTCTAATTTATACAAACGACAAACCTTGTATATCAGCCAAAACAAAACATGAGATGAGGCATTAGAGAGAAACTGTATAAACGGTCGCCCGCACCTAGATAGTACCAAGATGTAGCAACATTAAGCTTCCCCAGAGAAGTTATGTTAATAATATAGCAAAACCGGTTAAAGAAGTTCATAAGAAAAAATTGGCAGAAAAAACCCAAATCTGGAAGTACATGCTCTAAAGAGTGGCGGAAGGTATGAACATCCGTTCTATACGATAAGAATTCTAAGTTTTAGGAAGTACCTCTGATAACATACGAATATTCGTTAATAGCTTACGATTCTCTGGGAAACGCTTACCTTCTCAACAGTTGCTTAGCCAACATAATCAAAATTGATGATTCGGGAATACAATTACCTCCCTTGCGCATAGTGAAAGCCCACTAAATACCATACACAATTAATGTGTTATACCACTATTAGAATATGCGAGTCCAGCTTGGAATAAACTTAAACAACATCTTGTTATTAGACTGGAAAATGCCCAGAACGACGCTCTACGGAGAATTAGTGTAGTCACATGCAGTGTACCTACAGACGACCTGTATATTGAAACAGGTATGGAGACACTTTCACACGGAAGTAAGATACAAAGAGTTGTAATGTTTTACAAAATGGCGCCTGGCATGACAAGTGAGACGATATTTAAATATTTCCTTCAACATGTGCAAAGGATAAATTCCTATTATATCCCTCAACACAACACTCACACTCCACTTAGATGTCGAACTGATCTATATCGCGGATCTTTCTTTCCAGCAATGGTGCATGGATTAGTTACTCTCCCCGGCCCTTTTGCAATTTCTCTAACCGTACAGGAATTTAATAATAAATTAAAATTAATGATGTCAAGCCCCACCTAGGTTGTAGTATGTGGGTAAGAAGGGTCACAATATAGTTTCCTGTCGGCTACAGAACAACTGTATAAAGTAAAGAAAATCTTTACGACAACTTCTTGTCAGACTCTTCTAGATGTCCGTCCCTGTAGCTGTTATCACGATGAAACAACGGATCCTTACGGTCTTCACTTTCCACTCAACATCAGCGAAAGAATACCATTAAAAAGAGAATTAAATCAAAAGAATACCCATAGTATCACCGCCTCCAAATAACATTGCGTCTAAAGAAATTATGTATCCATGGTAATAACAATTTCAGGACAAAACTAATTATCTCAGTATCCTCACTAGTTTGCCCAGTACATCATCGATACGGGACGTTTTAATTAGCTTCCAGACCAGATCATGTAGCCTCCGCGCACAATGAACGTTACCTAAGGAAAGCGGCATAGAACCAAGAATGGGTGAAGACAAGCGAACCACACCCCTAAATATGCCTTATCGTTTTATACTACGTTATCTTTTCTAACGTCACTCTACTCTCTCTCTCTCTCTCTCTCTCTCTCTCTCTCTCTCTCTCTCTCTCTCTCTCTCTCTCTCTCTCTCTCTCTCTCTCTCTCTCTCTCTTTCTCTCTCTCTCTCTCTCTCTCTCTCTCTCTCTCTCTCTCTCTCTCTCTCTCTCCCTCTCTCTCTACATTCTCAATAAGTATACATAGAAGCTATAGTTGTAAGCTGGTGAATATCTTGAATCTAATTTGACTGAGAATGGGCCTTTCCACTTTATCCATCCATCATATGACCTCATAATCAACTACATGACGTGTATAATGACATCATAATAAACGCCGCCATTATGACGTTATGAATGACGTACATAAGTACGTCAGAAACGCATATTTGAATACGGACTATACGGTGTCGTAAGAATTGAATCTCTTTACTATTTAATGAAATAGTATGTTGAATATTTTTACACGAACAGCACCCAGTCAAATTAGTTACACAATATTTAACAGTTTACCTGTATAGTCTTCAGGAAACTGATAGTTAGGGCATTCTGGAATCGACCAATACCAACACGGCGAAGTGTGGGTAGAGCTTAGCTAGAGACGGGCGGTGCATAGTTAAAACTGGAACGGTTGCTGTAAATGGCAGCAAAATCTCCAAATCAAATTAGTTTCAAAATTGTCAACGGAATATTTATTAAATTATGAATTCAGTAAAGATCTTAATTCTGACACTTTCGTGACGAACGTTTACCACTTCCACGATAGACTGACGTTGTATTTGATTGTAAAGTCAGCAAACAAATCAAGTATTTCAAGCATAACATTATATCCAGTGACAGATCGGATCCTTCCATTAAGAAAGCACGTTGCCACGGCGTAGATGTTTCCGTCGCCATATAATGCAGCTACAGTCTGAAAGCAAGGACGTATCCATTAGATTTCTTCAAGGCAGAAGCAGTCACCATCAGACAATTATTGTTAGCGATCGCTAAAGCTTGATTACGGGTCTATGGAGCGTATATATTCCTAGCGTGATCTCGCGCGTTTCAGAGAATTTGATTGACTATCGCGAGAGTGCTTCCGCATCTGTATGGACACATCTTTTGATCTCCACTCTGTACAGATCAATACTTTCTTACACAACTACCATCATCTCTCCTTTCCTTATCAACACCAGTGAACTGGAACTGTTATCGAAATAAATGGCGCGTTATGAGGTGGACAAGGAATTGCAAAAAGTCAAACCTGTTAAAAAGAATATCGTTCAATATTGATTAACCAGTGTTGCTGAGCTAGGATGGTACGTGTAGAATACTAGGCAGAGCCATAATGTAAGTGATTAATGATAGCAAGACGTTACCGCTTTAATACATTCCATCCTGCATGACATGACGAAGACGATGATAATGAGGACAACGACGACGACGACGACGACGGCGACGACGACGGCGGCGACGACGACGACGACGACGACGACAGCGGCGACGACGACGACGACGATGACGACGATGACGACGATGACGACGACAGCGATATGGACGATATGGACGATAGTTAGAATTTCTTTAGAAAACGATTCTCTATCATAGTTGGATTAATATTCCATCATAGTTCGCGTAATTTCTAAGGATAATATATATCTTATATAAATATAACGGAAATAGATGAGACGATTAAGTATCCTAACACCCTCATTATCATCCGTGTACGATACACGCGCCAAGACATCGTACTAACGTATTCTTATTATCAGCAACTAAATCATGAACATCTCCAAATAAACAGATCTGCTATATTATAGAGGAACAGAGACTGATCTTCTGATGCAGCATCTCTACTGACAGTTAACAGACACGCACGTGCGCACGTACATTTGCACGAACGCACGCACTTACGCACTTACGCACACACGCATGTGCACCCGCGCACATACACCTCATAATCAACTGCTGATACACCGACTGCCTTCCCGATTGTCATCCAGGAATTACGGATCCCGTTAGCTGGGCAACATCAGAACCAACAAATACAGATTCCACGCGGCATGCGCCTCTTAAGATAAGACCATCATGTTGTATGTTCTCTATGTGATACTGGTTATGTCTTCAGCTATCAGTTATTTATAATAAACAATGATACGTTATTGATACAGATGATACGATGATAAGTTTATTTGTACTTGGCGAACGGAGTGTGTTTAATGCACGCTCAAGATGAAGATGGACGCTAAGTGCAAAACTGGGCATCCATAAGCCCGCAGATGCTGCCAGGAATCAATAGCGCTGGGAATAAAATCTGGTGTCGATCGTGTCTTTTCGGTGGGATAGCCCATGGGCGGAGGCCGACCCTCACTCTTACACCCGGATTGTTACTCCGTACACCAATATACACCTGTGCACGTTGTTTCACCATGGTCGGTGGGTAGGAGGGGGGTAATCTGGTCAGTAATGCAACATCGAACGTGCATCTTGACTCAGATGTCATGTATTCCTTTGAAAGATAATTATCTAATTATTATATGCATTTATATTATCATTCGCTGTGTATTTAGTTGACAAAACATGAAGTGTTTACCACTATGATGTCAAACTTTTAATCTTTCAAATTAAATTAAAAGATGAACGTGTGTTCATTTTTCAACAAATTTGGAGGAAGATGGTGCTGTCATCAACAGCAACATCTTCCACGAAAATTGTTGAAAAATGTACACCAGATTCTTCGATGTCGAATCAATAAAAAATAGAATTTTGACATCAGAGTGGTAAGGGTTAATAGGCATCAGAATGCCACAAAACGTGCAATTCGCAAATTCAACCACGGCTGGTGAGATCATAATAAGGCTATAACAATATAATGTACGACCCATTCCCATTTTAGTTGCGGCACATTGTAGATCAAGTTCAAGTGGAAGAGGCCATAAACGCAGTTCCCATCCATAGCCCAATCCGTAATTGAGGAACCCAATCTGTAAGCTGTTGAACATTTTGAAATTATCTGTCTGGGCGTCGCTGCTGTACAGTTTCAAAATATTCACCATAATGTTTATTAACTACTAAAGACATAGAGTTCATACAATTGACGGACTAAGGAGTGGTGGTTCTTTAATCTTTATATATTCTCTTTAGCTTAGCCGTCATAATCGTTTCTTTTCTGTGCTACTTTATCTGAATACCACTCTTTAGCCGTTCCCATTACTTTTTCTTTCATTTTACCTGCAAAGGTCAAATTCGTATTCATGGCTTTTTCGGATAGCTATCTGCATCGATGCACCGCAATCGCCAATAGGGGATTACGGTTTATCCATCAATCATATGACATCGTAATCGAGTACGTGACGTGTAGGATGATGTCATAATCAATTATGTCGTAAAAGACGTAGCTCGGTTCGTTATGAACGCTTAATTCATGACATACTAAGCGTTGATGTAAGAAGTGTATGTCTTTACTGTTAAATAAACATGCTGTTGCATATTGTGTAACTTATTTGACATAGGCAGCAGCAACAGCACCCAGTCAAATTAGTTTTAAAATCTTCAACAGCTTAGCTGTAAAGTTTTCTGGAAATCGATGGTCAGGGAGTTAAAGGATCGATCTATCTTAACATGGGCGAAGGGTGACCAGCTTGGCTAGAGATGAGCGGGGCATAGCCATATTCGTGAGTGCATATACTGAGGCAATAAGTGTAGATTTTCTGCTTGGTTGAAAAGTAAATAATGATCACCTTCTTGGACTGGATACATATAGCGACATTAAGCTTTCACAGCCTGAATATCTCTCTTTGATCGACGACGTGATGCAAAGGTAGCAATGACATGCCGGGCCTACAGTGTATTCATAGCATGTGTTATCACATAAATAGATTATTACATGCTTAGTCGCATATTTGCACGGACGCTGATACCAACCCAATAACTCGTCGATAGCGACTCATCTCGTAATTGGGCAAAAGGCCAATTAATAATCTATTTCAGCTTGTATCATACATGTTTATTTTGTTTCTTAATGGAGCTTTACAGAGTAATGCCGTCATATGACGTCATAATCAGCTAAGCGGTGTGTATGGTTACGTCATAATCATTACGTTATAACTGATTCTATATGGGCCGTCTTTAAATCGTAATAATCCGATACGTTGTAAGAATTGTATGTCGCTACTGTTTAATAAAAATGCTGTTGAATATTTTGAAACTAATTTGACTGGGCGCTGTTGCTGCCATAGGCAGTAACAGCACCCAGACAAATTAGCTTCAAAATATTCAACAGTTTACCTATATAGTTTGCTGAAAATTGCTAGTCAGAAAGTTCAGAGATCGATCGATCCCAACACGAACGAGTTGTGGGTGGAGCTTAGCTAGAGATGAGCGGGCATAGCTAAAAATGGAACGGTCCATTGCGACAAGGTAATATCACTCGCGATGTGGTCTGCCTGTTTATACTAGCCGAATGTTTCAGCAGTCTTAGATATAGGTAATTATGTGATTTTAAGGACTGATGATGAATTTGGACACGGCATGAGACACATCGCAAAACTAATTTGACTTGGTGTTCTTGCTACATATTAGAGCAGCGTATTGCAGTCACAATTGTTTAAATATATTAGAACGTTTACGGACAGGGTGCCATTCTTCATATAAGCAATATAGTGGGAATAGAAAATAGCTGATACGTTGACTTGTGTACACGTTCAAACGGGTCGGCGTTTTTACCGATTAAAGGAAGAGAAGATGGAAAAAACAAATGATGTGTATTCGTCTTTTCATACAATACTAAATAAACAACCACCGGTAAACATGGACATGAATCGGGATTATTTGAGAAAAGGTATTTACTAAATATAGGTGCGCTTAACTATTGACGTAGCTGGCGCTTTGTGCGCACTCCGCCGGCTGTCAACTAAGTGGGCGGGTATAACGCGTTCTCAAACCTGAAAAAATTCAAAACTCGACTTCGAAATTCAAATCTTAATTCGGCCTAATTCGGTCTTAGATTGTATGCGTTTGCGCGTTCTGAAACAACCGTTGCTTATGCAAGGCTGATGACGACTTCTGCTTCTGAAACAAACGGAGAAACGTTTACTTTCTTCTTGGAAAAATGCAATGATATTGCTTATTGCTGATGTGTATATGGTTCATAATGGATACCGTGGTAATGGTCAACATATACTCCAACCTGATTGGATGTACGCTGCACATACGTAGCAATATATCTATCACCCATTAGAATTAGAATTGAGAATTTTAGCCTCACCAAGTTATCACTACATTTCAATATTGGTATATCTAATTGTCACTCGGTTTTGGGTAAAATCAAGGGTAATTCCATAATTAAAAATCGCTATAATGGAACAATATAGAGGCAATTTTACTGCACATACTTTCACAAGTATTTATCAGTAAAATCACCAGTTCCCGCGACAGCAAAGATGCGCTATCATCATAAATTAACTATGCATGACCTGGTTGCTAGGGCATGTTGGGCAAGGGAGTGAGGGCAAGATGAGCGTTTGCCACAACCCAAGTCACTATGTATTTGCATGACCATATATGGGCATGTGTGATGTACATCTTTAGAAATGCTACCAACACAACAATAACTACTGCACCCTACCGATAGCTATGCCCTACATATACACGAAATGCTACTCTACCAATAAACACACCGATACCATGCCGTACATTTCGTTATGACCACACATATATCCCCAAATCTATCTATATTATTACACCCATAGCCGCATGTACCATACCATCATCACTACCATACCATAACAATACACCGCTATTACCCAAACCAATACGCCCACCAGTATCTTAGCCTAGCAGCCTACTAACCTAGGCTACTTGCCTAGCCTACTAGTATAGCCTGCTAGCATAGCATACGGGCATAGCATAGCATATCACACTATTTTAGCATAACATGGTCTACTAGCTGACCTCATAGCCTACCATAGCCTACCTGCATAAGGTGTCCTCCTGGTGTGGCCTAGTTACATAGCATGCTGATCTAGCATACTAGGCTAATATACTAGCTTGCTTACTGGTCTCATGAACTATCCTATTCTACACACTTAACCTACGATAAAATCCTACTGGGGTAACCCACTTCTAGTCTATCATACCGGGCTAGCATACCAGCCTAGCCTACTGGGGTATCAAATGGAGTCACATACTAGCGTACTGGCTTAGTCTACTAGACGTACTGGTCTACTCTACGAGCCTGGCCTGTTAATGTCGGATTCTAGCGTATGCATATGCCTAGTCTAACAAGCAAATAACCTACTAACGTATGCTACTGGCAGAATCTACTCACCAACTGATATAGCCTACTGGCGGAACCGATAGTATATCATTGGCTCCTGTGTTATACTAGCGGAGTATCCTACTGGATTGGCCTACTAACCTACTGGTATTTCCAACATGTCTAACCTACACGCTGGAGTGTTATATACATATAACGTAGACAGTGCACCTAATGGAGGGACCTTCGGTTTTATTATGTAAAATTATGTCAAATCGGTTGTACTACGGATGATATCCATACCCACAAGCCCTAAACGTAACACAAGCCTACTGACATAATATAGCCTAATGGTCGAAACTAGGAGAATAATATACTGGCATAAGCTACTTATCGATAAGCGTGGCCTACAACCCTACATGTCCAGCCCACTAGCAAAACTTGCCGGTCTATTGTATTAGCCTACTCGACTATCCTAGTAGCCAGGCCGGGCATAGTGGCCTAGACTACTAGCCGAGCCTAGGCTACTAACCTATTCTACTGCTTTACCCTACTGAGCTAACCTAATACCATCGCCTGATCTCATACTGGTTGGCCACATTAATAGGATGTCCTACTAGCCTACCTCCTAGTTGCGTCTACTGGTGTACCATACACGTCTACTCTCTTTGCATAGTAACCCAATCTAGCCTACAGGTACAGCGTACACCTATACTATACTGGTCTAGTCTAATAGCATTCTCTACTATCCTACTTTTCTAACATACTAGTCTACTATTCTGGCAAACTAGCATACGCTACTAGCCTATAATGCTGGCATAACCTACTAGCGTAGCCTGTTATTCCGAGTCTACTAGCCAGCTAGCCTATAGGACCGGCATAGCTGACCAACCTGTTGGCATATCTCATTTAACAAACCTTCTGTCCGAATGCTGGTATGGCTAAGAGTAGCTATATGATTGTGTAGCTATGGAATATGGCACACTATGGACCTGGTAGCTATGGGCCTACCTGTATGAGTCACTATATGCTTAGGTATTTACTAGGATTAGCTAGGGGTAATGGTTGCTATGCGGTGGTAGGGATAGCTATGTGGTTGGGTAGTGGTAACTATGGATTTCAGATACTTATGATAGCTATGAGGATAGGTGTAGCTGTACGATATAGCATGATTAGCATTTGGGCAGCGTAGAAGTTGGGTAGGGTAAGTTATTGGTATGGTTATCTCTCTGGACATAGATATAGTAGCTATACGTTTGAAGTAGGTATGGTGTACGGGTAGATATTGTGTCAGATGGCGATGGGGGTCATGGCAGTTATTGGGCTATGGGTATGGATAGATACGCGTGTAGCTAGGCCTGGGGTAGCTGTGTGGGTACTGGTAGTACTGAGAAAGACCTGCTATAGTGTCATAGTTGGAGATGTGAGGATCTGGTAGAGTAGCTACCCTAACCATACCCATACACCAGCAGTTACCCACAACACAAATGCTACCAATACCATTGCCAGGATGGCTAATCCTACATCATAGCTAAGAGTAATCATTATCCCGATAGCCACAACATCACACACATAAATAGATGTTCATACCATATACGCAAAATTACCCCTTCCAATACATTATAACAGCCCAGCCATACACCGATAACTATATGAATAAACCTTTGTTAAGTGTATCGGCACATTAACGTGTTACACATATCCAGCAATGACGCAAAATTACATATCTACCCATGACCCTTGGCCAGACCATCTCCAATACCAAAAAACTTAAACGACTGCATACCAACCTTAGGATGTAAGTACATACCGATCTCACCCAAATACGTAATTGTGCAGTCAGCACAAATACTTATAGGCAACACCCCCCCCCCCATCCACCCGAGTACCTACCAACCACAGGTACCCTAACTGGCACACACACGCATGCACGTGGGCACGCATGCACGCATGCACACACACGTGCGCGCACATGCACACACGCATACACGTACGCACACGCACATGCACATCCTAGTAACGTGAGCCAGTAGGCACGGCCAAGCTGGTATGCTAGACCAGTAGGTCAGGCGAAGCTAGTATACTAGGCCAGTATGCTAGATTATTAGTATAATAGGCGGGTAGGCCAGACCGAGCTAGGTGTATGTTAGACCATTAAGTTATGATAGTATGTAAGCGAGTAGGGCAGGGCAGGTGGGTAGGAAATGCGACCACGTTAGAGCAGCACGCTAGCCGTAGGCTAGGCGATAGCAGGATAGTAGGATATGCCAGTAGATGGCTAGTCTGGTAGGTTAATAGGTAAGGCCAGTAAACTTGTAATTTAGGTTAATAGGCTAGACCAGTAGGCTAGGCTATTCAGTTGAGGCTATCCAAAATGCTAGCATACTAGAAGGTTATCTATCTAGTAGGCTAGGCTAGTAACCAACCTATTAGGCTAGGCTAGGCTAGGCTAGTAGCCTAGACCAATAATCTAGTATCGAGGCCACTAGTGTATTAAGCAAAGCTATGAGGCTATGCTAGTCGGTGAGGCCAATATGCCAATTCAGTAGGCTAGGAAGCGGTAGGCCAGACCACTATACATATAGAATTGGCCAGTGGGCTATGTTAGTAGAATACATTAATTGACTAGGCCAGTAGGCCAATGTGTTAGACTAGTAGGCCAGCAGATTAGCCTAGTAGGCTAAACTAGTTTGCTAGGTTACTAGGCTAGGTCAGTGGGCCAGACCCGGCTACGATGCTTCGCTAATTGTCTAGACTGTTAGACGTGTAGCTTAATCAGATCACCCTATTATGTGGGGCAGTAGGGCATAACATGCTAGTAGTGTAGGCCAGCCAGTGGGCTAAGCAGCCTAGGTTAGTAGGCTATGCAGGTAGACTAGATTATGGTAGTCCAGTAGGCTAAGCTATGCTAGTAGGCCATGCTAGTATGCTATGATAGGAGGCTATACTAGTAGGCTAGGCCAGCAGGCTATATTAGTATATCTTTAGGATAGGCTAGATTAGACAGTATTTTACCTGCAGGAACTAGCGGCTAATCAGTCTAGCGCGAATATGACTGAGATTATATGACCGGCTGTAGCGGGTATTATTTATTTTCTCGGCATACAGCGCAGAGCACAGGGCACAGCACCACTTGCGTCACTGCTTGGTTCCCGCCAGAGTGACATAAATGGTATTTATTTGCTTTTCTCACATTATTCCGAATTATGTCTGTATTTTACTGGTGGCTATAGCTTGATTATTATCTAAATCTTTCATTCAAGAGCATTTGTTAGTTCCTTGGTCATTTCCTTTAATGGACACACTTGGTTTAAAAATATAATGTCATGGAAAATATCAATTTGCAGATTAAGGAAGACTATGTTTGAAAAGTAACAACTGGAATGCTTGGTTCCATTATCGAGCTAGTCATTCTGGTGGTAAAATTTCAAAATAGTATTCTTTTAATCCGCTAATTGCCCGTTGCGGAGGCTGCTTTTGGTCAGCTTGGCATCAATATGTATGACAAGATTATGATTAATCAGTACTGGTTAAACAAAAAATGTAATTTAACCCGTTTTTTCGTTTTGAGCATGATAATTCCGGTAGGCAAACCGCCATCATATTGAACCTCTTTACAATGTGAAATCGGTATATCGCGCTGCTCTTTTCGTATGTCTACTAATTGTCGTCTGCTAATAGGTGATCAGAAACTCATCAAGTAAGCCTATTTGACGGGCTTCTAATAATAAGAATAGTAATAATATCGTCAGTTTATTTGGTTAATGTTGCACTCAGCAGAGATCAATTTGGAAACCACTAGCAAATACATGGAATTGTAACACATATTTCTTTATTTAATAGATTAGTTGTTGAAGCAGCCAATACCGATAATTTAAAATTACGCCATCAGTATTTTCTCATGGATGGACGGATGATGGCATCAGTATTTGCACCTGATATTTGACCAAGAACAAAAATGTCCGTATTCGGGAATCTACGTCAATAGTATAAAATAAGCAATCTTATAATCTATTGCATACCATTGGGTAAGCCATTGCATATCATTTTCTCTCCCGCTAACGTAATAAAGTCGTGCGCTACCGCCATAAGCTGTAAATCATGTATGACGACACACTCCCTGCAGCCCCCTTGCCTAGCGACGATGACGTATGTAATATTTTTGTTATTTACATAAGGTTGTGAAATGTACTAGTCGTCATGGAAAATGATGATCAATTTCATTGAATCACGCGCAAAATTCAATAGCCACACAATAGAGGAATCAAGTTTTTGCTATGCCCCGCCCACCTTTAGCTAAGTTCCATCCACACATGATGACACAAGTGGAATCAGTCAGTGTCAATTTAATTCTGAACTCATAAGATGTTGCGTATGTTACTATGTTTTGTTTTGCACGGCCAGAACACTCAGTCTTGAAGCGTTACAATGATAATCATAAATGAAAATAATGAAAGATGCGATGAAAATATAACAAAAATCGAGGTGAAAATTCGAATTAACAGCTTATGTGATAAATAGAAACCAACACTCGTTCCCATTGTATATCAAATTTATCACACTAGCCTTGTAAGATCTCACTGTAAACTCGCTAAAGCTCATTATATGCGAAATCCTTATAAACGTGTGTAATACATTTCATACGAAGTGGAAACTCGTGTGGGCTCGGCTATGTAGCACTTGGGTGTATTATTCTCTATATGTGTTGGTTTAAAGAAAGATTTTTTGCTATTAAAGTGGGAGCACAGTAAGGATATTTCTCATTGGTGTGTATCCCTTTGTAAACAAATACACGGGTTGTATTTTTTACAAATCAAGAGGCAGTTAACATAACAGAAAAAATTAGTTTGAAGTTGTATTTCAGCCATGCTTGTTCGTACGAAGTTCTCCTAAGATAAGGCGCGTCGTGGACCAAGGCTACAGGACTAACCCCTCCCCTGTCAGGTTAACACTTTGAAGGATACGCCTGCCATGACGGCCACTGCGGTGGTCTTTCCATATGTCCATTTGCCGGCCAAGAGAATACCACCCCATAAATTCCACCTCATGAATGTATAACCGAGCCATCAGTATAGCCGAGCCAGTCATTCCAGTGGCACACACTAAGAAATGGTCATCTTCTGGCCTACAAATGGCCGCTGACTAAGAATAAAAGTTTGAAATTCCTTTACAATCAACCCTTTATTGGTCAAGCTGGCCAAACTTCATAAAGCTTTTTTTTCGTAAATTCCAGTGGTAAGTTTACAAAAGGAATCTTCTCTGGTCCGGCAAATGGACATTCTCGGAGCAGAATATTAAATTAAATGTAAATCTTGACCATTAATGGGTTAATTCATATGACCAGCCTTGTGCGTGATTAGAGGCGCTGTTGACACGGGGAGGGGTAAGAATTAGTTAAACAGTCCAGTATCGGTGATGTACTGGCAAACAATTGGGAAAACTTGGATATTTATTACCGTATTAACATTCTCAATAGCAATAGAGAAATTCTTAAGACATAAGGTTACTTATGTATTATTGGGTCAGACCATTAGTGCGCAGGAAAGGCTGTTAGCTAAACGTACACAGACAACAATATTATATTGAAGAACTCAATGATTAAGTTGGTCAAACGTCACTCAGCGTTCATGAATTAGAATTCGTTACCAGACAGCACTAGCTTCTCGATCCAATAATAAACACGTCAGATTATCCTCTATTTGTATATTCTCTGTTTGAGAGGATGAGACGCGGTGGCATGTGTACGCAAAGACAATGGCACACGCCATCATTGAAGTATCGCAACACCATCGCCCTAGGCATATGTTCACTCAGTTTGTACTCATTCATAATTTGCAATAACGTGTGAGGATTCCTAGGCAACATTAATTATCTAACGAATTGTACATTTTTATTATCCATATCATTTTGTCAGCATCGCTATTAGGTAAAGCCATTGTGAATGAGATTTCTCTTTACTTTGGATAGCCTGTACAAATTAAAGGTAGAATTAACAGTTTGATGTCTAAACTTGGTCAAGAAAATCAAACTAGTTGCTTTTGAATGTTCATTTGTATGAAAGCGATAACCTTATTTGCAAATTTAACACTGGAATGACTTGCTCGTTTATCTAGCCAGTCATTGCAGTGGTACATTTTCAAACTATAGTCTTGACAATTACAAAGCCCAGATTTTGGAACACTTCGTCACGAAATAGTTAATCCAGCATGTATAGGTGTGTGATCATGTATGACTAGAAAAAAGGGTTGTTCTAGTTAGGGTCCGCCCAGGTTTTGCACCGGTAGGAATTGATATTAACATTATCAACCCCTAAATCCAAGAATTACAATGCCAAGATAACAATATAGCTAATCTGCTTAATGTTTCGTAACTAAGTTGACCGCGAATGTGAGCAACAGATCAAGGGCAAATTAGTTTCAAAATATTCAACATAATGTTTATTAAATGGTGACTTCAGTAAAGACAGTATACAATTTGTACCCTTAAATAATTGTACAGTTCCAGGTGTCGCTGGGCAAGGATAGCCTTACCAAGAATGACTTAGGCCGTATTCCGTGCCACCTTACAAAAGCAAGAAGCACGGCCTAAGGCAAACATAGCTCTGATGCCACCATTTCATGGGAATACTTACACTGTCCCCATGATAAAACACTCGATGCTTATCGTTAGTGATGCCATTCAACATCACAAGCGCCCGTGCTCGTCCTCGACCAATCATTGCACACATTAGCAAAGCAGGTCCAATGGACCTGGACAAGCATTCTTGGTAAAGACAGGTTTGTGCTTATTCTGGGTGCTTTGCATACACAGATTATTTTGCTATGAATTCTTGGGTATGTGGATGGACTGCATGCAATCATGAAGCTGGCATTATAACCTCACACGGTATGCCCGTCGTGTAACATTTGCATCCCTACACGTTCTTCGTCAGAAGGCTTTCAGCAAGTATCTAGAGACAGATGATCCTATAATGCGCAAGACCGTGATACATGGAAACATAACATAGGAACAAATAGCCCTCAATTTAAGTATTGGAATTTAAGAATGGAACTCCAAGTACTCCTGAATCACTTGGTATAGTCACATCGTTACCGAGATTTTGTTCTGTACGTGAACACATTGGATACAATTATCCCATGGTGTTTTGCACTACACCCTGCCCACTGTGTGCGATGGTTGCCAATCTATGTCCGAGACATCAGTCTATGAGCAATTCCAGAGAGGGAACGTTGTTGTTCAGCGGTCAACTAGCAACTTCTCACTGATGGCCCTCGGCCAGTCACATGAACAATAAAGGAAGTATGTCAAAGGAGACGAAGGTGCTAGCGGCCTGCCAGAAAACCCTGCTGACTTAAGACTGTAGATGCTAGCATGTCCTGAAGTGTCTCGCGTAGTGTTTAAATTTCAACAGACAATGGGTACCGAAATTTTCTGCAGTATCATGAACAAGTTATCCATATCAAAGTACCATTCGCCAAAGATGTCAAGACTTTTGTCCAAGTGTATGAAGAGCTGAAGACCCCATTTCTTGAGTGCAGTTCTAACATTCTCACTTTAGACACTAATCATATCATGGTGAGAGAGTAATTTCAACAGTTAGAACAGCTAAGGACCCTGGACGAAAACAGTACCAGCAGTTTGTCAATGAGCGCATCAGTTGTGATGACTGTTGTCAGATCTCGGACACAATCACTTGCTAAATCTAGCACAAAAACACCATCTAAATTAAAGACTCGGATAAGCACAATGAAGCGAGACTGCAGCCTGTTCGCAAGGCTTTTCATATCATGGCATTCATGGGATGGTGAACTCGAACGGATTTTTAGCAAGGAAAACCAGTCAGAGCCAGCATTACTGTTTGCCAAGGAAAGCCAAGGCATGGGTCAAAGTCCAATGCTATGTGCGGCGAGGTCTCTAGTGATGACCAAACAGTTCGAATACTTGGTTGTGCTGTTATAATCAACATGTTCCCGACAAAAACAGTTAATACATTTGATGAATATGCTGACACCAATTTCAACCAATAGTCTAAAGGAACAAACGCGGGAAACCTCGGGGCACAGTGTTGAGAATACGTGTCTCAGGAAAGACAACAATCCTGCAAAACTGGCCAGCGTTCTTAAGAAATGATGAAAATAAGAAGGAGCTCTTCTGCTTCATGTCATACCCGCTTTTTACAATAGATGAATGTGAAAAAGAATTGTTTACTACATATCTTGAAGAAGTGCTGACGGCACATCAGTGTGATATGAAGTGAACTGCATCCACGGGCCACTGTAATCAAGAGGAGGCGGACACTAGAATGATACTCCATGCTGCCCATGCTGCTAGAAATAGCTACATGAACCTGCTTCTTAGAACTGTTGACATTGATAGTTTGGTCATCGCAGTGGCAAAAGCTTAAGACCTGCAGGTTTCTGAGATTTGGTTGGCATTTTGAGTTGGCAAACTTTATCGATGTATCCCCGCACATGCAATTTCATCAAGCCTCTGGCACGAAAAGCATCATCGTTGTTTTGTTCATGCATTCACAGGGTATGACACCACATTGTCGTTTGCCGGAAAATGAACAGTCTGGTTTGTATGGGACTGTATTTCCAGAGGTTATGCAAAGCTTCTTATCTCTATCCAGAATCCCAGCAGAGATTGATGACGGAATGCTGAATTGATGCATTCAAAGACGTTTTCTGCTACTCGTGTTACTGAAACCTGGAAACTTATGTTTGCTTCAGGGACCCGGCCACTGGAGAACATTCCACCAACACTAGACGTTTATTGACGCACAACATAAAACTAGCCACATTTCAAGCTGCCTATCTATGGGGCAGGCATTAACTGCACTGCAAAACCACAGCTTTCCTGTCCTTCATTATGGGGGTGGGAACAAGGTCGCCATGGATGGTCTCCTAAATGGCCGTCTTTTCCCGAAGCCAGTAAGGCATGCCATGAGCTAATCCACTGTGGTTGTAAAATAGCATGTCGTGGTCGGTGTAAATGTTACGAAGCAAATCTGGCGTGCACAGAATTATGTGCATGACAAGGTAATTGTGGGAGACAGGATCCTAACATTTAAGTGTTTTATGTATGATGAAAGGAAACGCCTCTATTGGCGTGTTGAATATAAATATAGGTGCAAAATATTGTTGTGCGCTAGAAGAATAGACCTGCCAAAATCAAAAGTCCTCTTAATTATAATCTGAATCAAATATGGCTCAAAATATCTCTTTTAGAAAAATGAAAATTGTTGACTATTGGTGCCACCACTGGTCTTGTTGAAATATCTACATAGTTAATTCATTTTGGGAAAAGTGTAAGTGGTGTATTATACACAATACAATAATGGATTTTATATCACACTATGATTGAAAATAAACACATACACACCAACATATTTCATTGGAATTAGCGTGAATTGTTACTCACTGGTAAGTTTTGCTGAAAATCTAGCACCCACTCACCACCCACTGGAATCATACAGCATATATTAACCTATGTCTGAGCCAAATTGTTTGCTTTTATGACAATTTGAACTTTGAGAAAACGTGGTTCTACTAGGCCGAGTTTCCGCCCTAAGTAGAGTAGCTATTAGAGTAGCGCCTAAACATCTAGAGTACCTACGCGGATGCGTACTCGAGGCTACGCACCTATCAACTAGGGTAAGTCGAGTAGGTCACATGGTTGCATTGAAATCAATGTAAATTAAGCTTGTGGTCATATACCTGGGGGTAACTGATCACATGCTGATCTACCCTGGAGTATGTACGCGGACGTTCACCTAAACCCGTTAATAGGTACAGCGATTATGGAAACATGGCATTGAAAGCCGGGTAAGAGTGCACACCTTGTAGCATTGCATGCCGGGTAAATTGGGCGGATTGGTTACCCAGCCAATCATTCCAGTGGTACATTAAAAAAAAAAGTCTTCTCTTAGCAGGCAAATGGGGAGTCCGCAATATACTACCATATAGGTCGCTTTGGGTTGCCATTATACTACTTTAGCTCTGCCTAAAATGAGATGTTCTCTTTAATCTTTATATCATCTGTAACTAGATAAAAATAAAGATAAATAGAAGCTACCCATGATGATGCTATGTATAGCCTAGTCTGTTGTACTTTTCTAAACAAATCGGTATTTGTATTTCAATTCGGAGACTTTGGCGGAATATTCTTTTCAGATTTATTAAATAGTATGAACACTTGCAAGCGAACACAAACCTGATAATCTCTTCATTAATCGATCCAAAACAGAGTTCACCCACATATACTTATCTGCAAAACATAAAACTAAAGAAACTGATGGCCCACTTCGTGACCATGGAGGAAAAGTCCAATCCCGGCGTCACTGCTTTGCAGTACTGCTGTCATTACTGCACGCCGTGTCATGGGGGAACATAGCTTTCCAGTCTTTCTGGAAGCTATGTTCCCCCATGACACAGTCTTTCTGGAAGCTATGGATTGATAGATCAAAGATGCCCTTAGCAAAAAGGCTACGCTTATACAATGCAACCTGTGTATCATTGATGATCTATGTCTATAACAGCTGGGTATCTCCAAAGGCAGCTCTAGACAAAGTCGATGCCTGCCACCACAAACACAAACGCGCCATCACTGGACACCGATGGCCAGACAGCTTAATTTCCAATGATGCACTATACAAGATGTGTAATACATCGTCATTGTCTGTAAAAGTCGCCCAGTAAAGATGGTCCATGTTTGGCCATGTGCTAAGGATTCCAGAAGACACACCAGCACTGAGAGCTGTGAAATTCGCCCTACTGGGAGAGGACGCCATTGCACAAATCTGTTCTACGAGGTGACCTCAAGAGAGCAGGACTTGGTACACTCAAATCAATAATGGGCCTGAGGAAGCTAATGATTGTGGCTGAGGACACGGTGGGCAGAGGCGAAGAAAGCCTGATTTCTGCTGGATGAAGTTTTTACTGCTACAGCCGTCGAATACAGTAATCATACATACATACACACACTTGGTGTATTTCCTTAATACATATGAAATGATTAGACGTTTTGTTTTCCAATGGATAAATCCAGTTTTAGATATGGCCGGCCCATCTGTATCTAGCATTTACCCACGCAATGTCAGTGTTGAGATCGATTGAACCCTGAACGTCCTGAATATTAATTTCCAGAAAACTATCGTGACATTTACGTTGTTGAATATTTTGGCAGCAGAAGTGGCCAATCAAATCACTTTCAACATATTCAACGTCATCTGTATTAAATAGTAAATACATGCAATTCGTACAGCGTGGCGGACTATTAAGCGTTTAGGACGGATTTAATGGCGTCGTCCATGGCGTAGTTGATTATGTGACGTTGTAGCTTATGACGTCCTATGATTAATCAATATGCTGTATTCGTCCGTTAGCTTTTCACATTCTGCAAACAAGCTATATCTTCCCATTTTAGTTAACAACATTGTGCCATTATGATATGTGTTGAAAATAGTTAAATATCCAGTAGAATTTAGAATCGTTTGCCAATTCTTCAATAATTTCCACCTACCTAAATTGTTAAGTAAAACGAAATAACATTACTAATTCTCGAAACATAGCCGTAGCAACATTATGTCTTTTCTAAATATTCATTGTAAATTTTTAAAATATCCCGAAATATATTGAGCAGGAGCATCCACCATGCACCCACAGTCACGAACAACGAGCAACATGTTTTGTATAAAACTTACCGTCTAAATAAATGGCTTGGATATGGCCAGAAAAAAACTGTCTCGGTATAAAATAAAACCCCTTCATGTTCCTCAAACTCTTTCATTTTTAGGGATTAGGGCAATTAAAATTTGAAAGCCATCATTTTTTCTTGGTTGTTATTAATAATTGGACGCTCAAAATATTGCCCTATTATCTATTTCATATATGCTTAATGCAAATCAGTTTAATAATTATGTCGTCAGAGCTAAAAAAAACCAATGTCCCCAATTTTGGTTGTTGCTTAACATTTTACAACTGTGCGTTTATATGACTGTCAACGCACTTACAATACGTATTTTTGTATTGGTTTTTCAAAGGTGAATGGTAAATGTTAGATGTTCTTTTATTTCATGGGATGTTGTTACTATAACAACCGACACAATGAATAAAATGAAATAAATAGAAATTGACCTTTAGATTTGTCATGTAGTGTCTATCAGTCACATTAGCATCTCCTCTATTAACGTT